>CM033791.1:12498087-13122508 GCA_019656835.1 Rhododendron ovatum | reverse complement strand
AAAAAGATCACCAAATCAATTCCCAAAGGTTCATAAAACTTTTTGCAATTGCTCAAAAGCAATTCAATGAAAAAAAAAAACACACTACTATTAGGTTGGGAAAATCATATAAATAGGCTAAATATCACAAGTAAACAGTATTCAACATTAATAGCTTTAGTATATGTTACATATATACGTGTGAGTAATGAAAAAGGAGTATTATTATACAAAGAAGTAATGATATAGCAAGGAAATAAAACCTAAAGCATTCAAACCTTCACACAAAGGTTAGCTACACAAAGATTGATTAAAGTAAAAATCAAAACTTAAGTACCTGCAGAATGCCCCAAGCACTTCTCAAAACTGTTTACTCACACCCCAAAAAAACAAGTACATGCAATAACAATAAAGACAAAAGTGCATAAAACTCATAAGAGAACCATAAGTTCAATATTTTATACTAAAGAGAAAAAAACAAGCACATTATGGTGAAGATTGCAGAGATATTTATTTTGTGAAAAAGAATATCACATGGACCCTTTGAACATAAATGTCTCTCTCATTGCCTTCCGTTTCAACAATTTTAGAATGCCAAATACTACAATAGCCGCATAAGGGAATATGTGATTACCATTAAAGATAAACGACATTTATATCAACCTCAAGAGAAAAGATCTCAATTGGATATCCTCCTTCTAATTCTTGAAGTTGCAACAACATCAATTTTTCAAAAAGATCCAGCAACATCGCTTGATTCCAAACAGCGCTGGATCCGAGGGGGTGCAAGGGGCAACCTCACCCAAAAAAAAAAACAGAAACAACCCTATTTTACTAGTACTTCATGAAGATAATTGTGCAACTACACGAGTTTGCACTCTCGGAGTTAGAATCCGGGATCCATCCCAGGCCCAGGTTCCAAGTGGTAGTGAACGAGTTCACCACAACCAGGAGCTGTTAGGCCTACGGTTTCGGCTTCCTTTAGTTTTTCATTCCATTATACAGGTTTTGTTGTATTGGGACAATTAACATAAAGAAATGCAAATAAAAAAACACAGAGACCTGATTTCGAATGAGAAATTCGATGTTAACAAGTAGAAATCAAATGCACACTCGACGAACATAATTCTAGCAATGTCAAACTATATCCTCCCACACGCGAAACCGAGCAGAAACCGCAATATACGAGAAACCCCAACAGGTAAAAACGAACAAGAGAATAACGTAACAGTGATACGACGACAAAGAGAGACACTCACCCCAAAAGTCCATTGATCGACGTGCGATGGAGACCTTGCGACAGATTAGGGTTTGAGGGCGAGAGGGTGGGAGAAAGAGAGGGTGGGAGAGAGAGAGTGTATACTTGGGTGGAAAGTGGAAACGTTTAACCGTAATGGATCATTCCGGGGGAACAAAAGAAAGGCAGAATTGCATTTCAGTGGAAAGAGAAAGAAATAATTACATGGACATGACAGGAACTGAAAATTCTGAAGTCGTGGAAAGAGAAAAAGTATTTACTTCGATGATACAAGACTCTGGTTGGAAGTTTTAGGGAAAAGGAAAGAAAATAATTAAGATAAAAATGAAAGGGAAAATTGGAGAGAAATTGAGAGAAAAGTTGAGTTAGAATTTAAAATTTTTTCTCTTCATTTTTAAGAAAAAACAAGGGTGGGAAATTTTTTAAAAGTTTTCATCCCTTTTCATATCTTTCCACAACTTCCAAACAAACCCGAATGGATTTCCAAAAAAGTTCTAATTTTTAAATTTTTTTTTTAATTGAGCTCCATATTGAATTGTCTAATTTACTTGAATTACATGCATTGAGTCCAAAATCAACATCAATGTAGTAAACACATTTAAAAATCAACAGTTTATATTAACAATTTTATCTAATAGATAATGAACCAAAATAAATTTTTTTAGGTTTTTAAAAATTGATCATTTCTCTTCTTTCTCTATCATACCACATTTTCGTCGTTCTAATTTTTTACCTCTTGAAGATTCCCCTTTAAATTTGTTATGGCTTGAAAGGATCATTTCTCATTAGATTTAGGGGTACTACAATTAACAGAGATATAAGTAGTTAATGGCCGTAAGGTCACGTGCCCCCTAATTTTTTACCATATGTTACTGTGTTTTTCTTACATATACTCAAATAAAGAAAATCGATAAGTGATCTTTGAAGGATTTGTCTGTCTATAATTGAGAGATTGATCATATTCATTTGTTGGTGGGTGTTAGTTGCATATGATTGGAGCTATTGCTGAGTTCTAAATGGTAAATGCGATGTGTACAGATGCATTGTTCATAGAAAAATGGGGAGAAAATGATCTTCCTTTTATTTGAATGGGTAAATCTAAATAGAAAAGCCTGAGTGAAAAACATTATTTTCTCTTTTATTTTTTGTTGTATTTTCTTTATATGTACTTATTACGCTATTCCTATAATTTTTTCACTTCCTTTTTAAAATCAAATCAAACAAATTCCGTATGTTTATTTCCTCTTGGGAAAATTACCGGCAGGTGGTCTTGACCAAGAATAATCACCAATTTGATGGTGTCAAGTTTCGAAATTACCAAGACATGGCACCAACAAACAATATTATCCATACATGGTAAGATGTAAGAAGCATGATGGCACTGGACAAAATTGCCCTTTCATAAAAACAATACAGCTCTTCCCCCTTCGTCCCAATCTTCCCATTTTTCCTTTTATCTATTTTTTCTCTTTGCCATTATCCTGAGATACGACTCTCTCTGGGTTTGGTCCGGTGTCTCACCAAATTTCTTCCCTAAATCTCAAATTAACCAAGGGATCTTGGAGCATTCTTCTCCTAGAGTCGAGTTCTAGCCTTTGATCGCGTTGGAAAGCTCGGAGGAGGTGTTTTCGGGAGAGGTTTTGCCTGGAGATTCTTGGGGTTTTAATTTCAACCTTCGAGGTAGGGATCTCCTGACTTCTTTACATGTTTAAGTGTTAGTTTGATGTATAAGAATCAAGTTTGATAATTTATTTTGAGTCTTGAATGAATCTAGTATATGCTGAAAATTTCGTGGGTTCTGGAAATCTGTCTTTTGGGAGCCCTTCTGCCTGGAATCAATTTTTGGTGTCTTCATAACAGTTAAAGTACGTTTCAATACGAAGATTTCGGTACCAAGATCATGAAAAACCGATAATCACACAATTAGTTATGAATTTTTGAATACCGGCAGTTTCCTGGATGCGCGAATCTGTGTGTGGCTGTCTTCTTTTAATTTTCTGGGCATGATGAACATTTTGGGTGGCTTTGGGTCTTTTACAGGAGCTGCAAATTTAAGTTAAGAAGGGATTGGCGTTGGAATCAAGTGATTTGGTTAAGTATACAAGTTTTGGTGAATTTCTAAAGCAGGGTTGGTCGACTAGGGCGAAAATGGTTGCGAATCTGTTTTTCCTTTGATTGTTGGGTTAATCTCCTCTCGTTTCTGAACCTGGAATTTTTACTGAGCATAGGACTTGTAGTCATGCAACTTTTGGCGTTGGTTCCAATATTTTTGGGTTTAAGATGAAAGAGTTATGATTTTTCAATCAAATTTACTCGTTCCCGTCCTTAAATTCACGTTGTTTAATTGGATATAGTCTAATGTGGATGATTAACTTTGCCAATTTAACATGTAGGGATTTCTCTCCTCCTTTATATGTTTATGAGTTGGTTTGATGTGTTTAAGAATGTTTAAACGTCCGTATTTGTTGTGGGGAGAAATCTGTCGAAACTAGAAATCGTACGCTGAAACACGAGTCCTACACCCTATGTTCTTTATTTGTCATGCACACTACTCTTGTCGTCTGGTGGTTTGAAATGGACATATATGGGGGCATTGGCCGCAACTTTGGAAAATCACAACATTAATATATTCCACTTAGTAGCCCACAAAAATAATGTGATATATAATGTGTAACATCTGTTCTAATGGTTTGCTGCTCTCTCTCTCTCTCTCTTCAACCGATGCTCTTTATCTATCTGACTACATTGGAGTTATCTGCGTCTTGGTTGTGTTTATCCCATAGTTTAATATGCAAAAGATAAGCACTTATCTGATTTTGAATGAACGTATCAGTTTATGCCACGTTGTGGGTCACTGAGGTGTATAGGAAGGATAGACTTTGTTCTTATTTTCCTCTAGTTTATGTGAAGGTTGCTTGCTCCTTGTTGTGAATTGTGATGCCTACTTTCTTGTAAGTGATGGCTACTTTCCTTTCTTATTCCAGTGTTCCTCTTTTTTGGCTTGACTTGGTATTGAATTAAAGTGGACCTATACAACGTGTGGGACTTGTGACCAACGATAATGCTTCATCCTCAATTGCTTTGGAATATTTGTCAATAACCAGGGTGGTGCTATCCACTACATATTTCGGGAAAATGTTTTCAGAAGGAATAATCAATTTGTCTACAAAACATGATTTCTGCATTTTTGTTGATGTAGTTTTCACAACCCTAAAATATTGTTGCTAATGGTTGAAAGTAACATATTGCCCATATAGTGTTTGATAATATGGTTGAATAAAATTCCAATCCCCATGTCTGTTGGAATTAGCCACTCGACTGATCAAGACGTTCTTCTGAGTTGATAAAAGGTAGAGTTTAGGAAATTCCTCTCTGGGATTGTTCACTTGACCATGTATTTGTCCAGAATTTAGCAACATTTCCTACAAACACAAAGTTTTATGCATAATCCGTCATGAATGATGTTACCAAGATTAGATTGTTCATTACCAACTGATAGTATATCATGCCAAATTCTGGATGGTTTTTAGTTGAAGGTAATGCATGTAGCCAACTGTATTCCCCATGCCTGTAGTTGCTTTTAAGAACCTTTACCGATTGGGAATTGTCCTCCTTATTGGATCTCCACCACCACTTTGCAAGCAAAGCACAATTCTGCTCTACTAGTTTCTTGATTCCTAGACCCCCTCATTTTTGCCTCTTGTGATGGAATCTCATTTTACCATATGCAATCTAGTGTTCTAGATTGAATATAGTTGCTTGAAGTTATGAAGTTAAAGTTATGAATTGAATATAGTTGCTTGCTTTGCATTTCTAGTGCAGGTGAAGAGGAAAGCAAGTGGTGTAGAGAAAAATGGAGGTGGTGCAGTTCAAAACAGAAACGGAAGCAGAACTGGTTGTAAACTGGTAGTGCAGGAGCAGATGAAAGGTTTTGTTTTGCACTGTTTTTTGTTTAGTAATTAAGAACTAATGTTGTATAACTTGAAGCTATTTAAACTATGTTTTGTCGAGTAACTTGGTGTTTGAATTTGCACTATAGTAAGACAGTTAGTGCATGTTTTGTCCATAGAGTAGATCCTGGTTTTTGGGTACATTGAACTGGATTTTGTAGTACAAAGTGTTATGGGATAAGTATCTATTGGTTAATGTCATCTATTAACCTGCTTTTTGTTGTATGAAGTGGAATGGCATTAGTACCTGGTTTTGTGTACCAGAGGATGCCAATGTATTCTGTATTCAGATACTAGATCTCCTTCTCATGTGGTAGTAGTTTTTTGTTTCTGAAATTCTGTATAATGTCGAATAGAGTTAATTTTTTTAGAATTGTAGAGTATCATCAATTGATCTGTTGCAACTTTAAAGATAGGAATGGCATAATCTTCTTTCTTTTTCCTTTTGGGTGTTCTTTGTCATGTCCTTGTTCTGCTTGCATTCTAGGGCTTCTGGCAATTCTTTGTGTTCGCTGCTAAATTACTTCACAACACTTGTGCTTGCTGTTTGCTGCTGTTGATGCTACAATTTGGGCTGCTGAATAATCCTATTTGGAGCTTTGGTTATGATGCAATTTCTTATACTGAAATTTATTGTTGTAATTCTTGAAATCTAGTGTTTGAAAACTACTTGAAGACTGTTACTTCCATGGCAGTTTTGGAGATAAGCTAGAATCGAGGTTCATGAACATCTGATCATATTGAAGATTGTTTGAAGGGGCTTGGATCTGGAGATGTTTGCTTCTTGCTGGATGATAATTGGAATGGGACTAAAGGTGAAGCAACATGCTTCTTCACTAGGAATGTGATATCTTTGGAAGCATGATATTCCGTTTGTATGCTGGGTGCTTTCTTTTTTAGTCTTAATTTTGGGTTGATTTCGTGTCAATCCTTTGGCTTGAATGACTTATGATTGTCATGGTGAAGGGTGTCAATCTGGTTGGGATGTTCTCTTAACCTTTTGTATTTAAGCTTCATCATTAATAATAATTCTTTTTTTGCCGTTCAAAAAAATAATCTTCTTATTTTTCCTTTTCTGTGTGCGTGTAGAATATTTACTTCTCAGGTATTAGATCATAGTTTCTCTTGTGTCAATGTATCAGTTTAGAACATGGTATCATCATTAAATAAGAATAATTTTTGCCTACTTCTTTGATCATAACCAACTCGGCAAAGTTTTGAAAATGCTGAAGCAGAGGTACCAATTGCAAAATGGAAGGCAATTTCTATTGTTAGACAGAAAGACAAGAGGAATGCATGCACCCAGACACAGTCAGGGTGAAATCAACATCCTCATAAGACAAAAACAAAAAAATGACTTTATAATTGAACAAATTATCTTGCATAAAGAAGTAAATGACTACACCCTCAACCAAGTTTATTTGGGCCAAAAAGGGCAACTAAAAAGATACAAAAGACTTTCTATTACGCCATCATGAAAGACAGTCTATGGTTCCTAAAGACTACACTTTTTATATTTAACGACCAAATTTTAATTTACCCGAGACCAAGTCTATATTGCTAAAAGACTACACTCTATGTCTTTATGAACCACATGTTTATTGTATAAAGAGCACGTCATATTTTTTGGGCAAGTGGTAAGCGTGGAATGTTGATGGTTATTTCAAAACCAAGACCAAGTCTATATTGCTAAAAGACTATACCCTATATCTGTATGGACCACATGTTTATTGTATAAAAGGCATGCCATATTTTTGGGCAAGTGATAAGCGTGGAAAGTTGTTGGTTCATTCAAGACGAAGACCAAGTCTATATTGCTAAAAAACTACACCCTATGTCTGTATGGACCACATGTTTATTGTATAAAGAACACGTCATATTTTTTGGCAAGTGGTAAGAGTTCAAAGTTAGATGGAGGTTGTTTCAAGACCAAGTCCATATTGGTAAAAGACTACACTCTATGTCTTTATAGACCACATGTTTATTGTATAACGAGCACGTCATATTTTTGGGCAAATGGTAAGCGTGGAAAGTTGGTGATTCTTTCAAGATCAAGATCAAGTCTATATTGTTAAAAGACTACACTCTATGTCTGTATGGACAACATGTTTATTGCATAAAGAGCACGTCATATTTTTTGGCAAGTGATAAGTGTGATGGGTGAAAAATTAGGTGATGATTCTTTACAGACCAAGACCAAATCCATATTGCAAAAAGACAATACTCTATGTCTTTGTGGACCATATGTTTATTGTATAAAGAGCACGTCATATTTTTTAACAAGTGGTAAGTATTCAAAGTTAGGTGGAGGTTCTTTCAAGACCAAGTCCATATTACTAAAAGACTCTACTGTATGTCTCTGTGGACCATATCTTTATTGTAAAAAGACCACGTCATATATTTTGACAAGTGGTAAGTGTGAAAAGTTAAGTGAACCATCTCCTATTTAACAATCATTTATAAATATAGAGTTCTAGTGGTCACATAACTATCATGAGTGTTGCATAAACTTAGAGTTCTAGTAAGTCTTTTGTGGATTGTGGAATTTTGGGAAGCCATCTACCATTCAACTACAACCAACCTTCTCGAGGTATAAAAGACCAAGTCAAAATTATATTAGAACTACACTTAATATAAAATGAAGACCAATATAAATTTGCATAAAGACCAGTCTACATCGGATTGTGGAATGTTGGATAGGCATCCACATTCAACATCAACCTTTTTTGAGGTATAAAAGACCAAGTAAAAACCATCAGAGTTGATTTGAAATAATTACTTCGACCCGAATTGATGGCTTTGGTGTTACTTAAATCCATATAACACTATATTTCCCAAAATTGAATTGAATAGCCAAGAAAAACAAAGTTTTTTTTGTATAACCAACATTATCAACCAAAGGGAAGGCTCAACGGGATAGCCTTCAGAATCCACTAAAAACCACCTGATTAACACATACAACCAAAGCTACGAAAACCAATAAGTAGAACAAAATGACTAGCATTACATAGAAGAAAATTAGAGTACTACATCCTTCCAAAACATCCGTATATCCCAAAAGTCGAGTACAAGCCTTGTCAAAAAATACCAACAAAAAGGCTTCAACCAAAATAACTATGTATCTCAAAAGTGGAGTACAAGCCTTGCCACCAAAATATCAACAGAGGGTTCAACCAAGGGATCATGACAACCAGCACACTAGCTAGATGATATCTACATCTTCAGCAAAAAGTCACAAAAGAACTTCTATTCTTTATCAGCCCATGAACCTACATATGGTAGAAGCAAACATTTAATTTGATGGAGCCATAAAAAATTCAACTAAACAAAATTTATAGACAAAAGAATAGAACAAATCATATTCCTTTTTGATGTATATATAAGTGGGAAAAAAAAAAAAAAAAGCATTACCCTGGCTTAGAGTCCATAAGAACCTTGTCAGCAGGCCATGCAATAGTACTTCCAACAACTTCGTCAACGTAAAGCATATCACTTGTAGACCTCCACAAAAACACTTCGGGCTAAAACAATCCAAACCACAAAGGTTACAAATGTATAGCCTAATCCAGCATGCATCATGTATATAAACCCCGTACATACCATAGCAAGATTTGGAAATCTAACTAAGATTTTTTCAACTCTTTCAGCATCCAACATGATTGTTCATGCACTTTTCAGCAAATAAAATAAAATTTCAGCCTCTATCGTCAATTTTGTGAACCTAATTATCATAGTTTCAGGCTTCCATTTTAGAATATCAACAATCTACCAAAAAACTCTATATTCTAGTTTCAGCGAGGAATATCCAAAGTTTGCTTCCTAGTTTCTGAACTTTGAAGTTCATGACCGTGGTGCTTATATAACTTCTTCAGATATCAGACAAAGAAATGAGCTCATCTTGAAGGAAATAAAGGACACTATTTGGTTTGGGAAGGAAACGGGTGTGTACGAAATGAAAAGGATTAAGAGGCAATGAAAAAGATGATAGACTCTTACGGCGGCTTCGTTGATTTATTTGCAAGTGGCAATTCTTATCATTGTTTACCAGACTCAGAGACACCAGACTCAACTGAACATGTTTTACTAACAACATAGGCCAACACTAAACTAGCCAAAAATGGAGAAAACTAAAACTAGCTATGCATAAATTCTGGTATAGCACTGTGCCCTCCAACATGGTACCATATTCAACATTTTATTTGACTACACTTGTAAGTTTTTACATAGAGACCTGGATGCAGTATGTATGAATCACTTGTTCTCCTTTAGTGTCAAAAGATACCGTTTTTCCATGGATTTCATAAAGAGCCAATATTAAACAACATTAATTCAAGCTTTTATTATACTTTTAAAACTATCAAAAGATGACAGTTTACGAGAATAAGGTAATTCGGGCATTTATATACTCACAGTGGTTACTAGAGTATAGACGAGTGATGGCTAGCAAGCGGGTAGCTTCACGGCTCCAATTCAACCCCTATTAATTTACCAAGATATGAACAATCATTAACAAGCCATCCTAGTATTGATAAGCTCTAACTATGACCTAATTGTAGCTGTCGAACCCGAATGCCCACTTACAAGTCAAGATTTCGAAAACAGGGCTCTTTCGATCAAGGAACATTCGGTCAATTGATGTATGGTGAAAACAGGTATTGGTCAAGCCACCAAACATCCATAAGTTCATCAATTGATGAGGAAATTGTTACAATAGCATGAGATTCGGTACCAAGATTAATCAATGTCCCAAACCGACACCTCTTGATATAAAAATCATAAATAATTCATTCGAGATCCAAAAAGGGTGAAACTAGCGCACAATGATAGATAACTAACAATAAAATTTTCAGAAAATAGTTGGAGACCGAATCTCTAAGTAGATTCATCATGGGAAGTCAAACAAGTGACTGATTTTCAGACAGGAACAACACAAAACAGCCCGACTTCCAAAACTCACCATAGATCGAGCTCTTAATATTTTCGAGTGATTTTGGTGTCAAAAGTTGCGCAACAGAAGGAAGTTCGAATGTCATGAAGGAACTGAAATCAAATTCGAACTTTAAGAATGAAAAACTAAATGAATTCCAAGGCTATACGAATCTGTCAAACCGCAGACTATCAGAATGCAAAGCAGTTTTCGAATATTCGCTATAAATTGAATCTTCAATATTTTTGAGTGATTCCAACGCTCAAAGATCAATCTTTGAGTCTAGTTTATATCTCATGAAGGAACTTGAATCAAATTCGAAGTATAATGACGAAGATACAGACAGATAGCAAAGCTGTACGAATTGGTTCAACAGCAGATTTTCAGAATGGAGAGCAGATTTCGAAAATTCATTGTGAATTGAATTCTCAACGTTTTTGAACGATTTCAACTGTAGAAGAACAAGCTACCAAGGTACTTTAAATCTCAAGAAGAAGTTGAAACCCAAGTCTTAGTTTAACAGTAAGAAATCGCCCAACAACGGTGACCCCGAAAGCTGTCCCAAGAATGACAGATTACTGATATGTTGTTGTATACAAAAATTAAATCCAGAAACTGAAAGAGATATGAGAGAGATACTTGTAGAGAAGAGGTTTGGAGGCGAGAGTGATGATCGGAAGTGACGGTGGCAGTCGGCGATCGAAGCGGCAATCGATGGTTTCCTCTTTCTTCCAACCGGTGAACTCCTCTTTCTCCTCTAATGCCTTCTATCCTTTCTAATTCTTTTTTTTTTTTCCCAATGAGGTGGGTTTTGTTGCTATATACTTACAATAGGCTGAGTCATAATAGCCACGTGCCAATCCTAGGTTTAAATGTGCATTATCAAGTCACCAACCAAATTGGCATGGTTCGGAAGGAATAATCGGGTTCAAAATCAAAGTGGGTTCACTAAACGATCTCCGAAAAATACAGGGAATGTTCCAAAAGTCTCAGCGGCATCCCGACTATATTAATCAAGTGGTTGAACGCACCTTTAAGATTTTCTAGCACAATCAAGTAATAACCTATAGTATCAAACATAAGAGCAAGATTAAACGTACGTTTATTACGCTACTAAGGGTCGGATTGTTACAATAAGTACTTAGCCATGTTCGACACATGTTCGGAGAGAGTCATATCGTGTCCGCAGCCGTCACGTATCGTGCAAGAACAATTGAGTCTGGTAGCAAGAAAAAAGCAAACTCAAGTAACACAGCATCATTAAGAGCACCAAAACAGCAAGCATACAACATTCCCATTCCAATATCGGAATAACATGGAGAGTACAGAGCACCATTAATCCCTTTAGGGTCATGCACACTACCAATCCATAAATGAAATAATCCAAACAAGACAAGACTCTAGCAGAAATCAAAGCAACAGCAGGTAGCATTCCCATTCCAAAATCAATTTTTTTTCTCAAAAACACCCATTTAGATAAATTACTCCAATCTAAAAAGGCCCTTATCTTCAAACAAATTTCTAAACCTATTGTTTCTCTACACTTAACAATTTAACAAGTTTGATTAAAAACATAAATAACTAAGCATAAACCCAGTAATCTCATAAACCAAAAACAAGGAATGCAACTTTAACTACTCATTATAGCATTGCCAAAGAAATCTTCTCACCTGGTTTGATGAATACATCATCTCGTTATTTTGTTGGTCAGAGTTGTTGATATTAGAAACATGTTCTATGTCATATGACTGCTCAAATCCATTCTCCTTAAGCATACCACAAAAAATGTCATCTTAAACTTATATTCCAAGGAAAAAGCATATATTGAATGACTAGAAATGCGCAAAGAAAGATATGAAACCACAATTTACCTGTCCATTGTGCTCAGGCCTTGATGTTGGGTGGTCATTTCCATATATTGGTGACTATAAAGAAACCATAATGCCAAGCTAATTTAACACAATTTCTGTGACCCATAAAAGAAAACCAACAGAAGAATTGTATCTGTCCAAGTGTCCATATAGAATGCTGTTCAACATGGCGTAGTCAGAGATCATGCGAAATCGAACCTCGAATCATGAGTATTCCATAGTACGTTCAGAACTCCAGTACCACTGTCTTTTTCCACAATGTCATCCAATCATTTTGAATTCAGCTACGATTAGGTTGTAATTGGATCTACAATTGTGGAGGGACTTGCTAAGAGAAATGAAAATGTATCTTAATTTGCGAATTGAAATCCCCTGCATATTCCTTTTCATGACAAATCCTATACAAGTCTTTGATCCGAACGCACCTCAAGGGGATCATTATATAACATATGCTGAAAAAAATAACTAAGTCTCGGTCTCGCACACGTCATCAGCAAGGCAAGCCATTTAACAAGAATCAAAATGAAGGCAAGCCATTTAACAATCCCAAATCTGATCAAACTGGTAATCGGTAACAGAAAGAAAGTCTCTGCTCACATCATCAGCAACCCCTAATGCATATTTGACACTCATAGTTAGTCTCGAGACACACACGGTTCATACCACACTACTAGCAAATATATTTTCAGATTAATGTTGGCAGTTTCATGATATTCATATTAGTCTTCACAAGCTTCCTTGAACTCTCTTAATAGAAAGAACCTCGAACGCAATAAAAGAATAACTGTCTATGGTATGGCAGTAGAAATAGTCCTATGTCCTTCCTTTTGATTAGCTGCAATGAGGATTTGGAATGAACAAGCCAATGCCCAAAAGAAGCTCTACATTACCATTTAGTTTCAGCTATTACAGGACCAAAATTTCGCATACTGTCAAAATTTGGGCAATATTACAAACTTAATAAATCAACATTCCAATCAGGGGAAGTGATAAAAACTAGTACCAGGTTTCAAGTCACGATGTATAATGCCATGAGAATGTAAGCATACCATTGCACGAGCAATATCAATTGCAAATCCAATTGCTACACGCAAATCCAAGTACCTTGGCCTCCTGTTTAACAAGTACCTTCCTATAAAAACACAAGATATCATAATCCATCTCAGTGAACCTTAGCTTAAGTTAAATAAACCATTAACATGGCTGGGATTCATTGCCAGCGACTCCAAACTACTTACTGCATGCATATGAATTTGCAGAAATGAATTAGATAAATTGGTTTCTATTTTCTTTGCAAATATGCGGTTCATTATCTTTAGGTCGTTTGATTTGCAACCATCCTCAAAATGAATAACGAGTCGTTGATCAATTAGTTTAAGCATCTAATTGATCCTCATTATCAGAATACTAAATTGGGTGTGTATAGAATTACTTCAGCTAATGCTTACATAGGTTGCAAGAATATAGATCACACACAACTTGCTTTATCAGCTAATTTATGAATATATAGATAGTATAACTTCAGTTATTGCTCATACATATTGACACTTGCATACGAACTAGAAAATTTTTACTTATCAAGTAGATGGAGTTTGTAATCTACCAAATCACAGAGCGGTGGTACCAATTAACAATACAAACAACTAAAATACGGTAATTAATGTAGTTAAACAGAATCCTAAAACAGATTCACACAAACTAAACTGAACATAACTTCTGCAAAAAGAATAAAAGAAATGAAAGACATTGGTCCAAGAGTATAATAGGTACGTCTTACACTAGTAATGAGAATCAGAAAACCGCCACAGTGAAGAGGTAGTAATCCAAATCTTACCCTCGAAAATGAAATAGGCGGTAACGAATTGCCCCTGTATCCTGATCTCCTTGATGTTCACGATTGACTTCCGGCCATTGGTTGGTATTGAAACCCTAGCCGCACTATTCATCTTTTCCAAAGAACATAGATAACTCAACTTTATAAGATTCAAGAATACATGGATTACCATTATTCATCAACACACCCAGATTCCTCTCAATTTTCCCGAAAATTTTTTTAAAAAAAATACATGGCAATTTCGTGGCTGTTAGGAACTTTGATACCCTAACAATTTTCCATGATTCAGTCTAGCCTATATTCGGGCGCATATACATAAGTAATTACATACGTTTTAGATTTGCTTCTCTTTTTATTTTCCAAGCATCATGCACTATTGGGTGCTTTAAACACTGAAGATTTTGCTCACGCGTGGCGTCTGCACCCGCCTATAGTTCATTGGTATTATAAAGCATGAACTAGAAGTGGTATGGCTTCAAACAAGCAATTCTCAGTTCTCATCTCAAGTTAAGAGTGCAGATCCCCAAAAATGTTGGAACTTTCCAACTACAAACCTAGTACAAATCAGATAAGGAATCTACGAGCCCAAAGTGCCAAGGGTTCATACCGAGACCTACGAAAATACACGAGAACTAGACATCTATCCGTACCTCAAAAATTGGAAAAATCCTTCAAAGAGATGTTGAGTGTTGAAGAGGTAGGGTTAAACCCTAGTTTCGATTCACAGCGACAAATTCTTCTCCGTTGTGAAGGGCTGTTTGTGGGAAGATTATATGGTATATGATAAGGTTGTCGAAGACTTCTAGTCTTGCTTGGGGAGAGGAGGAACCCTAACCGTGGGTAGGCTTACACAAGGATGTGTATATCAACATATATACTCCATCAGTAAAGACGAGATCTATGAGGGAGAGATTGATCAGGAAGGAATCGTTGTACAGAGAGAGAGAGAGAGAGAGGAGTTCGTCGATGATGAGAGCAGTAGACGATGAGGAGGGATTTGGGAGCGATTGAGGAGTAGGGCATTTTACTGGTATAAAAAGGAGGGTATAATTGTCAATTCAACTTGACACACCATGTCTTGGTAAATATTTTTTCTTGTGTCATTAGAGTGGTGATTTGGAGAGTGAAGACCATCAGATGGTAAATAAGTCTGGTCCACGCCTCTGTCCGGTAATTTTCCCTTTCCTCTTCAACACATTTAACTACAGAATAGCTTATTGTGAGAAGGTACCCTCTATGGGTGATTTCGATCTGGTTTGGCGGTGTATTGAACCGGACACTCTGGTTTGGAGAAGTACAAATCGGGACTGGTCAAAACTCATTTGGTTCGATTTCATTCAGTTTTATCCGGTTTGGTTGATTTTCTTGCACTAGCTCAATTCGGGCCAAACCCAACAAATTCGAAGTCAAAATTACCTTAACCCATTTTTTACTAATTATTACAAAAATAACTTTAACCCCAGTTTTTACTTTCAAATTATACGCGTCTCTTCCCCTCTCTCTCAACTGGAACTCTCTCTTTCTTCTCTATGTGATTCAGAGTTTGGATTTCGGGAAAATTTGAAATTCCCCTTTCAATTGGTTATGGGGTTGATTGGTGATATGTGGTCGAGTATATTTCTTCTCTATGTGATTTAGAGTTTGAATTTCAAAGAAATTTGAAATTCCACTTTTGATTTTTCTGGGATTAATTAATTGTGGTGTATGGTCAAATTTGAAACTCTCTCTTTCTTCTCTGTGTGATTTAGAGTTTGGGTTTAGAGGAAATTTGAAATTCCCATTTTGATTTTTCTAGGTTAATTGGTGGTGTGTAGTCCAATTTTCTAAAAGAGAAAGAGAGAGAGACATCGACGACTGACACTTCTCGTTCAAGCATTCTGCCCATCGACACCGACGCCTGACAACCAACCTTTGCCGGCAAACTTCATTGATTTTTTGAAACACTTCGCCGGATACCGATGACTTCCGGCTAATCTTGCTAGCCCTGACGGTTAAGAGAATTACTCTAGTCATGACGATTTAATAACCTCTAAAAAAAAATTGACATAAAATTAATAAATACCAAAAAAAAAAATCTCTAAAAAAAATTTGACGAAAAATTAATAAATACAAAAAAATTTAAATAAAGACCCAAAAAAAAAATGCTAATTGTGGGAGCCTAAATAGCCCAACTCAATTGACTGTCAAATGACTCATATCTGTATCTTCATCTAACACACTCACAGTGAGTAACGAAGAATGGATCTGGATTCCACCCTCCACGCCCTTGTTCCTTCTTCCATCTCTGTGAGTAATCCCTCCCATCTCCCTACGCCTCTATATACAAGGAGTATCTACGTATATGCGGTATTGTCTGAGTCGATTGGTGAATCTAGGTTGCTATGCTACTTGGGTTCTTCGCGTACTTGGGAATTGCTGGAACCGTTATACCGGGAAAGGTTGTACCAGGTGTGATCTTATCAGATGGCACTCGTCTTCATTATCGGTGCAATGGTCCCTTCTCTCACTCAATTCATACTTCCCCTGTTACAATTTACACATTGTCATTTTTGTGCTCTAATGGGTGTCCAGATGTTTGAATGAGTTTTTTTTTTTGGGTCGGTTGGTTTTGAGATTTCAGGTTTTTTGACCCTTATTTTGCTGGTTGCGCTGCTGGGCATCGGGGTTCGGATGAGTTTCATTTCTCCCACTGTATGTACACTCTAGTCATGCACTATAGTTTGCTGCCACTCTTTCTAAGGATCGTGAGCCGTGTTTGGTTGGTTGAATTAGACTTGGAAATGGAAAACATATTCCATGGGTGTGTGGCTGTTGAATTGTTACGAATTTTATTGTAACAAAAAATAAAAAGAAAAGAAAAGGAGAGGAGTCCCAATTCGGGGGGAAGACCTCCAATTGGTTTGATAGAGGAGAACCTGACCTCTTCTTCAAAATAGAAGACGTTTATATCTATATCAACTCCTTTTATTTATGAACAAACATTGTTTATATAGAGGAAGATCAAACCTAAATAATAGGGTAACTGCATAATGCCACTAACTCCGTGACTCTTAATTGATAAAACTACATATCCCCACGAACTAGTTTCTAATAACTAATAAAACAATATGAAATATTAAAATTCGTAGCATAAATGTGTCTAGCTACTCGAGTTGGAATTGTGCTTGGTTCACTGCAAACTCGATTGAGATCGGTTTGGTACATAAACAAATGAAGTTTACATGGTTAACTCGGTTAACTTTTCAACCGTGCTTGAACAACCCAATATTCAGTTTGATAAGCTTATTCTATTCCAGAAAAGAAGTTGAAGTACTCAAGCTTAGTTCTGTCAAAGGTTGGGCAGATGGATAAATAAACCAAACTTGTACTCATTCTTAAGCTCGTTAAAAATGGGAGCATGATATTAAGTGCCTCACTCCCCTAGCTCGCAGGTTTGACTCTCAACACCAGCAAAAAATTTCTGGAGCCGCTAGAGGTTTGTTAGTCTTTCACTTTAGGGGCTTGACATTAGTCGAAGTGGATGTAAGCTGGTTTGGACACCCGGTTACAAAAAAGCTCGAATTGGTTCATCACCTCTCTACTAGTTGGTTGGGATTACTTATTCTACTAGATAGTCTGATCAGTCAAACGGGGCCACAAGTTACTACTTTGTTGTCAACAAATGGTGCTTCAACAAAGGGTGAATTTCGTCCTGACATGAACTATTAAGATGAGTGAATAAGGCTTGTATTAGTTAGTAGCCACAGGCCTTACGTCAACGAGTACATCAGGATTGTTTTGAACTTTGAAATGTATCATATCAACATGAAAATTTTGTTTATTTGCACAAATACAAAATCAGGTTTTCTTTTTAACTTGTCAAAGCTATTGTGAAGTCTTTAGAGCTTTCCTGAGCAAC
The DNA here is from genome assembly GCA_019656835.1 of Rhododendron ovatum. Taxonomy (NCBI): domain Eukaryota; kingdom Viridiplantae; phylum Streptophyta; class Magnoliopsida; order Ericales; family Ericaceae; genus Rhododendron; species Rhododendron ovatum. Next base: position 13,104,791 of record CM033791.1, on the reverse strand, counting down.
GTGGTCTTCCTTTGTATTTTCTTGAGTTTTTTGTCAATTCATTTGACCTGAAAAACTACTACATTGCATAAGAACTACCAAATTGCATGCAAGCTAGTTGTAAGATGGTTGTTCAATTGTTCCTTTAGAAGTTCCCTAACGGCTATCAGCATCCACCTAGTCTGACTAGTGTATTTATTTAACCTGCGGTGCATATTTTTCTTCAAACCTAAGTAATGCCAGAATTGGCTGCCACTGGGAACAAAATTGATGCACAGTCACAAGTAATTTTACTAATTTCTTGGGGGCACATCCTTACTACATCTGGTGTTGGTGTAGACAGTAGACACACTCGGACAATGTTTGATATAGTTGATTTTATTCTAGTGACACGGAAAACCAATTATATGTGCAGGCAATAGCAGACAATGGGCTTGAGCTTTTGTCAGCAACTTTAATATTCAGTTTTGTTGTAAGTCTTGTTTCTCTCTTATGCTTTACTTGGAATCTTGTCGCGTAGGAGTTGTACGTCTTTATTCTGCTACCCCTACTTGGAATCTTTTCATGTATGAATTATAAGTCTCAATTTTGTATGTCCTACCTGGAATACTTTTGTGTATGAGTTATGGCTCTCTGGTAGACATTGGCAACTTCAACTGGCAGACTAACATCTTGATGCGTGTGGTTTGTATTGAATTTAGTGATGGTGTAATCATTACGAGGATCTAAGAAATATTACTAGGTGTGTTCAAATTGGTGGAGAAATTTCATAATCATGGTTCTTATTTGGTGGATCTATGACAACATTGTTTCGTTGGTCAAGGTGATTGGTGCTTCCACATATTATGTAAATTCTGGGAGAAAAATGAGAGCCAACCCAATTAGGTTTCCCTCTCTCACACTTTGTATATATAGGGACACAGGTACAAGTACAAATATACCCCTATGTAAAAGATACATAACAAAAAAACCCCTAACAATTTAACACTCCCCCTCAAGTTGGTGCAAAGATATCTATCAAGCCCAACTTGAACACAATGGGATGAAAAATCTTACTACTAAGCCCTTTCGTAAATATATTTGCTAACTGGTCCTCAAACCTTACAAACGGCGTACATATCAAACCCTTGCTCAACTTTTCCTTGATGAAATGCCTCTCGATCTCGATATGCTTCGTTCTGTCATGTTGCACGAGATTATGAGCAATATTTATAGCCGCTTTGTTGTCACAATAAAGTTTCATAGGACCATCGTCAAAGAGTCCCAAATCCTTCAAAAAGGTTTGGAGCCACAAAAGCTCACACACGCTGTGAGCCATAGCCTTATATTTAGCTTCTGCACTAGATCTAGCTACCACTGACTGCTTCTTACTGCGCCTAGTAACCAAATTCCCACAAAAAAAGGTGCAGTAGCCAGAAGTGGAGCGCCTATCATCCACTGAACCAGCCCAGTCTGCATCAGTAAATGCTTCCAACCTCAAGTGACCATGATTGGAAAACAAAATTATTACCTAGAGCTGATTTGAGATATCTCAAAATACGATAGACTGCATCCAGATGCACTGTACGTGGCTCATGCATAAATTGGCTGACAACTCCAACGGCATATGTAATATCTGGTCTAGTGTGAGATAAGTATATTAGGCGGCCCACAAGCCTCTGATATCTTTCCTTATCTGTATGCTCCCCAATAGCTCCACTGAGATGATGATTAGCCTCTATAGGTGAGTCTGCAGGTTTGCACCCCAACATCCCCGTTTCTTCCAAGAGATTAAGAATATACTTCATTTGAGAGACAAAGGTACCTTTATCAGATCTTGCCACCTCCATGCCAAGAAAGTATCTCAATGACCCCAAGTCCTTAATCTCAAATTCTTGAGCAAGACGAGCCTTAAGATGGAGTATTTCTTCTGCATCATTGCCAGTCATAATTATGTCATCCACATAGACAATGAGGATAGCAATCTTGCCATTACCTCTCTTGATGAACATAGTATGATCTGCCTGACTCTGGCGGTAACCAAATCTCAACATTGCTTTAAGAAATCTGTCAAACCAAGCTCTCGGTGATTGCTTCAATCCATAGAGGGCCTTTCTCAATCTACACACCTTCCCTTCGGTTGCACAGGAAGAGAAACCTAGTGGTATATCCATGTACACTTTTTCTTCTAAGTCACCGTGAAGAAATGCATTTTTAACATCGAATTGTTGAAGAAGCCAATTCAAAATAGCAACACAAGAGAGTAAGGTTCGAATAGAGTTCATCTTTGCTACTGGAGCAAAGGTTTCCTCGTAGTCAATTCCGTATGTCTGAATATAGCCTTGGCAACAAGTCTCGCCTTGTATCTCTCAACTATCCCATCTGCCTTATGCTTAACAGTGAAAACCCACTTGCATCCCATTGATTTCTTTCCTTCTGGAAGTGATACTAACTCCCAAGTGCCATTCTTTTTCAAAGCTGTCATCTCCTTTACCATAACTCCTTTCCATTTAGGTATCATAATTACATCCTGCCAATTCTGTGGAATAGATATAGAAGAAAGAGAGGAACAAATGCACGATACGAAGGGGATAAACGATCATATGAAACAAACTGTGAGATGGGATGTTGAGTACACTGTCTAACTCCTTTCCTATGAGCAGTAGGAGCATCAAGATTATCAGAAGCAAGAGGGGATGGTTCATTACCAGATGAGTTAACCGAAAATCAGAAACTGGACTTGGAGCCGGAGTAGGTGATAGTGATTGGCAAGGTGGCATCGCACATGTTGACTGTTCCTTTTTCCGTCGAGAAAACGTCTGCAAGTTAGGCAACCTATGCGGGTAAAGCCTATCGTCATCAACATCTCGGCCACCAATGTCATGTTTTGCTCTTGCTTCAGATATAGGTTCCTCCCTTGAGTTTTCCTTCTCCCCCTCACCATAACAAGGCATTGGGAAGTAAGACCATGATTCTTGATTATGAGATATCAACATCTCTTCCTCTCTATCACTCTCCCCCTGAAGAGATGGACCAGAGGAATGATAAAAGGATTTAAGTTCCCAAAAGGTGACATCCATAGAAATAAACATTTTCCGGGCGTGAGGGTCATAGCATTTGTAACCATTCTGGGTAGGAGAGTAGCCAAGAAAAACACATTTACGGGTTTTAGGATCTAACTTACCACCATGATGTTTAGAGGCATGAACAAAACACATACAACCAAAAATCTTGGGCGGAAGAGAAGAGACCCGAAAATTGACAGGAAGAGACTCAAGAGGAGTTTTGAACCGAAGAACACTGGATGACATATGGTTAATAAGATAAGCTGCAGTGAGAATAGTTTCTCCCCAAAAGTGCTTAGGGACATGTATAGCTAAAAGAGAGCGAGCTACCTCAGCAAGTTGACGATTTTTACGTTCAGCAACTCCATTCTGCTGTGGAGTACCAACACAAGTTGTTTGAAAGAGAATGCCATTGTCATCGAGGTATGCTCGAAAGAACCCATCTAGATACTTAGTCCCATTATCACTCCGAAGAATCTTAATGTTGGTGTCAAATTGAGTACACATCATTTTATGAAAGGATTTAAAGCACGAAAACACTTCATTTTTAGATCGAAGTAAGTACACCCAAGTGACAAGAGAATAACAATCGATAAAAGTGACAAACCATCGATAACCAGAAAGTGAGGTAACAGGAGAAGGACCCCAAACATTAGAGTGAATAACCATAAACGGAGAAGCACTTCTTTGATTAACAGGAGCGTAAAAGGAACGTTTATGTTTTGCCAGCTCACAAGCTTCACAAAAAAACTGACTCCTAGGACAGTGTTTAATTAAATTGGGAAAAAGTTTTTCTATAATTCTAAAAGAAGGATGACCCAATCTTCGATGCCATTGATGTAACAAAGGAAGAGCAGAACCCGTATCTGTTTTAAGAGCTTGACCACATGACAAAGGTGGACAAGATGAACGAGGTGCAGACTCCAAAAAGTATAGACCACCATGGGCTTTACTACTGCCAATCACTCTTCCTGTATCCAGTTCCTGAAAGACATAATGTGTAGGAAAAAAAGTCACTGAGCAATTTAAGGAATGAGTAAGACTACTAACAGAGAAAAGGTTAGTAGAAAAATTTGGAACATGAAGAACTGAAGAAAGTGAGATGGTTGGAGAGTGGCGAATGGAACCCTTTTCTAAAATAGCAGATAGGGATCCATCTGCAACTCGAACTTTATCCTTACTGGAACATGTAGAGTAGGAGTCAAAAACAGATGAATAACCTATCATATGATCTGTAGCACCAGAATCGATTATCCAAGGAAGAGAAGAGGCAGTAGATGCACAAGGTTAGATACCTGTGTGAGCAAAGGAGGTAGTAATGGAAGTTGTGGTAGATGGAATGTCAAGCTTAGCTATTGCAAATGAGGTAGTAGTGGAAGCTGTGGTAGACGAAATGTCAAACTTAGCTATTAGGCGCTTGAGAGTTTGTAACTCCCCCTGAGAAAGAGCCCCGACTGAAGCATGCTTGCGATACTCCGCCATACCAACAGAAAAGGCAGAAAAAGACTATGAAAGGAACCTCAAACAGTGTAGAATAATACCCAACAAATGCAGAATTCAACCGGCTCAACCAAAATTGATCAAACCCAGTCAATTTTTAGCATCCAAACATAACAAAATAGTAGCAAATTCTTCCAAACAGCCCAAGGAGTACAAAACAGTGCAGCATAGTACTCAAATAACTTGAAATGCCTCAAAAGTTCACACCCAGAGCAAAAAGAGAGTAATTTGAGAGTCTGACCCAGTCCAGAAACGAGTGGAACGAGTACTGCTATATGTACAGAAAAGAGAGGAGAGATTTCGTACCGACGGCTGCCGGTGGGCCGTCTCCGGCCACCGGACGGCCGATCCGAGCCATTCAAAAATTCTAAAAAAAAAAACCGAGGGGCCCTTCACGGGAATCAATGTCATCCGAGGTGTGTAGGGTGCTTGATCGGAGCACCCTTTTTCGTGTGTATATGTATAACTATCCGGAGATGTTCGTCGGTCGTCGCTGGAGGCTGGCGGAGCTCCGGCGAGGGTTGGAAGTCACTGGGAAACCTCCGGTGAGGATCGAAAAGTACTGGGTGCAGACCAGAGGTCAGAAGATACCTTGTAACTTCGAAATACAGACTGGATAAAGTCGCCAGAGGTCTGACAAAGATGTCAGAGGTCAGGCGAAGGCTGACGATTGTCCGGCGAGGCTGTCGGAAGTCAGATAAAAGGCCAGCGAACACAGATCAGGCCTTCTAAGGACTTGTCAAAGTCTGATGAAGGCCAATGAAGGTCCGGTGAAGGTCGTCGGAGCTGCGGCGAGAGCTGCTGGGGTCGTTGGAGGTCTTCAAAGGGAGAATGCTACTGCATACTGTACGAACCACTTCATACAGCCTGGAAAAAACCGAAAACCCCACAAATCGAGCTCCACAACAACAGTTCTGGAACAAGGCCTGTCAGTAATTGCCTAGGTTGACCGACGAGGGCAAAGATCAACAGGAGTCACCAGGTAATCGGTGCTCTGATACCATGTAAATTTTGGGGGAAAAATGAGAGCCAACCCAATTAGGTTTCCCTCTCTCACACTTTGTATATATAGGGACAAAGGTACAAGTACAAATATACCCCTATGTAAAAGATACATAACAAAAAAACCCCTAACAATTTAACATATTAAATGTGTGAACCTTGATCACAGTTGCTTTATTATAATTTGTTGAACCACGAGATAGCCCGTTGTCATGATGTACCCCTGATCCCATCGATAATGAGTGGGCCCAAACTAATTTGATCGGGCTAGTTGATGAAGCATATAGTCAGCAGCTTGATTGAACCAAACCTGTACAATTTTGAATCTATCTGGCTAATGTTGATTACAGAAACTGATTGCACCTGTGATTTATGCAAACTCAGTATCGACAGAACGATGCGCTTACTTTCCTTTTTTTCCCCTAACTATGCTCTCACTTTTCTTAGAGTTCTTTGATGTCTTAATTCCAGGTAACATTGATACTTTATGTTGCTGGTCGCAGATCGCACAATCAGGGTTCATCCCTGAAGCCTCATGTCACGGGAAACCTAATTGATGACTGGTACTTCCCTTTTTTTTGTAGGATGACTAGTATTTAAATGGATGACAGCATAGAAATTTGGTCCACTATTTCAAATATGGATGTTGCTACTTAGTTTTTTCCCCTGCGTAAGTTTATTCTTGGCTGATATAAGAATATTCGTGGTTGTGTGCATACTCAATGGACTACAGATATCGAAGTGAACCGATTTTAGAAAAATTAACTTGCAATAGTTGCTGTTTTCTAGTCCTCAACTCCTAACCCCGGATCTTGTAATTTTATACCTTCATTTTTTTTCCAACAGTCCAATCTCACGCTTCTTAGAAGCCTAATAATCTCAGATGAGACTGATAGCACTATTTTTCCTGTCCAACTTCTTGGAGCTCAATCACAAGAAACTTGTGGTGTATGGGCGAGGTGTACCAATCTAAATGAGACCGTTGGATTTGCTTGCATATTTATGTTGGGACCCTTCTCCTTGAAGTGAGAAGGAAATCACTCTGAATTTTTGTCGCCATTTTGACATGCCGGGGAAAAGTGGTGCCAGGCATACCATGTTGATATAGTTCAAGAGGTACATACATCAGGGGCGTTGCAGAGCTAAACAGCCTGATGAGAAATTGAAGACAACTTACGTGCAGTAAAAGTTTGAAGGTTGAATAGGAGGTGGCATGGTTATTGGTGCTTAAGTGGCTATATCATGCAGTGATTTTTTTTTTGGGTATGACATGGAGTAACTTGAGGTGGTTAACTGATGCAAGATGATGAGCCTAATAAGCAGTCAGCTGACCGACATTGTCCTAGATGCTGGTCCTTTTAATGGTGTGTCTTGGGGAATAACTACATCCTTGTATTATTTTGTGCTCAACATCAGCATAAGAATCTGTAGTTTTCATTTAGGAAGGGCCGAGTGCTGCAGCATCAAAATAACTTCTTGTTGTGAGCAAAACATGTAAACAACTCTAATATGGATTCTTCCTGTGCACTTTTCGATGTTTCCACTGCATCTTTATCTTCGGAAACACAAATAATTGATAAACGGCTGCCAAAGAAAAGATACAGGACTGAAAGGATGCTGTATATGTTCTTTTGTGCATTTTTCCTTGTTTAACAAGTGTTTGCACTCACTTGGCAATGGCATCTTTTGGTCGAAATGCTTTAGACATCAAATTTAATGTTCATTTTCCTTGTTTGTCGTTGGATTATTTTGTTCATGTTGTTTAATTTCCTGATGAACTTTTTCTTAGATACTAATCTGTCTTCTTGACATTTTTGTTTTATTATGTCATCCGAAAGGTGGTTTGGAATACAGCTGAATCCTCAATTTATGGGCATTGACCTCAAGTACGTAGTCCATTTTCCACTTTGGCCGTGTTTCGTTTTGTAGCTGGTCTTTTAAAATACTACTCGGACGATGCATTGAAGTCATTGCATGATTTTCTGCTTTCGAAAACCCCTCAATAATCTCACTATATTGTTCTTGCAGACGTTTTCATCTGATTTCCTGCTTTTTTACTATCATGATTGTTTTTCTTTGCAATCCGGTCAGTAGTAAATTTCTAGTCCTTTCTTCTTCATTTTCCCCTCCATGCATGGCATCACAATTCCTTGAGCCACATTAAATAATAGTAAATTAATGTTTGCCAATCATATTTTCTTGAAACATCTTTAAACGGTGTGGCCCAACTTTGCATGCTTCTTGGGGAGTGTATGACATGAGATTTTAACTTTCGATTACCAGTCATATTTTATTGTGAATGTTGTACTTCTTAATATGGTGGAAACCTCCTCCACAGATTTTTCTTTGTAAGAGCTGGAATGATGGGATGGCTGCTCATCAATCTCTCAATTCTGGCAAAAAGTGTTAAAGAATCCAACTTGAGCCAATCAATGATCCTTTACCAGATATTTTGTGTGGTAATTTGATGATGCACACTCTTCATGTTTTCTATTATGTTTCTTTATTCTTATCATTCATATTACCGTAGTCATTCTCGATTCTTCCGTAGTTACTTACTAATTTGTTTTTGTTTTACATCTCTTCTCAGTTGTACATCTTGGACTACTTTTTCTATGAAGAGTATATGACCTCCACGTAAGTATATGACCTGTTTCACTCAAGAATTACACCAACTCAACAAAGTGCAATTGCATCATTATCACGATAGAATAAATTGGATATGCATTTATACCAACTTGCCTGACAGTGCAATTTTGGTTACTACTTTTGGTGTGAAACCCTATTGATTGTTTCTTAAAGTAGACTAACTCAGTAACTCATATAAAAAGTTGTCATTGGGAATGTAAAACCACACAATACCTGCTCAACCTTTGGGTGATTTTGTGACGGAACTTCTCGTAGTTGACTGGCCGGAATAATATAGAAGAACAAAACCCCTTATTACGGTGGGAGAAATATCAGATGTTTTATTTACTAGACAAACATCATTTCCATCCATTTAGTATGGCAAATATTATTTTGGCATCTCAGTTTCAGTATTTCTCATTTTCACCCTCTTTCTTGCTTTTGCTCCTTGCAAACTGAACTTTTGCGAAGTCATTGCAATAGTTTCTCAGAACTGCTTGGCTCAATTGACTTTGTATGAAAAGAATATCCTCGAAATTGAAGCGAAGAACAGGGTTAATTGGGTGGCGAGGTGGTGTCGCAGTGAGCAAAGGCCAAATCACTGTAATTTTTATGTCACTGTCATGGAGTTGCAAGAACATCATTGGTTTCCCAATAAAGCCAGGCAATCATTTGTTCTCGTTCAGGTTTGGAATGGGGCAGATGTAGGGAGAAAGGAGGTGAGATGATAAATGTTGCCATTGAGGTGGCAAAAAGTACATGTATGTGGAGTTCTGGGGCAACACTGAGGTTTTTGCTGCTCATAAAAAATTGAAAGAATTCTTATTCAAGTACTAGATGTGTGCAGTGCTTGCTATTGCTCCTTATTTATTGTGTTGTTTTATCAGTACATTTTTTGCAGATCAAGGTGTATCTGTTGATGAAAAGTTTACTGCTACTTGGGTCCTACAGAAAGTCATAGTGCATGACGATGAAATGAGCATACAAACTTATTTGAATCGGTTATGGGGTCTCCTCAACTTTAATCCAGAATGTTGGGAATCATTGACACGTCACCCTCTATGTCTATCTTGTTTTGTTTCTCAGTTGAAAAGTCATGTCTGTTATGGTATTGTGGTCCGATGTGCATCCGATATTATCTATTCCTTCGCTCTTCTATTTGCATTTTCTTGTCAGGAAGATTTCAATTTTACTTTTCGAGTATGGTTTAGGTTATGAGTCTGACGTTTTCTATCTGGGTATAAAATGCAGGTGGGACATAATCGCAGAAAAATTGGGATTCATGCTGGTTTTTGGGGATCTAGTTTGGATTCCCTTCACCTTTAGTATCCAGGTTAGACCATATTACCTGGATCAACTATTTTCATTTTCTTGTGATATTAGGAAAATAAGGCAAACTACAAAAAAATTCAGATCCTGTATACAGGATCTCTACATTTATCCCCTTGCCTGTAACTATTGCTATACTGCTATTTCCTGGATGTGTTCACCGAACTGGAGGACTGGTACTGATGTTTAATGCTGGTTATCGGGTACATTGAAAACCAGAGCCCGGTATGCGGACTCGTGGATAGACCATGTTATTATTTGCATTCAGAATGGAAGGTGCATTGTGGTGCAGCTGCCTGCGTACGCCATATACTGAATTACTGATGGGCTGCATTTTGCTTCCTCTTCTAGTATTAGTTGACCCATTCGTCTGGACCTAGACAGTGTTGTCAATGTATCACCCCTTTAGGTCCATTTGGGGGGTGGTTATAGTATCAGTGGACCAATACTTGAATAAAACTTAACATATGCAATGAGGTATTTGTTATAAGCCTTCTAGGTGCTTGCAAACCTTCTAATTTCAACATCTCTATGTTCTTTTTCTTTCTTTCTTACGACTTATCTCCTTAATTGGTTTTTAGTTCTCCTTGCACTGCTGCATGTGGTTTTCTGCTCAGTCAGTGGCCCTAATAGTGTCTTGTAAGCAGTAAACTTGTTTAACTCCATTCCTATGACCACCCTTATGCAACAACTTTACAAGTAGGACAAAAATGTTGATATTGTAGCAAAGTGGCACTGGCAAATTGGTAATATGGATCATGTGATATATGTTCTTGTTAGAATGCTATGAACTCCTTTTTGGAACTTCATAGTTTTGATAGTTATTGAAGGCCTGCTGGGTATTTTCTTTTGTTTACCCTTGTGTTTGTCATGTTGGTTTCTTGCCTGAAACCAAAACAATGCAAGGATAAAAAATACTTACCATTTTTGTTTTTTCAATTTCGTGTGTGAAAATGGTTTTGACTTTTTCGGCATTTCCTGAAATCAGGCTGTTTTTGTAAAATTTACCCAGAAATAATTCAAACAGGTTTTCGGAGAACAGAAAACGAGGACAATATAAACAGCCCTTTTGAGTAAAAGTTCTCTCATATTATATAGTTCTCTCCTACTGAGTAAATGTTGGACTTTTTGTTAGTATTTAGGTTCTACAAGCGTCCAGACTACCACCTAGTCAGGTACTTCAAAATTATCTATTAGCGACCACAATTGTTTGGAGAGGCATATTGCTTCAAGTGCCTTTGACTCTTTCCAGTTAGATTGCAATATAAGCACATTGCAGGTGGTGAATTTGATTTGACAAATCTGAATAAACAAGAGAAAGTGGTTGCTAATTTGTTCTTAGAATTTCAATATTCCTTTTAGCATATCTATTACCCTGAAGATGTGACCGCTGAAAATAAGTGATTCAAATTTATATTTGTTACCATGTAAAATATTTGGATGACCTGTCTTCTTCCTTTATCACAGGGTTGGTGGCTTCTGAGTAACAAAGTGGAGCTAACAACAGCTGCAGTTATTGCAAATTGCATTGTTTTTCTGATTGGGTAAACGTCTCTATCATACTCCAGATTCTCTGATTAAGTTCCTTTTGTTTTCCTCCTTGCAACTTATATCTTTTGATTGCTTTTTGTTGCTAGTTTTTCCTTATTATTTGAAGGTTTATCTTCTTCTTCATGACCTAAAATGGCTCCTTTTCTTCTTCCTTTTCTCTTCCATTTGAATTGGGAAGGTATCAAGTTTTTAGAGGAGCTAACAAGCAGAAGCATGTATTCAAAAAGAACCCGAAAGCGCCAATATGGGGTAGACCTCCAAAGGTTATTGGGGGAAAGTTGCTTGCTTCTGGCTACTGGTAAGGTTTTTTTTGGATTATATTCTCATAGTTCATCTTCATCTTTGAAAGATATAAAAAAACTGGAACTAGAAAGTAAACCTCAAACTGTGCGGATAGAAGTGAGATTTCTAACAGATTGTTTCTCAGCCAAAGTAAGGATACGGTGGTTACTCTTGGTTCCTCGACCTTACGCAAGAATGAGGGAGTCTGAGACTACATTCTTATGGTCTGTTAAAGAGGAAGAAAACAGAAAACAGACCTTATTATTCTGTAAAGCTGTGGGTGAGTTTTGGCCCTGTCAATGGTTTTACGTTTGTTTTATGCTTGCACATAATGTTTTTAGTGGTGAATGACCAATGCATGGTGTTTTATGGCTCAGGAAGTGAGGCGTACGCCAACGTAGGCATTTAGAATATTAAGTTTGAGTTTATTAATACGCAGAATGAGTACTAATTATGACAAATTGAGAGTGAGAATGATGCTAGGTAAAATTTATAAGACTCCTTGCAAACTAGACAGTAGACATGCAAATAACTACACTCTCACTTCATTCAAAGGTGTTTTCGAATCCCTAGCCTTGCTGCGGGCCTCCAGGCAAGCCCTAACTTAGCCTTTGAAAACATTTCTTACGGACAGATGGTATCTACTTTCCCCGAGTCTTTTCTAGCTGTTTGAGATGAATGATGGCTTGCAAATATACAACTGGGACTTATTTTCAATGTTCAAGTGCCATACCCTCTCTTTTTCTGTGTCTCTCTCTAGGGGAATTGCAAGGCACTGCAACTACCTCGGGGATTTACTACTGGCTGCATCCTTCAGTTTACCGTGTGGGATAATGTAAGTTCCCTATCAAACTATGTTGCCCATTAAGCAAGTTATACAATTCTTTACAGGAAAAGCCAGTCAGGATAAGAATTCGTGTATCTTTGCAGTTCCCCGATTCCATATTTCTATCCGATTTATCTTCTTATTCTGCTAATATGGAGAGAAAGAAGAGATGAAGCTCGATGCGCAGAGAAGTATAGAGAAGTGTGGGCAGAGTACTGTAAACTGGTTCCATGGAGGATATTACCTTACGCTTATTAACCAGTGTATTTGACTAGATGTAAAATCCTGGGCAGTTAATTTTGTCTTGGTGGCTTGTACTGTGCTTAGAAATACAGTCTAAGCTCCCATTGCCGTAAGAATTTTAGATGCGGTAGAACCTTTCTGAGGGGTTGTTTGTATTTCTTGCACTAAATCTATGTTTCCTGTAACGACTGGTTTTGTCAAATTCAAAGAAGCCAATCTTTGCGGGTTCTTAAGGACATTGAGGTTTTTTTCTACCGTCAATTGTCCTCCTGGACACTGGGTAAAAATGTGAATCTGGTCTCTGGTATCTGCAATATTGTTACTCTTAATGTTCAATGGCGATTACTACATTTTGGTTTTGGTTTCTGAGGACTGGAGGATATGGTGTAGCTTCTCCAAAATGAAGAGAATACTGGACCTGTCTTGTCTGGTCATTTTTTGGTATCTGGTTGCCTCTTTCGGTTGTTGTGTCCGTTATACTCTTTGTCCATGCACGTAAATCATCCATTAAAAATTTCTCAACGTGATTGGCCATTCTTGTTGCGTCACTTGAATTTCTTTTATACTTTTATAGAGGAGATATGTTTACCTGAAACAAGAAAATGAAGGGTTTAGACTGTAGGGGTTAACTGAATAACGGCTTCAAATTTTTTATATAGTGCTTGAATTATACATTATGACATACTATTTCATGCCCGCAGTATGGGTAGAATATTGTAGAATTTTAGTTTCGGTCTTGACATGGATATGTGGAATTCCACACAAATGACTGGTGCTAACTGCAATATTCTCTTGTGAATATCTCAAAAGTCTATCTAGGAATTCATTTTTCGCAGAGAACTTAATAAAGTCATAGGAATGTGATTTAGTATTTAAAAAAAAAAAACCAGTTAACATATAGTACAATTTAACTAGTATAGTAGTAGTAGGTTGTGTTCTTGTAAACTTAGTAATTTTCTTTGTCTTTTCTGAATTTCTGTTAGATTTGCATTATATTTTTTGAATTAATCATCAGCAGTTTAAAAAGTATAAGATTTTGACCAAAAGCAAAAAAGATTTCATTAAAGACGAAAAAAATATCAAACAACTATCTTATTTGTTTAACGTGTCATCTAATTTGAATTTTTTTAACATCGGTCTATATTTTTACATTTTTCCGATTCGTCTCATCAAGATAAACGATCAACTCCAAAAATTAAGACGAAAAATTAAACAAAAATTTACGAAAAATAAAAAATACCGAAATAAATTTCAGACTTTGCAACAACGCAATAGCAAAACACAAAAATAGACAGTACAGCGATAAAATTTGGAGAGCAATTAGAGCACAATACAAAATTTCATTCTAAACACACAAATGCAGGATGGTGGTTGGGGTTGGACCACAATGACAGATTTTAGCATTACTTTTGCAGCTATGGTACAAAGCACTTGTCGGTTGTCACCCCACGATCCACAAAAGCAATCAAATACCCTAATTCTCCGGTGTTATTATTGCTTCTTACATATGCCATCAGTATCTGATACTGTGATACACAGAGAGAGTGATAGATAGGGAGAGAGAGAAGGCAATTTGAAATTACAGAAATGCTATGGAAAACGCACGAAGAGAGACACGGATCCGAACACATTTGCATTCAAACTTGTTTGTTGCACGTGAATCCAACACGAAACGAGTGCATCGAACAATTCTGAAAATAGTTGTGTTCGAACATGTGCCCCTCAGTCGGTATTCATAGCATTACTCTTGCAATTACTACTTGTTAGCACGCCATGATATCTAGGCAAGGTGTATTCCACTTTTTCACTCACATGTGGTCTCCCCTTCACACTCCGTTCAGATAAGACTGAAGTTGAAAGAAGAGCAAAAATTACTCTCTTTTTTGTTCTTACCAAAAAAAAAGAAAGGTCAACATCTGAAAGAAGTTTTACTTGGTGACCGGTGGGCCGCCCAATAAGAGATTGACATGTGGCAACAGGTTTGTGCGACACATGGTGCGCAAAGGAGATGACGCGTGGCACGAGGATTGATAAATTACAGGTCCCCGACGGCCGACACGTAGAATGCCAGCAGAGAACTCACGGAGACTTGGCCCCACACTACGACCGCCATGGCAAGCGGTCTTGCGCGACTAGCACGAGGACATAAAGGGAAGCGAACCTAGCATCCCAGATGGACAACTCCCTGGGCAGCCCGAGCAGGAGGTAAGCGTTGGCATGTCCCCAAGGAGGGAGTTAGACATAAGAAGGTCAATCTATGAACTGGTGCTTCCCCAGAAGTTAGGGGAGAGGAGGGCGAGAATGCCAACAAACACCTAAAATAACCCCAAACAGAAAGTCTACACACACATACAATCTGTGCACAGATTTTGCAGTGGGGCCCACCACGGATCCCACACAAATCATCTGAGCCGTTCATTAAATGTAAAACATTTTTTCAAGGGTATCTGTAAAAAATAATCTCAATCCGATACCTATAGGTGCTCGATCCAATCATATAACTTTTCATTATTCGAAAATCTGAATGAAAAGTTAGATGGTTGGATGAAGCACCTATAGGTATTGGATTGAGCTTATTTTTTACGGGAACCCTTGAAAAAATGTTTTATATTTAATGAGCGGCTCGGATGATTTGTATGAGACCCATGGTGGGCCCCACAATAAAATCTGTGTGTGCGTAGCACAGTTCTAACCCAAAACCTTTAGGTCTCGTCCGGTAGCCATGGCAGTGGCCAAGGGGCCCTTAGAGGCTTGGTTGCAGTATTGGCGTAGCCAAACAAGCTATGACCTTGCCCACACGGGAATTGGGGGAGAGCTAGTGGTGTGGTGGCTTGAAAAAGGGAAGGGATCTCCATGAGAGGGGGAGAGGTTTGGCAAGCCCGAGACTCGTGTGACCCAAGCGTTTGCCGCCCCCGCGGTCAAGTGGTACAAAAGAGGACACGTGTTAATATTTCATAGGGCCAATATGTCTATAAATATTAAACATCCTCCTCAAATTTCAAAGAGTTTTTGGTTGATTAAACAATCAGAGAGAGGGGAAGTTGGTGAGTGTTGATTCTGAGAGAAGAATATTCTCTCGTTAATACTCATTCCGTCCACTTTTAAGTGTTCTGCTTCGTAACTCCAACTCATTAAAAAGTACATCATCATTATACATTTCACATCAATTTTTTCCTCCACTTTCCCTACTTACCCATCATCATTACACTTCTACTCACTAACTTTTCAAAATAGAATATAATTTTAAGGACAAAATAGACAATGCACCAATTTTTACCCATTAACTTTATAAAATGAACACTTATTAAGGGACAACACAAAATAGAATACTGGATTCTAAATAAGGGACGGAGGGAGTATCTCTATTGTCTTCCTTTTAGGGTTTCAAAACCGACCTCAAACAGAGTGACTGCCATAGTTCAATCTGTAGACCCTTGCCTTTCCTTCACCCCCAAGAGATCCTCCCACTCCTCATTCCTCATTGTGACCGTTGATTATTCATACCTCTCCAGCGCTCATACATTTAGGCTAGAGAACATTTGACCCACACATCAAACCTCTCTTAGACTCTCTTTGCACTTGATTTAAGTATTCGGATGACAAACTTTCACCTTTTTTTCTTGATCCGCAATGAAAGTAATGGGATCCTTTTTGGTTCTTAATTTGGACTAGACGGGACAATCGAAATTCAAATAGTCCGTTACTGCAATTAACGGTATCAACTCTTGTCGGTAAGAGTTTCTGAGCAAATTCGAATAATTAATTTTACCAATAGCTGATCCAGATTTAGGCCGTTCCGTCCAGTTCAAAATTTGGACCGAAGAGAATCCAAACCCCAAAATCTAACTTCGTAATCACTTGACGCGCTGAATGAGTGATTGTATGTACTACGTACCTTATACTAATTGGGAATCTTCTTGCAATTTACAGGTGCACATCTCAAAACAAGTGGATGATCCAATACTGGCACTTTGACTGTATTGGAATTTGGGATTTAACTCCCAAACTGAGCCAAACCTCGGTGTAATTAATAGCCGAACTAGGTAACCCAATATTAAGGCAATGTTTGATTCAGGCTCGGGCCTGAGGCAAAGCCTAGCTCCAAGATTTGGACTTGAGCTTTCAAACTTTGCTAAGAAATCATAAATTCTCTAGGCTTCTATAATAGGTATGCAACAATGGTGCTCCAGGGCCTTCATCACCGCATATTTATGTGGAATTTTTAGGCCCCGCGTGAACATGTAGTGGTGGAAGTTCTTAGAGCACCACGTGCATTGCTCCAAGAGCATTTAATAATTTCTCCATTGCGAGTAAGTTTTCAACAAGTTCTTATAATGGTAACTTCTTTTGAAAACTTTATGTAAATGAGTATATGTTAGTTTGACTTCTGGATTGATGTACCTTTAAAATTTTTTTTGTGTAAAAGTAAAAATACGTAGGGCCTCTCATTTTGCGTTCACTTTGGGCTCTCAAAATGTCTGCGGCCCTGGTATGATTAGGTCTCTCTGGTAATTAAGGCCATTTTTTCTTGTGTTTTACTTTTGTATTTGTTAGGTTTGGGTTTCTTTCATCATGAGTAGTATTTGGTGGTTGTTGGGCTTGTTCGAATGCTTGTGGACTCATATTGGAGACTATTTTCAAACAACCCCTCGATATTTATCTAAAACTCGAATTTACATACAAGTTGAACACATACTTACACATAAACTCACATAGAAACGTGATACAGTCCATATGAATTGCACACTTAATTAATGTAAGTTTGTAGATAAGTGTGTGAAAAAAAAAATTTGTGGGTATCCCTACTAATATTGATATTTATATTTCTTATCGATTGACTCGAAATTGAGACTAACAAACTACGGCCGCTTTTGATGCATACTAATAAGGCGGTCCCTTTAGACCCTAGCTTTGAGGTTATACTTCGAAGCAAATGCAAATTATACCATTATGTTTACCTTGCATATATTGTTAATCAGATTGAAGTTAATTTAGCCAACTAATGTCTTGTTTGGATCACAATTTGAAAAATAAAAATCCAACTCAAAAAACACTTATTACCCTTACTTTCAATCATTGCTCTCATTTCTATTTCCATTTGTCAATCATTATTCTCATTTCTCTCTCCAAAATCAAACGAAAAAATTTTCAAAACGCCATCCAAACAAGGTATTAGATTTCTGAATCATTTCTTGCCGTTTAATTCTGATAAAATCAATCCTTACTACTTCATTTTCAGTCTAGAGAGAACAAAAGTACCTTTCACGCCATGCTATTTTGTTCAAGATCATAGTACAATTTTGCCTCTCTAGAAGATAGTGTTTAAAACGTAGCACTGGAATTATTAAATCAATACTGATTTATCTTACAAGAGATCCATATGTCAAGAATGCTTCAAAGTGTTAAATTAAACCTGTGACAAAGTTCACGGTATCAAACATGGGCGAGTTCAGTAAATGAGCAGGAGAAAAATCTGACCTCCGTGTTTTTTCGAATCAGGCTTCTCTGCAGTCTAAGGTTGAACATTCATGGATAGAGAGAGCAATTTGTTTAATTTTTTTTTGATTTTTTGAGAGCATTTGACCTCTAAAAAAATTGTCTATAATTTTCAATTCATAATTTTTTAAGATGCAATATAGATCTTGTTTGGTAGATCTCAATTAGTTTTACTATACAAAATCATAAAAAATATTATAAAATGTGAGATATAAATATATTTTTGAAATACATGAATTTTGACAATTGGACAAACAAATTGGGATGAAGAGAGTAACATGGATTGGGCACTTTAGGCCCTTGTTTTATGAGCTTTCATTGTATTATCTGGGTGTTATAGGCCTTCGGTTGTTTTGAGCTTTCGCCCACGGATGTTTTGGGTTTTGTTCTCAACTGACTGTAGTTTTAGCTATTGGTTAGAATCTCCTTTCCCTTTCCCCCATTAATAAAATGTTTTTGCTGATAAAAAAAAAAAAAAAACATGGACAATTCATATGCAGCTGAGATGAATGGCAGAAAAACCAGAGAAGTTTTTGGGCGCTGAAGGGCTACCACAAACGTGGTATTCCGTCGGCGATACCAACCATCTAAATGTATTTTGGATGGTTCGAATTTTAGAGAGAGAAAAATAGGAGAGAGAGTGGTTGGGTGAGAGAAGATAAAAGAAATAAATCATAGCCGTTCAAAATATATTTGGATAGCTAAAATTGTTAATGAGCACGTGGTACCCACTCGACAACCAAAAATTTCTCAGAAAATCGGGTCCCTTTCCTCGTATAGGAAGAAAAGAATGAGGTGCTCATGAGTAAGGATAATTTTATCCTTTCCAAGGCACTGGGAACGATATTTTCAAAGCAAACATCACATTGTGGGGGGACCCCACTGTCAGTGGGATAGGCTACCATAAGTGGGGAGCCTCATAGGCTGCCATAAGTGGGGTATTGAGGCTCCGTTCCAATTTACCATCTTTTTCTAAAAGTTTATTTTTTTAATTTTTTAATTTAAATATAATAAAAATAAAAAATAATTTTTTCATTTTTTTTTGCATCGTATAAAAAATATTAATGAGATCTATAAAATAAGATTTATATTGGTAGAAAAAATATTTACATAAACGCATAATTTTTTAGCTTGAAATTATCTTCTTTTCAAAAAATATTTTTTCTCCAAAGAGTTATAGTCCAGTGTCCTATCCTCCAGGCTTATGAGTACTATTTTTTGAGTTTAACTAGGGCTTAAAAATAATAATTCAAATTGTTCATTTTGTATAAACCCTTAAGAAAACTTTCCATGTTGAAAGTCAATTTGATTGAATTTTTTTTATATGACCTAAAGGCGTTTGCGCGAGAAAAAATAGGAAGCAAAAATATGTTTTGAAAGTTTGACGTTTTTTTTTTCTTTCGTTCATATACAAAACAAAGTTTGATCAAACTGATTTATAATATGTATAATTTTCTCAACGAGTTATACAAAGTGAACGTTTTCGATTGTTTTTTAAGTTCTAAAAAAACCCAAAAAGAAAAAAAAAAGGGTATTGGATCCTAAGGACACTGGACTGGGACTTAGTCCCATCAGTGTTTCCGTTTTAAGTAAACGGAGCACTATAGGTGTATCTTCAGACTTGAATGCACGTGTCATAATACTTGGATGGGCCCATCGTGAGAGTGATTGATCTATATATAAGTACTTTCTTGTCTATATGTACTTTTTTCATCTCATAATTTTAGAAAATTGATTTTCGCACTCCAATTTTAGCTAGCAGCACTTCATTTTATATCTTGATCAAATGAAATTACCAAACAAAATATAGAGTGTCGCTGACTAAAACTAAAGTGGCAAAATCACATCCCTAATTTTATTTGAAATAACAAATTATCACTATGTTTTTGTTTTGTGATGTTCAGCCAATAGAGATTTAAATTAATTCAAAATAATTAAAAATTAAATACAAACCATGAATGTCAATAGAGATCTTTAAATGAATTTATATGGGATCAAAAAGACAGTTATCTTTAAGTAAATAGGTGTCAATTACCACATGCAGACAAGGATCTCTCAACCCCTAACCGTTCTGAGTCTATTTGGTCGAAAGACGGTATTTTGGGTGCTGATCCCACTTGCTGACAGATAAGGGTTAGCATTGATTGAGCTTTATTGTCGTTGAGTTTCAATTTTGTTTCAAAAATACTAGGGACAAAGAAAACTTACCCCAAAAAGAGCAATTAATAGTTGAGATTCACTTTGATGTGTAAAATCCAATCGTCAAAGTGAATCTCAACCGGGGCACTTTCGGGATAAGTTTATTTGTATCTAGCATTACTAATCATTTTGTTTGGGTGTTCTTGTTTAGTGTTTCTTTTTGCATTCAACTTTTGATTGAAATCCGCTCCCATCCCCCGACTTGATATATCCTTTTGTCAAGTTTCTCAATAAACCTTTCACCTATCAAAAAAAGGGTGCCAATTAGTGTGCAAGTTTATGTTTTCCAATTTTAAAGCGATTGATACCAGGGTTTATGATTGAAACCAAGGTTTAAAGTGCGAGTTTATGTATTCTTCTAATTCACAATACTTTTTCTATTCAAATATTACTTTATAGATTTCAATTGGTTTTATGAAAAAATAGTTTTAAAATCACATAAAATGATGTAAATTCAAAGATATAAAACAATCTTAAAATGACACGAACCCTGGCCCCCAAATTGACTTGCAAATCGGGACATATGGTGCATCTCATATTGACTAATATGTCATTGAAGTCAAAAATAAATAACGACAACCCTTAATCTATCAAGTGGAGTGATAGTATAATGACACCTTTTAAAATCATAAACTAAAATCACTTTAATTGAAATTGAAAAAAAGAAGAAGTGAATAGGGTATTTTGTACCTTTTAATTTTAAAGTGATTTTAAAATTGGCACCTTTTTTAAAGTGATTGAAACCATGGTTCGTGTCATTTTAAAATTTACATCATTTTATTTTATTTTAAAAATATTTTTCATAAAATCAATTGAAATCTATAAAATAACCAGATTAATATAGCATAGAAAAAGTATTGTGAATTACTTAGAAGAATAAAACATTTTTTTTTACAAAAATTGATTTCACACTCCCCTGATTTTATCCATTTGCACTAATTTATTTGTCTTTATCCATATGAATTCATCAAATAGACCTCCTCCACATGTAAAAAGATGAATGCAAACTTTAGTAATTTCATGTGAACAATGACGGTAAAAGAAGTGCATAAAAACATTACTTCCTCTGTCCTATTTTTATTGTTTATTTTTAAATTACGTGCTATTTTTTAATTGCTTATATCTTTCAATCTCTAATATATTTCATAATTTTGTATTCTAAAACTAATCGAAATTTATCAAACAATATCCATATTCCATATTTCTTGAGATAAACGCTAAAAGATACAGGTAAAGAACATAAAAGAGACAAAGAGAATAATAGACAATGAAAATAGGAGGGAAGGAGTAAAAGAAGAAATGTGAATATAACTTTTCTTCTTTTATCCGGTTAGTATAAAACAAAAGACAAACAAAATTAGACGAAAGGAGCTACAATATGCCAACTGATAAGTAACCGTACTTATCGTGGGTACAGAATATATCGGCTAATAGGTAACCGTACTTATCATGGATACATAATATATCGGCCGATACGTGACCGTATCAAACAAGCTGATTGATGGAGTCGTAAGAAAGACGAGAAGCTTCACGTGAAGTGAAATGAAATGTAGTGGTGGGGAATCTTTTTATTATCGGCCAACTTTGAAGAATCCAAAAAGACTTGAATGGGGGGAGTGGTTAACTGGACCGGAGACCTTGAACGGATCAACCACCAGTCGGTCCCACAAAACAAGACGAAACGGTGCAGATACAAAAATTGGTTTAGCCGTGCGAGAGGGGACCGAGACACGCGTCAATGGATGGTGGTGAGGCACCCAGAGACCGGTGGCACCTCCGGTGACTTTAGCTGAAGGCCCACCCACCGATTTGGCCTTAACCAGGGAAAAAAATGGGGCAGATAAGATTCGCTTTTATCGGCATCGTGATTGGCGACGCGAGAGAGAGAGAGAGCGACGACCGTCAGTTAACAGATAGTACTGCAGTCGGGCTAACGGCGTGAGAGAGGAGAGATGCGCACGTTTGAACTGTCTCTTTTCCGCAGCAAAAATACTGTGGGTGGGTACCAATAGCGTAAGCCGTACGGACGAGTGTCTGGGACCCCACTAGGATGCTAGTACTCATGGGGTCCGTTTCCGAATGTCAAATAAATATTTAATTTTTAAAAAGAGAATTTCAATCTAAAAAATGATAGGCTTATAAAAATCTAAAAATATGTAATATAAATATTATTTGAAAAATCTTTACGGTGTAAAAAAATTAAAAAATTATTTTTTATTTACATTATTTTTGAGTTTGAAAATGTGAAATAAATACATATTTTTTAAGAAGGTGTTCTAGAACAGGTTCTGAATTACTCTCTGTCCATAATGAAAATTAAAAAACAAATCGAAACAAAAAGAGTAGTTCATTACTACTTTTAAAATAATTTTTGAATACTCTTTTAAAAAACCGGCTCCATCGTATAATTGATAATACTCAATTCAATTGTTTGGCTTTTCTTTAAAATTCATTCTTTTTGGAACCCTAAATTTTGATTGAAAATGGAAAGATTTGAAAATTTATGAACATTCGATTGAGATGATTTTTAATGGAACAACTCAAAAAAGTATTTTAAAATTAATAATGACTCGAATAATTTGTGTGAAACTTTGAAGTGGGCCATACTCAAACCCCTTTGAATGGGATTCGGTCATGTGGCGTCCAAATATGGATCAATGAATGTCACATGGCACTCTTGTAGTTGACCTCTCCCCTACAATTCTTCACCATTGTTTTACAAGTTTTGATGAAGTATTTATTATTTCTGTCAAAAATCAAGTTGATAGTAAATCAACATTCGTGGTGTACATTTGTTCCAAGAAAAATGAACAATCAAACTCTCATTGTTTCTCTTTGTCAAATAGAACGAGATCTTTATTACTGTTCAATCAACCTGAGTTTTGCACCAATGGTAAATACATTTGGTTATAAAATATAAGCGACTTGAATTATAAAAAAACATAAATAAGTTCTATTTTATATCACATGAAAGGTTACTCGAAAAATCTTCACATTAATTAGAGTATATTTATTCCACAAATACAGCCTAGCTTGACTTTGAGGCAAGGATATCATGGAAGTGCACTAAAGTTAAAGCAAACAGTTATGTAGCAACCACAACAGCAATAACGACAACAATAATTATTTGAACAGTTTTTTCTGGGGAATGATGTCAAACACTCACAAATACCACCACTATTAAAGTATTCTAAGTCAACTAAAGTTTTGTTTAGTTTGCTTCACAGAGTCCGGCTCCTCTCCAATCATTGAAGAGAATACTCTCTCCAATTTTGATCCGTAAAAATTTCTAACGATCTCACATCAATGATCCGTAAAAATTTCTAAAGTTTTGTTTTGTTTAGTTTGCTTCACAGAATACTCTCTTCACAGAGTATTCTCCATATTCTCACATCAATTGGAGAATACTCTCTCCAATTTTGCCCATTGAGAACATGAAGTATACCAAAAATACACTGTAGTTTATTGAACATCATTAAATTTGATTTTGGAACACATTATCTTACAAAATTTAATATTGCAACACAGCAACACTGGAACAAAATCCTGTTCTAAATTTTTTTCAATATAAATCTGTTTCGAAATCATATTAAACAATAATTGATCAAACTAATTCCCAATCATTAAAGTGTGATTAAAAGAGTTTTTTTTTTCAAGCTGGGATTGGAGAGTGTTCTCTCCAATCCATTTAAAGGGATTAGGATGGAGCCGGACTCTGCTTCACATATTTGTGGACCCCATCATATATGGGCCCCACACGTGTTAGGGGTGTCTTTGATAGATGTGTATGTAGCTTGAAGTCTAATTCAATCGTACTTGACCCCAACACACTTTTTTTCAAACACAATTTTGTGGAATTCACACACTTAGTACTGGGCCCTACAAAAATATATGATGACAATAGATGTTGGGGTACTATGGGGGTGTTTGGCAACCTATTTTTTGGCTTTTGATTTTCAGCTTTTTGGCTTTTTGGATTATGGGCAGAATGTATTTTGGGTATGATAAGAATGTTTGGGAGATTTGTGCAGAATGTATTTTGAAACTGTAGTAGTGTTTGGTAGATGATTGTTGAGAATGAATTATGGATTGCATTTTTACCATATTGCCCTTTGTCTTCTTATAATCGTCACTTCCTTTTTTTTTTTAGTTTTTTTTTAAACTTTATTGTTGAATAGTTTTTATGGGCCGTTTATTGAAGTCCATTATTATTCTAAAGTAATGTTTTGTTTTTGTCTTTTTTTTTGTATTTTTTTTTTCAAATCTGCTGTTTGCTTTTGGCCGTTATATTATTGTGTTAACATAATTATTTTTGATATGTAATTTTTTTCGTTTTTTTTAATTTAAGAAAGACATTTGGTATTTTTAATTAGTATTTTAGATTTAAATAATAAGACCAATGTTACAAGTAACACTTTAATTTAACGACAAACACATAACATAAATATAAAACAAATTAAAAAGTACAATCTGAAGCCAAAAAAAAAACACACACACACACAAACCACCCTTCTTCCATGGTTGCTGTTAGGAAAGTGGATAAGGAAGGAGGGGCAATTTTAGGAAAATGACGGGAGTATTAGGGGTATTTTTGTAATAAAAATTCAGAATTCAAAAATGAGAATCCCAAAAGCTCCTCCAACCCAGATTTTGATTTTTGGCTCCTAAACCCATAATCCGAAAATCCATTCTCCCAAAATTCATTTTCAAAATCTGTTGCCAAACACCCATAATCCAAAAATGGGAATCCAAAAATCCAATAATCTACTTGCCAAACACCCCCTATGTAGCAGTGTCCCAAGACCATGAGATATTTTTCATATGAGAGGAATGTAATTGGAAGTTTGATTGATAGGTGTGTGTACCTATCATTTTCCAACACCTTTCTTTTCTATTCCAGTTAACAGCGATTTAAAATAAACCTAATGAATAGTCACCAAAACAAAACTTAACTTTGACATTCCAATCAATTTGAACCTTTTTTTTTTAATTCAAAAGTACTAGGAACAAAGAAATGGTATTCGAAAATTACCCGGAATACACTTATAAAGATATTTATGATCGGTAATAAACATTTATTACCGGTCATAAACACCTTATTTCGAATAATTTCTGGACATTTTTTCTTTATATCTAGCATTTCCCTTTTTAATTTTATAATTGACACCTTTAGATATCTGAAGGGACTAACACCATCCAAATAAAACCCCCCATACCCTCAGAAGTTATTCAGGGTTTATACCCTAAAGCAGAAGGTGCAAGAAAACGTATAAAAAAGAGAATAAAAAAGAGAGAAGTTATTCAGGGTTACTATTTCACTTATGAAGCCAAATCCATCCTAAGTGTACAGTGTAATTTGGCCATTTAGTAGTAGAGGGATAGTATGTTAATTTTAGTTGATAAGCACCCGATAATACAATACAGGATGAACTAGTTATCTAAGTTTAATTACTTTTATCGTTAATTATGTTATTTTTAGTTACTTTTACACATAAGGTAGTTTAGTTTGTTTTGTAGGAATTTTCCTAATAACAGGAGGTTTAAGGCTTAAGGCATGACAAGAAATGAAAGTGATCTGACGGCTCGCAAGGTTAAGGCAGAGAGCAAGACCAAATGCTGGAGATAGGCGGCTTGGTATCGATAGACCAGGAAATTCTCCATCGGTACCGAGTATCTCAGCAGCAACAGATAACATGCTTGGCATCGATGGACATCAAGAAGTCCCATCGGTAGCGAGCTCCTTACGCCAACCCTTAACCACTTCGACATCGATGGACATTTATCCATCCTATCGATGCCGAGGTCCTTTCAGAAGCTGCTTAAGCCCTTTGCAATCGGTACCAAGGGGATTTTCGAAGCATCTCTTGAGAATATTCCGTACGCGTACCTTAGAGTATAAAAGCGTGATGTCACATTGTACAAACAAGTTTTTGATTGTATAATTTAGATCTAGCCTAGATTTACTTGCTTTTTGAATTATTCTTCATTGTTTTTCATTTTTCAGCACTTTAAATTTAATTCTCCTTTAGTTAATTAGTTTTTGCTATTGTAGTCTTCATTAAAGTTGTAGCCGCTACTCCGATCTATCGTTTAATCTAATTTTCTTCTAGCGTTGTTATTTCAATTATGCTAAATAGATTTTTGCTTACTCTTATCTTCATATATATGTGTGAGTAGTTTTCTAAGATTAGGTCATAGAGTGATTAACACCTCATAACTTGAGTGAAAATTGCATTTTTTACCAATAAAGTTTTAATCTTTAGTTTGAAAATTGATGTGGGGTTCGGATTTATTAGTCAAATTGCTAAGGTGTTAACTTCCTTGATCATGTGTAGATAAGAGCATCATCTACTTACCACACATGATGCTTAAAGTTCTGTCGCTCGAGGTGTTTGCTAAATAAACTCTAAAGTTAACTTGGTAATTGAACCATCTTATCTTTCTGTTTAAGAACCTTAATTGAGTATCTTAAACCGCGTAATTGGGTGAAAATGTGATTTAACTCGAATCATGGGTTTTAGTAATTTCTAGACCTAATCTACTTTTTATCTTAGTTTATTCCCATTTAATTTAGTTTTTTTACTTTCCACCGCATACGTAAAACAAAATTGACTGACTAAAAGCCGAAAACTCATACTTATTTCTACAAATCCAACCACGCTGTACTAATTATTTCCGTGGGTACGATTCTGGTCTTCCGAATTATTATGCTTCAATTGAACGCTTATACCCTACGCTTGGGGTGATCTTATTTGATATATCAACGAACGAAGAATTAATGTACATTGATATTTTAGTCATTTAAATTTACAAGGGTAATATGGTCATTTTAGTGTACATTGAAATTTTAGTCATTTTAAATTTTAGCATATAGTAGTATGTAATTGGACTAATTAACAGGTTGAGTTTATTTTTAAATAAGTGGGTCGGGCTCGGTATGAGTAATTAGACTCATAATTAATTAATGGGTCTAAATGGGTCAATTCATTAAAGACTCAACCCACTTACAATTTACACATTTTAATCCAAACCTGTCCATTTGCCACCCTAATCGTCGTTAGTAAGCAAGGATACAGATGTACGAGTCTACAGAACAGATCCTGTTCAAGTAAGGTCGTGCCCTCTATCTCCGATGTTCGCTTCCAATTACTGTCTTCTCTTCTCTTCTCTTCTCTTCTCTTTGAATTGTCGATGTGGGACTTCTCTCGTACCATACAGCTGGCAGTAGTACAAAAGCTTGGCCCAGGACGAGTGTACCGACAATGTGGGGGACCAATAACGAGGTTATCGACGGACAGAGAAGTCACACCAAACTTTAACTCCCTAACATTAACGGCCCGGTACCTCAAACTCTTTGACGACGTCGCCGGCCCTAACGGACGTCAGTGCCTGTAACGGCCCGATTCCCACGGGTCATGCGTCAGGATCGGCTCGATCGCCACGTCAGTCACTCACGTGTTTGCTTCGTGAGGAAACACCCAGTACTATATTACCCCATATTCGATTTTCGTGACTAGTAAAATAGTACACCTTTTTGTGATTGATTGGATTTAGTGGCTGAATTCGGATTTTTAATTTTAGCTTTTTTATAATGAAGAGTATCTCAAATCAGTTTGTACACATCTTGAACTAATCTCTATAGCTTCTCTTTATAACCGTTGTTCATGTTTACGTGTGAGGCGAAATGAGGCCAAAGGTTGCTGACAAAGAGAATCAAACCTTAAATCTTAAAATAAAGCAAATCCCCAACCCTCAAACCAAGAACGCGTGAGCTTTGAGTTTTAAGGAAGATTTTTTTAAGAATAACAAGTAAAGAAAGAGACAGATAGGAAAAAATTATTACAGACCGTGCGTAAAATTTTTGAAACCCCTAAACAAACAATCCCAATGGAAAGACCACAATACTTGAAAGGTACTTAGACTAAATTAATTCCGTTTTTTTAAGACGAGATTTATTCTGGTGGTTAGTAATTTTCTTAATGTTTGGTCAAAACGCTTAATTGCAATAGCATGGGAAAAAAGAGAGGCCAAAGTTAAACAAATATTTTTAGAAGACCGAAAATAAATAAGACAAAGACAGGCTAATATCAAAAAAAACCTGTAACATTACGCGAGTCCTACGAGATTGACAGTTTAAATATCAACCAATCCCGATGGCATCGTCAGAAATTTGTACATGCGGGGACACAATCTAACACATACAAATGTATTGTAGGAAAAAAATATCTATCTTGTTTAAGAATCTAAGAGTATCCACAATGCAATAATTAAAAGTGTTAGGTTTTTAAAGTTAACAATATTGATGCAAAAAATAGCGCATAATTCTATAATCAAATTTAGCAACTTGCTTAGAAATAATTAAATTTTTGATTTCCGATAACCAAAACTAACAATCTTTTGCCATTAACCAAATTTAATGAACCTTATATTCTCAATCAAATACACACATCATTACAAAAAAAAAAAAAAACGTTCTATGTCTTCCTTTTTCCCCTCTCTTTTTTTCAACAATGTTTACAAAAAAAATATTTTACTTAAAACTTTTTTTTTAAAACTGTTTTGCCCAAAAAATCATTTTTAACAGTTTTTAAAAAACATTTTTATACACAAAAAAATTTGTATAAAATTTGTTATTTTTTCAAAAAAAAAATTTGTATAAAAAATGTTTTTTTGAAGACCTTTTCTTATATAAAAGCTATTTTTCTTAAAACTCTTTCTTTTTAAAAAAAAATTTGAAAAAAGTTCTAAATTTTTAATTTCTATTTCTAATAAATAGTTTTTTTAGTCTCAAAATTATTTTTAGAAAAAACTATTTATATGTTCACAATTATTAGTTTTTTGTAATTTTAAAAGGTAATGTGACAACTTTTGGTTATTTAATTCGAATTATGCCATTGTGAACATTTACATTGCTAACCTTAACAATCCGTTAAATAGATAATCAAAAACTGATATGACAATTTTTGATTATCCATTTTTAATTATAACATTGTGGATACCCTAACACACTTTGATTATCTTTTGAACTATTTTTTCAAGATCCCTATTAATTAAAGAGTTTCACTATCATATTATCTTAAAGTAGCAACGAAAAAAAATTTAAAAAATTATATAATTCAAACAAATTTATAGTTTCCATAATTTTTGTTTCTAGTAATTTTAGTTTTCATAATTATTTGCAAAAGCAAAATAATTTTAGTTTTAGTTCTATACGAATAACCTTTAAGGCTTCAATTAAAGAGAGAGGAGTTATTGGTAAATTTAAAAAACTAAAAAAGGAATAAGGGAGAAGGGAAAGGTGAAATGAGCCTGGCTTGACTTGCATTTTGTAATGAGATAGTAATGATAAATACTACAATACACACCCCTTATGTGGGTGTGTATCGTATGCACCCCCCAAAATGTTATGAATTATAGAAAAAATGTTACGAATCGTATTGCTAAAAAGTTACGAATCGTATAAAGGTTACGAGATACATCAAAATGTTATGAATCATAATGAAAATATTACGAATCGTATTGTTAAAAGGTTATGAATTCTAGAACAAAAGTTACGAAACAAACTAAAATGTTATGAATGAACCATAAAATAGGTGCCTATGGTACACCCTTTTAAGGGGTGTGTATTGTAGACTTTCCCTAATTATCAATGTTCTAAAAGTTACTAGGTGCTAGTTGAACAGAAAAGGGTCGCCTAGCGCCTAGGTGCCAACTAGTAAATCGCCTAAGCACCCAAGCGAAGACTAGACGCTGAGTAGTCAGCTTCCTAATCTAGGCATTAGACCACCGCCTAGCACCTAGGCGGTAAATAATCGGCCTTGGCAATCAACTTTTAGAACACCGGTAATTACTATAAATTTGCATACACGTAATAGTTTGGAGGTAATAGTTCCAATAAATGAAGGCTTGCTTGTGAGTAATTAGTACTCCTAATTCACTGGTTTTAAACACCATCACGTAATGTTTCAATATCTTTGTCTATCACGTACTCCCTCTCTCCCAATTTAATAGTAATTTTTTAGAGTTTTTGTCATTTTTCAATTAAATATATCTAATAATTATTTTATGTAATTTTAAAAATATTTTATTATAAAATTAATTAAGATTTATCAAATAAGATTTATATTTATAAAATTCATTGCTAATATAAAGATATAACTAAATTTTTTATCTAAAAACATTCAATATTTTTTTCTTGTTTGAACGTACTGTATAATTGTAAAGAATAGCACCCAGTATGATTGATTATTTACTCTTCCTTTTAAGAGAGAAGTCTTGAGTTCGAGTCTATATGAAAAAAACTTCCGTCGGAACTACTGAAAAAACTACCCTCTAACATTATACCAAAAAAGTAATATAGTGAACGTTCCTAAGTGTGAAAAAGAAACCAAAGAATACAGTTGGGATCCTGTGCCCCCACTGGTTCTTTAACTACCATCGGCCCCACTGGTCCTTAACTGTCTCCGCCACTGCTCATAACGGTTAACAAACGCCTAAAATGTGCATCCCTCCGTACGATGTTTTTTTTAACACATGACTTTACTATGCAATAAATAAAAAGTCTTCCCCTATATTTAATGGTGTCATTTGTTGCTCACCAGCTAAAGATCAAAGTCATCAGCCCCTGGTCCATTTTTCCCTACTTTCTCTCTCTAAACAAAAAAACACACCTCACAGTCCTCCACTCCTCTGCCGTTCCGTCGGTTACCCAGATCTCCGGCAATGACCCACTTTTCCGGTAACCTTTATCCACTTTTTCCCCATCTGATTCGCATTTATTTATTTTCGGGTGATTAATTTGAATTTAAATTGATTTGTGTGAGGTATAAAAACTTAGAAAGCAGAAAATTAGAAAAAAGCGGCAGGAGATCACAGATTCTGAGGAGCTTCTGTTGCGGTTGTTATGGGAAATCTGTTAAAACCAATTTTAAGTCGAAATTCATTTCCAATTATTTATTTGGTGAGACTTTTTCGAGATAATCTCGAATGCTTGTGTTCTTTCACCATGAGAGAGCAGCTGGGTATGGGTCTGGTTTGGGAGATCTGTTCTTCACAGCTGTTCTTGGTTTCAGGTTAATGTCGGTTCTCTCCTTTTGAGTTTTTTTCTTCCAACATTATAATATACATCAACGGAAGTTAGAGGAAAATTAGTGAGTTCATAAACCAAAAGGGATTCACGCCTCTCCGTAGACTCGAACCCAAAACGTCTCTCCGTTGGATGCCTTGTGAGTTTGTTCATGTCTACTCTTATTTCTAAGTCCTTTTTCACAACATAATCAAATAGTCCACCGGGCTGTGGTTAATGTGCAAAAAGTACACTTCCATATTAATTTGCCTCACTCAATTCACTTATTTTTTTATATGTTTGTTTTCCCGTTTAAGTGAACTTTTCTCATATCTGTCAATTTTAATTTTTTTATTGTTTTGTTCCTCAAAGAACTTTAAAATAATACTGGGTCATTTATGGAAATTACTCTTTCATTTAAGACAAATTACTTTCACTAAATTATGAGGGGAATTTTTTTTACACTAGAGACAAAAAATGTTGAAACTGTAAGCAATTAAGCAAGTCAAACCAGATGGGCATGAATATTGAATAACGTACAGGGCTGAAATGTATGTTGAAGTTCTAATCTTTTAACATTATTTGTAGCAAACACTGCCCAGTGAGCAGTTATAAGGATTACCCTGTTTCGTGTAAGTAAAATAATTCGGATGGGGTTGGTACTGAACAAAAATTGCTAGGTGAAATTTATTCTGTAACTTACTATGTGCAGAGGAATTTGGGACTTTGTGAGCCAATTTTAAGGAATCAATGCCTAGAAGAGTTGATAAAGCAGGAAAGATTGGACGCTTACCAGTTTCTAGAGATGCGGAAATGGATGTCGGCAGGGAAAGCTCGATTCCGAAGTTGAAAGAATTCCAGGTCCAGAGTAGTTGTGTTCCAATGACACCAATGCAGCCCATTGTCCAGAGACCACAGCCAACCGGCACAGAGAGACGAGAAGATCAGCTAGGCCAAGAAAATAAGTTGCCACAAGAAACTCAAGCTCATAGAGTAGCTGCTTATTGTGAGTCATTGAAATCAATTGACGTAGACCAGGGTTTTGCTAATTGGGAGGTAAACTTATCCCGAATTTCCAGCAATGTTCGGTATAGCTCTCAGTTTTTCATGGAGGCGAACAAATTAGAAAGTGGTCCTTTCACAAACCTGAGAACCCTTGAACATCTTGAGAAGAATTCTGCATGTGCAACTCAGAAAGGGACTGTTAATGCAGCAAGCAGTTCTGTCATTCCAGTTTCCGACTCCACTTGTGATGATAATCAATTGGAGGCCACCTCCACAACTTCCTTGGTAGCCAACGAAGGTATCTCACTTGTATCAAACTTGCAGAGCTACAGCAGTCGTGCGCCAAATATACCTCAATTTAAGTTTCAAAAGGCAAAACTTAACTTCTGGTTGGATATTGTTTTTCATTGGACTATATTAATTATTTTCACTCGTATTTCCCTAAGAACAATATTTTTCAAAAAAAAAAGTTCACTTCTTTATGCAAGGTGAAAACAGGACTTAACAATTTCTGGAGCGTTCTATGTGAGTTATATTGACAATTGGGGTTTTTAGAATTTTGGCTGGATTTTCTACGTCAAAGTTGTACTTAAAGGTAAGTGACTAATGATTTCAAAGTAAATAGGTAAACTTTCACCTGAAAGAGCGGTGTTACTGTTGCAGAGAAGTGCATGTTATTTGACCATTAAGAAAATGTATTTTGAGGCTTATAAAAAAGACGTGTATGCATATTAGAACCACAACCGTATTCTCTTCACATGGGCAATTACTTTTCTGATGCTACCAAATACATCTGATTTTTGTCTCTATTCGTTCCTAAAACTGATATGATATGTAAAATCTGTCTCTTACAGATGAAATTTCTGCTCCTCCTGGACCCGCCTATGATCTCAATTCGCCACCTAGAATAACATGCTCGAGCTGGAATAGACCCTCACAGTTTTCACCCATAACACCTGACCAGTCCAATAAATCAGAAAACAAGGAAGCTCATGTTATTGCCATTTTGAACATTGACGAAAGAGCAAATCAGGAAAGGGAGAAGCGAGGGGACAATATTGATACGTCAGAGTTTGAAGTTGAAGAGCTGCCAAAGGATTTGGCTTGTGCTGTTGTTTCCACACAATTGCATGAGAATCACGACCCTGACAAGGCAAGCAACCTTGCAATTGACCTGAACACAACCCCGCAACAGAAAGAAAGAAGAAGAAAACATAGGCCAAAAGTGGTTATAGAAGGCCAGGCAAAAAGGACTCGAAAGCCTGCGTGCCCCGCAGACACCCCGACGGGTAAGAGGAAATATGTCCGGAAAAACAAACTTGACAAAACCCCTAGCACTCCCACTGCAGAGGCAACAAGCAGAACTACTGATATGGAGCCTGCGCCACCTGCAGCAAAGCTCTGCAAAAGAAAATTAAATTTTGACTCCGATAGCCAAGTGACGGAAGAAGAATGCTCTTTGTCTAGGCTGCAGTCAAAAACCAATGCAGAATCAGAATCACATGCACAAAACTTCTATACCAGAGTTGAATCAAATACAAATGCGTATACACGAGTAGGCATTGCCTATGAACCCACGTATCCCATGACCAAAGTGGTTGAAGATTGCATATCAAACCAAGAAAGAAGAGCACCAAATCCCCAGACCACTAACAGAACTGACCCGCTTCATGAACATTCCAAGGGCCGTGACCAAGATGCCCCTATAGAAGGAAAATGCCAGATTGTTTTCTCAGATGAAACACATGTTGAACGGGAAAGCATCATACAAGGGATAAGTTATGGGGGAGAACCAGAAAAGGAATTAGAGAGAGGTAATCCACGAATGAGTTATGAGGTGGAACACAGCCGCACAAATGTGATTGGATGTCGTTACAATGCTTTGCACGGATACTGGGCAATGATTCCAGCAGATATGTATAACAATACTGGAATTCCTGGCATGTATTTTGATGCAAATTACAAGAAGAAGAGAATTGAGAAAGGGCATAGTTCAACCACATCAAGCACATTGTCTAATGTGACTGTTGCAGAAGGAATACCACAGTCTATGACCAATGCCTGTCCTGCTTGTAGTCTTGAGAATGCTCAATTTATTTCAAGTAGTATCTCAACTAAAACTGCATCGGTCATAGGTGCTCAAGGGAAAGAACAAACTTTTGAATGTCGACTTGCTTTGAACCAGAAAGGAAGGATATCAAAGAAGAGAGCAAAGAATCATAATCCGACAGGCATGTTTGGATCACTGATTGAATTTGTTGAGTGTAGACCCAAGCCAACATTGCCTGCTGAAGGAGTCCCGAAAATGGGTGTTATGCAAGGGTATGAAGTTTTCAATCATCCTCCCACATGCATGGATGCACCAATGAAGATGAAAAAGGAAACTAAAAGAAAAGCCGGCTCAGGTACTTCATTTACCAAAATGTGCGTTGCATGTGTGTGCAGTCATAGCTTTTTGTTTCCATTATGATTGGAGAGGTGACTCCCTTTCTGTTAAAGTGATTACCAAACCAAACCCAACAAACTTAAGCTTTGTGTCCCAATTAATTGGGATCACTATGAATCAGTGTGTCCCAATCCATTGGTGTTGGCTACATGAATCATTCGTTTCCATTTTGCTCCGTCGAGGGCCATATAAACATTCTTAAAGTAATTTTCTACTTTTTTTCAACCTCATCCTATGTTAGTTTAGGCTTTCCTCTCTCCCTAGCAATACCATTAATGACAATCTCGTCTCTTTTATCAATTGTTGCATCTACTGGTTTTCCGTTGTATATGTTGAATCAACTTATCCTATGTTTTTACTCCTAATCATATTCGGCATATATAATTGTCTCCTTGTCTAAATACCCTGACACGTTTTATAATGATCTTACAGAGGCAATTAAGAGGAAAATCCCTTCTCCTGATGAACTTGCTGAGCAGTTAAAGCGTCTAGACATCTCAAATCAAGAGCAGCGTTCCCTTGCTCCTTGTTATTTTAGATATGAAGACCAAAATGCCCTAGTTATTTATCAAGGACATGGGAGTGTCGTGCCTTTCGAAGGTTCATTTAATCCAGTCCGGAAACGGAAACCGCGACCTAAAGTTGATGTTGATGAAGAGACAAATAGAGTCTGGAAGCTTCTTTTGGAAAATATAAACAGTGAAGGTATCAATGGGACAGATGAAGAGAAAGCAAAATGGTGGGAAGAAGAAAGAAGAGTGTTCAGGGGCCGGGCTGACTCATTTATTGCACGCATGCATCTCATCCAAGGTACCAGCATAAGTATCATCTGTATATACACACACACATAGCTAGCAGTTATTAGGATTTCAATTGAAAAACAAGTTGCTCAACCGGGGAAAGGTTGTTACTGAATTCCTCATGTGGTCTAAAGACTCTAAACTATACACGCAACAGACCAAGTGGTCCCACGCACACAGAAACAGTTCATGGTCATAGAAGATAACTTCTCAGCTAACTGGTGAGTGGAAAACATCCAAGTGCCACAACCGTGGAGAAAAGAGATGAAAGTGTGAAAAGAAGCATGCGAACAAGAAACCTAATTCACTGCTAGTGCCCTAGTACTATTTTGATTTAGAGAAACTGTGAATTCGGGAACTTAAGGAATATGCAGTGAGAAAGTTATAGTTTCACTTATCATTATACCCCTAGTCAACAAAAACTTCGGTTGCCTTGAAGAAGAGAGATAAGAAATTTCCCAATGATGGCTTCCTTCGTTTCATGTTTCTTATCTTTTCTTCTATTTTTTTAGTTTCTAGTATTCTTTCTTTACCCAATTTTTGCGATGAATAAATCGTAGATTACCGTCGAAGACAAGAAGTGAGAGCACCCAAAAAGTTGGAGCATCTCTAATTACTGGGTAAATCAAATCCTAAATAGGAGCAACTAGCTTACCGGAGCCAGGTAGAGGAACATAAAACGTAAGAGGTTTTTGAAACTATAGGACTACGTAGAGAAACAGCTAATGCCATGCGTGGGGTGGTGTTCAATCTGGACCTCCAAGCTCCCTCCTTCCCCCTTCACCTAGCCCTGCACAAAGAGCACCTGTTAGTGCCTTGCCGGCTGACAGTGGCTGGAAGGCACTCCAATGCTTAAGTCAGTCCTGAGCTCAGAAGAGAGAAGGC
This sequence comes from Rhododendron ovatum, assembly GCA_019656835.1. NCBI lineage: Eukaryota > Viridiplantae > Streptophyta > Magnoliopsida > Ericales > Ericaceae > Rhododendron > Rhododendron ovatum. The sequence continues at coordinate 13,068,511 of CM033791.1, read as the reverse complement.
ATACCATTTTAGGGTATCGTGATCTATTTATAGGAGCATCTTGCCTTGGGGACCAAGATGGCTTGTGCCGGTTGCGTGCCTTGGTGACGTCACCTCAACAACCACCTTCTGACTCAACGCCGCACACAACGATCGCCAGGTGCTGTGCTGCGGCAAAAGAGGGGACTGGTCTGCGTGGCAAGTCTTGAAAGGGTCCATGTGGCCGAACCATATGACTGTGGGGCCTCACGTGGCGAGACCTGGAGATGACACGTGGCTGAACCGTACTCTAGGGCGAACTTCGTGGTGCGGTACATGGTACGATAGAATACGTTGCATGACTGGAGTGGTGCCATATGGACTAACCGAACCACACGGGAGCAACATTCTTCTGACATAGAGCCCTGTTGTCGTCTGCTGGCAGACCCTTCCCTTGAAGTCTTCGGCCGTTGCTGTCCGCTAGCAGACCCTTCCCTCGAAGTCTTCGGCCGACTCACTGAACCCCAGGTTCGGTATCCCACCTAATCATTGGTGGGCTCTGGACATCCAGATGATTGGGCTGATTGGCTCCAATGGGTTGACCCGCAATCCGGCTCACTACACATGCCTGGTATGGAGCTGTATTACACCTTACGGATACCCAACCAATAAGCAACTCAGGGGGTAAAAGATTTGTAAAATGTTTGCTCAGGCAAACTTATTACTAGCCAGAAAGCCTCAATAACTGATTACCCAGTATATCATTCCTCAAAAAACCTTTATTAAGAAACCTATCCACTTACCTGAACAATAAAAGATTCCAAGCTGAAGTTTTTAAAAAAAAACACTCCTTACCTCCAGAAACATTTAGGGCATCCTCTTGCTTTTCTCCAACCTCTAGGATGATCGAAATATTTCTGTTCATGCTAGTTATTGTTAAACTTACAGTGCGATGCAATGGTATGCAGGAGATAGACGTTTCTCTCCATGGAAAGGTTCTGTTTTGGATTCAGTGATTGGAGTTTTCCTCACGCAAAACGTCTCAGACCATCTTTCTAGGTGAACTGGATTTTATAAACAAATAGAGATTATAAAACAATTTGCACTATAAATCTTCTTAATCTACTTCTTTTTGCAGTTCTGCCTTTATGTCTCTTGCTGCACATTTTCCCCTCAAATCAAAGAGCAATGAAAGGCCATGCTCTGTCGAGACATGTGTATTGGACAAAGATAAAGAAGTGTGTAGAATGGATCCAGAGGATACCATGAAATGGCAATGGCATGAAGAGAAGTCAAACCAGCCTGCCTCCAACAGGAGTTCCGTAACATCCCATGAGACGGATTATTTTCCAGAAAAAGTAGTTGCCAACAGCAATGAATCTCTTGGAAGCAGCATGGATGGTGAAAAGTCAGTCGATAATTTGGAATGTAAAACCTCAGACATTTCTAGAGATGGTCTACAGATATACGATGAATCAACAACAGACAGGAAAGTGATTCAGCTCATACAAGATGTAGCAAGTTCCACAGGAGATAATAGAGAAGTTGATGATGTACTTTCTTCTCAGTATTCCAGCAGTTCCTCTCCAAATTCTGTGAACTCTTCAATGGCTCAAACTGCTGAGAGAATAGGATCATTCTTTCATGACAACTCAGAAGCAGCAGATCGAACATTGAGGCAAAACCCCGAAATTGTTGATGGCTCTTCTTTTATGGAGCTATTAAGAAGGCAAGAAGAAGGAATTCACAATCACAAAACTGGAAATGTATCGCCTTGTGAAGCAAATGGGTACTCCTGTACAGAAAATTATAAACAAAATCAAATAGTTCAGCAAGTTCAGGAGTTGCCAAACCTTTCAAGAGAGACCTTGGATGCCACAGAGAGCACCAGCATAACTAGTAAACCGAAAAACACTGAGCATAAGGAAGTTGATCCATGTGTGGTAGACCGTGGATATGTTCCTGATATAGCAATAAGTGGAAAGAGTTCTGATAGTTCCAGCGTGAAGGGGGTAAGGATTGGAGAGCAGAAACAGAACACAGAAGACTGGGATAGCTTACGATTGCAGGCACAAGCCGAAGGTAAAAGGAGAGAAAGAACTACCAACACAATGGACTCATTGGACTGGGAAGCAGTGCGGTGTGCAGATGTTAGCGAAATTGCTTACACCATCAGAGAAAGAGGAATGAACAACAGGCTAGCAGAGAGAATTAAGGTACATATATGTCAGTTGACAGCAGATAATCAAGTATCCGACCATTTTTGTTATGTTGGGAGAATCTAACATAGGAAAGCCATCTAACTGATAATGATTGAGCAACTGCAGGATTTCCTGAACCGGCTAGTCCAAGACCATGGAAGCATTGATCTTGAATGGCTAAGAGATGTCCCACCTGACAAAGCGAAGTAAGCCTAGTGAAGGACTTTATATTACTGACTTACTGTCTACGATGCAACTGTCTAAAGTTAACAAGGTCATATCGGTGTGATTACAATATTAATGAATGGAAAAATTAGTTTCAGGTTTCCTAGATGGCAAAATGATTAAAAACAATTTCTTACAAAAAATTTGTGATGGCAGAGAGTATTTGTTAAGCGTAAGAGGGTTGGGTTTGAAAAGCGTGGAGTGTGTCCGGCTTTTGACACTTCATCATCTTGCTTTCCCGGTAAGTTGCAAATTTATGTACTTTTCATCTCATATAACATGCATAAATCTGATAATGAAGACGTTTGATACTTGTACATCTGCAATAAGGTCGACACAAATGTTGGAAGAATAGCTGTAAGACTTGGATGGGTACCCCTTCAGCCGCTGCCAGAATCACTTCAGCTGCATCTACTAGAACTGTAAGTATGAACTGCCAAGGGATTTACAGCACTGAAATTATTCAATAACAAAAGAAAAGCTGATGTTGTTCCTACGTAGGTACCCGGTGTTGGAATCAATTCAGAGATATCTTTGGCCACGACTTTGCAAGCTTGACCAAAGAACATTGTAAAGACTTTTCTGATTAAACATAATACTTTATTTAGATTTCTGGTTACATCGTGCAATAATGCTCTTTTAGTTGTATGACTTGGCTGAAATGTCATATGAATTTTTGTTCACATCGTGCAATAATGCTATTTTGCTACAGGTATGAGCTACATTACCAGATGATAACTTTTGGAAAGGTATGTAGTATACCCCGGGAAATATCCACTGATTGCCCCTCAGTTGATGATTAATTGCACACAGGGGGAATAGGCATTCATGAAATTTGTTGCAGGTTTTCTGTACAAAAAGCAAACCAAATTGCAATGCTTGTCCGCTGAGAGGAGAATGTCGTCACTTTGCAAGTGCATTTGCCAGGTTTGCCCATCATTTGTCATGAATCTTCACCTAAACCCCCACTAAGCCAATTATCTGTATACCCAGTTGGAAAATTCTGTTCGTGCACTTTTCAATGATCCACCAGAACAGCATGGGAGATGAAAAATTACTAGTATGTTGATGAAACAAACAAACACATAGTTGTTGCAGGTGCAAAATACAAATTGAATGCTCATAGATACTCATACATTAATATATATATATATATATATATATCCACACATGCATTTACGTCTTTGCAGGTGTGTATGTGTATATACAAGTTCGGATATAGGAGATAAATATACGCAAGAAAAGCAACTGCAACATTTGAATTGTGTTTTTATGCAGATCGTGTCATATTTATATTCAAAGTCAATATACTCCTTGTGTCCCATATTTTTAGCCCACTATTCCATTTTGGACATCCAAAAATATTATTTCTTTTTGAAAACCCAAAGAAAAAATTCTTTAGATTTCCCCAAACGAACCCTCCTAAATTACTAAAAGTAGTTTTAAAAGAAGAGAATAAGGGGTAATGTTATAAGTCTAATTATACTCCCCTTAAAAAGTTGAGTTCCCTGTACTAGCAGCATAGGACAGAGGGAGTACTTTTTTGGCAGGCAATTATCAAGGTATTGGAAATTCACTACTTCATTCCGGGTACACAAACATGATTTTCCTTCTGGTTATCTAAATAATGCATTTTAGCTTAGTGCACCAAAAGTCCAATATAGTGTCCCAAAAACAAATCCAAAAGAGTTTACATTATACTAAATGACACAGCAATGAACCATGTTGAATGCAGTGCAAGGCTTGCCCTCCCTGGGCTAGAAGAGAAAAGTATAGTGAGTGCAACTGAAAGCAAAGCAGCTAGTCAAATCCCGGTGGAAGTTACCAAACCATTGCAGCTACCTCTACCTCAAGCTAATCGACAATTGCAAGTACATTCTCAAATCAACAACTGTGAGCCTATTGTTGAAATGCCAGCATCACCAGAACCTACCATTGAAGTCCCTGCAACACCGGAGACGGAAGTACTAGAAAGAGACATCGAGGATGCATTCTATGAAGACCCTGAGGAAATTCCTATGATCAAACTCAATATTGAAGAGTTCACTCAAAATTTGCAACACTACATGCAACAGAACCTGGAACTTTGTGAGGGAGACATCTCAAAGGCTTTAGTAGCTCTAACTCCAGAAGCTGCTTCAATTCCGGTGCCTAAACTTAAGTATATCAACCGTCTAAGAACAGAACACCAAGTGTAAGTAGCCACTTCTTGCATCTCCGAACAATTGACAAAGCATTCAAGCTATCACCGGTCCCATTATGCTTTACCGAGAGATTAAGATTCCTCTTAGCCACATAAAAGGAAAGCATCACTGGTCATGAGAGTCTGAGATAATAACTATTGAAGCTAACCAAAAGCCTTTGGATGGTACAAGAGACCTAATATGAACAAAAACCAAGTCATTTTCTAAGCTATAGTCTGTAGACAAGCCACGAGGAGAACTTTCTTTTACAGTGAGGAGAGGAAGTCCCAAAATAGAATAAGTTATTGGGAAATCAAACTTATCCTTTCCCTGACATGTTATGAGTGCTGATCCTTGCTAACTTATATCAATTGCCCATCCTACATTCTGCAGCTACGAGCTTCCAGATTCGCATCCTCTACTTGAAGGGGTTAGTATTACTCCATCTACATCAAAGATACCATGAAATATATATATTTTTGACTCTTACATGTTTAGATGCACACTCTAATTCAATGGACTTACTAAAATTACAGTTGGACAATCGAGAACCAGATGACCCATGCTCATACCTTCTTGCTATATGGACACCTGGTAAGTACAACACAATAGTTGAGGTGGCTCATCACATCGCTAGAACAATGCCGATGCATGATGATCTATCCATAATCTAGAAGACACAAACGTCTACCTCAGCCCTTCTGCAATCTCATTGTGGGACTAAGCAAGAGGTCCATGTGGACAGTTGGACAATTAGCTCATTCATTTTTAATCCTGCTCTGATTTTGCTAATTGATTCTACTTTATGTCCATTGTCGTGTCAGGTGAAACTGCAAACTCAATTGAACCACCAGAAAAGAGTTGTGGCTCTCAAGAATTTGGTAAGCTATGTGATGAGAATACATGTTTTTCATGCAATAGCACCCGTGAAGCGAACTCTCAAATTGTTCGAGGGACCATTCTGGTGAGATATCCATATCATCAATGTTATTATGAGATTTTAGTGATGAGATTACTTTTTGAACTTCTATCTAATAATTATGATGAACAGATACCATGCCGAACAGCTATGAGAGGAAGTTTTCCACTGAACGGCACATATTTTCAAGTTAATGAGGTAAATTGTGATATATGTCAGCCAATTCAGGACACTTTTCCCGATTAGGCAGTAGTAAAGGAGAATTTCCTATGCAGGTGTTTGCTGACCATGAATCTAGCATTAACCCAATTCACGTTCCGAGGGCTTGGATATGGAATTTACCGAGACGCACAGTGTTCTTTGGAACCTCTATTCCAACAATATTTAGAGGTAAAATATCATAATTCGTTGTCAACTTGTAATTAGGTATGGAATTTAACACAACTTTTTCTTATACATTAGGTCTGTCAACGGAAAGCATTCAATACTGTTTTTGGAGAGGTACGTCAGAATAACGATGTTATAGCTTCCACATTGTTTCCATAATTGTCAACATTATTGGCTATATGCACTATGCAGGATATACCAGTGAAATAGAATAAATTGTGAATATTCTGCAAAAGACGACATAATTGACTTCCACATATGTAATGATTACTGCCCTTCACTTGTTACCATGACTGTGTTGCCGTACGGAATACTGAAATGCTAACAAAGACAAATTTGCCAAATCCAAGTTGCACATGGCTACTCTACCCAAACCAACTAAACAACTCCTAGGAATAAATTTTCTGCCCAACAGCATAAAAACAGCTGAACATTCTAGGTGAGGACTGAGGACCCTGCGATCCTTTGATTGATGTGGCTCATTTAGCAGGCAAAGAACCAGCAACATTTTGATTGCTTGTAGTGTCCTTTGGGTAAACTTAGAGACTTCTGTTCTATAGCAGGAGGTAAGGGAGCGTAACCCCTCTCGTAACCATTTCTGATACTTTAAGAGTTATTTTGCAGACGGATTCCCACAATGACTTTGTTCAGATCATAATTGTTTTGGTTGTAGAAGAAGAAAGGGGAAAAAAAAAAAGAGGCTAGAAACCTAACTCAACTACCAATGTCCTTGTTAGAGTGTCCCCAGGGGGTGAAGGATTTATCTTAGTAATAATTTGGTGCATAGACTAGAAACCACATGCCACATGGAGCCTAGAGATTCTGAGTGCTCTAGAGACCCAAATACCCTATTAACCAGAAAGCAAAAGTTTCACAAGCATATAGTTTGTAGTTTAAAAATCTCCCAAAACAACCATAACTAGTTAATTGGTTTATAGAAAGGAACTAACATGACCTACTGTGTATATGACAGTTCTTTTTATTTGGTAGCAGATATAACTTGCTAATTGTTTTATGCAGGGTTTGTTTGCGTAAGGGGATTTGAGCGGAAGACACGAGCTCCCCGTCCTCTCTTGGCAAGATTACACTTTCCTGCTAGCAAATTAAAAGGGACTAAAGGTGACACTAATGTCAAGCAGGGATGATGAACTCGCTCTGGTTGGCACCAGGTCCAAACTGTCCAAACAAGAACATGGAAAGCTGCTCAAACCAACATTTAGTGGCATGGCACTCAACAAGAATGGCTTGATGTAACAGGGCAAAGGATAATTGGCTAACTTAGTACTTGTATTACTGATGAATGGGCATCCAGTCTCTGTGAATAATATAATTATAGTTATCTAGTCCATGCTCAGAGCTGGGAAATTTTTTAAATTATCATCAAAACAACACCAGGAAATTCTGCATTTTATTTCTCTTTCAGCCAGGCAACTAAGTTTCCTAGTGTCTTCTCTTTTAATAAAACCAAAGAACTGGAACAAACATTTGAAACCTGGGCCTAAGATGATTATGGTAGAGCACATAGCTGCTCAAGGAACTAAACTCTAAACTCCATTACTACATATCTAGATCTAGTTCTACGCATACACATAATGGTTAACATGACTTTGCTGTATTTTTCATTCTTAAAAGAGACTCCCTGACAGTTTCCTTGTTATGAACAAACAAACTAATAAGGAAGTGCAAAGAGCAAAAAAGTCGAGGAGCTACTGAACTTGTCAACAAAAGAGAAGAAAAGTGGAAGCACCCTAATGATATGACCGATTAATGATTCGCTCTTGGAGGATATTAAGAGGAGTGATGGCGAATGCGAAATTGGTGCAGAATTGGAAATCTCATCTAGGGTCTTTGCTCCTCTTTGATGGCTCGTTGGTTCTGATTCTGTAGGGTTGCGGTTAGGGTTGTGGTTGGCGTTGGTTGTATTGGCTGCTAGTTGTATTTCTCTTGTTTTGATCTGTTGATTTGTGATCTGGTTTCTTTGTTTTTGGGTCTGGGTTGTTTTGACAGGGAACTAATTTAGCAACCAAAAAATAAAAACAGAAAACAGAACCAGCTTTGCTATGTTACCTCTATTTTATACAAGACGAAGAAAGATGGAAGTTGGAATGGTGTTTAGAATCTACACTTCGGTTATGGAAATGCAATAACAAGCGGACTTGACCAATTACAACCAAAATCCCAGAAACAAGTCGAACAGAAAACTAACAAGCATAGCATAGTATACTGCGCTATTTGGGCTCAACATTTCACTTGTGTGTAAGTAAAACTACTGCAAAGCAAACTCCTCCAACTAGTTAAGATGGGTAACATATAAAGGAGTAATCAACCTATGCAAATGAGGCAAAATGACGTATGGTCACAGTAAGAAATAAGATGCAAACCAACGTCATCGCACAAATGAATGTCGTTTGCCCCACAGACCACAGTGAAAGAACATTATACCAATCATGTAAACGACTGAGTTTTCCTACTCAAATATCGTAGATCATAATGAAATCCGAATATATAGCCCTAGACGACGAGAATTCACCAAAACCAATTCGTCAATTGCAAATTTTCTGATATCAGTGTAATCCAAGTACAAAAACAGCATCAGAATAAAAACGAACGAAACAATTGAAAATTAATTGCTTGTTTAAACTAGATCTCCACAAGCTTAATATAGTAGCTGTTTTGGATTGAAAACGCACCTTTTGAAATCGGATGGAACGGGGAACTGAGCCGCCCGTGGGTACATCTACGTACAGCAATACGAATATACACACGCGTTTGAGCACATGGAGAGAGAGAGAGAGAGAGAGAGAGAGAGAGAGAGAGAGGACATTGCTGAGAATTGAGAAAGGTTGTGTTGTTGAGTGAGTTTGGGTAAAAGTTTTTGCCGCCACGCCGCTTTTTTTCCCCCCGTTTTGAGTGCTTTTGAAATGTCGCGCGCCAAAGGTGGTTGTGTTTGGGCTGGATTACTGTTGACCGGCCCGCATCAGTTTATGGGCTGGCCCAATGTTAGCTCCTTTTCAATTGGCTTTGGCAACATTTTCTGTTTTGTTAATCCTTCTTTATCAGAGATTTATTGAGACTAAATAAATACTCCAACATATTTATTTGATGGATCTCCTTTTTTTCTTAATTTTTAGGAATGAGCAAACAATTCATATCGTTAAAAGACACAACAGTTTGCAGGGATATTTAAAATAATAATAATAATAACGGGGCGGTTCGGGGAACGCTTAAAAAAACCCTCCAAGTCTTAATCTTATAGTTCCCGATCAAATTTTGATGATCCGAGCCGCTCAATGTGTTCAGAACGTGATTTTTTAAGGGTGCCCGCGAGAAACTGGCAAAAAAAATAGCCGGGAAGGGCTTGATTTGAACAGTTTTTTATTGAACCATTCAATAAAGTTCAATAAAAAACTGTTCGGATGAAGCCTGTCTCGGTCATTTTATTTGCTGATTTTTTTCACTGGCACCCTTAAAATCACGTTCTGATTACATTGAGTGGCTCGGATCATCAAAATTAGATCGGAAACTTGGGGGGATTTTTTAAAATGTCCCCGGAACCGCCCCGTAATAATAAGGCCCCGTTCCAGAACAGAAAAAAACCCTTTATTTTTTAAGAAGGCAATTTCAAACTCAAAAATTATGAGCTTGTTGAAATCTAAAAATATGCAATATGGATCTTATTTGAAACATCTCATTGAGATCTTTTATACGATGCAAAAAAAAATTAAAAAATTATTTTTCATTTATATTATTTTTGAGTTTGAAAATGTGAAATAAGCTGCTTATTTTTTAAGAAGGTTTCTGGAACGGAACCTAATAATAACTAGCTAACTAAAGGGGAGACGGAGACACAAGGCATGTAAGTTGATTGATCATCTCTTCGGCAACCTCCAAAAAAAACTGTTATCACGCGCAATTGGACTTGAAATAAAGGAGCCAAAGGTCGCTTAGCTAAGTCATGAGCTGGTTGAACCCTGTTGCGCGAAACTTACTTTCGTAATCTTGCAAAGGGGTATTGCAATAAGTTTTTGTCCAAAGCCTTAGTTAGAACTCTCTCCAATCTGCAATATTGCGGCTAAGACAATAAGAGAAGACCTTTTGAAATACCTTTCGACAAGAAGGCTTTTTCCCATGAACTTTATTACGGAGTATATAAAAATAGAGAGATTTTGGTCCCGTTCCGCTTTCTTTTTAAAAGATGTTTTGATTTCTAGAGAAAAATATTTTTTTTGAAAAAGAAGGTAATTTTAAGTTTAAAAATTATGTATTTACGCAAATAATTTTTCTACCAATATGAATCTTGTTTGATAGATCTCATTGAGATCTTTTATACGGTGCAAAAAAAATCAAAAAATTATTTTTTATTTTCATTATATTTGAGTTTGAAAATTTTAAGAAAAAAAGTTTTAGAAAAGGAAGGTAAACCGGAACGGGGCCAATTTTTTTTTTTTCAAAAATAATGTAATTTCAAACTCAAATAAAACGAAAATAAAAAAATAAATATTTTTATTTTTTTGCACCGTTTAGAATATCTTAATGAGATCTATCAAACAAGATCCATATCGATATGAAAATTATTTGCGTAAATACATAATTTTTTAACTTAAAATTACCTTCATTTTCTAAAAGTTTTTAAAAAAAAAAAAAAAACGGAACAGGTCCTTTACTTTTATTTGTTCATTTGCGATATGAAAAACCCCGCACTCTGTCACTTTTATGAATAGATAGATCAAAGGGAATGAAATTCCAGGACTTCAAAAATCTGGGGGCGAATCCCACGGTATTTGAAAATGGTAAGAATATACAGGAGAAAGAAATAGTTCTTTACTTACCAAAAAAAGAAATAGTTCTTTACAACCCATGTTAAGAAAATACATTTTTAAATTCCAGGATTGTTGCTTTGGAGTCTTGGAGAAGTTTAGTTGAATGGGTATCACCATACATTTTACTGAGTAAAATGTCACACTCTCATGTAGCTTCCACTGCAGGTGTTGGTGTGGGACCTGGGGATGTTGCCCAGCCCTTCGGTGCTGAGCGGCATCCAGTCGTTTATTTCGATACGGACGGCTCGAATTGAATATGAACGCATATAAATCTTAACCGTTTATTACTCGGACAAGATCCGAGCTGTTGATTGTTGAGATGAATAGCCTATCGGCCGATTGGCAGCACCACTGCCAAGCACAGGGGGCTTGGCAGCATCTCCCAAACCATAGATGCGCAGTGGCGGAGCTAGAATTTTGCCTTGAGGGCAGCGAGGGGGGACGATTAACGGGACATATTTTTGTGTGAATACGTTCTAATATATCGTGTAGCTTTTGTAGTACAATAATATATTTCCATGTGATATTATTTTGTTTTTTGTCGACAATCGCAACGCCCATGCATGTTTATTTTTCATTTATGAAATAAATTCTGAAAATTTTGCACGAAAATGTAAAATAACTTCAATCTCTAACTAGATTAAATCAACATTACTTAAATTTTAAAAAAATTCTATACTAATTACACATTTATAATTATATACTGTAACACATTATTATTAGTTATAAATTTATTTATTTTGGTGCGATAACATTACTATGCACTAGGCAAATGTGTATTGTGGGTGTTTGGTTTACGATTATCAGCTTGAAAAACAATTTTCATTTTTTTTTTCCTAAAAACATAAAGTGCACCAAACTTTACATTCATTCATTAATAATAACATGCAAATACATCAATACATAAGGCTAAACACAGCCCTACCATCTGATAACATCAACGTTCATCAATATAACAACAATACTTGCAACAAAAAAAGTGTCGTCGATTTGGATATTTGGATGGTTTTATTTCTATTGTTTGAATTAATTAAAATAAAAATACGAGTAATTGAACCCGATGAGTATCGATACTTTAAATTATCTCCGGCGAATTATATATCACTGCATATTAGCCCCCGTATCGTCATTTATATAATACTTTGACATACATGTGTACCATATTCAAAGATCAAAATAGGACCTTTAATTACGAGAGTTGCAATATAATATAAAGTTTAATCAACCAAGCACATTTTAATATTCCATCACGCTAATAATATAACTACACTAAGAGATAATGACTGGAATACCCTCGGAAATAAGACAAAATCCTTAAATGGACGCCTTGATAATCTAAAAAACGGAAACCGAGAGGGCAGAGAGAGAGAGCGCATAGTTTATTCAGTGATTAACAATGATTTATTAATGGACGTATTGGGATTAACAATGATTTAATTTCCACAAGTAGTTCATTATTATAAAGTGGGATTAATGAGGTGACAACTCAATTTTCCGCAAGTGGGAATTCAAGTACTAATTCAAATCAATGGGTGCAGAATGAAAGCAAGGAACAAAACTTATAATAATAAAATAATCCTAAGGAAAAAAAAAGTGGTTGAAGGGTCAAAAAAAAAATGTACGCATATGGTGCGGTCCCTATTCCGCTTTTTCAAATAAGTATTTAAAAAATAAGGATATATTTTTAAACTAAAAAATAATAGACTAACAAAAATAATTTTTAATTTTTTTTGCAGGATTTGATAGATCTCATCGAAATCTATCAAATAAAATACATATTGCATTTTTTTTGATTTCAATAAGCTTATTATTTTTAAGTTTGGAAATGCAAATAAATACTTATTTTTTAAGGACCCAACCCAAAACGGAGCCAGAAATTTACTATTCCCTCTTGGGGAATCGAGTGGATTTCTCCGGTGGTTGTCAATCCAATCCCACCATCTTGTTTGTTTACCAATGGGAGATTAGGGAAAAATCTTTTGTAAGAGGTGGGCCCTACATATTTTCTCCTTATCCAGTCTCATCATCGAAGTTCAGTGCAGTTAGTACTTCTCTTATACTCCTATATACATGGGTAGAGTTCGATTTCTGTAAACACCCATCTCCCTTCCAAATTCTCTATGATAGAGTAGATTTTGTTTAACGAAGAAAAAAAAATTTCCCATCTACAATCCTTCAATCAAACAAGCCCTTACGATTTGTTTGTTAGCTAGTATAAAAAATTAAAAGGGGATAGGAGGATATAGTAAGATGAGAGAGTCTAGTAGAAGGGAGGATTCTTATATAAGCGTTGATTAGATCGTATTGGATTTGTTTCGGCAGGGGATATGGATGAATAATGGCACTAGGTTGTTTCTCCGTTTGGACAAATAAATTAAAGTGACTTATTTTTTGTTTTTATTCAAATTTTTTTCGTATCACTTAGCTTATTGTCATTTTTTGAGGGATTATTGCATCCTCACGACAAGAGGAATGTAAAAAGTAAATTTTTTTGACCGAAATCCAATTTTTTTTGTTCTTATTGATTTTTTTTCGTCTTTATTCAAAAAAATTAAATTTCGGTCAAATTTTTTTACTTTTTACATTCCTCTTGTCGTGAGGGTGCAATAATCCCCCAAAAAATGACAATAAGCCAAATGATATGAAAAAAATTTGAATAAGAACAAAAAATAAGCCACTTTGGCTTATTTGTCCGAACACCTTATTTCACCTATATTTCTTAAAAATAGATGATAGATGTGACACATTAATGAGAGATTTTATAATTTTTTTTTCACTTTTTGCATTTTTTGGAAGAATCTTTGAGGGACCCTGCTCATCAGTTGAAGTTCAATTTCCTCTGTCATTTTTAGAGTTTGGTCCTTCAAGAGTAAATTTGATCATCTAAAAATAGAGGACAAAAAATAAATTTGGAATACATAATCTCTCAAAACTCTAAAAAGTACAACGAGTCCCTTAAATATTCTCTCAAAAAGTAAAAAAAGTAAAAAAAAGGAAATAAATTACAAAATATTTTCTCAATATGTTACATCCATCATCTATTTTAGAGGAATAGAGGTAGATTGGAGATGCCGTTAGGGGATATAAGGTGAGAGGTGTTCAAATTTTATATGGGTGTAGATGGATAGAAATATCCACCGAATTTTTCATCCCGTACGCAATCCGGCTCAAAAACACCGAACATGAAGGGGGGGAGGCGGGGCGGAATTGCTTATCTTGATTTTCTTATCCGCTTTCGTCGACCCCTAACAAACACTTCGGAACTCAAGGCTTAATGAACACCAAGTTCTTGCACGATTTTAGACACTTCTCAGTTAGCTCCAAGCTAAACTGGAAATTCTTGATTGCAGCTTATATATATAATTATAAGAAAGCAGGGATGTAGATAATCAAATTTCATGGAGGGGATTTTCCAACCCAATACTCTTATTTGATGAAAAAAAAAGAAAATTGACTAAAGTCAAAAAAAATAAGTCATTCAGAATTTAAGGTCTTAAATTCTGAAAAAAAAATTTGATCAACCACTTACACATATGCAATGAAACTGAATTTTTGGCAGGTCACTAAATAAAATAATTTTAAAATTATTGAACGGTTGAGATTATTTGTGCAGAACCCAGAAGTGAGACCAATGGCGTATGCACATTTTCGGTACCCCAATATTCAATACTAGTAGTTGGACTTATGACCCAAAGCTAATTGGAGGTGTATTTCACTAACTTAAATAAGTACTTATTTTTTAAATTAAAATTGATATATTACGAGAGAACAATATATTTTGTAAAATAAAATTTAAGTACTTTAAAAAAATTCTTAATTTAAAAAATTGATATTCACGCTCCAAAAAAAAAAGAACGTGAATATTAATTCCTTTAATTTACAAAAACTCCCCAGTATTACGACTTCGCCACCCACCAATCACAAAACCCTCTGGAAAAAGAAAAAAGAAAAAAGAAAGGAAAAGACCCCCTCCCTTCTCTCTCTCTCTCTCTCTCCGACAACAAGAGAAAGAGGAGAAAGCGAAATCACAGTGAGAGAAAATCTAGAGCGAGAGAGGGCAAGATCACAAAACAACAATGTCAGCGTGAGACGATTTATTGCGCTCTCCGTTATTCCGACCGTGTCGACATGGACATACCTTCCAGGCGATCGAACTACACCCTGCTGAGCCAGGTACCCGACGAGCAGCCCTTGTCGGGCGACGGCAAGGGCAAGAGAGAGAGAGGAGGGGGATTCGACTGGGAGCTGGTCGACCACCGCATGGCCGGAAACCAGTCGGGCCGGATCGGCTCGATCGGCTTGCAGAGGCAGTCGAGCGGCAGCAGCTTCGGCGACAACAGCTCCCTCTCCGGCGAGTACTACCTGCCTTCGACCGAGACGACGGCGCTCGATCCCGACGATTCGCTCAGGATCGGGTCGAAGGCGAGGGCGGCGGATTTGTCGGGCGGCGGCGTGGGGTCCGCGTCGACGTCGTCGAAGAGCTGGGCGCAGCAGACGGAGGAGAGTTACCAGCTGCAGCTGGCGCTGGCGCTGCGGCTGTCGTCGGAGGCTACGTGCGCTGACGATCCTAACTTCTTGGATCCCGTGCCGGACGAATCAGCTTCGCGTTCGTTGCCTTCGGCGGAGTCTATTTCGCACCGGTTTTGGGTGAGATTTTTTCATGCTCTTACTTCCATTTCCTCGTCTTAGTATTCATCTGCGTTTCCGCTGAACTAAATGGACTAAAACTTATATTTTACGGATTTATAGGCTGGTCATTCTCCTCACATATACCCCATATAAAATACCATTCAGCGGAAATAACTTGACTACTGACATTTACCTATTGTCCAATAATCTAACCTAACGGAAACACATCATTGTCATAAATGTTTTGGATGTTTGTGAGGTGTGTTTTATTTTCTGTTAACCAGTAATTGGAGAGGGGCTCCTACAGTGGGGATTGTGGGGGAGGGGGGTAGGCGGGTTTCTCACTGGCTCTAAGTTTCGGATGCACATGCAATGAATTTTCGAGTAGATGGAGGCTGAGTTAGAGTTGAGCTTTGTAATTCTGATTGCTGTGAATCTGTGATCAATCCTCTAAACGTTGCTTGGTGTTAGTCGGACGGAAAAGGGGCTAGCGCCTGGGCAAACCCTAGATATTATTCGTTTTTTTAATTTTTGAAAGATATTTTCCACCTTCAAAGTGTGAGTACGAATTGATAAAAGACTAGGCAGAATGGAATTAGGACTAAAATATCAACTAAAAAGTAAGTAGTTACAGACTACAGTAATTAGGGAAATATGAAATTCAATGTTCAGAGTTCGAAATTGATGGAATGAAGTACTTAAGGGGTCGTTTGGATGGAGTATTAGCAAGGGGCATTAGTTATGCCCCCTTGTAAGGACGCGGGCCTAGGGCTAAGCCCTTGTTTGGGAAGCCAAATGGCTGCCGGTATTATTTAGTCGGCCCTTTTTGTAATACCGGCCAAGGGGGCATGCGGGGGTATTAGTTATGGATGGGGTTTGAGGTGTTATTAAGTTATACCCCCAATCCCTCTTGAAATTGGACAATTTCACCCCTCCTTATCCCCCTTCCCCAACCTCCTATTTGCTGGGTTTTTTGATTTGGCAGGAAAACAAAAAGAAGAAGAAGAAGAACAGAAAATCGGAGAGAAGGAAGATGAAGTGTTCCAAATTTTTAAAAAATGTGGTTAAAAAATTTAAGTGTTCCAAATTTCAATTTGTTTGAACGGGTGGAAAGATTTTAGTTTTTTAATCATTTTATCCTAAATGGTCATAATTAAATTTTGACTATAGGTCTCTCGTTGATTAGCCCTAAGAAAGTCGTAGAATCAAATATCTCTTAGGGCTAATTAACGAGAGCCATAGAGTCAAAATTTAATTATGGTCATTTAGGATAAAATGATCAGAAAACTAAAATCTTTCCACCCGTTCAAACGGATTGAAATTTGAAACACTTATTTTTTCAACCTCTTTAGACAATTTATATATTAAAAAATATAGTTAAAAAATTAAGTATTCTAAATTTCAATCCGTTTAAACTGGTGGAAAGATTTTAGTTTTCTGATCAATTTATTCTAAATGATCATAATTAAATTTTGACTCTAGGGCTCTCGTTGATTAGCCCTAAGAAAGTCATAGAATCAAATATCTTTTAGGGCTAATTAGCGAGAGCCATAGAGTCAAAATTTAATTATGGCCATTTAGGATAAAATGATCAAAAACCTAAAATCTTTCCACCCGTTTAAACGGATTGCAATTTGGAACACTTAATTTTTTTTTAAAAACCGAATGTTATTAAATTTTTTTTATAATAATAATACTAAATTTGTTAATTTGTTAGTAGAAATAAATATTACGGCTTAAATTGTGAAAGAATAATTAAATTTGCAATTATATATAAAACATAATACATAATTAATTTAGGGACTGCACAAGGGCAAGAGGGTCATTTGACAACTTTTTCTATCATCCACCCTTCCTTATGCCCCCTATTAATCCTCCATCCAAACAAAGGATTATTTAATCCCCATTCTCTAATACCTCATCCAAACAACCTACTATTTAATACTCCCTCTATAAACATCACATCAATGTGGGCCATCCTTTATTAACTAATACCCCCTACTATCTTATCCCCCCTTATTAACTAATACCTCCAATTCTTTTCCCGCATCCAAACGGGCCATAAAGCATAATATCGTGAGTAGTAAGATATCAAAGTCATGGACTCAAATGTTAATTCCTCCTCTTCTCTTCCATATCCTTTTAAAACATGGTCTTTATTGGACTCACAGCCAAAATCCTCATCTTCCTCCTATACGATACAAACTCTTCTTCATGTAGCTTTCGTATTTCAACATTTCTTCGGATTGGTCTTCGTTTGATTTATATCCACTTTCTCTCTATTTTCCTTGTCCTCTTTCTTCTCATTTCTTGCCCCTTGGCCTGATCTTCCTTGGTTAACTTAGGGCATGCGGTTTGTTCCCTTAATTTGCTGTGAATATTCTTCCTTGGTTGGCCTAACCAAGTTCGTCCTATGAATATTCTGCTCTATACACAGCCTCTTACTAGTTTCATTTGCAGGCTCTTCCTTCCAAGACAACAAGCAAGCTCTAACATCACTATCTATGTTATTAATAATAGTGGAATCATCCAATCTCTTCTGAGCGAAGATACGACTGTTCCTCACCCTCCACAGATGATAGATTGAAGCTGCAAACGAAAGCTTCCATACAGTACTGGCAACAGAATCACTGCCACAATATCTCAGCAACCAGGATACTCTTTGCTTGTTGCTTGTTTTGTTTCTTTATTGTTTGTGTGGGTCGAATGTAGTTGCATAACATGTGTGGTTTCTACAGGGTAGATGTCAGTTGAATTCCTCATTTCATTAAGAATATAGTGGATTTCATATAAGTTCAATGGAAATGCGCCTTTCTTACATTGAATGAAAGGAAATAAACAAATGAAATTTTATGCTATTTTATTGGCAATGCAATTGATGTAAATAGTTTCTATTCGCTTTATTCAGACCAGTATTGTCAACATATCGAGTAACTCCTTCGGGGTATTTGTCTGTTGAAATGCTCATTGTATCGGGACTTTTAAGCGGCAATTTGAATTTAGGTAAGTTATGTACGTTTGGTTGATAAAATTATCTTTCTATATCATATTTTAAAAAATGTCTTGAGTTGAATGGAAGAAAGTAATGGAAAGAAATTTTGAGGTTCCCTATAAGCCTTTAACTGCACAAGTTATTAGCCCATTAGTATGTAACTGTTTTGTAAACACCACTACACCTAGATGTCAACATAAAACGTTGATCTTTTGATAGTTACACAATGAGAACTTATCCACTATGCTGCTACTGCATCCCCAAAATTTGTTAGACCACTGGAGGAGAAATATTTGATCTTTTTCAGTTTGTGATTTGATTATATGTACTTCTCTTACATGGGTTTATGAGGGATGGATAGTTCCCATAATGAAGCCATGTAGAGGTATAATGCTCAATTGAGTACACTCTTTTGTAATATCAGCTCCGTATGACAAAAAAACTCATCGGTTAACCATTTGAATCTTCTAATTCTTTTTGAAAACTTGGTAAATTAAATGGTGTATTCGATGATGGCCAACAAATGAACCCTCTCTTATGCTTTGTTCATTTTGTTTTGCTGCTTGTACTTATCAAATTTTTTTTTTGTTTCGTTTTGCTGTTTGTAACGATATATTTCCATAAGTATTCTGAAAGATAGTGTACCTTAACTGCTGTTATGAAGTAATGCATTAATCCTGCTTTTAAATTAATACGCATCAGGTGAATGGCTGCCTGTCATACTTTGACAGAATTCCGGATGGTTTTTATTTAATTCATGGGATGGATCCATATGTGTGGACTGTATGCAATGATCTGCAAGAGAATGGTCGCATTCCATCAATTGAATCCCTAAAGGCCATTGTTCCTGGAATGGATTCTTCAATTGAAGTAATTTTGATTGATCGACGTAGTGATCATAGCTTAAAAGATTTACAAAACAGGATTGAGAGCGTCTCGCACAATTGCATCACCACAGAGGAAGTTATTGAACATCTTGCAAAGATCGTTTGCAGTCGCATGGGGTGAGTTTTTGTCATAGCCTGTCAACAGACTCCTAGAGCTGTTTATTTCTGTCATACATTTTTCGGTTAAGTACAAATTACCCCCTTAATTCACCCTTTTCACTTTACCCCCTTCATCTAAAAAACCCTTCACTTTGCCCCATCAATCTATCATTTAGTATCACTTAGCCCTCTCTTCAGTCCTAATTTGAGTGTTAGATTCCGATATGACATGCACATATGAATAAGTTATGCTTGAAATGTCCGTCTTAACCAATATATAGTGTAAAATCATTTTACGACTCATATTTGAAATATTTACAAATGACAGGATCATTAAATTAGAGTCATAGTAGGCTCCACAGAGCAAATAAACATAGAGAAGTATGTTCCTGGAATTAGATGAATGTACTTAAAAAAAGAAGTAAAGGAAATTTATAAACGTATTAAGGAAAAGCCATATATTTTAATATATAGCGACTCTCAGAGAAAGATATGTTGGTCATAAATTATCCACATGTGCATGTCATACGAGTTTAACGCTCAAATTCGGACGGAAGAGTGGCAGAAAGGGCTGAGCCATACTAATTGATAGATCAAGGGGGCAAGGTGTAAAGTTTTTTTTTTTGATGAAGGGGGTAAAATGAAAAAAAAGGTGATAGTTTGAGGGGGTAATTTGTGATTAAACCTGCATTTTTCTCTAATGAACTTTTATTTCTATCAATAAAGGGACGAAGCTTCCATGGGAGAAGATGACTTTGTCTCGGTCTGGAAGGAGCGCAGTGATGATCTTAAGGAATGCTTAGGATCTGTTGTGCTTCCAATTGGTAGCCTTTCTGTGGGTCTTTGCAGACACCGTGCTTTGCTATTCAAGGTATGTTTCAAATACCCTATTGAGACATCAGTTTGATTGTTGAAATTTTTTGAATTCACTTCCATAAGAGAGAGTTTTGCTGTCTCTGATTAAATTGAATATATATGCATTGCTTGTGTCGGTACTACTTTCTTTTTGCTTTGTTGGATCAGTTTTGTTTTTATTTTGGTGAGTACTTAATGAACACTTGCCTTCAACACCCCCCTCCTTGCCTTCCATTTTCTTTGATTCATAGGATTTAAATTTGAGAGGATTTTTTCCTGGTAACTCTAAAGGGTGTTCGTGCAAAATCAGTGGCAGCCTATATTTCCAACTATTTATTTATGCAGGTGCTAGCTGACACAATTGATTTACCATGCCGAGTTGCCAAGGGGTGCAAATATTGTACGACAGATGCTGCTGCATCTTGTCTTGTTCGCTTTGGTGTTGACAGGTACTCATAATGAGATACTTTTCCGTACATATGGATTTTCATTTCAATCACGTGCAGATATGAAATCCTAAACCTACATAATCACGCATGCCTTTTTTTTGGGCCTGCTAAGACAGCTTTCACAGAGCGGTGGAGCTAGGTTTTGGATTTCAAGGGGGCCCAAGTTAAGAGGAGTAAAATTTTGATCAATGATAGTTTCCTATTCCTGAATCCTTACTATTTCTTTGTTAAAGAAAATCAACCACCAATATTTGCCATCCTTCAAAATAGTAGCAGGATGCAATACATCATTCTCGATTTTGGTTCAAGTACATAAACAGATTGCACATCGTTGAAAAGATTGGCCATCCTTCACATGTTGTAACTCACAAGTATTAGAAACGCACTGAACTTGTAGGTCTAATTGTCCACCACAAGTCGAATTGTAAAAAAACGTTTTTATAGAAGTGGAGGGGACCAAGGGTCCCTCCGGCCCTATACCCTCCTCCACCCACGTTTTCACATAAGTGGTCTATTTATGTAGATTTTCTACAGTTAACGAAGCTGCTTGGGTTGTTAGTGTGATACTGGTTCAGTTTTTTCTTCTGGCTTATTCACTAAAGTTGTGCCACTATTTTGTGATTGTTGGATTTCTGTTTGAACCGTACCAAACTGAGCCTTAATTCCAATCAATTTGGGTTGGCTACGTGAATCCGTCTTCATTGTGGGGAGAGCATCTTCTTAGCGCATGGACCAGTACCAATAATGTGTGGTCATTCTTTCATTTACTATCAGTTACTTTTGTCTTTAACAAAATTTGGGAACAACTCAAGCTATATGCTGTGTGGAAAATGTGTTTACTATTTACCCAGGGAAAACATAGGCTTAACTTTTAACTAGAGTTTGGCTTTGCCAAATATTCAAATTCATCTGAAGGAGAGAGGGCACAATATGTGGCAAAGAAAGATAAATTTTCAGAGTGGCATCAGAACAGAGATTCCACTTAAAATTATTTGAATTATTTTCCAATTATTCCAGCACCTTGCATTGGAAGACTAACTTCTTTCTTCTTTGGGACAAATGGTTTCATCAAAATGGTGGCTAGATGTGAATAATGAAGTCATCAAGATGTAGTTTCTAATTTCATTTCATTTCATTTTACACTACTTTGAGTTCCTTGAGAAATTATTGATGGAGAATTTAAGTTTGGAATGTGAAATAGTGAATATGTTGTTTGTTTTGATGCTTGCAAAAATGAATCTCGTGCTCATGTAATTGGACTTTTCTCATTAGTGACTCTCCCTCCTCCGACCACAAAAGATAAAGGAAGGATTATAATTTATAAAAAACATGAACACGCTTTAATCAAATGCATTAATGTCTACTCTATTGTAATCTATCCCCAGTGTTCTAAAAGGCTTTAGGCGCTAGTCAGGTGGCGACCCACCGCCTAGCGCCACCTTGCAATTAAGTTTTTATACTTTTTGAGAGTCCAGACCCTAGGCGGCCGCCAAGCTCCGCCTAGCCTCCCCGAGCGCCTAAACAAACCGCCTAGGGGAAAATCGTGGCCCGCCTAGGCCACCTTTTAGAACACTGTCTATCCCTTGTATGCACATTCTTTTTTTCAATTGTTTGTATTTGCAATCTTTGTTGAATGCCTCCTACATTGGTCTTAAATCTGGCACTAACCTTTCTATGCATCATTGCAGAGAGTATTTAGTTGATTTAGTGGGGAAGCCAGGACTATTGTGTGAACCTGATTCCTTGTTAAATGGTCCATCTTCCATCTCGATTTCTTCACCATTATGCTTCCCCAGATTCAGACAAGTTGAACCGCCGGTTGATTTCAGGTCACTGGCCAAACAATATTTCTCAGACTTTGAATCGCTTAATATTGTGTTCGAGGACTCTTCCACAGGTGATCTCCTTGGTGTTTGAACATGTGTTTCAAACAACTGACCTCTTTTTTATTGTGTTCAGGTGCTTTGTTTGTGTTCTGTAGCACTTCCTTTTTTCCTTTCTGAAAAATCTGATCTATGAACTGCATGTGTAACCATTGAGGATGTTTTGGTTTTTAGAGCTGCTTTTAAGTTTAACTCTTTGTTCCAATTCTCATATGTGCCCTTTGCCCTATAGTTGGACAATGGACATTTTGCGCAGGATTAGTGTGATGGAAACTCTTTACTAGCTTTGCTACAACTATAACTGATGCCATTCATTGATGGGCACCCGTTGAATGCAATTTATTTATTTTTCTTCTCTAGTGATATTATCAAGTTGTTGTGATGACATTACTACTGTTTCAATGCTTGTTTATGTTATCTGCAAACCTATGTATCCAAGTTTGTAACTTTTTAAAGTTCAAAGCGAATTAATTCCAAAGGATACTAGTTTTTCAGTTGATAAGAATGGTTTTGCATGTGCTGTCTATTTGTTTCTGTATAGGAAATATGTGGACAAGGATAATTACTACTAGGTGTGCTTTTGGGAAAACAATGGATATCGGCATTGTTTTTGACCAATGAAATGATGAGTCCGACACATTGAACTCTGTAATCTGAAAGTTGTGTTCGGAGGCAGACATGCCATCCAACTTGGCCAAATATGGATTTTCTTTTTCTGTTGATTGATGGAAAGTTAAGAAAAGCCTATACTTTTTGGAGAAAAGGTTAAGGAAACCCTAGAATTGGGTATTGAGTAGGTGGATGTCTCATAGTTTGTATGTATTACTCCCCTTTTTTTTCTGTGCTGGAGGGACATGCAGCTGTTAGTTCCTTTATCTTTCATCTCTTTGATATCTATTAGTTTTATTTACCAAATAAATTTGTATGAGATTTTTTTGCTCCCAAACTGGTTTTTGCGTCCGGACTAAGGAACCCTTGTTTTTGCCTTTTTCTTGTGAAATTGTATCTCTATTAAAATATAACCAGCACCTCTGTCCAAAAAGAGAAGTTAATATAAACACCCATGGATGACAGAAAGAAGAAAATATAGATTACTGTGAGTTACTCCTTTAATATATGCTTATCTATTTCTCAGGGTGGGATGGATTATTTGTTAAGTGTAGCCATGGGGTGATTCTGGGCTCTCACCTTAATCTGGCATAAGGTTACTTTACCCTCCTGCCTCCCTCCCCCTTTGTGGAATTTTCAGTTTGGTCTAGTTCTTTCCAGCTTCCATCAAAAAGATCTTTCTTATTCTTTGTGTTTTGTAGTTTTCTTTTTCTTTGTCAAGAAACTGAATGGTTCTAGTGCGGTTACTGTTTTTAGGCGCAGCTGGATAAATGGTCCTCTGTCGTTGTTGAGTTCCTATAGATGTTAAGGGGAAATTGTGAACCTAGCAATCTCTTGACACTTGAAAGGAAAGGACAGTCAGTCGGGCTGAGAGGGCAGAAGTCGGTAATGAAAAGAGTCTTGAATCAGCTCAGTACGACGCTCGTTTGCTGATCAAATGAGCTGAACAGTGGCTTCTTTCGGATGAACAAAATTGGCCTGGCAAATTTTCATGGCTATGCATTAACTTTACATTTAATCTTTGATAGGTGCAAGTAAAAGAGATGTTACAAGTTATTTTTAACTACCTAAACAAGCAGAGTCAAGCTGAGCTTCAGCCCACGGTTGTGAATACTAACCCAGTCCATACAAGAATAGCTATCTCATCACAAACTTGAAGCAAACATGCCCTTTAGAATCACCAGGCCATTTTCCCACATCCATGGAAATTTTTTTTTTTGTTGGACCCTCGAACTTATTGAGTAATGTAAAGAAGAATGTATGAGTTTAAATGTGGTTTCTATGCCTTGTTTGATACCTATTTAACGAGTTTTTGCTTGTTCCTTCTATTTTACTAGAAGGTTGAAATTGATTGCATGTGAAAGCACAGTGTGATGCTTGGGAACAGGAAAAGTTAGTTTCAATGATCATCCAACCGATGTTGCTTTCTGAGTTACGAGGTTACAAAATCACTCTTGCAGGTATTATTGTTGACGGCAATGCTGGTAGACAGTGCATGGATATAAACAGAGATGTGCCTAGTTCGAGCGACAGCAATGAAATTCTTGATAGGGAGCAGCTGTTTGAATCATGTAATCCTCGCACAAACATGGTCAAAGATCCAGTCGCTCAGAAGCATTTCCCAGCTGTTGGTCAAGCGGTTCCAAGTAAACCATGTAATAACTTTTCCTTTGAAGGGGAAGATTTGGACATTCCATGGAGTGATCTCGTTCTGAAGGAGAGAATTGGATCAGGTATTTTTTCCCTGGTTGGAGGATTGTTATATTCCTTACATTGTGTACTTCGTAAATTAGTAAGACCATGTGACTTTTCCTAGTGTTGCAAGAGTTTGGATATTGTCTCAAGTTAGTTAATTACCACTCCTGACCTAGTACATCCCATGGAGTGACCTTGTTCTGAAAGAGAGAATTGGATCAGGTATTTACTTGTGGTTGGACGATCATTAGATTCGTAATGGTGGTGTATTTCTTAATTAGTATGATTTGTACCTTTCTTAGTTTTGCAAAGTGTTTGGAGCTACTCTCGCACTAGCTAATTATCGCTCCAAAACTGGTATATGAGCTTGGGCGGCATCTTTGCTCATTGCCAATTGATTTTGAGTTGGATGCTATAACATGGTGTCACTTGCCAGAGCTAGATTCGGGGAGGCGTTTGTACAAGACTCTAGATTGGTTCCCCCTTTGTTTGTGCAAATTAGCACACTTTGTTTCGTTTTCATCATATGTTTTGGATGATTTATCTCCCTCTTCACGTGTGAGTTAGTGGTTGAATGTGCAGTGGAGTGTCCAGAGCTTTTCCATATCAGTTAACTATTACCTCTGTAACTATTGGATGGGTTGGGAAGTGGGCTGCCTCTCTTCTCATTGCCAATTGATTTTGAGTTGGAAATTTTAATACGAAGTGCAATTTTTCTTGTTACCTTGTATAAGACTATATCTAGACCAATTTAGACTAAGTAACTTGGTGAATTTTTTCAGGTTCTTTTGGTACAGTCCATCGTGCTGATTGGCATGGCTCGGTAAGTAATCCATATCTACACTCGATTACTATTGGACACGTTTATGCTCTGACATTTAAAATTGGAGTAATGCAGTTATTGTTGTTGTACAACTATATATCTTCACCAGTGCTAATGTGCAGAACCTATTTGGGCTTTTGGTTTTAAGGTGTCATGAAAACTCATTCATTAGCGATGGTGACAACCTCTAATAGTAAAGCCATAGTATTGATGGCAGCTGATTACATCTGCGCAGCTCATCTGTGCTGTGTGACCCTGTTATTCTTTTTTGCCTTGTGAGAGGAGGCTTGTTTCATTGATACACAAGAATAGCATAAATTGTGGACATCAATGCAACTTTTAGTGTTTGAAATGCTTTGAGTTTCATTTGGACATAGTTGAAACTTGTGTTAATGTTGCTATTATCCTGTCTTGTTTGTTAAATTGACCTTTAGTCAGTGGAAACTCCAAAAGGTAGCTTGCATATAGTGAAACCATTGACTCTTTTGAAATTCGTATAGTTTGATGATTGTGAAGAGTTCATTTTTGTGGTTACAAGGTTGTATGCCATAGCATGGTTCGTAGGTAGCATCAAGTTGTTGCTTATTATGATTCGAGTTGTTAGAGCTTGCCCTGCAGTATGTGGCAGTTAATTATCACCTCCTAAGCTAATGTGAACCTGGGCTACTTGTACACTCATTGCCCTTTGGTTTGGGTTGGATGCTTTAACTTAGTGTGGGAACGTTGATTCTAGGAGGTCTTGGGTTCTCAAGTCTCTCTGTTTGCATTGTGCTTCTCCCCTTTGCATTCTGTTTCGCTCTATGTGGATGTTGCGTGGCTGGTGTTGGATATTGTTGAGAGTATAAATAATAAAGTTGCCCCTCTCTCCAACAACTTAAGCTTTTAGTTGAGTTGGTGGTTAACAATCTAATATGGTATTAGGCAATAGATTGTGTATTCAAACCTCACCGGCCACCTAATGATTAAAATTTACACGTGCTTAGCCAGCTTGTGCAGGAGAGCTTGGCTACATGTGAGGGGGCATGTTGAGAATATAAATGATAAAGTTGCCCCTCTCTCTGATAGCCTAAGCTTTTAGATGAGTTGGTGGTTAACAATCTAATGGACATGATATATGATCTAGGGCCCATTTCTTAACAACGTAAGCTTTTGGGACAATTAGTGATTTTAAAGGTTCTCAGAGTAGGCTTTCAAAGGCTTTTGGATAAGACTCTTGATTTCTTTTGGAATTGATTCCCCCTTGTTTGTGCTACTTTGTTTTGTTGTAAACTCTATATCATTGGCCATATTATGAAACATTTGTTTACCCTGCACGTGCAAGTTTGGGGGCCACACATGCGGGGCAGTGTTAGTCCCACGTGAAGAAATTATCCCCTCGTAGATTAGTGTACGAGCCTCAGCGCCCAATCCCCTCTTGCCATGTAGTTTTGAGTTGAATCGTCAACAAGAGTTTTTTCAAGTAGTTTCTGGGAAAGCATCCCACTTGCCTATTTTATTTTTCTGTTGATTTTGTAACAATCTCCATCACATAAGGTGGAAATCTTTTCCGTCTGGTTGCTTTTTAATGTTTTGAGAAGTTTTCTTTTGTTATCACTCTTCTTTAGGTTCTCTTTGTTTAGTTTCAATTTTTTTTTGAACGGCTTTATTTAGTTTCTTGGTGACGTAATTTTTGCTAGTTTTAAGGGATTAGCATTGTTTTGGTGGCATCATTCGCTCATATGCTATATGAAATCTTATGTCTTTCAGGAAGTTGCTGTGAAGATTCTTATGGATCAAGACTTTCATCCAGAGCGCATCAGGGAATTTTTAAGGGAGGTAAGGATCATCTTTTTTCTGGATGAACTGGCTCTGACATTGAGAAATATCAGGTTAATGGCTTATGTTAAATATTGATGGTCATTTATTGGTACTTTCTAACTTCACTACTTATGTTTTTAGGTTGCAATCATGCAACGATTGCGGCACCCAAATATTGTTCTTCTTATGGGTGCTGTTACTCAGCCCCCAAACTTGTCCATAGTTACAGAATATCTCTCAAGGTTTGTACTGTCTCTTGTAGTTTCCTTAACATCATTATGGTAATTAGATATTGTCAAGAGCATTCTTCTGAGTAGTTAACTGACTGCAGTTGTGTCTTTGAACTGCAGAGGCAGCTTGTATAGACTTTTGCATAAACCTGGCGCAAGGGAAGTGTTGGATGAGAAGCGTAGGTTAAGTATGGCTTATGACGTGGTATGTACTTGAGTTTCGAAAGCTGTGTTGTTGTATCTTTGCTTACACATCTTGCTGTCTCATGATTTCATCATACTGATAAAAGGCCTTTCAGCTTTGGGCATTTTTTTCCCATCCTTCCATGTTCTCTTCTTAATTGGCTTCTGGATTTCTGGCTTAATTGTTAACCACTTGGTTTTTTCAGGCGAAGGGAATGAATTATCTTCATAACCGCAATCCTCCTATTGTTCATCGAGATTTGAAGTCTCCAAATCTTTTGGTTGACAGAAAGTATACAGTGAAGGTGAGAATAAGGAATTCCGTGAGAATAGGAGATACTTCCAGTTTGTCTTGATGATTAATTTTCTCTAAGTTATTTAAATTAAGGCTCACTTTCAATTTTATCGACATTGAATTTGGAATTTTGGTAATTAGAAATAGATTTTACTTCGCTTAGTGTTTGTTCTTTGTTTTGATTTAGTAGACCATCTCTAGATCATTTTATTGACCATGCTGTGTTGAAGAATGCTGACTTGAATGTTAGGATGGAGATAATGCAGTACAAAGCAGAGTTTGTTTATTGGGCAACATTTAGGATATAAGTTTTTCAGTTATACAACTCCTTAATTCTTAACCGTGGATTTTGAGGATGAACTTCCTGTGTTAAAAGACTTAAAAGAAGTGCAACTTTGCATACTAAAAGATTCATTGTTGAGCTCCTGGTTATCACTATGACATTTAATCTGCAGGAAAAGGACTTTTAACCTTTCTGAATTTCGCCTTTTTTTTTGTGCCTTGTTTGTTCCCAACGTTATAGTCATACGTGCAGATGTATAAATTTTGTACTAATCTTCAGTGCTGCTTTTCCACATCAATGTTGTTCTAGTACACTTCACCAAGCTAGTATGCTGGTACTCGTAGGCTCTATTGAATAATGATGGAGATCGTTTCACTGATGGTTGCATTTTTGGAATCACAACATTCTAATATCATCTCAGGGTGTTATTCATGTTTACAAATTAAAGCATTGGTTGTATTTACGAGGTCTAGTGATCAATGTAATTCTAGGCCCTAGGTACTGAGTGGTGGTCATTTTTTTTCTAGCCTCTGCAGATATTGCTGTATTCGTATTCACCATGTTGTGTAGTTTCTGGCATGCTGTATTCTTAGTTCCTACTATTGTGAATGTTCTAACATTTGAATTTCTCTTCCATTCTACGTTCCCGAAGCCAAAAGGCACATTTCATCATAGGGTGAGGAGGTAACCTTGGCTGACGTTTTTCGGCCGGACCACAGTCTTGGCCGCAACCAATTTAGTAATGCCCTTGTATAAGTCCATTCTTTCTTGCATCATAGATAAGGTAAAGAAAACGAGACGAGATCTTTTGTTATTACATTGAAAATCGGTATTTGTCTGCAACGGATTTCCATGCTTAGTTTCTTTAATGTGTTAAATGAAAGTCTGTTCTGTTAGGTGGTGGTAATACCTTTTTATTAATTTGCTCTTATACGTTTCCGGTTAGAAATGGTATTATATTGCAGTATACTTGACAAAACGATTTTTATTCTGATTTATGTACTGAACTGCGTAAAATGCATGCACACTGTATATATGCTAATTTGTAATCTAGTTCCATTTTTGTTCTTTGTTGGATGTTGCTTTTATGCTTAAGCATTTAGACTAAGTTCTTGTCTATTTGTTCACTCAGGTCTGTGATTTTGGTCTTTCCCGCTTAAAAGCAAACACGTTTCTTTCCTCAAAGTCAGCCGCGGGAACTGTATGTTTTATCCAGATCTGATCACATGATTACTCCAACTTGTCAGCCATAGATGGTGTGGGTCACATCTTTCACTAAATAAAATACACTTCTTTGTTTTATTTTAATAGCCTGAATGGATGGCACCAGAAGTTCTTCGTGATGAACAATCAAATGAAAAATCAGATGTATACAGCTTTGGCGTGATATTGTGGGAACTTGCAACATTGCAACAACCATGGAGTACTTTAAATCCAGCACAGGTTTGTATGGTGTGGTTTATTGATATTAGTGAAACTATGAAAGCCTGTGTTGAGGAGTTTCGGAATTGGGAATAGGAAAATAGTGTTAACCAGCATCTATGCAATAGACTGGAGATGAATCTGAGTTGACTGGGAAACACCTCAAACCAAAACTTACGAAGGTTGAAAGTTCTCCATCCTGGTCAAATACATTCCCAATTGTCAACATATGACTGCTTTCTCCCACAAAAGGCTGTAGCATTTAATCTCGCTCAAGTCTTAACACCAAACTGTTGCTAGTTGTCAAAACAAGAAAGAAGACAAACAGCGGCTTGAGATCATAAATAGTTTGTGGGTGGACTGGGGGCTTTATATGGAGCTTTATTGATTAGAATATGGAAATTTTCTTCTTTTTTTTTTTTTCTTCTTGTTTTGTGCAACAAGCACTTTATAGAGAGGTCTCCAACTTGGGCCACATCTCTGAAAATAGTTGCACTACAGTCTTTTCATTGTATAATTTCATTCTCTTCACTGGTTGGTTTAGACTTCAGCTTGCAGACTCATGTAAGCATACGATTCTAGTAAACCTAATTCAGGAGATAATCTCAATGAATGCTGTCTTTAGGTTGTAGCTGCTGTTGGTTTTAAGGGCAAGAGGCTTGATATTCCGCGCAGTTTAAATCCTCAAGTAGCAGCCTTAATTGAAGCTTGCTGGGCAAAGTGAGCTGAAATTTTCATTTCATGTAGTACCCTCCAATGCAGTGTAAATTTTCTTTAAACGAGTTTTTGTTGCTCTGCAGTGAGCCCTTGAAACGTCCGTCCTTTTCCGGTATCATGGAAACCTTAAGGCCTTTGATTAAACCTCCAACAACTCAACCAGTTCGTGCAGAAATGGACTTACTCACATGAAGAAAAATCTAGTTGATGCACATAAATTTCATTCTTTCGATGATCCGATTTTTGGTCAGAAATGCTGCTCGGATAATCTCAGGTGTGTCCATCTGGAAAACTGCAGCTTTTGATGATTATTACACTTTCAAATAGTTTGTTCAATTTCGGTAAACCTCAAACTGATTACTGATACTTAGCTGCCAAGTACATTCAGCTGGGTGGTATAATGGCTTCCCAAAGCCAAACACTTGTATATAGGGTAATTTATCTTTGCTTTTTAATGCTGTCTATAACATTTAATAAATAAAAAACTTCCAACTAAACTCTTCTTCCCTTTTCCCCATCGTTTTTCCTGAGTTGGTATTTGTGATTATCTGTCATAATAGGACCAAAATGGAAATTTTGTCACAATGATATGATGCAGTCATTAGCATGACATTAGTGTCTTTGGAAATCACAAATCACATGCATTCATGGCTGCTAAAATCAAATCAAGGTTGGAATCGGTCTGTGAAATAAAAACATGGATAGTAGGGGGAATGCCCACTTTGTTTTTTGATCGGCCAGGGGAATGCCACTTGGTAATTGCATTGGTGTAAAACCGGTTGAATTTAGGTGTTCTTTAAGGATTGCAATAAATGGTAAATTTTTGCCTCGTATATCTGCAATTTTCCGCTGTTTAACTGGTCCTCTTCTCTCTATTCCCACAGGAATTTGTGTATGTTTGACAGTCCTACTTGTTATCATGATCTCATGCAGGACCCATTTTGTACATGTTCATTTGCCTAGAGAATAGTTATTTGTCATTCAATCCAAGAAGCTGCTGTTGCTCTTCAGGAGATTACTATCCTCATTTCCATACTTGGTCTTCTCAAGAAAAATGATTCCGTTCGCAATTTTATGATCAAATGCCAGCAGGCGTGATCTGTTTGCCCATAGTTTTGACATTATGCTTTATTGTAACAGAGGTCAGCTTAGACTAGGAGAGGCAACATGGATGACACATTCCTGGAATGAGTGTTCATAGCCTTTCCATTATATTACCCTCATTGAAAAGGTTAATGAATTAGCGCAGAGTTCTCTCTCTCTCTCTCTCTCTTTTTCCTTCCCCCCCCCCAAAACACACACACACACACACACTCAATGCACTGAATATTGAAGAGTGGGTGTAAGTGGCTTTGCATTAGTCCAAACTGCGATGAAACCTGGGCTGGTGCTGTCTTGTGTGCTAGTTGTACCCTCTTTCTAATGAGTAATCTGGAAGCAAGATTCAATTCACCTCTTTCTCGGTTTCTCCCCCCTCCTATCCTGTGTCTTAATGAAATCAGAATAAAGACTTGTGAGTATTCAGGCCAATTATTTGCAGTATTTCAAGTTTCCTAGTTGCTGCTGCCGTTTCCGTGTTTCCACTGTAGGAAAAAACGTTGCAGACTTTTTGCGCGGTATATTAATTTGAACATACTCCGTATAAAAATAACACTGTTTCAGCGTCGAAATGTTTCCCCACATTTGAACGCCACAGCTTCGACAACTTTAATTGCCAAAAAATTTAACAATTGTCATATCGATTGAGCGTTGCTGGAGTGAAAAGACATGCCATGAACAAAATCATTTCGGGGGTTCTTTCCAATAAATGTACATGACCGTGTGGTGAAAATCAATCACATTTGGGAAGGGATGAATCGAATTTCCTGAATGGCAGAAACTAGATGAGAATGACTTGTGGGGACTGCTACTCTGGTTCGCCTGCACTGTGTTTCTGGCCGAGGCTGTCAGAAAAGTACCGAGACTGATGAGTCGGAAAATGGAGGAAAAAAGAACAAGCTGAAAATGTTATCAAATGAACATGTAGGAATTGAGCACACCTCTCCCCCTAAGGGTGTAGCCTTTTTCTAGTGCGAGTGTACTTGGCTAGCAACAAGCAAGTTAGGGTTCGGAATTCAGAGCCCATGCCCCCTCTCCGCCAAGATCACCCCAAGGACGTGTAACGCCCCGACTTTTCGGAAGCAATATAAAATAAAATCTTAAGAAATTTTGCTAAATAAATATAATTTTCCAAAATAAAGCTTAGCTATTACAGTCACAAGATAAATTTACTGATTCAAAATACATTAATTTCAGAGCTGACTCTAGACTTGATACAAATTCGAAGCACACTCGATCTTCGTTCTTGATATTCTTTCCGTGTTGAACTGCAACATCTTTGAATCATCTCCATTGAATCCTGCGCCCACTAGCAAATTAATCGCCGAAGCAAACGATTTGCCAGGATACAGACGTATCCGTGAGTGATAAATCACCCAGTAAAATAATCCAACCCAACCACCCCTCTTACTTTACAATTAGCAGGTAACAAGAGAATATTGAATCGAAGAAGCCAAACAAATATTCTCCACATAAATCAGTTCATTAACAAGATAATATTGAATCGAAAAAGCCAAACAAATATTCTCCACATAAGTCAGTTCATTACTATCCATAACTTAATGTGAAATCTAAGATCTCTCCGCGAGATCTTTCCTCCCTAACCGCTAGCCATGCTCGGTCCCATGAGATCACTTCCCTTTGCTGTCGCAGATGCATCTAAGTTATGTACAGAGTATACATCCCAATAACTACAACAAGGGGAAAGCTTATCATGCCTGAATCATAACTAGGGTTCGCTTATCTTATGTACCACTTTCACAAACCACGTCACAATCACCACTGGACACCCGCCAGTATATCAATTTATCACTGGACACCCGCCAGTCTATCAGTTTATCACTGGACACCCGCCAGTTTCAATCTCATCACAAATCTCAACATCACGCCTGCAGGCAATCTAGAAATAAAACTTTTCAGTTTATCCACTACTTAGCACCGTCTAAGTGAATTCTATTCGCATACCATCCCATGTCTCTAGGGTCCAATCTAGCATTCAAATCAAGTATCGATGCAATATATAACAAATCGATAATAATAATTAAAACAATTAATCAATAATAATTAAAACAATTAATAGATAATGAAATCACGCAACTTTTTATGGATGGGCCGTTGCCCTTAATCTTGTATGGTCACAATGTCAATAATCAAGTAAGAGTGTTAAAATAATTTAAAAGGAAAATTTTCTGGCCTCTTATTAATTAATTCTAAGATAATAGATTAATTAAAACTGATTTAAATACATTAACTAGATAAAAATATTGAAATAATAATCATGAGTTAAATAAGAGTCCCATAGGTCCTACGCAACCAGTGGAGTGTCAAAAGTTGGGTTCGAAGAGTCGCGAGATTAAATTAAATAAAGACGTTTAAATAAAGTGGCCGAAAGCGAAGTAAATAGATAATAATTAATTTATAAATTAAAATATGTTAATGTTAACAAGATTTCATCTTCAGAATATAGAGAGTCTAAATAAAATTATTCGGGCATTTATCATAAGGTTATAAGGTCGTAAAGAATTTTTAATCGAAAATGCTATAGAAATAACAATAAATGGTAAATTAAATAAATAAATTATTAATTTAACAAGATGTCATATTTGAGATGCAAGGAGTCTAGGAAAAATTAGTTTGAGTGTTAAAACGTTGTTTGGAAGGTCACAAAGATTTTTCGTTTGTAAACTTTGATAGATAACGAGTAAATAATTTAATAAATAGATAATTAATTAAAAAAAATATGATCTTAACAAGTTATGATCTTTCAGGTGTGAAAAATCTAGGAAAAATAGTCCGGGCATAAAAATGAGGTTTGGAAGGTCGCAAAGTTGTTTCGAAACATTTAAAACAAACTCGATCTACCAGATAAATTAAACTGATATAATTAATACGTTTTATACTAATATGATATTATATTGTAAGAAAATAATATCAAGTAAGTAGTTTTTTATAATATTAATATCAGAAAGATTGTAAAATAAATATCATAAGGGTCGTCTTATTATTAAATAATTACAAATAAAGTGTCGGGTTCAAGAATGATATCAGTTTGGTAAATATGGCAGAAAACGCGCGATTAACTCTATTTTTTTCGTTCGGGACATAGGATTAAGCATATAAACACTTAATATACTTAGAGAAGAGGTTGGATAGGATTATGGTACCTTTAATCAGATCGAATTGATTTAAAAACGAATCTTGAATTTTTGAGAAGAAGACTTCGGATTCTTTTGATCGGAAGACTTTGAAACCAAATTGGACGACGTTTGGTGGTGCTAGGATTCGTAGGAAGAGATTGGAATGGTCGGATTGAGTTTCGGTTGGATTTTGGTACGAAACCCACTTTTCTCTTTCTTTCTTTCTCTCTCTAAAACTCCATTGATTGAAACTTGGATTTCTCTCTCTTTTTCTCTTCTTTTCTGGACTGGTGGGGCGTGGAAAATATTGTGTTAATTTTCGTGGTCAATGGGGGTGGGGTATTTATAGGAGAATTTCGGTGGAAGAAGATAATAATGAATTTAATGGGGTTGGGTTCATGAGATTTGGAATGGACGAATTTGGCTTGGTTTAAGAGTTAAAGAGGAAGTAGAGACTGAGTAGGAGATGGAGAGATGGAAGAGGTGTGTATGCATGCAAATTGAAAAAAAAATATGATAAGATAATTATATTTGTATAAATCTATCAAGGAAAAGAATTATAATTATATTTGTACATATCTATTAAAGAAAAGAATTAATCAATAACACTTTTTAAATAATTAATCAATTACTATAGACTATTTGATTAAAAATAATTTCTTTATCGAAAAAAAAATAAGGTAAAAATCCGGGTCGTTACAGGACGCCTTTGGCATCCAGGATCTGCTTCTGGAAATCCTCAGGTGGCTGTGAGCGGACAGTTAACAAGTCATTAAAATTTGCAACAAACAAAAGCAGTTGGGAGATTGAAGCTGACTATTGCAAGACTACTGTGACGATCCGAATTTTTACATTTGCCTCACAATAATTACATGTCCAATAATTACAAGTCCTCAAGACAAATATACATGGTGGGCCTAAAAACCTCCAAAATGCTACAGATTTTCTGCGCAATCTCTAAAACTGAGTCTTTCAATACTCCAACTTGGGTCCCCACTAACTTTCTCTACACCTGAAAAATATAAAAGGCCGGGTAGTATATGCAATACGAGGACAATTAACATGACTAGCAATAAGATTATGCTCAATGAACGAGGATAACAAATCAATTAGGATCATTTTCATTTGTAGCCTCATACTCGGCAACATGCCAAGCACCATCTAGGTTTAAACTCTGTATTGGGCACATGGGCCCCATAAATATTATGGACTCCCCGTAGGATAGTCAATCGTATATCTTTCATAACTCTGTGACCCGATGGACTTGCACATTTACCAATCTGTTCTATGGCTTTCAACAAAATATTTCATTTATGTCACGATAAAAGAAGTGACAATAATTGAGTCAATAAGCATAGAGATCAAATGAGTACAAATATGAGAGAATTAAAGAATACTCTTTGTAAAGAGATTCAGCTAGAAATGTATTGCATACTACCCGGTACCTTAAGATAGTGATAGTTGTCGCATGTTCTGAGATTCAATACGACCGATTGATTCTCATGCTCACTATCAATATTATCAAGCATTCCTCAAAGCCGAAAGGTTGTCTATGAAGACTAAAGTGTTTTTCTCAATTTCTTTATCTTGAAACTCACCTATTTCTTTTTCTAATACATCACGAGACCTCCCTTTATAAATAGAACTTAATTTGTTTTGTTTTTCTCATATTAATACAGATGGCAGGAGCACATGCTCTTTAAGACATATGGGTACACCTCACTTTTTTTTTTCCCTTATAAAAGCCCACATTTTGCCATCTATACACACCCATGTATAATACCACCTCTATTTTCTTTCTTCTTCTTTTTTTGGTTTAAGTTAACTAATTCTATAATTAGGGGCGTTGCAACTACAGAGCATTGGACCTTTTTTATATCCACCCCAAAAGAGAAACGTTCAATTTAACTTGTGCGCCGTCAAGAAAATACCCGAATAGTAAATCAAACGGAAACAACACCACAATTTTAACGATAGAACCTCAACCTGAACATTATTATTCAAATCAATCACAGATTCAGCCCTAAAGAACTATACGGAATGATCTTAATTTAGAATGGACGAATGGGGTATTTCCATCGCTGTGATTCATTGTTAGAAACTGATCTTTTCGAGAGCTAGCTAGGGTCCAGGAAAATCCATGCGGACATGACAGGAAGCACTCTGTTAGGATGAGCCCGAAAATGAATGAAAGCTGCCTTCTACAAACTAAAGGGCACCAAATTTGAACAAGACGGCTCCTTCAAGTAAAAAGTCCTAGCAGCTATGCTATGATGTAAACTCTTCAAGCACAAAAGAGAAGTAGAAGAAATTAAAGAAAGTTTTAGACACATCAATGAATAACAGAAGGAAAAACGAAAGCACACTGTCGATGTGTTGATGAAACATGCTAGTGGAGTATATTTCTAACATGATAACAGAAGGAAAATCAGATGTAGATCTGTAAATGAAAAGAGCAGCTGTAGTTTTATTACTTACTCTAGGCATCCTACAGACACAAATGGTAGAAGTTCAGTTTGCACTTGCCACCAACTAATACGAAATCTTAAGAGAACTACGCAGAGGGAAAACAATGAGTATGTACGCCGGCCAATGAATGATATTGCAATATGCCGAGTAAAAAAACATAAAAATAAAAGATATGTAATAGGACCATCGTACCAGGAAATGCCTATAAAGAGCGTGAACCAAAGCCACGTTGAAGCATGCAGTAGGATCCCAATTCCCAAACCACGCAAACCTGCAGAGTTCATAACTTAATTACTCCGTATTTGTTAGTGAGAAAAGCTACAGCTGGAGCAATAGCTCATAAAACACCACATTCACCAAAACATACAACATTAGAGCCATACCATTGAACAGGTAAATGTAACGAATTTGGCAATGAAGAAAATGTAGAAAAATGAATCTAAACCGAATGGAAGATGGCAATCCAATCCAATCCAATCCAATCAATATATTTTAAAATGGAATTTTCAAAGTCAAAAACCCTTTATCCTAGAAAGTAATAACTAGGGCCAGGATCCACAAGGGCCGAAGTAGCCTAAAGAGGATGGAGCCCTAAGGATCCGATTGTTTCAGACTCTAATCTTTTTGCTGATCAGGCTCGTCAAACTGAGATTCATCACCCGGAAGCTTCTCAACCCCTG
This sequence comes from Rhododendron ovatum, assembly GCA_019656835.1. Lineage (NCBI taxonomy): Eukaryota > Viridiplantae > Streptophyta > Magnoliopsida > Ericales > Ericaceae > Rhododendron > Rhododendron ovatum. The sequence goes on along the minus strand of CM033791.1, from coordinate 13,030,586 downwards.
AGTTTCCACCTGCCTGCGGAAAACCTAAATCCCAAATATCAGATAAACAGCTTGTTACTCCCAATTCTGGCATGTCATAGTTGCCAATATTAGCCCATAACTCATCGCTAGAACTAGACACACCAACACCCCCTTCAAAACCCATGCTCCATATGTCCTCTTGCTTGTCCATACCTTCGATTCCTGGAGAAAAGAACTCCGCCAAATTCTTTTCCTTTCCCAATTCTTCTGGAAATGATACGAAATATTCAGGAGGGATCGCTTCTTGTGGAACTACTACACTCTTTCCTTTGAAAAGAGGGTCTTCAGGTCCAAGGCCTGAAAGCCCCTCTGTAGTAGGCTCTGGTTCAATACTCTCACTTTGAGATGGCATGCTTTCTGCACCCAAATCAAGATTTCCTACCGTATCTTGATATAGAAAATCGAGAATCTCTTTAGAAGAGGGGACTAAAGTGAGGTCAGGTCTATAATTTTCAAACTGGGCTTCCATGGATGACTTCAGTTTAAGAGGTTCGTTTTGCTGGTGTTTTAAAAACTTCCTCATTGTTCTTGGAGAAGTAAGAGCTGTTTGGTCCTTCTTTCGGGGAAGACGCGCTAAGAACTCCGGATTTTGAAATAGCTTTGCCAAGAACGAAACCATCTGCTTTTGCCTCTGCTCTGCTGCTTGGAGCTTCTCGTTCACTGCTTCCACGTGTTGTACTGTACCGCGCTGCTGCTGCTGCAATTCAACGACTTCCTGCATCATCAAACTCCTCTCTCTCCTCAGTCTCTCCAACTCACCTTCCACTCTTGCTTTTCCTACTTCTCCAGAAGACACGGCTTGTGTTCCACTCGGCTGGCCTTGAGGTGACCTGCGCCTTTGTATGCTCTTCAACAGATGTCTTTTCCCTCGCAAGAAACTTTCATGCGCGAATTCCCACTTATCAGTGTCTATCTTGCGAAATCCCTGAATACAATTTACCCAAAAGGATTCAAGAGTGAATGGGGCAGGAGAAAAAAAACAATTCACAAGATTAACGAATCATTACACAACACAAGTCGAAGGCGTCAAATTCCATGCAGTCGGAGAGGACCTGCGATGGACTAGAATAGCTATCTGTAAGCTGCTAAACAATTCTTGAACACATAACGGTAAAAGTGAGATGCTATGAACTTGACAACATGAACAACATTGAACTTTTCAATTTAATCTTAAATCCTACCTGCCGACGATGACTATCACCAATCCAGTAGATGTTTGAAGGAGGAAATCGTTATTTTGGTCGATAAGAGGAACAAATAAGTATCTTCTCAGCCCTATGTATCCGTCTCATGAATGAAGAGCCTTAACCCCATTCTTATTATCATTGAACTTTAGTAATCGACTTTGCTATACAAGCAATGAACAAGATTCTACAAGAGCTAGCAACTGACAATACATCTAGAATCTCTTAATTGACTTCGCTATATGAGCAATGAACAAGATTCTACAAGAGCTAGCAACTGACAATACATCTAGAATTCAAGAGACTGAATCCCTATTTCCAAGCACCAAGCTTATGAGTTATGACAAGAAGAAAATCCCAAGCATTTTATGACAACAACATGGATAGCATAAGCATCATTCATTGCCTTTCCAAACACATTTATTTGAACAGAGCAAACATTTCTCCAATTTTCATCAAGTGATATATACACGGTACACTGCAATTACTACCAACAAAATGTTGAATCCCGGGCGACCGATCATCGTTAGAGTCGATTACAAAACAAACATAATTACACAAGAACAAAACAACAAGAATCAATAATTACAACAAAATTACATACTAAAACTACCTCTACTTCTGCACAAAAAAGAACAAAGAAGGAAATTACATACAGACTAACACCAGCCCTTACAGGCTGTGTGTTAATGGAATACCCACATAAGTGTTCAGTTGGCGAACAAAACTCGAGAAATTGTTGTGCTTGAAATTCCTCGGAAGAACGATCCTCGAGAACTCCACCGGGTCCCACACGACGAAGCTCCCACCCGTGTTCCCCCACGATATTACCGGGTCTAAACTCGGGTCATCGACGAGGTCGAAAGTTTTGGACAAGAAGGGCGGTATCGGAGTGCCCTGCAGACGTTCAAGCGGCTGGGGAACGCCCAAGTTTTCCCCAGTATTGGTTCCATTTGGTAAAGATGGAACATTTATGATAGGGACTTCAAATTCAAGCTCATCCGGGTCCGGGTATGACTCGAAGTCCCTGAAAGGAGGGATGAAAGGTGATGGAGAAGGAGATGATGGCCCAACAAAGTGTATAGGCAAAGGGTATGGCTGAGAAGGGATTGGAAAAAATGACGACGTCGTTTCGGATTGGATTGTTGAGAACCCAGATTCTAATAACAGAGGCGAAGTATAATCTGGGTTCTCAACCAGGGTCTGAATTTCTGGTTCAGACCCGGGCGGGCGAGACGAGGAGGAAGCAGAAGAGGAAGAGGAGAGGGATTTTGATGGTGGAAGGAAGGACTCTTTATCAGGACTCATTGTTTGGTTACGGATACGGAAATGGAAACCCAGATTTCTTAAGTGATTTTGGGTATTTGTAGAGAGAGAGAGAGAGAGAGAGAGAGAGAGAGAGAGAGACGAATGAGAGAAATGGGAGAAACGAAGGGGGTATGAGGGGGGGATTTATAGGTTGTGCCGAGCAGGTAGGTGTTTGAGTAAAAAAATCTTAGAAGGCGGTGGTGTCGGCTGTCTGTTGTGGGGTGGACGCGACAAGTGCTGTTCACGGACGCGGGAGATGGTCAGATGGGTGCTGATGTGGGGAGAGAGAAAGAGACATGTTGGCCGCGTGTGCGTCTCTCAAAAACTTTCCGAACAATTATAACCGGTGAGTGTGAGAATTAAGATTGCGAACTTAGAGTAATGATTCGGAAGAAAGTGATTTTGAAAGGAGAAAAAACAGTGATAAAGGCTTTACACAAATGCAATGACCGTGATAATTTTGGAGTTCATCAAGTTACTGTATCAAATGTTTTTGTTTCTTAAAGACTAGGCCCTCTTATGTACCAAACAAAAAAGGCAAAAAAATTCTTTACGGAGTGTGCCGTAAAAAAATGTTTGCAAAGGTGAATTCCACGCATCCAAAGATTTTTGAACGTTCTGAATTTTAAAAAAACTTACTCTGAAATCTCAAGAAAATTTATTTAAAATTCAAAATATTGATTATTGACACAAACAAATGAGATTGTGTAGCTCCGTAAATTACCTAATTTACGGCAACACTCTCTGGATAAGTATCTCTCTTTTGAAAGATCACGTGAGAGAGAGGGGGGCCGCCGACCTAGGGGTGCTTCCGGGTAGTTTACAGTCGTTGTGTGGACAGTTGGGAGGGCCACTTGGCAGAGATATTTTGGGGTTTTATTTTTGGTGGTAAATTACGCTGTTGGTCCATTTAGGTTTAGAGAAGGTATTTTGGTTCTTATAATTATTACTCGTAATCTACCTAATAAAGCACAAGGATTTGGGATCCATTTGATCAAAGGTTTGACAAGGAACTTAGAAAATGCAATGAAAGTGACCACATTTTTTTTTATAGTAATTGTGCAAAGGAACTTTGCAAATGTAATGAAAGTGCCCAAATTCTTTGTAGTAATTGCACAAATACCACCGATCTTCCAATTCCAAAACCCTATGTGCAAATTAATAGTTCTTTGAAGCTAGGTTAAAAGTTTAGTTGAGAAGTGCCGTAAGCACAAGTAATTCTCTTTTGTGCCACCAAGAAGAGGACCACATACTACATACTAGTAAATCGATTTAATGTTTAAGTCACTAGTTAGCAAATGCCTTAGGCACGGATAATTTCAACTGGGGTGTGTAGTGCCATAGGTACGGGCAAATACTAGTACTTGTTATTATAATTTTGGTTAGTTTATGTCCAAGCCATCTTTTACTCCCTCTATCCAGATTTAACAGTCTATTGTTCAATTCTAACCGGATAAAAAATGAGTTATATCTTTAAATTGGTAATGAATTTTATGTTTCATATGGATCTTGTTTGGTAAATCTTAATCTATATTATCTATATTATAAAGCATAGTAGTTTTGTCTACTCATATAAACCCAATACCATCTACAACCGTCAAATCAATTTTTCAATAGTTTATATCCGTCCATTCGAGAGTACACTTTCTAATATAAACCTCATAACCTTTATGACTAGTAAATTCTTTCAATTGATTGCTTTTAAGTTTTTTCCTTAAAAGGCTTGATTATCTTTTTGAGTTTAAATAAACTCAATTATTGATTTTTTCCCTCTAAAGTTGATTGCTGTACATTCAATTCAATATTTTTTAGCTACATTTGGAAATCAACCTAAAAGGAAACAATTTAAAAGCAAATAATGAATTGAATATAAAGAAATCAACTTTAGAGGGAAATTAATTATTGAGTTGATTTAAATTCAAAAAGATAATTAAACCTTTTAAGGAAAAAACTTAAAAGCAATCAATTGAAAGAATTTACCAGTCATAAGGTTAGAAGATTTATGTTAGGAAGTATATTCTCGAATGGATAAATATAATCTATTGAAAATTCGATATGACGATTGTAGAGGGTGTTAGGTTTCTTGATTAGAAAATTGAAAATAGCGATGATAGATCAAAAAAAAAGTGATAAAAAGGTTTTTGTGTTCAAAACGCGTTGCTTTGTGCCTTTAGGCACGAGCAATCCCTAGTTAGTTCTATAAGACAATGTTTTCAAAATTACATAAAATATTATAAGATATAATCGATTGAAAAATAACACAAATTCTAAAAAAAGACTATTAAATCCGGATGGCGGGAGTATTTGACGTCTTCTGTTAGAAAATCACATGGAAAAAGAACAAGGCTGACCTCACCTTTTGAATTCCTCCGTATCTTAACAGAAAGCCATATCATTCTTTCAAATAAAGATAAATTATGTCCGGACATATTTTCGTAAATTTTTTAGCTCGAATTTAAGTATTTTTTTATTAGTTCTTTAAATTATAGTGAAATGTGCTAAAAATATGCAAAAGATTACATTTTTTTTATCAAAAATTTGACGGTGTTTGTTGTCATGATTTGAAATTACGAGATAGAGGGAGTAATTATTTGAAATATTTTTATAAATTATCCCAATAACTAATATATAGTCATACAACTCTAGCCATGGAATGAAATGATAGATTATCCAAAGTACCGATATATTGTCATTCACTTTGGTCTTTCTAGTTCCAAATTGTTTCTCTTTTGGTTTTAAATATGAACGGAAGATTTTAGAGTGACTCCGTTAGAAATTAGAATGGTAATGCATGGTCCAAATACAGAAAATTGAAACTAATGGGATCAAAGTAGAATTTCTCTAAAACTATGGAGAGGAATTGCGCAATTTGTTGTTCTTTTGGGCAGAAGATATTTTCGATTTTTGGGGATTCGGAATCTCATTAATTAAAAATTATTGGGTGTTTCTAGCGTTTCCTCCAAAAATATAAATAAAAAATGATTGGGTGTCTCTGTGGTGGGAAACTTACCACGTAAGTGCAGCCAATGAGGAAGCAGATATCAAACAAGTGGGAGTTTTGTTATCCATTCGGGGGCCACAAAATTTTGAGACTTCTTCATTAAGTTACATGAGACCTGCTATTCCCCCCCGGACACACCCCCCTGCCTCACCTCCCTTTTCCCAGTTTACCCCCGCCCCCCTCTCTCTCTCTCTCTCTCTCTCTCCATCCCTTTTCTTTCTTTCCTCCGTTCCTTCTTCTGTTCTTTTTTTTTTTCTTTTCTTTTCCAGTTTTTTTTTTTCATTTTATTTCATTTTATTTCTTTTCAGTTTGAATTTTTTTCTCTTTTTAATTATAGGTTCAAATCTAATTCTAGGCTTTATAAAGTAATTAAGAGAAAAAAAAGTGTTTCAATTGATCATGTTTATCCCACTATTTTCTTTTTCTTTTTTTGTCCTTTATAGATTAAAAAATATAGTTACGAAAATAAGTATTTCAATTTTCAATCTATTTGAACCGGTGCAAAATTGTTATTTTTCTGATCATTTCATCCTAAATGGTCATAATAAATTTTTGGCTCCAAGACCTTTCAATGGACACCCTAAGAGAGTCTTGAAACAAAATAATGAGTCTTAGGGTGTTTGTTGAAAAGTCTTAAATCAAAAAATTCATTATGACCATTTAAAATAAAATAATAAAAAAAACGATCTTTGCTCTGATTTAATTGAATTGAGAATTAAAGCACTTAATTCTTGAATTATATTTTTAAATATACAAAGAATGTATTTCTAGAAATTAAATAAATAAGATATAAGTACTTAAATAAAAAAATTAATTAAAAAGTATGGGGGACCTGGGGGCTCTGCTGCCCCTATTGACATAGTAGCCCCTAAAACGTTTCCGTTTTAGTTAAAAAAAAAAAATAGAAACCATCAATTTGTAATCCTATGGAGTATAAACGTGATTTGAAGCAACATACTACTGAATCAGTTAAGAGGTGGATCTATGCTAAATAATGGTTAACAGATTTATAAAATTGTACTATAGTTAAAAAAAAAGTAATCCTAAATATAACATTTGTATTCTGGATTAGTATGTCGTTTGCAAAATACATTTCGTAATTAGTTCCCGAACACTAATTGTAATCTTAATGAATTTTTTACTTTACGACCTTTCAACGAGCACCCTAAAACTCATTATTTAGTTTCAGGACTCTCTTAGGGTGTTCATTGAAAGGCTTTGGAGCCAAAAATTTATTACGACCATTTAGGATGAAATGATCAGAAAAATAATATCTTTGCACTAGTTCAAACGGATTGAAAATTGAAACAGTTATTTTCGTAACTATATTTTTTAATCTATAAAGGACAAAAAAAGAAAAAGAAAATAGTGGGATAAATATGATTAATTGAAACACTTTTTTTCTCTCAATTACTTTATAAAGCTTAGAATTAGACTTGAACCTATTATTAAAGAAAGAAAAAAATTCAAACCGGAAAGAAAAAAAATGAAAAAAAAACTGGAAAAGAAAAGGAAAAAAAAAAAAGAACAGAAGGAGGAACGGTGGAAAGAAAGAAAAGGGAGAGAGAGAGAGAGAGAGAGAGAGAGAGAGAGAGAGAGAGAGAGGCGGGGGGTAAACTGGGAAAAGGGCGGTGGGGCCAAGGGGGGGGGGGGGGGGGGGGTGTGTGTCAGGGGGGGAGTAGCAATCCGTTGTATTTTTATTATTCATTTTTAAATTGTGTGTAACTTTTTAATTGTTTATATTTTTTAATCTATAATATTTTTCATAATTTAGAAAACTTTGTATTATAATACTAATCAAGATCTATCGAACAAGATCCATATTTCATATTTTTTAAGATCCACACTAAAAGATATAAGCAAAAGACGTGAAAGTGACAAACAGAATATTGGACAATGAAAATTGGACGGAGGAAGTATTAAGCAACCAATCACATAACAAGGGTTTGCTTCCACCCGGGAGGGGTGATTTTGATTTTCAGAGGGTAGACTAAGGCTCTGTTTGGAACCTATAGAAAAGAAAAGAAAAGAAAGGAAAAGGAAAATGAGAGGAAAATATGAGAAAAAATTTATTATTCATTGAATTTAAATTTTTTATTTTCTTCTCTCTCTTTTTTCCAACCAAACAATAGAAGGGAAATTTTTTTAATTTTCTTTTCTTTTCCTTTCCATAAGTTCCAAACAGAGCCTAAGAGCATCTATTGTAACAACCAAATGAGTGTGGATAAAAAAATTTAAAAATAATGCTAAAAAAATATACCACATTGTAATAAGCAAAGTTATAAATCTTTTACCAAATAACCAAATTCTACTCATTCCATAATCAAATTTAACAACTTTTACTAATAATCAAAACTCAATAATTCAAAAACGCCCCACATTGAAATCGTCTCATCGAGAGGAAAAATTTGATGTGGTCGGGTGCGTAATTGAAACTCGTTTGCGATTGGACAAATGTGCATTGTGTATTGTGGAAATTTTTTGGTTAAAGATGTAAAAATAACCAATGTAGAGATAGAAATTGTTAAATTTGATTATGGACTAAATGTATATTAAATGCTGATGTGACACATTTTGGTTACTGATTTTGATTATTACAATTGCGGATGCTCTAACTGTTTAGGAGGTAAACGTCCATGTGGATAGCTTTGTGAGTGAGTCTATTGGTCCCCTCTCCTAGTTGCTTCTTACTATTTTTCGCGGGCTGTTTGATTTCCTCCGATCCTCCTTAAGTGGATTAATTTTATCCCATTTGAGTTTTTAGGATACCTTAGTGTGTCAAAAAAGCGGGGATAATTTTGGGCCGGTCCTATATTTTAAGTTCATGGCTCCGATGATCCTCTTCAATAATTTCATATCTCATTAGATCCTCCTCAAATAACTCCCACACGTGTCTCTTCCTCTCTCTACCATGTGCGCATTTAATGCGTGCGCTCTCTATCCCCTTTTTATTTTAAAGCTTGAAATCTAAAAATGTTTATAGTATTTTTTTTATACATATTCATTTTTATAAAATTTATGTTTTCCAAATCTACTCGTAAAGATCTACCTAATGAGACCAATATCGAATATAAAACTATAGAAAACTAAAATTTTTATTTCCAATGTCCGTTTTATTTTGTCTAAATTTACAATTAACAGTCTAAATTTATAATTAATAATATTCCTTTAAATATTAAATGTGTTAAAGTTAAAATTTAACAGTTTAAATTCATAATTAACAGTGCTCATTTAACAATTAACTGTGTCAAAATTAACAATTCATAGTGCCGATTAACAATTCATTGTGTAAGCAAACATATATAATGAAAATTATAGCATTTTAAAATTTATAATGCAAAAAATAAAAAAAGGAGAGCCTAAACCCCAAACTTATTTGTTTGTACCCATAAGTTCATTTAAAATTGGTCTTGTTTGATAGATCTCGTCGAGTAGATTTTAAAAATATATATATATATATATATATATATATATATATATATATATTTCCAAAACTAGATATGGCAATAAAAGAAAAAAATATTTTAAGATTTAAAATAAAAAGGGTAGAGAGGAGTGGAGGGAGAGAGAGATAAAAAGAAGCAGCTAAAATGACATAAGGTTGGTACCAGAAAGATCTTGTGGCATGAGGTTGTACAAGAAAAAATCATGACATGTGGCATGAGTGTACCAAAATATGGTGCATTGAAGAAATCTTTTTTTGACTAAATATGTGGAGAGAGAGAGAGAGGGGGCCGGGAGTGTAAAATGACTTTGTCAGCTATGAACTTTTCGAATTTATGCGCCTAAGATCTGATGGAGCAAAATTAACTTAGACAGGACCGGCCCGGAAAAAAAAAAAAATAGAAAGGAAAATGATGGTCAATGACGTATTTTGATAATTAATATCCTTCAAAAATATTTTCAATATTAACAAATATCCTCAGCATGTTCTTGACGAGTATTAATTATTAAAACACGTCCTGAGCCGTCATTTTTTAAAAAGAATACCAATTTAGGTAGAATTGGGCTTGCCAAAGATTGGATCAGATTAGCTGGTTACCCAAGTATTTGATTACTTTGGGCCAATAAGTTCCGGCCCAACGCAGCTTTTTTTTGGAACACAGCTTCAGCTAGCTGAGAATCTTAACTATTCCTGCCACGCACCTTGTGTGGAGCGGATACGAAAATATAGAGGTCCCGTTTGATAGAGCCCCTCTTCTCGCGCCACCCCCGGACACGCCCCCTCTCCCTTTTCACTCTTGCACCCTTTCTTTTCTGTTATTTTTTTCTTTCACTTTAACTAGTTTTTTTTTTGTTTTATTTTTACAAGTAAATAATTATTGTTTTTTTTTTTTTTTACTTTAACTAATTTTTTTATACTATTAAAAGACTTTAATTATTGTTTTAATTTTTTTGTTTACTTATAAAAAACTTTAATTACTATTTTTTTTTAAAACTTTTACTGTCTTTTTTTTGTTTTACTTTTAGTAGTTTTTTTATTTTACTTTTAAAAGATTTCTTACTATAATTTTAATTAATAAATGAATAATTAAAATATAACTTGTACTAATGTTAATTAATCAAACCAAACATAACTTGTACTAATTTCATTGAAGAGTGAAAATACATGAAAATTCAATTTCTAATCAATGTTTCCACCAAATTCTGCTCCTGTCCCTCTTGGTCTTGTCTCCATTATTTCTTGCCACAAACTAATTCGTGTTGTATAACGAGCAGCCCATCTTTTAGTTTCGTCTGATGAATTGTTCCACCACCATATTAGATAGGGTGGTACAGGGTAATGAGGCTGCAAGAAAAGTTGCATAAAGTGATTGTTTTCAACACGGGCAATAGCTATTTCAATGCGCTCTTGGGTTGGAACTGGAGGAGATCCCAATGGAAAGTGAGTAAAACAACTTGAAGGAAGCGCATCAAATGTATGTAGAACAAGGTTGTACGCCGAAGCGATGACAACTCCCATACTCATAGTGTCCATCTAATACTCATTTGGTGCCGAATCTTCAAAGTAATTTAAAGACCGTATTAGGTGATCTGTCCAACCTATTTCTGGATATAGCGCATTATATAGATCCATATTTTGTTCAATCTCATTAATAAGATCTCTTCGAACTTGAGCCCAACGATCTTCACCATACCCTATGTGAGCGGCTCTCGCCCTAAATCCACAATGACCGTCACCTCGGATGTCATTAATGTGAGAAATGTAATGCTGATATGCTCGAGGTAAATGCTGAATGTAGTCGATACGGATGGATGGAACTGAAAATTCATCACGGTTCGCTTGAGTTTTGCGAACTCCCTCGCCCCTCCCACGTCTCCCAGATTCGATCCTAGATGATGAAGTCGATATTTCTGTAAAGGAAGGAATGCGTCGTCCACTTTGTTCCTCTCTACTAGTAGGTCGACCTCTATGAGCTGTGTTATAAGCTGGGCCTCGAACTGTGCTCTGAGATGGATCTGTCATATCAATAATCCTGTCTATCATGTGCTCTCGGGTAGATTGATCCATCCCTCATAATCTGTCTACAACTTCATATGTTTTGTCCGGTCGTTCTCCGTCGTCATTCACAAAGGGCGCACGCATGGACAACTTAGTCCAATGATCATGGATACTCTGAATCGGAATTGGCATGGAGTACCAACGGTAATATGCAAGATCATGTTTGCATGGCAAATCCATGCGTAATTTTTATTGTACAGTCGCACAACTGGAACTGGAGGTAGGATGCATCTTCAGCGCATTGTAGTTAAACATTGATGAGCTCCATTGCCTCTAATGAAATGTGAGTTCTTACTTGTTGAAAAAGTTAGTCATATATTTGCCAATGGCGGGGGATGTTGATAGATCTCTGAAATGACCTCCGAATGTCTCCGAACTGATTTTTCAACATCTTGTCTATTTTCTTAAAAGCTTGTTGTAAGGATGACATAGTACCCCCCAAATATAGCTTCAGCCTCGCATGTGCGGACTATGCCCTGTAATATAATAATGAACTGTGTTTAAATACGAAAGTTACAGAAATATTCTTTAGAGTAGTACAATAATATACGTAATTGAAATAGTAAAGGTAACAATGCATAAAGTAACTATACCTCTGACTTGAATTGCTTCCGATGTGTATACACGTATTTATCCATGCTGCCACAAATCTATCTCTGTAAGGCATTAACCATGTATTGAAAAGGTATTGTAAGAGCTGCGGGTGTTGTTTATAGTCATCGCACATGGCATTCCACTTCTGATTGAAAGACGCCTCGGTCGTAGAATTAATAAGCGAGTGCTATGACATGTTAAAGTCGTAAAACGACCGACCAAGGACCCCTCTGCAGTGCTTTATTATGCATTGGTTGATGTGCCAAATGCAAAGAATGTGACGTGCCGAGGGGAAACATGCTTCAATGGCGCTAAAAAGTGCCAAATCTCGATCTGTAACAAATACCGATGGCAACAATGCCCCCTTCCAAGCATCCATTTCTTTAAGGTACTCAGGGCCCAGGTCAAGTTCTCTATCCTCTCATTTGTAAGATGTGCAAACATGAGAGAGTAAGTGCACATTGTGGATGTGATACCTATAACCTCCAATAGTGATAATCGGTACTCATTGATCTTGTATATGGCATCAATGACCAATACGGACGGAAAGTTCACAAATAAGTCTAGGCTTTGAGGATGAACCCAAACAATATCAATGATTTCGTTGGTGTATGGATTTGTACGATATTCATGGAGGTATCTTTTCTGTATTAGTTGATTCAAGACAAACTGGGTAGGATTTAGACCGTCTAGTTCTGCTGTGTTATCCGTATATTTGAGGTTGTATATGCTTTGGGCACATGTAGTGTTTAACGGATTTTTTTTTTAAAACACTAAAAATTTCACGAGGTGCTGTGTTGTCCGTCATGTCGCGCACAATTTCTTTCTCCTTTGGTGTTAACCTTGACGGGTACTCATGCCCATCAAAATATTCTGCTGTTTCATAGTTATGGATACCACATTCAACCCTTACACCCCACATGACACCCGTTGGAGGTATTGGTATACCTCGCAGCTCAAATGGGCGCTCGCATTTTTTTTCCCAGTATTATTTTGCGAGGATTGCCCTTCAACTGCATTCCGTGCCGATCTATACTTTCCACTTCTTTCACAACTAAGAATGCACTTTGGCAGCTTGCCACCAATTAAACTAGCAGATTTCTTAATAACAATAATAATACCATTATCTTTACCGACTCTTCGCACCCAAACTACCATGTCATCTCTACTTTGAAAAATCTATAAGCAAGAAAAAAAGAATATGTATAAGTGCAACATGATTCAATCTAATATGTATAATTTCTGTACTTTTAAATTAAATAACTAATATGCATAAGAACAACAGTAATAACTAACCTGATGAGTTATGAATTCGGGTGTATAGTCACGAAAATTACGGGAGACGCCCTCCCCATTAAGAACATCATTCTCAACGGACCAACTATCTGAAAATGACAAGTTGTAGTTATCCATAATCTTCTTCTATGTTTTACGAACGGTGTGGAAAAGGAGGGAGAAGTCGTGACAGAGGAAGGGAGAGAGAGATAGATGCTGGAAAGATAGTGATATTAGAGGGATAATCAGGGAGATGGAGGTGATGGGAAGAAGATGGTGATTTTGGAAGAATAATACTGGATATATAAGGATAAGGGGTGATGGATGAATGGTTATAGTTAAAGATAAAAAAATAACAAAAAAATCTGAATGTGTGGTTGTAATTGAAAATAAAAAGAAAATCTAAATGAGTGATTATAGTTGAAGATAAGAAGATAAAAGGAAATCTGAATAAATGATTAGAAATAAATTAGATAAAAGATATAAATAAATACAAAATTAATAAATTTAATAACATAAAAGAATTATAAAATTTTAATAGGTAAAAAAAATAAGAGTAAAATTTCAATAACATAAAGAAATTTACTCACGTATATAATATTAAATAATTTAAAAATTCATATAAAGAGTAAAAAAATAAGTGTTCCGATTTTTAATTCGTTTGAACCGGTGCGAAAATTTTATTTTTCTTATCATTTCATCCTAAATGGTCGTAATGAAGTTTTGGCTCTAAGGACCTTTCAATGAGCACCCTAAGAGAGACCTGAAACTAAATAATAAGTCTTAGGGTACTTGTTGAAAGGCCTTCGAGCCAAAAATTCATTATGATCATTGAAGACAAAACGATAAAAAAAATAAGATCTTTGTATCGATTCAACCGGATTGAAAATTAGAACACTTAAATAATATTAAATAAATAAAAATGAAAAAAGATATAAAAGTTATTATTGCTAGGGTATAATATTAAATAATTTAAAAATACATATAAAGAGTAAAAAAATAAGTGTTCCGATTTTAATTCGTTTGAACCGGTGCGAAAATTTTATTTTTCTTATCATTTCATCCTAAATGGTCATAATTAATTTTTGTCTCTAAGGCCTTTCAATAAGCACCCTAAGAGAGGCCTGAAACTAAATAATAAGTCTTAGAGTACTTGTTGAAAGGCCTTCGAGCCAAAAATTCATTATGATCATTGAAGACAAAATGATAAAAAAAATAAGATCTTTGCATCGATTCAACCGGATTGAAAATTGAAACATTTAAATAATATTAAATAAATAAATATAAAAATAAATATAAAAGTTATTAAGTAAATAAAAAAAAAAGAAAGAAAATGCCGTGGGTTGGGTGGTTGAATTATTGTTGGGGGGGGGGTTGCACGTGCGCGCAAAGAGATTTGCCGTTTGATAACAGATTAACAGTAAAAGATGAATGAGATTCGTAAGGAGATGAGATTATGATTGAGATTGGTAATGAGAAGAGATTGTTAATGAGAAGTGATTGATAATGAGTATGTTTGTTTGAGATGAGATTAGATGATGAGATTGGATTGATAGAAGAAATTGGTAATGAAAAGGAATTGGTAATGAGAAAGGGTTGAGATTGGATTACGAATACTAAGTCCCAAGAGGTATTAGCAATACCCCTTATGGGCTGGATTGTTCATCCCATGAGACTATCAATCCGGACAAATTTTGAAAACTAAACAGAGTATTACTAATACCATCACCTTAGCAATCCAATCCCAACCTCCAATCCGTTTATCAAACGGGGCCTGAGTTCACAGAGCATCTCTGACCCGAGATGTCAAATCTGACATGGCACGCACGTCAAGTAGCTAGAAAAATTGCTATGTGAAGGAAGTCCAACCAACGGGTCAAATGATTGCGTGTCATTTGACATTTCCTCTCTCATGTTAAAATTTTTTGTTAGGACCGGAGGGACACCATGCACACAAACAACACAATAATTTCAGAGAAAACTCCCTTTGATTATATATTCACACAATATACAATAAAGATGAAAAAACTCTCCGGGAACCACACGCCGGTTCCTCTCAGGGAGGCCACAGACCGGCCCCCCACGCTTGCCTCACCCTCTCCCTCACATTATGTCACACATAAATCTCAAATACGCCTCGGTATTTATAGAGTATCAAGCCTTGACCTCCAAGGCTTCCTACTGCCTTATAATTCCTTTTCCTACTCGGACTAGGAAATACACCAAGAAGGAAACTCTTCCATAGTAATACCGCCAAGTATGGAACTCCTCCAACTTGCCATAGAATTTGATTCTCTAACCAAAATCGAATATAATATAATTACACCCGAATAATTACCAAGCACCCCCTCGATAAATTATCACACGTGGGTGAAACCCAACATTTTTCTCTGGTTATTCTACTCTCCAAAACTTAACAACTATCCTTAAATAAATAATTAAACATATTGGTTGGAGTGAACATTGTAGAGATGTCAAATTGTCACATAAGCCTCCAAAAAAAAATTGACATCCCGACTTTTGAAGCCAAGGTTGGAAATGCGCTCTGTGCTTTATCGTCGAGCCCGTTAATTAGTTTTAAAAAAATTTGCTAATTAAGTATATTCAAATATAAAAATGTAGTTATTGGTAAAAATGTTGCTAAGTTTTGATCAATATTGCTAACCTATAAAGTATTTGGGCTTTCTTGTGCAATTGAGGATTGTCTTAGCATGCGAGGTTACCCAATATTTCAAATTAAAAAGTAATAAGCGAAAATCCAATTTTAGTTGAGAGAGATACAGAGTGTTGATAATAAAAATTATAAATAACTCCATTAATAGTGATAAAAAAAAAAGGCAAAATAGAGAGAGACTTGTAAAAGTGAGCTGAAAGGGGTTTTAATTATACGATATATGAAATGCCACTGAATACTGCGATTTGCGAAGAGGGAGCTCAAAGGGTTTTTAATTTGGTCAAGTAATTTAGAGGCCGGCGTAATAAGATTATGCGAATTGCGCCCGTTTTGTAAGTTCCGCTGAGCGTTTATCAATACAATCTTCTCACTTTTGATCAAAAAAAAAGATTGAGAGGGAATTCAATTCACACTTGTTCAACATAACAAGAAACCATCACAATTAAGCACAGGCAAATAGTAATAAAATTCTACCATGGATATGGGGTCTTGCAACTTTTGTTCTCATCTCTGCTCTCAAGCATTGACCAAATACTAGCAAAGAGGAAATTTTCTCTTCCATTGTTTAATTGGTTTGAGAAGAAAAAGAGGAGAAAATAACAAAATAAAAATATTGCAATCCCGGGGGGTCAATTGTATCTTCTGTCCCATAGCTCGTGTGGGAGAATTTAGCGGTAGTTTGGTATTTTGCCTACAACGGTTCGAGTTTTCTTTTGGTTGTTTTATCTATTTTCTTCTTCTTGTAATATTTTATTAGTACCGTTAATGAAATATTACCTTCTTCGCTGTTAAAAAAAAAACCTTCTGTCCCACTGCATTTTTTCAGGTTTAGGAGGCGATGAGAATTTTGAATTATCAATCACGGAACTTGACCGCGGTGAGGGGAGTACTGCATCGTGCTTTGAGCAAAGGGACGAGGTGAGGTTCTGGCAATATTTGACGCCCGTGGGCTCATTAAGAGTCTTTTATGACCTGATAGGACTTAAGAGGTGTTTCAGGTAACCTTCTTTTAAATTTTTTTTTTTAATTTTTAAACTCAAATATAATAAAAATGAAAAATAGTTTTTTGATTTTTTTTGCACCGTATAAAAGATTTCAATGAAATCTATCAAATAAGATCCATATTTGTAGAAAAATTATTTACGTAAACAGATAATTTTTGGGTTTGAAATTACATTCCTTTTTTCAAAACCTTCCTTTTGTTTAGTTGGAACACCACCTTAGTATATCAGTCTCGATGTGTAGTATGTTCATCGGTTCGTGTAAAATTTTTATTCGATCCAGTTGTTAAATTTCTTGAAGGGTTCTAACCTAAAATTAATTAGCTATATGTGGAGTAATCTCTAGAATATATGAGTGATGTGGGATTAAGCCTAACACTTCCCCTCATGTGCAGCCCGGATGTACGTGGAGGTACGAATTGAGAAAACTAGAAGATTTAACTCGGGTGACCCCTCATGTGCAGCCCGGATGCACATAGAGATATCAATTGATGAGATGAGGCGATTGACTCGGGTGACGGATACTTGATCACGTGAGGAGAGACCACTCAAGATCTAGCTCTGATACTATGTTAAATTTTTTAGAGGGTTTCAATCTAAAACCAATTGGCTATAGGTGGAATAGTCTCTAAATTTTATTAATTAAATATAGGTGGCTTAGATGAGTGATATTGGACAAATCTAACACCCCGGTGACAAATTAATCACGTCTCTGGTTAGATCTGTCTGTTTGAAACTGATTAATTTCCCTTATCCTTTCCGACAGTTTGTGTGAACCATGCAAACGTAAAAGGAATCTTAATAAAAACAATCATAAAAAAACGAAAAAATCCAAAGGAATCCTTGTTTTTTTGTCGGCAGAGGAATCATAAAAGTCAAACTATATCTGTCCAAAGCAATTCCAATAATCAAAGACGGACACGACCCATGGTACAAGGTGAGGCTCCTGTCTTGTTCTTATTATACTTGACGGATCAGAACCCAAAACTAAATAATTATTGCAAACACACCCGCGAGACTAACAAGATGGAGTATTTTATTTTATTGTACTATAAAACTTGAGTCGTCCTCGACCCTTAATTTGGATTGGACGAGACAGTCCAACTCTAAATTCACCATTGCTAGTTGCAGTTAATGGTTTAGATTTGTTCAAATAATTGTAGCGACAGACAATCCAGCTTTGGCTGTCTTGTTCAGCCAAATCAAGGACGGAAAAAAATCCGAATCCTATTGTATAAGGGGAATCGCTCTAATAGATGGTTGCCAATGCCACACAATTGATGTTACTTGTTCGGTTTCTGATCTTATATCACTTGATATGTGACAAGCTATTATTTTTGTGCGCATCGTCGTGCAGTTTATTCTTATATGAAGAATTTAATTGAAGTAGTTTTAACCAAAAAAGATAAATAAATAGACGTGGTGTCAAAAGCTTTGGGCAATTGTCTAAATTGTGGGGGTCAAATTTGCAAAGAATAACAAAACAAATTAATACCGACTCTAAGTATTTTTCTTCTTCTTCTTCTTCTTCTTCTTCTAATTCTAATTCAATAGGGCCACTTCGTCTTCTTCTTCTTCTTCTAATTCAATAGGGCCACGGAACCTCACTTACAATTACTTGAATCGGCCCGGTGACACCTTATACAGACAACTCTTTTTTATATAGAAATGGATCACATCATTTAAAGGGTTTTACATATATAACGTGTGTAATTGATTCATGTAAAACGCCACATCATATGATACTCGATCGGCACTATTAGAACACAACAGTCTTCCCCAATATATTATGTCGTATTATTAATTATAAGGTAATAGTTACACACGGTTTCGTACCTCTATGAAAAGAAAATTTTTCTTCGCCCCGGAAGTAATATGTGCCTCCACTATCGTACACAATTTATTTAACTAGAGATTCAAGACTAGGAGTAATTAACTAAATATGTATATGTATAAGGATTCCATGGTCCTTCCTTTTACTAAGGTGCCGATGATCCCTTTGGCTTATGGTGTTGGGTGTAGATGTAGTCCAAGTGAGCCTCTGCAACCATCCTCCTCTTGATACAATCTTCATCTTTCTCATCACACTCCTCCATGCCCATCAGCTGTTCAAAATAAAACCCCCAAAAAAGTAGAAGAAACAACAATTAGAAATTACGGAATATTATAAGCTGGTTCGGACACATGAGCTATCAAAAGAAATTAAGGAATATATTTATTAATTACTTGAAATGGAAAAAAGAGAAATTAAGGAAAGAAAGTACTTTTGCTTACATTGACTAGATCTCCTTCATCTTCCACGTTTATGGAGGGAAGTGATTGAGTGATCTGATCATTAGCCTTCACTATCTGGTTTCCTGAAAAGAAAATGAGAAGGTACTATATCACGAGGATGTGAACCAAGAAATGAACATGGTGCATATATATAAAAAAACAGATATATGTTCATCTAATCATCTGCATATATAAGTACCTTGGAGGGGTGGTAAGGGACGAGCAGAGGTTAATGAGTGGGAGAGTAGAAGGGAAACGGTGAGGAAGATGATACCCATTTGAGATACTTGCTTCATGGCTTCAGAACTCTGTCTACTGTCTAGGAGGGAGAGAGAGAGAGAGAGAGAGAGAGAGAGAGAGAGAGAGGTGTTTGATTAAAGTGTTGAAGTGAGCTGGAATGCTGGATGTGGGCGGTGTTTTGTACCTATAAATAAGAAGAAGAAAAGCAAGGCTGATGGTGAGTCGACCTCAAAAGAAGGCAGTTGTAACTTCACTACTGCATTGCTGGTGGGCCCTACCATTTCCATCCTCTCATGTGATCAAACCAGACGGCCATCGCGAGGGAAAATTATTCACTACTCCTGGAGTGGACTACAAGCTCGATCCACCTTCTTTTATTGAAGATAGTTCCGCCTTCTCATGCTTTGCTTTGCAACAATTACACGTTGAACACCTCAACGTAGTTTTGTCAAGGTGCATGGCGGCAGGTGCCCGTAACGGAGATCGATGAAATTGCAAAACGAGGTTAACTTGTCACAAATCTTTGTTAAATTTACTCTGACACGTACAGGCACCTGCCACAACGCTGAGGTGTCTAACAAGTGATTGTTGCGGAGCACCACATGGGAAGGCTGAGCTAGTAGTTCGGGACTACCGAATAATTTCCCCAAGAGATGGGTGTGGGGGATACCTCACTGTCAAATGTGGTCCAGATAAACTCCATAATGAGCAGACCAGCCAGTTCAAAACCAAAAAACAAAGGATCCATGCAAACAAGAATAGATTTTCCTCTCTGGTCTTTCAGGCTATTTTTAATGGGATATTCCTTGAATTTTTTTTTCCTTCCTCCGTGTGGGAAAAAGTGTTTCTGTATAGTCAACTGTACATAAAGGGGTGTCAATTGAATTGAGTCAACCTCTGAGAATCTGAGATGCTCATGCCCGCCAGGCCAGCTGTTTTATTCTATTTTCTACATAGTATATACCTTCCACCCACTGGTTCCTACGCACTGCCGAAGATAGCTGTCCTCTGTATTTTGTTAACATCTTGAACTTTAGCAAGGCAGCTCCAATTTTGATGCAAACCCAAATTTTTTTTACAACCTTACTAACTTATGCGTATCTCGACTAACTTTCGGACTCTAAAGTTGAAAGAACTTCCAGCGGTCCCGGAGATGTTTTTTAGGTGGTGAGAGTCGAACATCTGAACCCGAAATATTGGTTACTAGTACGTACTCTTTTGTGTATGATCACTAGCTAACATTTGTGATTAATCATGTTCGTGTAGTTTAACTGGCCTGGTTACGTAAGTAGTATCACTATTTTGTAGTGATCATGATACACTTGTTTAAAGATGGAGCAGCTACAAATCCCCTCGAAATACTGGCTTGATTCATTCATATATATATATATAAATATATATATAAAAACCTGTGGTTAGTGAGTTTGGCTTATATTTTATTGTTTGTCAGTGGGTTGGGTAGAATGGGTAGTAGCTAGTCACATATATTAAAAGAAGTAGGATCAGTATAATGCTGTAAATCAAGCAACGTACGTAGTATTAATTTTCCAGTGCTTTTTCTTCTTGTTAGTTTTTTTTATACAATCAGGTATCTAAGCCAGTTTACGCACACTTCGATTAATCCTAGGACATCAATCCCACTGTCCCTTAATGAGGGCTCCATTTCAAACCAAAACAAAGCTCTGTATGAACTAATTCTAAAGAATTGATAACAGCTAAAATGTGTCGAACTTGAGATCTTACGAGAAAACAAATTTCTATGTCCCAAACCTTAACAACCAAGCCAACCCCTGGTTGAATTGCTAAACAATGGCAAATAGAATCATGTACGAGTAATTATTTAATAGTCCGGAAATACCGCCACGTGGTATTTCAGACTACTTTACAACCACATGTTTCTATGGGGCCCATACACTAAGTGGGTAGACCCTACAGGAATGCGTAGTTGCAAAGTGGTTCAAAATACCCCGTGGCCGGCGGTACTCCTAGACTATTGTATATATTTCACGTCATGCAATGGTCATGACTTACGTCATCCACTTTGGATTGTTTAGCCGAGAGTCAAAAAAGCAAAATTTCCGGTAGCCATTTAAAACATATGCTCTAAAACCACATGATCATGATCTCCATATTTTGTGCATGCATTTAACTTTTGAACCACTTTGAGAGGGGAGGCTTGTGAATAAGAAAATCCACCATGCGTTATCAGCAGCATATCGCTGCTATCCTTTTCCTCCACCACACAATGCCTTATTGGAAAATTAAGAAATTCCATGCATATCCTCTTAAGAGTTTGAATGGAAGTGTTCCTAACTCAATAAAGAAAATTATTTATGCCGCACAATTATTACATGGAGATAAGAAGTGGGTGCTACAATATATAGTGCTTTAGTCAAAATGCGGCATAGTGGTGTGCACATGCATAGAGTAATAGGAGTAACTACTAATTAAGGAGATCAAACCTTCCAGTGACGGAGTCAGAATTTGGCTACGGGTGTGGCAATTTCCCATGGTACGTGCGCAAAAACCGGCTCAAACACCTGAGTTATCAAACAAAGTTTTTTCGATGGAAGTTCACTAATTAATACTTGTTGTATGATGTTCGTAAAAAAACGAAGAAAAATGATATCGTAAAATCAAACTTTGTCTTGAGTTTTATTTGTTGGTTACAATCAATAAAGGCATAGTTCAAATATCTTGTAGTTTTTAATGAATGTCATTGAAAAATTATTTATATGAACCGAACCGTTTATTTTTTCATAATTTCTGTTTTTTTTTTTTTGGAATTTCTAAAACATGTGCCATCCCTCTTGATAGCTCCGCCGCTGAACCTCCCTCAACCATCCCTAGTTGAGGTGTGCGCAAGCTGGTTCAGACACCCGAGTTATAAAAAAAAAACCCATCCCTGATCATCTCTACCAATCACCCTCACATAACAACCAAAACCTGCAAAACGTTGTGCAAAACATTATAACAAGATCCAAGAATTCAAAAAACCCCCAAATTTTAGTGAAAGTAGGTCGCGTTTTGCGAGAGGGATTGCATGCGGTGGGTTTGTTTTGATTTGGAGATGGTAGTGGGTTTGGTTCGATTTGGTGATGGTATAGTGGTGGTGTGTTTGGTCTAACTTGGGGATGGCAATGGGTTGGTCTGATTTAATTTTGGTGTGCTTTAAGGCTATTTGCATGCTACTGCTATTGAAAGGGTCAAACATTCCGTGGTCGTTTTGGGGACTGAACCAAAACGACAACGTTCCAGGGTCGTTTCATGATCCAGAGTTTCATGCATCATTTTGACTCGCCTAATTGCTAAGGATGTAGAGCGGGTACTTCTCCCCAAACGAAAATCAACAAAATACACCAAAGACGTACAAATTCATCATCGTAATCAAGTCATTTTGAATTTTCGATCTCTTTTTCCCATTGGATGGTTATCGTCAACCATACGGATATGGGCTTTGTGATCAAATGTCAACTCTGCTACACCATGTATAAGTTGAAAAATGATCTCATCAATGTTGGCAAGACAATGCATATGGGTTTTGACCCTTGGTAGGTAGCAAAGGTCAACTAAAGGCTTGCAAGGTGCAATGTATTGAGTTTCGAAATTTAATTAGCACCCCTATCCATTTGGATCAGTACCGTTTCCCAATTTAGTGAAATGTGATTTGTTGATCTCCTTGGTGCTTTGTTGAGTAATCTTGGGCAGTAATAATGTAGCACACAGAAAAAGGATTGAGCATTTTGATAAGATTTCCTTGAGAAATTTTTGGGTGCATGCCGGTTGGGTAACATACGCGTGGTGTCCGCTCGGCGCATCTGAACCGTCCATTTCGGTTTTGGACCATTCGAATTTGGAGAGAGGAAGAGGAGAGAGAGTGGTGGGGTGAGAGAAGCGAGAGGGTTTCAATCTAAGCTGTCCAACATATTTTTAAACGGCTCGAACAGGGCAAGGCCATGTGATACCCATCCGGTACCCAAAAATTTCTCGATTTCCTTTGACATCTTCCATACATTGCGCCTTTGACAAAAGACACATAACTCTATTTTTTTTTTTCCTAAAGCAACATACTCCAGGCCCTCCCAGTATTTTTTTTTTTTTTGGGATTCGAGTTTGGATCCTTCATCCCTTGCCTGTGTCATGCCCCAGTGGCATCAGTAAGGATGGAACACATGATTTATAATACGAGTTATCCATTTCGATCTCTCTGAAACCCTTTAAGAGGAATTTTATACTAGTATGTAACTTCACGTGCGTGAGTCTCACTAAAACTCATTTATTTAACTGTAAAATAGGATAGTGTGAAATCCCACATCTCGTATATAAAAATATGGGATAGTACATAAGGTAATGCGCACCAACGATGACTAACTTGAGGTACTGGTGGATCTGGTTGTGGAGGGCATGGTTGGTGGCGCGATGGCCGGTGGTGGTGGTGTTAGCGTGGTGTGGGCAGCGGTGCTAATTTGTTGGTGGCAGTGGTTGAGACAACAGGTTTAGGGTTAGGTTTGGGCTCTTGATTTGGACTAGGCCCATGTGTATTTAGGATGTATTATTTTGGGACCTGGCCCTTTGGGTGTGTTTCGCTTTGTCCTAACAGGTTTTTATTTTTATTTTTCTCATTTAACTCTTGGTTGGATTCTCTATCCCTTTCCCCCAACTTGATGTACCCTTTGTCAAATTTTTTAATAAAACTTGTGTTGCCTATAAAAAAAAAAACTTGAGTTATAACTTTTGAGCCACGTGGTGAAGGCGGAAAGTTAACAGGTCAATTAGAGTGGCTTGAAAATGTCAACATGTATGCTCAGGGGCGGAGCGAGAATTTTCGGATAGTGGGGTCACAAATTGACATCATCAACAATGGAGCAAAGAGATCATCAAATTTGTCAAAAAAATATTGCTATAATATAGTCAATTTTGACTTGGGAAAGCTAATAGAAGGGGTTCATACCTCCAATGAATCCTCTATGGTGATTGAGAAATCATCGATGATGAAACAAAACGTTGAATTTTTGTGGAAAAAGAGACGAAGGAAGATTCTATTTTGCCCCCAATTTTACTTAGTACCAAATCTTTGAATGAGCTAGGGCAAATTAGTAGTATTTCAAAGTGAGGTCCAGTAGGTAAAAACTGGGTGAAAAATATATTTATAGCATTTGGAAGGTCAGCCCCACTTGTCTCTCTTTCCCCCTGGCCACCTTTATAGTCATTTTACCTACTCAAAGCCACAAAAACAACTTGCACCAGTCTCTTTAAACATTGAGGTACTTTTCCATTTCAGAAAATACTCGGTAAAACTAGAGAGCCACTATTCACAAGTAAACCATTAAAATACTCTTCTTCTTTTCTCTCCTCCTTACCACTCCCTCATTCTCTCTCTACCACTCTCTCTGTCTTTCTCTCTTTTAGTATATTTAATAAGGATAAAGATGTATAATAAAAGAGGATTGGTGTGGGGTTAAGAGAGATTTGAGTAGGTAAAATAAAAAAAGTAAATTATTATGTAGGTAAAATACCTTTTGTTGGTGTACATGCTCTTTATCTATCTCCTCACTTGGTACGTACCAATCCAATACGTAAAAGTAAACCCTAATAAATTGGTCTCTTCCTATTCCTTTTTTATTTTTTTTATGGCTAGAGTGTTTGAGTCATCTTATGCGTACATCAACTACACCCATTTTGGTCTAGTCAAAAGTCAAAAGGATGCCATCAACTCTGGAACTAGGCTAGGGGATTCACAACAAATCATTATTTTCTTACGGCCTTAGACCATCCACAGTGGCATAATCAAAAGCAAATTGTTTTTAAAGTTAACAATGTTTGTGCAAAAGATGGCTCATAATGGTATAATCAAACTTAGCAACATCTTTAAAAATAATCAAATTTTAGGCTTTAGATAGCCAAAACTAGCAACATTTTTCAATAATCAAAATTTGTGTACTACACATCACATAAGTTAACTAGTTCCAAAATTTGTATACATGCATGTTTTAAGGGAGACTTAAAGAATCATCCTCGAAATCCACTCCTCGTAGGTTTTCATCCTGCTCAATATTGACACGTATGTTTTGATCCACGCTTTAAAATAAATCCAATATTGCCCTACTATATACTATTATATAGTAATAAATTTTGGGATGGAAAGTTAAGTCCTGGAGTCCCAATAGGAAAGACAATGGTTGGTCCCCATAGATTTTGCCAATATACAGCCGAATATCTTGCCAATTAAACCTCATTTCCATTTTGAAACCCCATTTCCAATTCTGAAACCCCATTTCCATTAAAACCCCCTCTTCCAAATCTGAAACCTCATTTTCATTTTGTCCAATTTTGCATCCTTAATGGCGAACAAAGTCTAGTCCTCCGCCCCCATCACCAGTGGTCCCTGCCGGCCATATCCTTCCACCACATTGTAGTAAGAGGCGGTGCATGGATCGGTGGCGAGCGGCAGCACATGGATCGGCGGCTCCTCCCCGTCGACCTCCCTTTGTCGACGAACGGCGTTCCATTGCCGTTGCTGTTCAACACCCTTTAATTCCCACCTCTTCTGAGTCCTTGTCACTTTGGGGTGACCCTGCTGATGCTTCTGTAACTTTATTTTCTTATTCAATTAATTCTTGATAATCGAAGAACATGTCATTTAGAAATTTCTGCTTTTTTAGCAGCAAGTTTGCTTCACCTTCGCTTGAATTGATAGGTTCAAAGACGTTGAGATTGGGATAAAGAACAATGGGTTCAGGGAGAATCATATCATGTTTTGGGAGTTTTGGTACTCATTAATCAAGTAGAATCAGTTGGTTGGAGGATACATCCATGTTAATTTTGCATGTCTCGAGATGATTCGATTCATGATAAACTGTCCAAATAATCATGAATACAAAAACTACTTTTGCACGGTCATGATAAAAACATAGTGAATTTGCAGAAAATAGTTATGACCCGTATCCATGAGTTTTCCAATTTATGGGATAAATATAAGTTTAAAATCATGGCAGATTCCGGTATGGGGATAAGCATGAATTTTCCAAGTGGGTAATTTAACAGATTAGCCATAAAAGCATGGTCATGATTTTTTTTTCCACGGAGTGTGGTCATGATAACAAATGTTGAATTTGCAGAAAATAGTCATAAAAATGGTTGTCATGATTCATGAAAAAATTAACCATGGTGAAATAAACCGTGAAAAAATGGCGTATTTGCAAACATGGAATAATTTGTATAGATAATCCACGGAAAACATGGCCGGTCCGAAAAACATTGTCTATTTGTGCACAAATATGTCAGGATTTGTGCATAGATTGATCTGCATATTGAATGAAAATGATTTTGGTTAGTTTTAAAAAAAAACTAACTAAAATTCATGAAAATCAGGAGAGGAAATGATTTAGAATATATTTTAATTAAGGATTTAAAAATTAGAGAATTCAAAATTTTCTCCATTAATGATCCCATGATTTGAGATAGCATAATTACTACAATTCCACTATTCTAGGAAAGAAATATATACAAACATATAAACATCTTATTAAAAGGGTAAAATAGGTAATTCACTATCTGAAAGGATGAAAACATAACTGTTCAAAAAGTACCGGATGAATACTTACGAGGGATGAAGTTTGAGAATGGATATTTAAAAACTCTGTGTTTTAATTGGTTTTTTTCCCTCTTTTTCGCCTACTCTATATCTATTTCTCTCTCTTTCCCTTAAAAAGTGAAGTTTATATCTCTCGATCATTTACAATTCAACACATCATCGTTAGATTAAGGTATTTCACTCTTCTTTTCCATTTCTAATTTTGTTCCCCCAAAAAAATTCATAATAGGAGAAAAGAAAGTCACCGATTTTTTCTCAAAATTAAGAGAGGGAATCGATATATTTTTGCCAAAAAAAAAACATAAATGGAGGAAAATGAATGGCAGAAAACAGAAGGGGAGAGAGAGAGACATTGTAGTGGACCCTTATTTTAGTTATGGATTAGAAGTGACCATTGTGAAACTCAACATTGTTAAGCCTAGCAACCTCTTAAATGAATAATCAAAAGTTGATGCGTCAACTTTTGATTATCCTTTTTTGATTATACCACTGTGGATGGCCTTAGAGCATCCCCATTGTAATAAGCAAATGAGTATGGATAAGCAAATTTAACAACAATACTAAAAAAACACCCCATATTGTAATAAGCAAAATTACAAATCTTTTAGCAAAAAACACCCATTTCGAGCTATATAAAATGTTTCGTTTGCCGAGTAAAAAAAAAAAAAAACCAAATTCTACCTATTCTATAACCAAACTTAACAATTTTTACCAATAACTAAACCTCAATAATGAAACTCAAAACTTAATAACTCAAAAACACTCTACATTGTAATAAGCAAAGTTACAAATCTTTTAGCAAATAACCAAATTCTACCTATTTCATAACCAAACTTAACAATTTTTATCAATAACCAAACTCAAAATTAATAATTCAAAAACACCCTACATTGGAATCGACTTATCGAGATAAATAATTTGATGTGGTCGGATGCATAATTGAAACTCTTTTGCGATTGGACAAATGTGCATTGTGTATTGTGGGTGATTTTTTGGTTAGGGATGCAAAAAATAATTAATGTGGAGGTAAAAATTGATAAGTTTGATTATGAACTAAATGGATAATCAAATGCTAACGTGACACATTTTAATTATTGATTTTGATTATTACCAACGTGGATGCTGTTATACCAAGAATCAAGGAGGGAGGGAATACTAGTGGGGCAAAAGAGGAAACTATCGAGGCGGCGATAGTGAATTAAACTCAATTTGTGCGAGTGTCCATGTATGTTTAATAAAGCTAATTTATTTATTTACTTAAAATAGGGTTTTGCTCAAAATTTGACCCAAATTTTAAAAAAAGAACGGGTAAGGGCATCTCCAGCCTTCACCCATATTTTTTCTCAAATTTGAGTCAAATTTTGGGTAAAAACTCATTTTGGGTAGACACATCTCCAACCATCAAATCCAAATTTTACACATCTCCCTTTTTCTCTCTTTCTAACTAGCCGTTGGAGAAATGGGTCAAGGCAAAAGTTGTCTCAGAATTGGGAAAAAAATGGGTAAAACCCAAAATGGGGAAGGGTTTGGGTCAAAGATTGGAGAGAGATTTTTGTGATTTTTGCCCTATTTTTAAATTTGAGTCTTGAAATGGGTCAAGGCTGGAGATGCTTTAAGGATTGCAAATGCTATAACGAGACCCAAAAAATTCGAGTCCCGATGGATGTGAGAGATGAGCATGAAGGTGAGTTTTGCATGGCTTCAAAAAGGCTTCACACATGTCTGGGAAAATTTTTTAGTACCGCTCGGCGCATTCGAATACGTTCATTTGAATTAGAGTCTTTCAAAAAGTAGTGAATTATAATTTTATATCTATCTATTGGTGAATACATTCATTTGATCACATATATATATATATGTATAATCAATCACCGGGGGCTAATTAAGAGTCTTTCATGCAAGGTAGTGAATTAGAATTTTATATCTACTGGTGAATGTATAATCAATCACCAATGTTCGTTGAATTTTACTCTTGTTCGATTAACTTTGTTCTCAATCTGATCACATATATATATATATATATATATATATATATATATATATATATATATATATATATATATATATATGTAAAAAATCCCTTTTCGCTGTGCAATAGCCTCCGCATGTCTCCTCTCCAACCTCCCAACTGAACTTAGCAAATCCACCGAAGGTTCTCTCTCTCTCGATGCCTGCGTGTATGTGTCTAGTGCCGGTCCCGACATTTGGGTTATCCTATCTAACCTCACGTTTTGTTGCCCACTTACTATTAAATCGTACAAAATTTTTAAAAATCAAGTAAAAAAAAAAAATCAAAATTACATTGATTTTTAGCTTGAATAACATCAAAAAAAATCAACATCAAAATGTAAATCCCGATTATGATTAGCATGATCCGATTTAAAGAAAACTTCTCCTAACATTTTTTGAAGCAAATTTCTCAATTTACTCATCGTACTTTACTTATTCAGGAACTTAGGCTCGTTCTGCTAACTTTTGTTTTTTTGGTGGATGGAGTATATGTTTGAAAAGCATAAGAAGTTTAAAAAGTCTCAAATGCCCAAAAATACTCTTAGTGGAATTGTGCGTCATTTTCAATTAAGATCATAGCCAATCTCTTTAATCTCTCTTGCGAAATGGTAGTTCAAAGATAAAAATAAATACCGTGTTAGCTTGCTCGATTTATTTTAACTGACTTTTTTTTTTTTCAATCAAATGTAACATATCACTTATAGATTATTGTTCGGAGGAAAACAAAAGGAGGTAGAATAAAGTTGTGGATTGGAGAAAAACAAAAACGATGTAGAACAAAAAAAAAAAGGAGAAAAAACAAGAAAGAGCACGCCTGGAAGTCGAACTAGGCACTGCCGGTGCTTTAACAGCATCTCAGCGACCACTACACCAAGTAAAGGGAAGGGAAACTTTTTTAAATTTATAATATAACTTTAAAAAAAAAAATTTTTGGTTGCCCCTGCTCGGTTGTTGCCCAAGACCGAAGACTCGCGGGGCTTACCCCGGGGCCAGCCCTGTTAATGTGTCTAATGCATAATTCGATTCAAAATGAATTTCTCTGTACTTGACTGCTAAATGACGTCCGATAATTACTGGACTACATATTTTGGCATGATTTTGCAATTGAATTAGGATGCTGATTTTGGTGCTCCCTGTACGCAGGCGTTCCGCTTTAACGTGACTTCATGTACAAAGTGGAGCGCTTGCATACAAAAGTAGAGTGCGAAAATCAATTTCCTTGAATTAAGGGACAGATTATCGCATTTTTTGCTGTCTTTGGCTTAAAAGATGGCAATGATTATTGGGTCTTTCCTTGAGACTTACTAGTAGCGATAGTTGCTCTTTTTGGCCAGTTCAGTTGTCTTGAGTGGTCTATGCGCAGTGTGGCAGTAAGATTTGTGGCCCAACAAACCAGATCAGCTCCCATTGCTGTTTTAATTCTTTTCTGGCATAAGGTTTTGAGTGGATAAATGTGAGTACGTTCGGGTGTGGATTAGCTCATTATACTCTTGCATTTTACCGTTGTTTGCGTACCCATGTGTAATGTTTGCAGCAATAATGCTAACCCCCTTGTCTGATTGATTGGAGGATTGCTACAGAGGACAATGCGAAAAATGTAGTAGAGAGGCTATTGCTAAGCTGCTTAAACCCTCAAACCCTTACCCATTTTCTTCTAATCCACTTGTTGCCTAAGGCAAGCATGGATCCATTTTCTCCAAGTGGCTATACTAGAAGTTATAAGTCTAAGGGCGCAATCGCACCCTCTCTTAACTACAAAACCATGTGGATACGTATATTATGTTTTGATAATAGCCATTTGCATCCTGGGCAAATAGTGTTTTTTTTTTTTTTATCAGACCTTGACAATAGTTGTACCTGGGTCATTTCCTCTCCTATGTCACTATGTTCTCCCCGTTGGGCATGTATCTTGCATATGCACTGTTGTCTGCCATGGCAATGCTAGCTTAGAGTCCGCCTTGTTAGACTAGCAGCCAAGGACAAGAAACTTTTGCAATGAAAATAGGAATACATATGATCGATAGCTAGCCTTATAGAAAATAGGCTTTTTACTAATTGGAAAGCCGACATTCATATTGTAGTTGCTCGTTAAAAGATTTGTTCCGAGTCTTCTAACCCATGGTATTAATGTTGTCGTTTGGACAAGGTAGATCCAAACTGCAATTTCCAGGGTTCCAAGGCGGCTCTTGAAATTGGTTTATTTATATCTCTCGTTGAGTGCAAGCATTTAGCAGCTCGAGTTGTTCTTGGACGTGCCGGATTCCTTGAAAACATGTTGGATCTTCGTAGCAAGAAGTGTTGGGTGGTGGGAATTCAATAATAGGAAACAACGGAGAGATATCACATACAACAATCAACTTACTTTTATTGAATCATAAATCACAAGCATAAAACAAATGCAATATGCTCACACACACAACTCTCTTCTCTGACTTCTCACAGCACTTTCTCACTCTCTCTAATATAATTCCCCCGCACACTGATACAATACCCATGCACACTAATTCACAACCAACTTATACACTACTTGACAAACTACTTAATGACTACACAACCACACAAAGTAAATGCACCACAAATACAATTCAAAGACCTCTCTGGCTTGGCCTTACTCTCACCTCCCTCTTTACTCCTAGCCTCCACTTTGTCACTCAACAACAGAACACATAGGCCCACTTCACATGTTCAAGATTAACTTTCAACAGGAAGCAAGGGCGGGAGCGGATTTGGGGCTGATGTGGAGGCAGGGTAGCAAAGGATCATAGAAGCTCCTCGTTTGGAAATGCTAGAGAGGCGTTGAAATAGTTTACACAAATAAATATGTGATTCAAGAAAATTTTATAATTTGTACGTGGTGTCAACTGTAAATATTGTTTTAGCGAATGCAAGTTAAACTTATTTTTCTTATTTCAGTTTAATATTTTTCTTGTATCTTATCATTACTTCATATTTCTCTTGCTTGGTTTCGTTTGTTTTTGTTGCTTCTGAGATCTATATGCCCAAGAGGTTCTATTCTAGTTGGGAGTGGGCTCCTTTCTCGAAGGGAGGGAGTTTCATAGGAGAGTTTGACTAGGCAGTGCGGGAGTGAGGTTTTGAGGAGAATTCGCCACCCAAATAGGAGGTTCCTACGACAAAGGATTGGATTTAAATCGAAGGGTTACCAGCTTTGCACATGCTTCATCCTTGACTCGACTTCACTGTTGTTAGTACTGTTTATGAATTTGGAGTCATGCATGGAAATGTGTTGAAGTAGGAGTCGTTTGGATTTCAAGCACTGTCACAGATTTCCATCTCTCTTCCTTGCCCCTGTCAAAACTAATGACCACTAATCCACTTTATCTGTTCTTTTTAATTTCTCCCGATTGTAACATCAGTTGCTACCTGAGAGCAGTACAAAACAAGCTTACAAGTACATGTAGGAAAACATACTTGTTTAAGACCACCTTTTAGATGTCAGGCAGACTCAGGCTTATAATAGAAGATGATTACTAGGACCTAATCATACGATAGCATTTAGTACTAGTGTAGTTGGGGCTTAATTATTCTGTGGTACATATCATTTGAAGGTATGCTTAATAGACCCTGTGTGTATAATAGTCTTGGGAAGGGGTGGTCCAATCAAAGTAGGCTCTGAATTGGCTATGAGGCTTTGTGCTATGTGGTTATGATTCATAGTGGCCTTGTTACAGAGTCTTTTTTGCTGTTTTGGTTATGATTAGTCTTGGTTATGACGCAAAAGAGCTAAAAGTATTCTTTCTTTCTTTTTTTTGGAAATTTTTAAAAACGTCTAACTGCCAAGTTCTAAGCCTTTTTTAGTTGTTAACGATAATCAACAATTCAAAATAGATGAAATCCGCATGCATAGGATACGAACTTTTTTGGGCGTACTGCAGGCGCCTTAATTTCTTGGTGTTTGATTACGTATCATTTTGATTGTATTTCCGATTGCAGTTTTATGTTTTCTCTACGTATCAGTTATTTCTTCTCGGTTTTGTCTCTCAAGAAACATAACGCATCTTTATGATGTAAGTCTATACATAGTGTCCAGAAATTTGGTACGTTTACTCAATCGCGGACAGCCTTAATTTTATTTTCCCTCCGAGATGGTGTTCATCTCTGAATTACTATATCTTTTCTGGCTATTAGAAAGTTCAAAGATATGTCTCCTCGCACGCGTACACACAGATACGGAGACAGAGGGAGAGAGACTTTGGTGTTTGGAACAACTTGATTAAAAATCTTGTGGATGGGGGCAGTGGCAGAGTTGACATCGAGTACCTCCAAGGACAGTTTGGGGGAGGACATTATTTTGCCATATATGTGGAGGACCTCACATTATGCTCTGTTTAATCAGTAGTATATCCCACTTTTCTAACTGCCAAGTTCTAATTAAGCCTTTTTTAGTTGTTAACGATAATCTTGATTAGGTATATTTGAGGTTTAAGAGTCCTTTTCATGATTCAGTTTACTTTCTGGAAAGTAGAATAAAATGGATTATAGGTCTCTTCTGCAATTCCTAAATGAGAGATCTAGTTCAATTCAACGCACAAGGTACAAGGGATAGAATCCCCTTACAAGAAACAACAATACAGGCAGCCATACAAAGCAGCTCTAAACAAGAAAACAAAATCAAAGAACACACCGTAAAAAACTATACAGATTGTGCCGATGAACTGCCAGCTTCTCTGTTCATATTGTTTTGTACGAAGTTTATTGATTCGAAGCAATCGTTTCTTTCTTTTACTCATTGTTGAGTCTTCTTAAGACATATAGGATTTATATTATCGCTTGTTTACGGTTACTTCCATTAAAAAACTGCACACAAAAACTGATAAGAGTTGACTGTGTATGGTTATATATCCGGATCCAAGACATATTATATAGCTATTAGAAGTTGCCACATTCATCCATCCTCTTGTATATGTACACAGACCTTTCGGATTCTGTTCACACTGAGGGATTATCTGTTTTTAAAAATTCCGAACCGACGCTGGTGAAAAGTATGTTCTTGTGTCGCTGACAAACGAAGAAGAATAAACTCGAAGACTTAAAATTAAGGAGCAACTGAACCGTGTGACTTTCTTGTTTAGAAATTTTTGGACACAAAGATGAATTAAGTATGCAAGCAAGGAATGCTTCAGCCTTGTCAGTTCGGTTTTCTATGAGTTCATGGAAAAGCATATTCTTGCTTGCCTTCTATTTCTTTCTTCTAGCACTTTTGATATGTATATTTTGCTTGATGTTTCTTTCTTCTATAATTTTATACTTGATCCCCTTCCGCCGTATATGTTTTTTTTTTTTTTTCCTTCTTCTAATCATGTACATAATTACCTTCTTTTTTTCGTCTTTACGTTCTCGTTTTTCTTTTCTTATTTTCTGGTGATCATCACTCACTACAACCAACATGGCTGTATACGCTTTTGAACCTTCTATCAGATTCTGTCCCCCTAGATGATGAAGATATAGTCTTGCCGGTTACTCCTAGGAGACAAGGTTTCCTTGGGTTCCATTCCACAAAGTTTGATTACTCATGGAACTGAGAAAGTGAATCATAGTACTAGGCCTCTTCCCAAACCAGCTTGTTTGTGTATGATACTCATCAATTACAAGTTGTATACATAATAGTTTAGACCGGAAATGCCACCGGTCGCCTAGCCGAGGGCAGAGAGAAAAGAGAAGAAGTAGGGATTGAATCCCCGACCTCATGAGCTAGAGTATGAGGGTTCAACCGCGACTAGCTTTATTGTTCTCCACACAATTTTTTGGACATGATTGTTATCACAATTTAAGTTGTTAGGTTCACGCTGAAGCGAGATATATATGAGTAAACACCATTATAGTACTTAATCGATGAATGTCCCTTCTCTTTTGTTACATCTTTTGGGTGATTCTTTTTTGACATTCTAGAGTGCATTTTCATTACTATTCTCATCCAGCACTTTGAAATCCTTTCATTATTTTCTTTCAATACTTGCGCACGTATTTCCTTGATACGAATTCCGCTAATTGAAGCAAGCAGCAATGAAAAAAAACAATATAAACGAAATCCTGGTGCATGCATTTTTTTTTTTTTTTGGGATTCATAATGGTCGTCTCACGAACTCTTAGAAACTCAGTTAGTCTCGTGGAAATGTCATGTAGAGTTAAAAAAATGACGCAGCGGAATTCATGAGAGACTAGTTAGCGTACTAGTCCAAACGAGATAAACAACTCGTCGCAATGAGTAAATCTTGCGCACAAGAAAGAAAGAGAGAATCTCTGCAATATTATTGATTAAAAGTTGCATAAATTCCTTATATAGGCCGAAACCCTATAAACCATAAAAATAAACTTGAAAAATAAAAAGTCTCAGAATTTGGAGCTTTTCCTAGAACTGAAAACGGGAAAGAAAAACAAGACTTTTTCAAAAAGAATCAACTTAAAAGGAATTACAGTCTAAGAGTTATTAATGAAACAAATCTTTTCTAAAATGGCAAAATAACGCAATTGAAAGCCTAAACGAAGGAATTAGGCCAAAAAATGCCATTGATCATCAACCTAAGGTTGATGTGTATCGACCAGAGCACGAAAATAAGTCAACCCACCAAATTTGGGTCTATTCTGAACTTGTCCGAATTTAGCTAATTTGGGTAATCTGAAATTGAACACCGTTTGGGCTTCCGAGGCTTAGCTTCGTCTAGCTGATCATGAAATTGGGCCTTCACGTGTTCTACATCAGTCTCCTCTTCTTCGAACGAACTTGACATCGAGTTCAAGTCTGGATACAGCGGCTCTTCAGCATGATACTCAGATAAATCAATAACATTGAAAACCTTTGAAATCTTCATGGAATCAGGAAGATCAATCACATAAGCATTGTCGCCAACCATTTTCAGAACTTCATACGGACCATACTTCCTGGGTTTCAGCTTGTTATAGGTCCCCACTGGAAACCGTTCCTTGCGTAAGAACACCATCACAAAATCCCCTTCCTTAAACAATTTTTCACGCTTGAGCTTGTCTGCAGCCCTCTTGTATTTTGCATTAGTCTCAGCTAGCTTCTGTTTTACTTGTTCATGCACCTCTTGAGCCTGCTTAGCCATTGCCTCAGCTGCAACACTAATCCCGGGACCCCGCAAGAGATGAACCAAATCCATTGTATGCTTTGGAGATGTCACATATACCAAGGAAAAATGTGATTTTCCCGTGGCACTACGAACTGCACTATTGAAAGTAAACTCAGCCTGTGGCAAAGTGTGATCCCGCTGCTTCGGCTTGTCACCACAGATACTGCGAATCAAATTCGAGTTTGATAGGTTCAATAAGTTTGTTTCGGCGTTCAACCAATAAGCAGCGGAAGCTTAGCCAGTGATTGACTAGATGAAATGGGTTGCTTTTAGAGCATCTCTGGTCCTAGCTCAAATCTAGAATCAAATTTTTGGCTAAAAACACCCAAAATCCACTTCTAGCCCTGGAATCAAACTCATACCAAATTGAATTTTACTCATTCTTACCCAAATCAAAGGATACCCAAACCCTTATCAAGGGTGGTGGTCGCCGTTTGTTTCCGGTATTGGTCAATGGCTTCCAGTGGTCAACGAATCGTCAATGGCTTTTGGTGGAGGTGGGTCGACGTCGTGGGACCCCGAAGGTTGTTTTTTTCAATGGCGGCGGAGGTTGGTCGACGTCGACAATGTTGAGGAACAACTGGGTGTTGAGTTCAGACGCCAATTGCGTCAAACAGTATAAATATGTTTATAAATTTTGTTAAAGCAAAATTCGAATAAAAAATAGATTTGTGATCGGAGTGCATAATACCAAATCAAGTTTTTACTAGTAAAAATTGATATAAGGGCTAGAGATGTTCTTATAACGACTAGAAAGGGTACCTGTTGGTTGTTAGAGATTTTCAAAATAAAAGAGTCATAGTTTTGGTTTTGTAAAATTTTCATGTTTTCCTAGAATGCTTGATTTTCCTCTTTGTGAGTTTTATCCTACATTGGTTAGTTGAGAGATGTCGGAGTGGTATATATTAGAGAACATTCCTAATATGATTAAACAATGATTTAGTGTGTTGCAGCTCTAT
Organism: Rhododendron ovatum; assembly: GCA_019656835.1. Classification (NCBI taxonomy): domain Eukaryota; kingdom Viridiplantae; phylum Streptophyta; class Magnoliopsida; order Ericales; family Ericaceae; genus Rhododendron; species Rhododendron ovatum. Next base: position 12,993,842 of record CM033791.1, on the reverse strand, counting down.
GGTGCTTTGCACCATACCGGTAGAGCCGGTGTTTTGCACCAGTACACACTCTCACTCGCTCGCCGCATGGGCTGTGTGGCATGGTGGCACTTTAGCGGCGCACTTTGCACTTAGCGCTAGGCGCCTTGTAGGCGCCATTTCTTATTGCGAGTTGGCAGTAAGGTGGCACTGATGTGGATACCGCGCGTCACACACGTGGCAGGTGAGTCACACGGGGCGGTTCCGATCGGGTGCGACTCGTGCATACGGGTGCGCTGGGTCGTGGAGTTGCGATCGCAGCCGTCGGCCGCGAATGGGCTGGATCCAACGGATCGGATTAAATCCGATTAGGTGTGAGTGAAATAGCACACCAGTTCGGTGTGACTGGGTGTGACTGATCGATCTAGACCATAAGATCTGATCTAACGATCAGACTAGATCGGGTGCATACCCATTTTCAATGGGTGCGTAGTGACCTATAAATAGACCACTACTTAGCAGAATCCAGTGCACATATACACATAATTCTGAATTTCTCCCACATCTCTCTATATATCTTAGCATTCATTTTGCATTCTGTTTTGCTGCAGAAAACAGAATTCAGTAGTTCTCGGTTCTTATATCCATTCAGTTGCAGATATTCTGTCCATTTCGTTAGTGCAAACGCAAACAGAAAGAATTTCGAGTTCGGGCTTCGATTTATCTTAAAGGCGGATTTGCTGGAACCCTTTGCATACCATTTGGTGGGGGCAAATACTGTCTTTAAGAAAGTGACATAGTCATGACTCGAAGCGTGTTTCAGATTTGGTGGAGATTTCGTCAGCAGTTCAGTATTTGCAGCACCGTTTTTCCAACAATCTAAAGACAGTATTTGGCAATGGCGATGTCTTTACAAAAGATGACGTAGGACTTTCTGAAATTGGCAGAAGAAGATGCACTTCTTGCTAACCACCCTGAAAGTGGTTTATGTTCTGACTACTCCGAGTCCGGTGATATCGAAAGAGCCAGATGATGAAACTATGGAGCAGGCTCATGAAAGGGGTAAATGGGAGAATGATGACTACATCTATAGAGGACACATCCTCAATGCACTGTCGGATTCACTATTCGACGTCTATCAGAATTCAATGACAGCAAAGGAACTTTGGGATGCACTCAACGATAAGTATCTTTCTGATGACGCTACAAGTAAAAAGTTTCTTGTTAGTCAGTTTATGAATTATCGCATGGTTGATACAAAGCCTGTCATTAATCAGTTGCATGAGATTCAGTACATCCTCAGTTAGTTTAAGGTTAAGAATATGCATATGGATGAATCTATTGTTGTCTCCTTTGTTATTGACAAACTGCCTACATCTTGGAAAGACTACAAAAAGGAACTCAAACACAAGACCGAGGAATTCACCCTTGATCAGTTAGCCGAACACCTTAGGGTGGAGGAAGAGAGAAGGCGTCAGGAGGGTAAGGATAATACTAGTTCCAAAGTTCATATGGTGGAAGAAAGTTTCAACAAGAAACGCAAGAACAAAGGCGGTGATAAGTCTTCTGGTAAGTGGAAGGAGCAGAAATTGGATCCTACCGATACTGGTTGCTGGCATTGCGGCAAACCTGGGCATCTTAAGAAAGATTGCAAATTCCTGAAAAGGAAGAACTCTGGAGGAAATCCAGGAGCATCTGGGGCAAAGAATTCTAAATTCATTGGTATTGTTTCCAAGGCGAATATCCTCAAAGATGCTGGAGATTGGTGGATTGATTCTGGTACGACAAAGCATGTTTACAATGATAAGAGGTTCTTTACTGAGTATAGTCCAGTTGCAGATGGTACCTTTCTGTTCATGGGAAATGCATCAACTGCACCCGTTAAGGGTAAAGGCAAAGTGGACTTGGAGTTCACTTCTGGTAAGACGCTGACTTTTACTGACGTGTATCATGTACTAGAAGTTAGGAAGAATCTCGTGTCTGTAAGTCTACTTAATAAGTATGGTTTTAAAGTAGTGTTTGAGTCAAGCAAAATTGTTGTATCTAAGAGTGGTGTATTTGTTGGCAAAGGTTATGTAACCGAGGGGATGTTTAAGCTTAATATCAATAACACAGTTATTTCTGCTTATATGCTTGACTCTTTTTCTTTATGGCATACTCGTTTAGGACATATCAGTACAAGAAAAATGGATTGCATGATTAAATCAAGACTAATTCCTAAATTTGAGAATGATATGGTTGATAAATGCAAGATTTGTTTGGAATCAAAGATAACCAGATTGCCATTTCCTAAAATTGAGCAAACTTCTTCATTGCTTGGATTGATTCATAGTGATGTATGTAATTTTCATAGCACTTCAACTAGAGGCGGAAAACTTTATATGGCAACATTCATAGATGATTATTCAAAATTTTTCTATGTCTGTTTGCTTCATTCCAAAGATGAAGTACTTGATAAGTTTGTTGCATATAAAACTGAAGTTGAAAATCAATGTGGTTTGAAGATAAAACGTCTTAGGTTTGACAGGGGTGGTGAATATGACTTCCCCGATTATTGTGAATCAGTAGGGATAATTCATGAAGTAACTGCACCTTATACACCACAAAAAAATGGAGTGGCCGAAAGGAAGAATAGAACTTTATCTGAGATGGTGGTTGCTATGCTAAGCAATGCAAGATTAAGTAAAGGTTTGTGGGGCGAAGCCATACTTACCACTGCCTATATCCTAAATAGAGTACCTCTCAAAAAGTCTAACATTACTCCATATGAGCTCTGGTCTAAAAAGAAACCAAACCTGAGTTATTTTAAGACTTGGGGATGTAGGGCGATTGTGAGATTGCCTGGACCTAAATGGAAGAAATTAGGTCCAAAAGGAATCGAGTGTGTATTCCTTGGATATGCTTTGCACAGTAAAGCATATGGGTGTCTAGTGGCTAAGTCTAATGATGTTGTGTCCATCAACACTATCATTGAATCTCGAGATGCAGTGTTTTATGAAAACATATTTAACAGAATTCTAAGGTTAAAATCTAGTAAGGATTTGGAATCTAATAAAGATTTCGAAGAGTTTCATTTGATGTTTGAAGAGGACAATGAGCCTTTAGAGGTTTCAGTTGAAGGAAATGAACCTAAGGAACAAGTTGAATTGAGAAGGAGCAAACGAGTTCGGACAGAAAAAATGTTTGGTCCTGATTTCATAGTTTTTCTAGTTGAAGGCACTAGAGAGACTTCATGTGCTCATAAAGTATTTTCACTTCACGTGGAAAATGATCCTTTAACGTTTGAGGAAGCAGTGAAATCGCAAGACGTGGTTTTCTGAAAAAAGGCTATCTAAGATGAGATTGACTCTATTATGGGTAATAATACATGGATTTTGGCGGATTTACCACCTGGTTCTAAGCCAATTGCTTGTAAATGGATTTTCAAGAAGAAAATGAAAATTGATGGAACTATTGATAAGTTCAAGACTAGACTTGTAGCCAAAGATTTTACCCAGAAAAAGGATATTGATTATTTTGATACCTATGCCCTGGTTGCTAGAATCTCAATAATTAGAGTTTTAATTGCTCTTGCTTCCATATACAAGTTTGAGATACACCAAATGGATGTCAAAACTGCATCCCTTAATGGTGAGTTAGATGGAAAAATTTATATGAAGCAACCAGAGGGGTTCATTGTGCAAGGTTATCAGCACAAAATTTGCAAGCTTGTAAAGTCTCTTTATGGACTTAAGCAAGCGCTTAAGCAATGACACGAGAAGTTTGACAAAGTGATTGTATCAAATAATCTTACAATATACCAATCCGATAAATGCGTGTATAGTAAGTTTAATGGCAAATAAGAAGTCATTATCTGTTTGTACGTAGACGATATGCTCATTTTTGGTACAGACCGAGAGAGCATTCAGAATACAAAAGATTTTCTTTCAACTAACTTAAGTATGAAAGATATGGGTATTGATGATGTAATATTGGGTATAAGAATTAAAAGAAGTGGTGGTCATTTAATTCTATCCCAGGAACATTACATTGATAAGATTTTAAAGAAGTTTAATCACTTTGAAAGCAAACCGGTGTCTACTCCGTATGACTCTCAATCGCCATTAGATCATAATGAGGGGAAAAAGATGTCACAACTAGAATATTCTAGAGTGATTGGCAGTTTGATGTATGCCATGACGAGCATAAGACTGGACATTGCATATGTTGTAGGGAGACTTAGTAGGTATACTAATAATCCTAGGATTGTGCATTGGCACGCGGTACATAGAGTACTGCGATACCTCAAAGGTACTATAGATTATGGGATTATCTATAGTGGGTATCCTTCGGTTCTAGAAGAATACATTGACGCTAGTTGGATTACTAAGCGAAATGATCACTCTTCAACGAGTGGTTGGATTTTTACACTTGGTGGAGGAACAATCTCCTGGGGATCTAAGAAGCAAACGCTGATAACAGACTCGACCATGGTAGTCGAATTTGTAGCATTAACTTCTGGTAATAAGGAGGCAGAATGGCTAAAAAATTTATTGTTGAAAATTCCAGTGTGGCCTAAGCCTATGCCACCTGTATCTTTACATTGTGATAGTCAAGCTACATTGTCGCGAGCATATAGTCAAATATATAATGGAAAGTCCAGGCATATAGGACTTAGACATAGCTATGTGAGACAATTGATTGTTGATAGGGTGATAACTATTGATTTTTTTAAGTCAAGTCAAAACTTGATGGATCCTTTTACGAAAGGCCTTGCAAGAGATTTGGTGTTGAAAACATCAAGGGGAATGAGACTTTTGCCCAATTAGTTTAGTCACTCCTGGTGGAAACTCAACTCAACCAGTTGATACTCTCAATCTCTTGAGTTCAATGAGAAATTACACCACATATCGTGATTGAAAATACTTTAAAGTTATTTTACAAATTCCAAGGTAAAATGTTTTGCATCTATAATGTGAATACAAAGAAGGTTAAACTACTTAGTTCTTAATAGATTATTTTGTGCTAATGTTATAGGAGCACGGATAGCGATCTACCTATGTGAATGTGGAGGTGGTGCCGCTTCTTATAGGTCACAGAGGCTAGACCTTAGAGCGTTCATAAATTCAAGATAAAAGACCCAAGACCAATTCACGGGTCAACCGATTGGGATATCTATATTATTTGGAGGATTATGTGTGAAACACGTCCGCTTGGTCGACAGAGGACAACTAGTTCAAAGACACGTCTATTATGCTGCCTTGACTAGCTTTGATATGTTTTCACTAAGTGAATAGTAGAAGTCGTAAGACACTATTTATGTATGCATAAACCTTATAATAAGAACTGAGAATATTTCATTTGTATTTTGAAAATGGTGGGGGATTGTTAGAGATTTTCAAAATAAAAGAATCGTCGTTTTAATTTTGTAAAATTTCCATGTTTTCTTAGAATGCTTGTTTTTCCTCTTTGTGAGTTTTGTCCCACATTGGTTAATTGAGAGATGTTGGAGTGATATATATTAGGAAGCATTCTTAATATAATTAAACAATGATCTAGTGTGGTGCAGCTCTATAGTGCTTCGCATCAGTACACACTCGCGCGCGCGGCGTGGGCTGTGTGGTGTGGGCTGTCTCTCTATATATCTTAGCATTCATTCTGAATTCTGTTTTGCTGCAGAAAATAGAATTCAATAGTTCTTGATTCTTATATCCGTTCAGTTGCAGATATTCTGTCCGTGTTGTTAGTGCAAACGCAAACGAAAAGAATTTCGAGTTCGGATTTCGATTTATCTTGAAGGCAGATTTACTGTAACCCTTTGCATACCATTTGGTGGGGGCAAATACTGTCTTTAGAAAAGCAACATAATCGTGACTCGAAACGTGTTTCAAATTTGATAAAAATTTCGTCAACAGTTGAGTATTTGCAGCACTGTTTTTCCACCATTGGTTTTTTGTCTAGTGTAAAATTTGTGGGGTCAAGGAATAAATATATCTACATTTTTCAGCGTTCAACTACAGAGAGAGAGAGAGAGAGAGAGAGAGCAATTGGACGGTCAAATTATGGAACTGTTGGGGCAAAGAAAGCATCCACAGAACATTAATGAGAAAACTTCAATCATGTTCCTCTTGTACCGTAGTAGGTGCGGTGGGTTGTCCAGACTCCTGTCCAGTTTTTAATTATTGGGCCCAAGTTTCACCATCATCAGTCCTACCCCCATGCCACTGGATGGCTTCAGCAAAGTCACCCATTTCCTCAATACATAATTGGATAAAGTATCTTTCGAGCTCATTGCCTTAGAGACGGAAAATATAGAAAAATACACTAGTTTTCATTGATACTATAGGACATGTGAATTGAGCAATTATTATACCCTCAGGGTTAGTTTGGCAGTCAAGGTCTAGGAGTTTGCTTTTTTCCAACGGAAACCTCTCTTATACTATCAACTGTTATTTCGTCAGTCTACAGTAGACTTTGTCTAATTTTGATCGGGCCTCTTACTAGTAAATGGTGGGATTGGTTCCTCTAAGATTGGTCGAAGTGCGTGGAAGGTGAAACAGAAACTCTAAATTATGGAGGAAAAATGAATACGTAGTCCAGGTGTCTTGTTTTTTGGGTTCGAACTCCTGACTTCACAGCCCTTTATATAGTACTAGTATGTTTTTGTTGCAATTTAAATGATAGTACTATTGAAAGTTGATTTTGCTAAAGCCGAAGGATCAAAGCTGAGTTTTTGACTGATCAGCTTTTTACAAAAGAATGTTTACGTTACTACTACTGGGTTTTCAGGAAAAAGCTGCAGCTAGGAATATTTCTGAGGAAGAAGAAAAATACTGGTTCTAGTAGTAAAAGCTGATCTGGGAAGCTAGATTAAACAAACTTGACAGATGGGAGGCATCCTTTTCCGGTTATATGATTAGGTATCTGGGAATTTTTTTTAATTACTCCTAGAGTACTGCCATCACGTAACGCGCTAAGGTCTCCTTCTTCACCGTACATCAGCATAGTCTTCACCAGCAAGGGTGTAGCTCTAATATGAAAAAGCCCTTAGAGCACTGTATAATCAGTCGGTGATCTGAGTCTTATTTTGAACAGAAAAAAGAAGAAGGAAGAGTCAGATGTATGAGTCTAATCCCAGAACTCCACTTCTGGCCACCTCATCATCCAAAGTTTAAATCTGAAAAGGCATAATAGCTCGGAGGTGTGATTGAAGTAACAACGAACCAAATCTTTACTTGCTGCCCTTTTTCTACATATATATATATATAAAGGATATGGCTTTTTAGTTGAGAGATGCCAAATCCGGACCGGATCCTGTTCATTTTTTCCGGACCAGTTCGGTGCATTTGGTTCATTCGAGGACGGCTCAGATTTAAAGGGGTGTTTTTAAAAAAAAAAAAACATTCACTTTAAATCCAAACTGTCCAAAATACTTTTAGACGGTTCGAATACACCCAAATGAACTGAATTAGTCCGGGAAAAAAGGACCGGATCTGAGTCCGTTAACAATACCCAATTGGATGTTCTTAGACCAAAAGATCAGGTCAAACAGTAATCAATGACCATCTCTCTGCCTAGTAGTACAAGATTCAATTTTTATTTTATGACAGATGGAAATTGCCCAATGAGATACCCATAGAAACATGATTTGGGCTTGTCTGATACAGTTCCCTTCTTACGTATCCATTTCATTTTAATGTCTAGTAGTCATATTAAATGAGGATTTGCCGGCCTAGAACCTGCGTTGTCCTTGCCATTTCCTGTCATTTCATGAGTCCAATGGTGTTTCAGTCACGAATTTTAGAATTGTATTTGATGGGTAAATAAAGCACATAAACCACGCTGTTTCCATTTTCTTGTAGCAAAGGCAAGGGATAAAACCCCATCTCTCTCTCTCTCTCTCTCTCTCTCACACACACTCCTTTTTCTTGTTTTTCCATGTGAAGAGGACCCATTTTCATTTTCAATCTCTCCACCTAATTCTGGTATCTGTTTTTGTGTTTTCTTGGTGGGTTTTTTTTTCTGCCATGAGAAACTTAGCAACCTGCTACAGTGAACATGCCATTAAGGTATCAGATTCATATTGTTCAGGCCCTTCAAATCAATCCTATCTCTCTCCAAATTTGACCCCTTCAATCCAAAATGAAGTCACGTGTATATACAAGTCCAAATTATCCACCAAAAAGCAGCTGTTGATCAAGCTCACATGGTCTAATCTCCTAGGCCTCGGCCTCACCATAACTAACTGCGATGATGATCCCTCTTCCCCTCTCAAATTGACCCAAAATCCTCGTGAATTGCGTAAGTCTAATGGCTCCAAAACATTCGAATCCTCCGGTTCGAACGTTGTAGTTTTCTGGGATCTCTCAAATGCCAAGTATGGTTCTGGGCCTGAACCGATCAGCATGTTTTATGTCATGGTTTTGGTCGACTCGGAACTGAGCCTACAACTCGGAGACATGGAGGCCGAATCGGAGTTGAAAAGGGTTGTTTCCGGTTACCCAGTTGGGAAATCTTCATTGGTTTCTCGGTCCGAGCAGTTCTCTGGGAAGGGGTTTTACACGACGAAGGCGAAGTTTTGCGAGAACGGAGTTTGTCATGAGATCATGATCAAGTGCAGGGGAGAGGAAAACGGAGTGACAGGGAAAGGGAATTCTGTATTGTCTGTTTGGATTGACGACAGGAATTTGATCCAGGTGAAGAGGCTGCGGTGGAATTTCCGGGGGAATCAGAGCATCTTCGTGGACGGGTTGGTGGTGGATTTGATGTGGGACGTTCATGATTGGTTGTTCAATCAGAAATCTGGAATTGGGGTGTTCATGTTCAGGACGAGGAGTGGATTGGATAGCAGGTTATGGTTGGAGGAGAGCAATTTGGAGCAGATTGAGAGCGATAGAGTTGAGTTCTCTCTCTTGATTTGTGCCTGTAAGACTCCTGATTGATTCCCTTTCATGCTTTGGTGTTTTCTTTCATAACTTTTCCCTTTTTTCACTTCAACTTTTATACTACTTGTTTTTTTTCCTCTGGAAAAATATACTGTGGTTCGTTATATGAGTATAGAGATACTACATATGCTTGAATTTGGCGTGGAGGAAATGAGTTTGATATGAAAGGGATTTGAAATTGTACATGAAACTCATTTATAGAATAGCTCATCTCTCCCGCCCCCCGCCCCCGCCGGTTCGGGGTATGAAGAGCTTGGGACTCCTGGTTTTAGGATAATCTGGAAATGTACAAAGATTAATTCAATCCTTTGTCTTTGAATGTCTCTCTTTGTCGCTCTCTCCCCACCCCTTTTGGGGTAACAACTATGAAGAGCTTGGCCTCCTGGTTTTGGGCTAATTTGGAAATGTACAAAGATTAATCGACTCCATTGATTCGTAATCTCTCTCTCTTTCTCTCTCTGATTTTGGTTTTGGGTTATTCCTTTTTTGGCAAGAACATCTTTTGCAATAATTTGATGAGTTTTGCAGTTGGTTAGAATCCTGTTTGTGTAAGCATAAATCTGGCCTTGTTTCCGGATTTTGAACACATTTGCATTGTGTTGTGGTGGATGTCCCCTGTCCTCTCCCTGTCGGCCCTGCCTTCCAAACAAGGAAAATGAAAACAAGTTTAGGATCATCAGTTATAAAACAAAGTTCGCTTTAGTACTAGTTAGAATTTTCAGATAATTAGGAATTTTCAATGAAAAAAATAGAATTTATGTAGCCGACGACCCTAATTTATTGGAACACAAGCATAATCGCAAAACAAAAAGAAAGACTCTGGGGCATGAATCTTGGAGGAGATTGGTGAATGGTAATTCTTATGTGATTTGTCAATATGGAAACAATTGGAATACTGTTCTGAACATGTTTATTCCATCAGAAATATACTCCTCTGTTATTTTAGATGAATTGGCTAGGAATCTGACAAAAGAAGCATATTGTGCAACATAGGGCTTTGCTTCGTCTTAGGTTCGATGTTGAAACCTCTATTTAAAGGTGGCTGTAGTCACTCAAGTTAAGTACGCTTCTAAGCACACAGGACGAATCTGGCCAATCGAAACGTCAGCGAGATAGAGCTCGTTGGCGTGCTTGCCCGCACAAGATGCGTCCTGGGCGCTTCACTCGAGGAAACAAATAGAATATGAAGACCGTGCTCGAGGGCCTCTGCACGCGGGAGTTGGACTCACGCTCTACCGGCGCACCAAGCAAACAGGGCCGACTGAACGGTTAACGCCTCTGAAATTTTTTGCTAACCCACGGACTCCAAAGTAGGGGTGTAATCGAGCTGAGTCAAATTGAATATTGACATGTTCAAGCTTGGCTCGAGTTCGAATCGAGCCGGAAAATTTTGGCTCGAGCTTGGCTTGTTAGTATTCAGTCTGGAATAAACGAGCTGGATCGGCTCAAACTCGAGCTCGAATTCGTCAACAATTCAGCCTTAATATTGAAAAATTGGCTAAATGAGCCGAGTCGAACCGAATATTGGCATGTTCGAGCCGAGCCAAACCTATATATTTCAAGCCGAGACGAACCTATTTGCGAACTTGTTCGAGCCGAGCCCTACTAGGTTCGAACTCGGTTCGTTTATCAAACGAACCGCAAAATTGAGTTCGAACTCGTTCATTTATCCTTCGAACAGAGCCGAACGGAACCCTTACCGAACTGAACCGAGCCAAACTCGCGAGTTGCTCAACTTATTTACAGCCCTACTCCGAAGGGGCTCACTCCAATGACTAAAGAAGTCCATGCCGTGGACAAACTTTTGACAGATGAAGACCAACAACAGAGAAGGATTTCTAACTGATGACCAATCATGAAATCATTGAAATGTTTATATATGTAACTTAACAACGAAGCACAACTCATCAATGTCCTCAAAATCTTGGATTGTGGGTGTGGAGTATATAGATAGCACTAATGCTACTGGAACAGATGGAGAAGAACAAATTCAATATCGGGTACATGAAATATGTTTTTCTTAGTCTGTGCCAGTAGCACAACTCAGTATCTAGTCTTTGACTCAACTATACTTGCCTAAACCCAAGAGAAATTGAAACAAATTACAAATTAATACAAACACCGGTGATTTGTTGTGATTCGAAAATAGCCAATAAGCTGGTGTGCGAGAATTATTCATTAATTAGTAAAATACATAGATATATGTTTTTTTACTCCCAATCACATTGTATTCTTTACAATTTCCGTAATTTAACCTTTTTGCTTTTGCCAATAGTAAAAATAAAAACCCAATAAAAAAGGGGTATCAAGTTAATGTCATACTATTTTCGTATGCGAGAGAGATGCCACATACAGTACACCAAACCACTACATTTTTTGAGAGGACCACTTTGGGTTGAGCAATTTCGGTCCTACGAATCAAAAAATAATATTAACCGATATCTATTAGAGTTGATTTTTTATATGGCCCCATAAAATATTATTTTAAAATTCATGGGTATTTTTCTATATTTTGTGAAATTCGAAGTAGGTCCCACAAAAATGTACTAGTGAATTAATTGTGTAGTGGTTTGATGTAGTATTATACCACTTTTCATTTCACTGATACTCCTAGCTACAGTAACATTTTTGGATTGTTGATTGCTCGGATAAGAGTCATAGCACGGGTTTTACATGCATGTGAAAACAATAATTAATTAATCCATAAGCTTAAAGGTGCATGCTTGCATGCCATGGTGTCATGTCATCTGAGTTAATAACCCGAAAGCACATCAGAATTACGGTTATCCAATTGATCAACTTGCATGTTCTCCTGTTGGAAAGTACACGCAATTTTCCTCTATCTCTATACTCTACTATATAGTAGTAGCTAGTAGCTAGTAGTACAAAGCAACTTTTCTTGTGGAGAGCCAAATGTCCTTAATTGTTTACACTTGTTAATTTTATAAACTCGACACAATATCCTAATAGTATCTTTATTCTAAAATGAATGATTTTTCAAGTGATTTTATTTGATTGCTAGTAACTCAGTATAGTATAAATATAGTACTCTTATATATATAAGTCTTAAAAAGTTTCTTCTACTCTCTCTCTCTCTCTCTCTCATCTAATTAGTACTCTCAATCGGATAATATCGCTTTGATCCAATGGCTGTGCTTCACGATAAAATTTCTTAGTTTCGTATGAAAAGTTTTAAGGTAAATTTTTTTTGGGTAAATTACACTGATCTCCCTTGAGTTTTTGAAAAATACACTTACAACTCCTTAGGTTCTAAAAACTACTCTCACCTCCCTTACGTACTTTTCAAACTAACATACACATACCTTGCCATTAAAATAGGACTAACGGCGTTAACTTTGATAACACAAAGACCATAATACTCTTGATACATGTAGGAATTCGTTAACATTGACCTCCCATGCTCTATGTTAATAATACATACTTCCTCTCCAAAACGTTAGTCCACTATGAATAGACATTTATGACTTGTTCAGATGGGAACTAAAAAAATTTTGGGTTTGGTTTTTGGGATCATGAATGGAGAGAAAAATTAGGATAATAATTGAAGATGGAGGTAATAGGTGGAGAGAGATAAAGAGAGAAATAAGAGTAATGATTGAAAATATGAGTAATGAGTGGAGAGAGAAATGATTGGAACTAGGAGTAATAAGTATTTTTTGAGTTGAATTTTTTTTCCAAGCTCCCATCCAAACAAGGCATTAATTTTTGGGAAAAAAAAATACTTATGCGCATAATTTGTCGATTTTTGTCCCACCAAATTACACGACTAATTGAGAATTTTAAATTGGTGTGAAGAAATTTGAAAAATTATGCACGAAAGTTATACTATATTTTCATTACTCTTTTATGTAGTGTAATTTTTCAAAATTTATTTACATTTTATTTTAGTTTGATGATAAGTTCTTGTCAAGATGAACCTAAAAAAAAAAAAAATTCAAACTTTTGATAGATAGTTGAGAAATCCCTAAAAGATAGGAGAAATAAAGGTATTTTCTATCGTTAATATTATATAGCGTTTGAAAAATAAAATAGTCTTCTACACTTGTGATATGCTAATACTAAAACAATATGTGTTACTCCAGTAATATAGAGTATAGAGGTCAATGCCATTCAATCTACATGTGTTAGGAGTATTTTGGTCTTTTAGTTATCAAAGTTGATGCCATTAGTCTTATTTTAATGGCAAGGGAGGTATGTCTATATTAGTTTATAAAGTAATCAGGGAGATGAGAGTAATTTTTAGAACCCTGAGGGGAGGTCAGTGTAATTTATCCTAAAAATATTATGGATATCAACATCTTGTGAGCAACACGTACATAACATCATTTTGTTTGTTTTTTTTATAAGCGGGTGTTCGGACCAATTTGCAATTTTTTTTTTTGTCTGTTTGGTCCATTTTATGGTGAAAGGAAAAAATTTTGTTTTTGATTCATCTTGGTTTCAAAAGTCAACCGATCCCATGAATGGCCGATTTCTCTTTAATAGTCATAAATAATATATATTTAACTATGCTTAGCAAAAAAAAAAAAAAAATTAACTAAATGAGTCAAAGATTTATAATCATTTGTTTGCATGGTTATACATTTTGTATTTGAATATAAGAATGACATCGATCAAGTTATACTCATTCCCACCCGTGCGCATTTTCTTTTTATGCATACATATTACTGATCATAAAAACCATGTAAGGACTTGAAAATATAATAGGAAAAGAGTCGATATATATAAAATAATATTGGCACACAACTGATTTCATCCAAATATGTTTATTGCATCGTGCGTTTGAAGTACTCCACTCCTGATGATACTTGAAAGCCTGAAGGTATATCAAAAGAATACAACAGAAAAATTATGAGTAATTCTGTGCATGCCATTTTTTTGGCACTACACATTGCCGGGGCGCAGAAAAATGGCAAAAGCGAATAACGTAGAGGAGCTTACTCCCCGTTTGCTAAGGTTATTATTTTTTGAGTATTTATTTTTTACTTTACGAGACATGTCATTTTTTCATAATATATCACATTTAATTCAAAAAATAAGTACTTATTTCCTTAGCGGAACGGGGCCTTAGAAATTGATGAATGTTGCCTCTAGAACTCTAACTTGTTGTGTATGATATACTCGATCCGTACGATCTTATACGTGTCCCTTTACCTTTAAAAAAAAAAAAGTCTCTCTTTTAGAATGAAGATACGATTAGGATCGCATCAAGTTTATAAATTCGGAATAAAATTAAAAAGTGCAAATAAATAGGTAACAAACTCATCCTCCAATTATATTATACTCTCTCCGTCCCATTTTGTTCCGCCTGTTTCCTTTTTGAAACATCCCAAAAAATTGTCTATTATCTCACAATCTATAATGTTTTTTATGATTTCGAAAACTTTGTTTAATAAAATAAATTGAGATCTATCAAATAAGATCCATATTAAATATATAAAATATTATAGATTGTAAGATATAGACAATTTTTTGGCACGTCCAAAAAAGGAAACAGGCGGAACAAAGTGGGACGGATGGAGTATATAGAAAGGTAGTAATCTGAGGATCATAATCTTGGGATTCTTTTTTTTTTTTTTTTTTGTACTAAGCATATGCTTGAGAATTGAGATTTGTTTTTACCGTGTCCTTTTCTCCGTGTCTTACTATTTCTTTCTTTCTTTTCCTGGGGGAGGCTCTGCCGAGTTTCCTGTGTCCAGTTCGGGGTCCAATTTCGGGCTTTTGTGGGTCCATCCTGGATCAGCAACAATGATCGGAATTATTCATTCTGTAAAACTTGTCGAGTTTTCTAGTCACGCAAAAATTAGCTTGGTTGAACATCCATAAATACGTGATCGAAACAGATTTGTACAAGAAAAAATAGAAAATATAAGTTTTGACGTATTTTTTCATCACGTTTAATTTTGTTGTAGTACAATTTATAGAAAAGCTGAAATCTTTCTAACAATCAAGAATAGATTCACATATCAAGAAGTAGAGAGAGAGAGAGAAGTGACTTTCAATTTCTCTTTCAATCGTAATCCGTTTTTTTGAATTGCTACAATGAGGAAAACCCCTTTATATCCTCTGATTAGCTCATTGCTAATCTCTATTACAACAGAACCAAAATCTACTTAATTGCTAATCTCCTCAACTAATCAACTAAATGACCTTAATGCCCTTCTTTTACACAATTATATTTCGATCATGTATCTATTGATGATCGATTAAGCTAATTTTTTAACGAGAATGACAAACTCGACGATCAAGCTGCGAAGGCAGCTTGTTCTATCATGAAATTGATCAGATCCCTCAAAACCCAACTGCCTTCGCAGAGCAACACCTAGTTAAAAAATTATGTCAACACGAGAATGACAATAGTAAAACAGAGCAACACCAAAAATTGAATTTATTAGTAAAACAGAGCAACACAATTTTTAACGTTAATGACAATTATGTCAACAGACTCAACACGACTTGAACTCAACACGAATATAAAGGGTTTCGGTCGATTATTTTTTGACACGAACATGAATATGACATAACCCAATAACGCAATAGCTAAACGGGATGGATACGGATTAGATTTTTACAACTCGATAAGAACATGAATAACTATTTAATCTTCCGTGTCTACCTGTTAGCCTTAATTATGCATGACTATAACCTCAATGGAAATGAACCCAATGCCAATGAAATCAAATAGGATTTATCAGTAGCGGTTCCATAAATTCTAAGAAGGGTGTTCAGAAATTTCTACTGCCTCTAAAAACCCCAACTACATAAATAAACACACAATTTATTTGTTACTTGGGGTGCAAACATATAATTGTTTTTTTCGGTTGAGTGTTCAAATATTATTAGGTAGCGTGTTCAAGAAGGTCTAAACTAAAATAAAACTAAAAATATTTCATGTATTCTATTAATCATTATTTTTTTTTTGAGTGTTCAAGTGACTACCATTGTCAAAGGATGGAGCCGCCACTGAGATTCATGCATCTCTTCATTAACTCTTAGCTCTTTCGACCTACAGTGTTATAAAACTATAGACACCCACGGCTTCCTTTTGCTAATTTTTTTGGTTGTTTTTTTTTATCAGAAAAAAAAATCATTAACTCATAAATTTTTTTTGGATTGTTGATGTTATAGTTTATGTGATCGTGATGACATTGATAACCTTTTAATTTTTATGTGTTAGACTAAACAGGTTTTTCATATCTGATGTTGTTAACTAAACGTGAATCGTTGATATTGACATATTTGTTAACTAAATGTGTCATCATTGTTACGTACTAGAATTATACATGTAACATCAATATAATAAAACATGACGGTTTTTGCATTCCGTATAAATTCAACCATCTACTTCTAATCCGATGGCTATTGTGCGACTAAAACTTT
The DNA here is from genome assembly GCA_019656835.1 of Rhododendron ovatum. NCBI lineage: Eukaryota > Viridiplantae > Streptophyta > Magnoliopsida > Ericales > Ericaceae > Rhododendron > Rhododendron ovatum. The sequence goes on along the minus strand of CM033791.1, from coordinate 12,977,559 downwards.
TATAAATCACAACCGTCTATTGCCCTATTTAGTCAAATCCATGGCTAGGCTGATTTTTCAAATAAAAAACGTGAGTATTTGAAATCTTTCTTTTTGAGCGACTTGATATTTTAAAATCAAAAATGCTACTTGTACAGAAAATGGGGCACGGACAGTATGTACAGTGGGCGTTTGGGCCCGTCTTGGGCCCAACAAAAATAATTGGAGCCGCTCATTTTGTTCAATATATTTTTCTTAAGGTCTTTATGAAAAATCAGCTTAATCCGACATCGATAAGGGCGTTTACAAAGCGTCCAAAATTGCTTTAGAAAATTTCTAAAGCGATTTTGGATGCTTCGTAAATGCTTTTGTCGATGTCTGATGAAGCTGATTTTTTACAGGGACCTTACATGCACAAAATATATTGAACAAAATGAGTTATTCCGATTATCTTTGTTAGATCTGAAACGGGCTCAAACACACGTTGTACGCTCTGTCTGTGCCCTAGATGCTGTACCAGTAGCATCACTCTTTTTAAATTGGCCATATCTATACTATTTTTTAAGATTTTACAAATTTTGATACTACCAATTGACATCTATCAAATAATATCCATATTGCATATTTTTTAAGATTCATATTGAAAGATATATGAAATTTTAAATGATAATACTGTCAAAATTTAAGGGTTAAGATATTGAAATTTGAAAAAAAAACTAAAATAATTTATTTTAATGTCAAGTGCCTTTAAGGACAGGCAATTTCTAGTTATTAGATGTTTTATAGAGATCGAGTTACTGTCAATAGATAGAACATGATTAAGTTTAACATGTGTTTTCATATGATTTCAAAAATAATAACTCTCTTTGTTTTCAAATATATTAAGAGTTCAGTTTTTTATTTTAGTAAGTGTTTGTTTTGTGGCTGGTTGCGATGAATGAAACAAATATTGACGAAAATCAAAAAATAGTTACTAACGAAAGACCTATTTGTGTGTTTGTAGGATTTCTTTTGAAATTAGTCTGTATTTGTTTACTTACATCGATTTGTCACTGCATTTGTAAGTAGTGACGAATTTCAAAAGATAAAAAAAAATTGGACTAAAATGTAAAAATGAATTGCGAAAAATTCTTTTTTTTGTGTTAAAAAAGTTGACTCTCTCACGCACTGAAATTAGTCTGTATTTGTTTACTTACATCGATTTGTCAATGCATTTGTAAGTAGTGACGAATTTCAAAAGATAAAAAAAAATTGGACTAAAATGTAAAAATGAATTGCGAAAAATACATTTTTTTTTTTTTGTAAAAAAAGTTGACTCTCTCACGCACTTTGAAAGCAAGACTTGGAATTCGTAAACATGTAGGTAACCCCATGAAAAAAGAAGAAGAAGAAAAAGTATAAAAGGTAATTTTGCTGGAAATTTCTTTGCTCCAATTGTTAGTATAAAGGTAAAAAGATAATGTTTCCAAAGTAAACAGGTGGGGTTGGAATCTTATCTTATTATTATATATTAAATATATCCATAGTTGATATTAATTAAACGGGTTCCACGTACAAGTTAATATCAACCAATAAAGAGGTGAATAACGTTCATCCACATTTAAGGTGGGTGAACAAAATCGGGACTCAAATGTGTCGAACCCTAGGGAAAAGTAAGGAGTTCGAGTCTATAGAGAGATGTCGAAACCCCTAATTCTTAACTCACTAATTTTTCGCTAACCTCCTACTCCCTCCGTCCCCTTTTTAAAGTTCAGTATTCTATTTTTGCCTGTCTCTTAATAAATGTCCATTTTGTAAAGATAATGGGTAAAAATTGGTACATTTTTCATTTTGCCCCTAAAAGTAGATTCCATTTTGAAAAGTTAGTGAGTAAAAGTGTAATGATGATGTCTCCATAAAGGGTAAGTAAGGAAAATAGAGGTAAAAGTTGATGTAAAAAAGTGTAATGATGATATTTTCAATTAGAGTTACGAAACGGGACACTTAAAAATAAACGAATGGAGTATAAAAAAAGAAAGAAAAAAAACAAAATCGGACTCATGCATCCTTAACACGAAATAACATGACTGATGACTCGAACATTACACGATGCCCAATCCTAGCCGAGATGACTGGTTTCCAACGCATTCTTTGCTCTCTTTGTTTTCAGAAATCATATTTGCACCGATCAACCTTGTAGGGAAACGGTACCGACCGCCGCGCGCGGCGGTCTCCGGCCACCGGACGGCCGATCCAAGCCGTCCAAAATTTTTTTAAAAAAAAAACCGAGGGGCCCCGCGCGGGAATCAACGGCATCCGATATGTGTAGGGTGCTTGATCTAGACATCCCATTTTTCGTGTATGGCGGTCGGTACCGTTTCTCTACAAGGTTGATCGGTGCAAATAGCACCACTTTTTAGAGGCAGAGGAAGTCATAAACCCAAAAAAATGGAAAATTAAAAGCAAGTTGAGAAATCAAAATGGAAGAGACAAATGACGAGCATGACATTAATGAAATTTTTTAATACCAGCAGCTGGAGATGGAGTGTCATCCTCAATTCAAGAAAAATTTGGGAGATGGAGTGTCACTCACATATCCAAGGGAAATACATAGGGGAAATTCTAATTTTTGATAATTGGATGTCCGAGTCAGTCGTTTGCGTGCACCTCGATTAATTTTGGGATCTTGAAATTTAACGATCGGACAAACTCTCCAGCGACTCCAAGGTTTAGAGCAAGAGTTAGGCTTCCGTGGGATTCGAACATGCGCCTTAATTAACAAGTGTGAAAGAAAACGTTTATCATGCGTACTTTGCCGAGTTAGTACTGAAATGTTTCGCACAAGTGAAAGTGGTAGCCAAGTGATATGCATTATGTATTGTCATGCATTTGATAGGAATTCAAATCTCACTAACTACAATTAACAATGCTGACTTTCGCTGAGCAAAAGAAAAAAAAAGTACTGAAATGTTTCGCAAACACGCAAGATTTTCATCTCAATGTGACCCGCATAAAAAAGAAAAAAAAAACAAAGTGCTCAAAAGGATTTTCATTACTTTGCCACAAGAAACAAAAATAGAAAGCCTATTATATATAAGTGTTGTTATCCTTCTGGGAATTGCTTTTCTTATGTTAGGTAAAATATTTAATAAATAAGTATTATTTATCTGGCTCAATTTCTGAATGTTTTTTTTTTTATCAAATTTGAATTCGAGGTGGATGGAGTGTTCCTTTCCCTGATCACAGCTTCCATCTCTATAAGAAAGATGGATAATAGTATTTTTTTTGTAATAGAAAATAGAAAAAGAAAGATTCTCGAACAAAATCAGGGGATCTTGGTAGAGTTTGGATTGTTGGTTAATAAGTACAATGATCCAAAATATGGCACGAGTTTGTTTAAGTACAATGATCCAAAAATAGAACCGAAACGTAGTTCCTAGAATTAAACTATCAACCTAATTTCTTTTGTTTGCTTGTACACTTGGGTGTTTTGGTAATTTCATTCCTTTTTTTTTTTTTTTTTTTGTTCTCTCCATTTGGATAATAGGGACCATTAGGATCGTGCATCAAAAGACTCGGATTTTATCTCGGCAACCAACGATCGAGAGCCGTTCATTGTCGAGATGAGAACTGAGCCATCAGATGTATAATCCGACGGCCCGGAGGTGCGCAGCATAGTGCTGCGCACATCACTACACAACATCATCCCCAATTCGGAAAATAGCATGCATAGAGCAGACTCGTTTCTTGGAACTATCAGAACATGAGACAAGCTTGAGATTTGGGACCATCACCTTTATTAAAATCTAACACATGTTCTACCGGTCCCTGGCCTTCTTCTTCATATTCTGATGAAAGCAATCAATTTCAATTGCGAGATTGCGACAGCATTGTTAGGCCTCGATCTTGATGGGCCTATATATCAGCATTGTTAGACCATCACTTCTTTTTTTTTTTTTTCATTCGTTAAACCTAATCTATGCTATCTTAGAACATGTACATCAAGTATAGGTAAAATACCTACTAAAAAAGCTACAATTTCTACTTTACCTATCCATTTTTTCTTCCACACCACAACAGCCTCTTCATAATTTTCTCTCTAACCATTAAATTACATTAAATTATAGAAAAAAATAAAATTGCAGTATATATTTACATACATATATATATATATATATAAATACGTTCATATGTACTGTATATAACATGTATATTGCACACCTCCATGGTCACCGGTTGAGATCGAGGTCAAGGTTGCCGTTAAGATCGAGATCTCTCGGTGAGGTTGAGTTCGCCGTCAAGATCGAGGTCACCTGGTGAGGTCGAGAGAGGTCGAGATCGCCTTCAAGATCGAGTCGCAGTCGAGATCGAGATCTTCATCGTCGCCGACCTCCTCCGTCGCCGCAGACCCAAATCTTCACCGTCAATATCATTTTGTGTAGAGGTGTTCTTCGTTGAAGAGAGAGAGAGAGAGAGAGAGGGAAAAAAAATTGGGTACCGATGAACAGTGCCTCGGTAGATTTGGAGAGGTTTTCCGACAAATGTAAAATACATGTGGGTTTATCTAGCCTGGTGCAAGCCCACTTTTGTGTCTTTTCTAGCCAAAATTGCTAAAGGAGCATGTATACCTAGGCTGGTGTACATGCTCTTAGAAGGCTTGGGGGAGGAGAATGGGGCTTATGGGAACCAGCCTCCGCCCAATTGCATGAGAGCATAAGGCCTCACCACTAAAGCAGCCAACCACTTGCACTTGATAGAGTGATATTTTTCTTACAAATTAAATTTTTTTTCCCTCTTTGAATTTTAAAAAAAATTTCCATTTTTTTTTAAGAGGTGAACGTCGTTAGATCTTGCTGGTTACTATTATCCGGCGTGTTGATTTTTTGATCAATGATTTACCCGATAAGTGCTAGAGAAGAACGATTTGGATCAAGGTCTTCTGAGGGCCCGTGAACTTTTAATAGCACGATCCGTTAATGCTTTTAGTTCTTGCGGAAGGTGAGGAGTCAGTGGCATTCAATTTTTTTGTCGGGATAACCCGTTATCCAGTCCAATGGGTCGATTATATAGACATCAATCCCTCCATGCACTAGCGCGTGAGAGGGACTCAATTAAAGTCAGAATAAAGCCTGGTGTACACTGAAAAACATGATTGCACGGGGATTGATTTCTCTCTCTCCCCTCGAGTCTTCTGTACATCCCAAAAGTGGAAGTGAGGAAACCTTATTGGGCTCCATTCTTGTAGATCACAATGAGGCCCATCGTTTTACAATCCAATACTGCATAATGGTTGTCATTGAGAGCAGAGCAAATGCAATTCAGAAGTAAGATATACGAATGCTAATTCAAGCCGGGCCAGATAGTTGCGCGGCCGAATCAGTGGTCATGCTGTCCAACAAAGTGAATTGGTCTTGGGAGCAGCTCAAATGTATGTCAAACTAGGCCATCGTGCCTTCGGGCCGCTAAATTTTAGGCCCTTTGGAAAGCCCTCGTGTAATGTAATATGAAAGAGGCCTGAATGCAAAAAAAGAAAATGGGAAAGTTGGACACTTAAACCAAATTTATGAACAGAATGAGTCGAGTCTCGTTCGACTTGTGAACTCGCTAGATGTATTTCACTAACTAAAATAAATATTTATTTTTTAAATTAAATGTGATATATTCTAAGAAAATGATCTATCTCATAAAACAAAAAATAAGTACTTAAAAAAATAAGAATCTTAGCGGAATGGAGCTTTAAGACTCTAGAAAATGTACGAGGCTAATAGCTCAGAATTAGCCCACTCCAATATTTTTTTTTTATCGGAAAAAGAAAATTTATATATAAAGAGGATAAAAATATAAGATCAGTACAACAGAAAAAGAAACGCATTATTAATAATAGAGCTCCGATGAGTGAACAGGGACCAACTCCGTATTTAAAACTAGAATGTTCTTTTGATTAATAGGGTTCTTTATTAATTCTTCTTCTCCTTCTGAAGAGGAATTTATGTGCAGACGATTGTCCAATCAAATATTCATAAATACGAAGTAGTAATAGTAATAAATATGTGGCGAAACAGTCTCTGCCAATATTGATCAGCCCACAAAATTGTACACATTATTATTATTGTAGCCTTGTAGGCGAAATGAAATCGTAATTTATTTCTCGAACCTTGCTACAGCCACCGACGGGTGGTGGCCGATTTTGAACCGACGGCACGCGGGGTCCACTCTGGGTCTCGTACGGATGAGTCGAGCCGTTGGCTAATTTTTTTAAAAAAAATTGAGTAGACTCACGAGAAATCAGCTCAATCTAATATGTGTAGGTGTTTGATTCAATTTTTCTATTTTTCAAAAAATGGATCGGATTGAGTTAATTTTTTATAAGCCCGCTCAATTTTTTATTCAAATTATTCAAAGACTCAAATCGTTCGTGCGGAGCCCGAGTGCCTGTCGGTGCAAAATCGCGCCACGGTGGCCATTGGTTTCTCGTTAGTGGTAAGTCATGGGGGAAAGGCCATTGGCAGAGGAGTTGCACTTGTCAAATCAATTGCATCACCAAAAAGAGTGTTCTTTTGTCTTTCTTTGGGATCATCACCACCCCAAAAAATTTGATTTGATACACTAGATTAGTTCAGATGTCTAAAAGTGTTTATCTATGTTTTAGGGTAGCTTTGGCTGCAAATGACTAGAGTTGTCTAGGAGTCTTTAATTAATGGATTATTTGGGGACTTGGTCTTGGATAATTAACAAGTCTGGATTCAGATTAGCACTCATGCAGGAAGCCATGAAGGGGTACACAGAGATTGATGCATTAGTGTTGCTCGCTGGTACACACATAATGTGAAAGCAAGTCCGAGCAATCTATGAAACACATACACGAAAAGAAATACGAATACAAAGACTATTCAGATAAGATATCATGATAGGTATAACTCTTTTAGAATATACTATGCAAATGTCAATCACGATATGTTTTAGAAATCAATTTTTATTTTCATTTTTTGTAATTTTTAGTCTTGTATGAGGCAAAATAATAAGAAAAATATGATTTTCATTGAATTACTAATACCAAGCATTTAACACATGTAAATTGACAAAACCCCAAAATGGAAGAAATGTATGAGTATCACCATGCATGGGTGTCTCCAGTGACATATCCAGGATTTAACGTAAAGGGGGACATCTTAATGACAATCTTGGAAGTATCTTTTTTCTTTTTTTGAAATGAAACACGATGCTATTTGAAGTCTGTGTAAAATAGATTATTCAGATGAATTGGTTTGCACAATGGAAAAAACATTAAATATTGTACATAAAGTAACTACATTAAATGTTATCGAGGGAGGAAATAGTGAGCACATTATATAAGCTGTTCGTTTCATTATTTTGGAGACAAATAATAATGGTTGGTTTGAAAATACCTCAATATTAAAGTGTACGAGTGCAATTATTTAGTGGAATTAGAAGAACACTACAATTAAAATTGGGGGCTTAAGTGTAAAGTCCAAAGATTCAAGGGGGCACGGAACCTGCTTGCCTTAATGAAACAATGTGTGTGTTTCAAGTTGGAACCGCGAAGCTAGAGAATAGAGGCCAAGGAAACAACCCTTCTACACCACCGACCGAGGGACCGATCTTGTACTGATGGTAGCACGGGGCCCACTACAGGTCTCATATAAAAAATATGAGCAGTTCAATAATTAAAAAACCCCGAGTGACTCTGTGAAAAATTAGCTCAATCCGATATATATGAAATCTAAATGAAAAATGGAAAGATTAGATCGAACATCTACACATTAAATTGAGCTGATTTTTCAGGGAGCCACTCAATATATATATATTTTTAAATTATTGAACGGTTCGAATTTTTTGTGTGAGACCCGTAGCAGGTCCCGCATCACCATCGATGTGAAATAGGTAATTCCACGATAAGTGGCCATAGGATTTTCGAGGAAACAAAGGTGTGTGTTTTAGATTTGACCTAATTATATACCCATACAATCACATGCACGAAGAATAATTAATTAAGCAAGAACACAAAGAAATTAACACGATACAAAGATTATACTGTATTTTTTACAAGCTATATTGGGTCATTGTTGGGACATTCACGGATCACATCAATCTCTTCTGCGTACGGAATGAAAAATACTGTAGTTTTTACAAGCTATATTGACTGCGTATATCATATTGTATAATACTTCCTCCATCACAATTTGTTTATCCAATTTCGACATACGTGTTTTTTATAAAATTGTCTATATCTCACAATCTATAATGTTTTACATAATTTCGAAAATATCATTTTTTAGATCTAATTAAGATCTATCAAACAAGATTCATATTACATATAAAAAATATTATAAGTTAAAATATATAGACAATTTTGTAAGAGATCCTAAATAGTGAAAATAGACAAACAAATCGGAACGGAGGGAATATTATCTAGGGTTTTACATCTCTAATTACCACAATACATATGAGAGGTCAAAACCTTGTCATTTACAGGCAAAGAAAGTGACAAACATGTTCGTATTGTAAATGTGTCCGACTTTCAAAACATCTGAAAAATAATCATTCAAAACTTATTTGTCATATCTATTATGTATCGAGCGCGTGTCCATAGCGAATACACGTTCAATACCCCATACGACAATTATTCTCCGATTATCCGTGCTTCATATTCGGGAACGCTAGTAAATTTCTCTAGGTGGAATTGATCCATTAGTATTTTTTTATTTTTTGGTTTTCATGATATTTATATTTCGATTTTAGCATGATACACATTATATACATATCCCGGGGTTTTGCAAATGGTTGAAGAAATCCCTAAACCAGTAAGCCATTTTCCGATTTACAAATGCATTTTTCCGCTTTCAGAATTCAGCCCCTTAAAGTTCTTGCTTTTCAAGTAGATAAAGAATATTCACACTCTGACGTAAAACACTAAAATCATATTTAAAATGTGTAAAAAGAAGTAAAAATTTGGACATATTTTCCTCTTCGAGATAGGTAAATAATCTAAAACAAGTTGGTGTAAAATTAAATACGAGTTAAAAAAAATACAGAAAATTTAAAACCAAAGGTAGGCCACGAGCTAGCGCAATGTTAGTTGCATGCATAGACGTCTGCGCACAAATCAAAGTACGTATATGCTCGTCTAATGCACATGGATCCCGTATGGTATACTGGATTCTACACACATCCGATGATTGTAGACAAAACTATATCTTGATCTATGCTCGAAAATTTGTATTTGTAGCTTTTTTATATAGATAAATCTGCCTTTAATGTAGCTACTGTGCATAACTGAGTCATCTCGTATGGCCTAATAAGAAATGTGGCTTTTTTTTTTTAGGGCTATCCAAGAAAAAATGTGAACTATGAAACCGGACTAGACTGAACTGATTCATGCCTTTTGGATTTTGTCCGTGGATTAATGGTGTGGACACGGATTCAAAAATTAAAAAACCGTGAGATACGGATTAGGATTGGATTCCATTTCAAAACCGTGGATTAACCAAATCGGACCATGAGATATTTAAAAAAATATATACATATATGTGTGTAATATTTATAAATAATTATAATTTTACTAATCAGGACAGTTCCGGGGATAACTAATTAGACACTTAAAAATATATCTCATAGTTCTCGATCAAATTTTAATGATCCGAGCCGCTCAATGTGATCAGAACATGATTTTAACGGTACCCGTAAGAAATCAGCAAAAAAAAAAAAGACCGGAAAGAACTTGATCTGAGCAATTTTTAACTTAGATTTGATGAACGGTTCAATTAAAAACTGCCCAAAAGAAGCACTTTCTGGTCATTTTTTTGCTAATATCTCATGAGCACCCTTAAAATCACATTCTGCACATATTGAACAGTTCAGGTTATAAAAATTTGATCAAAAACTATGAGATTCAAATTTGGAGTGTTTTTTTAGGTGTTTAATTGGTTGTTCGCGGAATCGCCCCGTCTACAATTGTTATGAATTTTTTTATAAAATTTTTACATGAATGTGACAATATGTAAAACTTAAGGGGTAAATTGTAACTTTTGAAAAAAGAAAACCTTAGAGTGTTAAACGATATATACTATAATATATACATATAGAGATTAATGACAGTAATGTAAACGATATATACTATAATATACACATATAGAGATTAATGACAGTAATGTTGCTTTAGTTAACAGCCCCAAATTGATTAAAAAACTTTCTAAATATTTAGAAAGTATATTTAGAAAGTTTTTTAATCAAGTTGGGAGTGTTAAGGATGCTTGATGTAAGGGTTGGAGTGATCCAATTTTCTGTTAGATGGTCCAATGTTGTTATTTTCTTTTTCCTGTTTTGTTTTCTTCTCTCGATAAGCGTTTGTGTTTAGTGAGTTCCTCTCTCGATGTTTCCTTTTCGAGTTAATAAAATCTTCGTTTTGCCGAGAAAAAAAAAAGAGAGCTGCTATTGGTACCGACCGGACCATAGGGAAAATGCACCGACGGCCACCGGACGGCCGTCTCCGGCCACCGGACGGCCGATCCGAACCGTCCAAAATTTTTAAAAAATAAAACCGAGTGGGCTTACGCGAGAATCAATGGCATCCGAGGTGTGTAGGGTACTTGATCCGAGCACCCCTTTTTCGTGTATATACACGTATATACAAATATACACGAAAAAGGGGTGCTTGGATCAAGTACCCTACATACCTCGGATGCCATTGATTCTCGCGTGGGCCCACTCGGTTTTATTTTTTAAAATTTTTGGACGGCTCGGATCGGCCGTCCGGTGGCCGGAGACGGCCGTCCGGTGGCTGTCGGTGCATTTTCCCTATGGGTCCGGTCGGTACCAATAAGATTTCTGAAAAAAAAAATGCTTTTATTCCTGCGAAGTGTAGCCGAGTGTGATTTGGTTTTATCCGCTACAACTGTGCGACCTCGGCAGAAAGGGCTTTATCTAAATCCAATGGTTTTTGGATTGAAGGTAGGAGGCTTTATGTAAAACTTGCAACTTTCAAGGGAAAAGGATTGATCTCTGTTAAAGGGAAGTTTACTTCTCCTCCTGATATCTCGAATGTGTCCACCCATTCTGTTAAGTTATATCCTTCAAATACCCCGAATGGCTCTCCAGAAGTGCTATGGCCATTCTCAAAACTTCAGCCTCTTCGAACCAAGACCTTGAAGCTTTGAAATGTATTGATTGCAGGGATGTCCAGGTTAGATCTATGGGGGGAATGTTCATGCTTTTGACTTTTCCTGAAAGAGTGGATAGGGATAGTCTGGGGGCTAACAAGGATATTAAGAATTGGTTTGTCTCCCTGAGACCGCGGAATGGTGAATCTTCTAGTTTGTCTAGATTTGTGTGGATCAATTGCAGGGGTATGCCTCTTTTTGCGTGGAGCAATAATTCTTTCAGAACAAGATACTCGTGAGGCCTTGTCTTTTGATGTTGGGAAGATGTTAATGGTTACTGAGAAGGAAAACAAGATCGATGAGTGGATTAATGTTTCGGTTAACGGGAGTAACCACAGAATCAACGTTTGGGAGGAGGAATGCGAAGAACCTTTTTACTTCGATTCTGTTGCCTAAGAAGGAAGGATCTCGAATAGGTGAATTGGAGGTGTCTCTCTTCTGATCATTCTTGTGGGAAGGATGGTGATGAGGTCATGGAAAGCACAAAGATCTGTGATTCGTTTTTTTTTTTTTCTCAGCAAACGAAACATTTTATATAATTCGAAATGGGTACATCGAGAAAAAAGCATCTAGGCACAAGGCGCATGATGCAATAGAAAGAAAAAGCATCCAACAGACAATCTTACTTTTCAAATACCATCTAGAGAAAACTTAAAATCCTCCCCTGTGATTCGTTGGGAGAGGAAAAGGCGGATAATCAATAGATTGTCAATCTAAATCTAGATGCGGGGAAAGAAAAGAACTTGATGGTAGAAGGGGAGTTGGAGGTTCACTCTCAAGCTATGCTGGCCACTGGGGATCCTGTGAATTTAGGGGATATAATCAGTCCGTTAATTAATGATTATTAGAAGGACAACATTGTGACTTCTTTGGAAATTGTCGAGGATAGCTCCCAATCTTTCATCATTGGGAGCTGTGCGGATTTGCAACACCGAAAGGGTGGGACTGGTGGTAGTTCTTTTGGGGAGAAATCAACTTTTAAGGCTATTAATAAGATGGAAAGGAGGATGAGAAGATCAAAGAGGAAAATTAAGAAGAAGAGACTTCTTACCGAGCTTGGGGATATCAAGAACCGAAACTCTTTTCTTTTCAAGGAAGCTCGAGAAATGTTGGATATTGGTGCGAGATTGAGCATTCAATATAAAGTGGGGATGAACTTTATGCTCTGGATTCTTGTGGAAATGCACGAGACTGAATTAGTAGAAAGAATTGACGTTCTTGATGATTTGGAGAATGAGTTTGAGTTGGAGGATGATGTTGACCTCGCGGAAGATGTCTCCCTTTCTTTAGAATTTTGAACCGTCATCTGATATGTTTGGTGTTTTCTGGGTTCAGGTCATATTCCTTTTGGTTTGTTCTGATCCTTTGCTTCGGTTGTGGTTATATGTATTTTTTCATCCTCTTATTTTCGGGTTAGGTTTTAGGTGTTGGGTCTTACGCTTGTTTTTTGGCAGCTTCTATGGCTTTTGTGGTGTTGGAGAGTTATGTTTTTAGGTGTCCCTTTGCTTTCAGGTGTTTGCTTCGGTTGTTTTCTTGTCATCTTCACAGTTGGTTCTTGGGTGGCGTTTTCGCCAATGTGCCCGAGATCCGTTTAATCTTTGTATCCTCTTCAAAGATTAATAAATTTTTTTGCTTTTTCAAAAAATGTTGCGTTTGTTAGTTGCTGATGACTTGTGTATTGTTATGGAATGCATATGGAATTAGGTGTTTGCGTTTTTAGTTGGAATCTGCTATGTGTGTGGCAGTAGCATCAAATTTTTTTTTGGAGGCAATCCGTGGATAAAATAATCTGGACCAAGCCGTGACTTACGGATTAGATTAGAATCGAACCGTAAGACTTTTGGTTCAGGCACGGATTGCATTTTCTAAAAAACGTGACTTGCGGATTAGGATTGGATTTATAGGAATCAAATCCGATCCGAACTGTGGACAACCCTATTTTTTTTGTTCTTATTCAATTATTTTAGCGGCTTATTTTCGTTTTTATTCAAAAAAAATAGATTTTGATGTTAATTTTTTACTTTTTTCTCGTCATAACAAAGTAATAATTCACAAAAAATTGATAAAAAACAAACACAGGAAATTTTTTTTTGAATGAAAAAAAAATCCAAATGAATTACTTAGCCAAACAGGACATCGGGATTATAGCCTCTTTGAAGCAATTAAACAATGTGAGAAATAATTGAGTCCTTCACAATAAACTATTAGCTGTGCAACCAAAATAGTACTGGTAAGTTGAACATTACTCTATATACCCTGCTGCTTGTTATCATCATAGAAATTCGTTATGTAAATAAGAAGAAATTTTTTTTGCTAATCTTGGGGCAATACTGTTACGTGTTGCCCCAACATTTTTTTTCGTGGAGATGTGGAATAGTACAGTATTAAGTGTTATGTACTTTTAAAAAATATACGATAGATAAAGATATTAGGGTACCACTTGGCGATGTCCCAAGACCACTGAATAATTACTCATATCAATGCCACATTCCACACCACATTTTTGTATACTGTATTCTTCAGCAATATTGGAAACTTTTGAGATTTTTTTTCAAAAAAGCAATCTTTTAAGGCTGTGTTTGGACTATGGATCTATGGTGCATGGATCAATGAGAGGAAAAGAAAATATACCTCTCTCTGTTTTTTTTTTTAAAACTGTTTTTATTGTTTTAGGGTAGTACGGAGGACACCAGCAGTAGATAATAAAGAGAACCTAACACGTTGTTTTTTCTTTTGTCAACAGTGAGAAGATTTTATTGATAAACGCCTAACGGCACTTACAAAATGGAGATCATTACAAAATTTGGATAAAACCAAACTAATCATTTAACAAATACAAAACAAGTAAATCACAAGGCAATTGATATTTTTCATCATAACTCAGACATAGCCTGACGCAATAGCGACACTTTTAAACTTCCTAACATTTAATTAGGAATTTCAAACGAGAAAAAGTACAAAATTAAGGACAAATGACACCAAATATCCAGATGATCAGATGCACCAAATATTCTAGTCAGGTTTTTGGTTTGTGTCCAAGTTTTTCCTCATTTTTTTTTTGATCGGCAATTTTTTTTAATTAAAAACTCGACAAAGGTACATCGAGGAAGTAAAAAGGAACAAGACACTTGCCGCATGATGTTGATACATGAAGAAGAGTGAAAGGCCCAAAACAAAACAAAGAAATAACATCTTTCTACACCAAAGCTTGAAATCCTTGTGTAAAAGCCGCAAACTTATAACAAACAACTCTTCAAATAGATTTATCAAATATAAGGCACCTAAAAACAATTACTCAACAAGAATTTGAAAAAAGCTATGTTTTTTTCTCAGCAAATCGAAACAATTTTATAAAACTCAAAAGGGGTGCATTGAGGGAAAAAACAAAGATGAGCTAAAACTTGCTCACCCACAAAAAAAAAAAAAAAATGAAACACAAATAAACATAAAAGAGCATCCAACAGAAAGTTGGATGTTACAACTCCTCAAATCCAACATAGAGTTTCAGTTTATGAATTCCATCAAGAAAGCTTTTAAAATTCTCCACAGAGTATACCTCAAGAATTTGAAAATATATTGAGAAGCAAGAAATGCAAGAAACGCCCTAGTATATAGTACCAAATGCATGCTTAATGGACAATTAATTTAACACAAATGTAAGATATATATGTCTACCAAAGAAGGAGATGACAGGTATAGTTCATCTAAGATCAAAACTAAGACCAACTTCCGATTAGCTAGGGACTATGGAATACACCCCAAATATATATATCCTTTCGAGTTTCTATAAAAAGTTTCGTTTGCCGAGAAAAAAAAAAAATCTTTTCCGGCTAAGCAAGGAATAATTTATTAATCGTTGAGAGCATGCATCCGAACTAGGTTGATACCGCCTTTCAAAAAAAAAGAACTAGGTTGATACCAAGGTTTTAAAAACCGTCCGTTACGTAACATAACACTTTTTGGGCCTTTCGAAACCATTACATGCCAGTATATTTATGAGAGGGGAAAATCACATGCTTATCGGCCACTTCCCGTTACGTAACTATCGATCCATTTTTGTTTCACAGTCCGATCCACGGCCTTTAAAGCCGATACTCTCGTTATGAGTGATTTTGGCATTTAAATTTTTTTTTTCTATAAAACATGAGGTTAAAAAATTCACGATCGCTAGAGCTGATTCCTTTTATGTTTTATTCGGTACTCCTAATACTGTTACATCTCGACCGTTACTGTTACGTGTCCCGATCGATACCGTTATTTAAAATCTCGGTTTGTACCCACGAAATATATGTTTACCTTTTTTCTTTATCGGCAAAAAGAAGATTTTATTAATCTTTGAAGATGATTTCAAAAATTAAAAGGATCACGGGCACACTGGCAAAAACCACCCTAGAACCACACCCAGAAGAAGTCAAGAAACCAACCAAGAACACTATAAGAAATACGAAAGCCTCAAAACAGCCCAACACAACCTAATACCAAAGCAACCTCAAATATATGTTTACCTTAATATCCGTCCATGAGACTCAAAGCAACAATGCATATACATAAACCCTACTTAATCTTCAGTTAGCTAGACAAAGGCCTACGGAAACACAAATCAGTCAAATTAATCTCATATCATGGAAAAACAAAAGTTCAAATCTCTTACCTTTAAATCAATAACCAATCAGTTGCCAAGATCTTCCCACCTTGTTTAATTAAGGGCCCCTTCACACAACATGCTAGCTATGTTCAGATCATAGATTTTGAAGAGGAATTTACAGAAGATCGAAAAAGAAAATTAACAAAGTAAAAAAAAAAAAAAAAAAATGAGAAAGCGCATAATTAGCTTCTCAAATTTCTTTCAATTTTGCACTATCCAAATTCCCCCCCAAGATGCAAACACAAAACATTGACAAAATGTTTACCTGATTTAGTGATCATCAATTTCCTCCCTTGCCAATCCTCACATGGCCATAATTTTCCCACAAATTCTCCCCATGTTCATCACTACCAACCAAGAACCTAAAACAGCTATCCGGCATTGCATTTCCAGCGTTTGAATTCGGCGTCGAAGAACCATGATCACTCGGCGCGATTCTTGTTATGATCTCTGGCCTTTGTTCATTGATGATTTCACAATACCCTCCCCCTCCACCCCCTCCTTGATGATAAATTCCTTCACTCCCTTGATAGTAACAAGATCCCCTTGGATAATTCTCTTTCCTTTTCTTGCTAGTTTTCCCAATGTAATTGTTGATCCTATCCCACTTCTCTTTACACATTAGCCCACTCCTATCATACCCAAAACACCCCATTTTCGCCGCGATTTCCTCCCAAACAACCTCTTCTAAACTCCCACTTTGTTGAAACCTTGACTCCATGCCCACCCTCAATTCTATCATCTTTGTAATCTCGCTTTCAGGCCAACTCTCGCCCCTCCAATTCTCGTTGGAAATCGTTTCGCTTCCGTTCTCGTTCCGGTGTGTTTCCTCACCTTTCGCATCTTCTTTTCCAGTCAACTTGTTCAAGGCCTCCATTAGAGCCGCATCGCGAGCTTCAATCCACGCTCTCTCGTTAGCCCAAAACTTGTGCTCTCTCTCAACTCTCTCCCTCTCTTGCTTCCTCCACTCTTCTTCCCTCATCGCCCTCTCTTGTTCCTTCCTTTCGAGTGTCTTCATCATCTTCTCCAGCCACTCCTCTTGTTTCTCCATTAGCTTCCTCATTTGAATGTCAATGAAGTCCCTTATCTTGGATTTCCAACTCCTTCTACCCGCCCTCTTCTTCTTGTTCGTTTCGTTTCCATCGGAAGAAGAAGTGTCGAATTCGGACGAGTTGGACAAGCTGAGGCTGTGACTATCACAATGCTTTGGAGCCTGGAACAAGGACTCTTGGTTTGGCGGTTGTGCAATATTAGAGTTGTTTGGGTTATGGAAGTGGAAATTGTTTCCCATTAGATGGGCGTCTGAGGTTGAAATAGGAGTGATATGGTCGCCGTAGAGAGCTTCGAGCTGCCGGAAAAATCTATAGTGTTTGCCGTCTTGTCTACCGGCTTTCCCTTCTTTAGTCTTCTTGTAATACTTGTACAGGTTTTCGAATTTCTCTCTGCATTTCTTCCCACTCCTTTGATACCCATGTTCCTCAGACATTATCCTGGAAAAATTAGTCATAACACACTAGAATTATTTCAATTACAAAATGAAGAAGTACAAGAGAACCCCACAGTTTAAATGACATGGATTGAGTTTCAAATTCATTTTCCTCTTTCTGTTTACTTTATTGGGTGTTGTTTGACTATTGAAGTTTTTAGAAAGTTATTTTTGAGAGTTGGAGTAGTAATGAGTGGAGAGAGATAGAGAGAAAAATTTATTAAAAATTGTGCCAAGAGTTGAAAGTTACTCTAAAAAAGGGCAACCAAACACAGCGAATGTTTTTTTTTTTTATAGGCAAAGAAGATTTTATAAATAAGAACTCAAATAAGATAACGGTACATCGAAGGGTAGAAAATTAGAAGTGGGAATTTTTGACACAATACAAACTCAACACGAAATTAACGGGTTATGGCTAGCTATTTTTGACACAAAACACAAATGTGACATGACACGATAACATGAAAAGCTGAACGAGTCAGGTTTGTGTTGAGAGAATTATAACACAAATATGAGGTGATATGACACAAATATGACATGACGCAGGGTGAAAATTTATGAAAAAATACAATAACACGACACAACACGAACCAAACATGAAATTAGTGGGTTAGAGTAGACTATTTCTGACACAAAACACGAATATGACATGACACGATAACTTGAAAGGCTAAACAAATCGGGTTAAAATTAAGAGAGTTCTGACACGAAAAAGAGATGACATGATACGAATACGACATGACACGATCCAATGAGATTTTATATATAAAAGGACACGATAATACAGGACGAACCGGACATGATGTTAGCAGGTTAGAGTCAACAATTTCTGACACGAAATATGAATATGATATGACTTGATAACGCGAAAAGCTAAACAGATCATGTTAGAGTTGAGAGAATTCTGACACGAGTACGAGATAACACGGCACGACACGACGAGGGGTGGGAATTATGAAAGGACATGATAACACGATACGAACCGAATACAAAGTTAGCGGGTTAAGGTCGACTATTTCTGACGTGAAACACGAATATGACGCGACACAATAACACAAAAATCTAAACAGGACAGGGGAGGGTTAAGAGAATTCTGATATGAACACGAGATGACACGACACAACACAATACCCATAGAGAACAAGCATCAGACAATGTTAGGGGCTGAAAGCATCCAAACTGTTTAGTCATTGTTTTACCAAAAGTTTTGCTTAAAAATGGAGGGTTCTCAGTTTCAAAGATGAAGTTTGCGTCAGTCAAGGAGAAACATGTACGTGATTTGCACAGAAGCAGATTAGAAAACAAAGAGGAAAATTACACCTGAGACTTTCAACTGAAATTCCACTGTGATGTCACTTTACGACACTAATTTGTAAATCAACAGTGACAAGTTTCTGATCAGAATCTTTACCCCAGAAAATTGAACAACTGAGAAGCAACATTCCTCCTATAGCCCCAAGCTTAATTTTCTAGGGACACGATCGAATTTTCTAGCTAGGGACACAGCACACTGACCACTGTAGTGGGTTTTTGCTCAGATATGTTCTAAGCTAGGGACATGAACAAACACACCTAAATTCACTTGCCCTTAATTTTAAGACAAAATTTAAAAGAGAAAAAGAAATTAAGGAGATTTGAGGATTGACAAACGAACTGGTTATTACCAAACGGCTAAGTAGCTGAAGATCATACATAGTACGTACCAAGATTGGAGAGAGAGAGAGAGAGAGAGAGAGAGAGAGAGAGAGAGAGCTAGGGTATGTGACTGTGTAGCTACTAGCTAGAGACTTCATCCCACAAAGTATTAATGACCACTTTGGTTTAGCCTAACGCGTATTTGCTCGACTTCTCTAAGGAAATTGATCGAACGCCTAAATTAATTCACCTGTCAAATTATTAAATAAAATAAAGAAAGCCTGAGGTTAAGAGGGTTTAATTAATTAACAAACGAATTTCTTCGTACAACATATAACTGTTGGTTAGGAAATAGCAAGTAGACAAAGAAATTAAGAACCGAGAGAGAGAGAGAGAGAGAGAGAGAGAGAGAGAGAGAGAGAGAGAGAGAGATGAGACCTAGAGACTTCATCCCACAAGGGGCCCTTTTGATTAGCTTCCTTGAACTTAGAATCAAGCCTAGATCTGATCTCAAGTAGTGTCAAGGTCTCTTGTCTAGGCCACCTTCCACTCCCGCCACCACCACCACCATCCCCAAACCCAACTCCGCCGCAGCCGCCGTCCATCTCCAGCCCGTTCAGACTAGCACCGCTCGACGCCGCGGCCGCTCCCCCTCCTCCTCGTCCTGTTGAATCAGAGGGAAACTCGTGGTGTTGTAGAATCCCCCCATGTGGCTGCTGCACCAGGTAGGGGTTGTTGTGGTGGTGGTGGTGTTGAGATTCGAGAGTCAGGTTCCGGCCGCCGGAGAATAGGTCTCCTGGTGCTGGTGGGATGGCCGCGAAGTGAGCCCTTCCTCCGTTCATGTACTGCCTGAGATCTGCCATGCCTCCGTACTGGTCGTCCATTTCCACGATTTGTGAAAACACTGTTTAGAACTTTAGTGGCTGCTTGCACGAAATAAAAATGGATGAGAGAGAGAGAGAGAGAGAGAGAGAGAGAGAGATTAAGAGAGAGATAGAGAGAGAGAGAGAGGAGCGGCAGACCCGGATCGTGTCTTGGAGGAAAAAGCTTTCAATTTAGGAAGAGGACTACAATGGACCCATCTCTCTTCTCTTTCTGTTTTTTTTGCAAATCTCTCTCTTCTCTCTCTCTCTCTCTCTCTCGATGTGTATCGTGTACGAAGAACAGTGCGTGTGTATGTATGCTGACAGCATAACCCCATAGGTTTATAAAGCTACTGTGAGCAAATTCCCAAAAAAACAAAAACAAAAACAAATAGCTACTGTGAGTACAGACAAAGGGCTACAGACTCACGTACAGATTGTATTGGGATCCCTGGTTTAAAAAAAATGATCGGAGTCCGTAATTTTTAAGAAAAAATATTTATTTAAGATTTTAAGTAAAAAATTCAACTCAATTGTATATTATTGATGGCGTTTACAAAACATTCAATATTACTTTAGAGTTCAAGCCCAAATTCCGAAGCAAAATCCAATATCTCGTGAATTCTCTAAGATCTTAAATGAACGATTTCAATCATCTTTATGTAAACCGAGACACGTCACAAAGCAATACGTGCTCATATTCTTTTCTGATAGCTAGGTTGGTGGTTGGGAGGGGGAGAAAGGAAAGGATAAAGCATGCAATTATGCTTTTAAAAATGGAACTGTACGTAGTAGGAGTAAATAGTACACGTGAGAGAGAATGATTTCGGAAAAAGAGGCGGATCCCAAAAAAAAAAAAAGGTAAATAAAGAGAGGAGGACAGGTGTCAAGAGATGAGACGATGATTTGAGTACAAGACGAGCAGTGCCTCTTCCCCTTGCTTACGCTTCTACAGTGCATAGGATCCTGACTTTTTTGACTTCTCTCTCTCCTCATCACCACAGGCACAGTAGTAGTATCACAGTCGACAATTGGAACCCCCTTCTCTCTCTAGATCTCCAAAAGGCGTTTACAAAGGTTTTATTTTTTTATTTTTTTTATTACCGGATGTGTAAGCCGGTTTAGATGTATCTCGATTAATTTTAAAATTCTCAAGATAACTACTCAGTGACACCAAAATTTGAAATATTTGGCTGTGACCTCATGCAAAAGCAAGTATTGTTTTTATAGGCCAGACCCTTTGCAAAAGTATTCAGTATAATAATTCTAGGTAATCTGAAAATGAGCATTTATAGTTTAGCTTCACTGTAATATGAATACAATTATAGTGAATTTGAACCATTGATTCATATATTCGAGATATTTTTGGGTAATTTGTTGGGGTACGTAGCATTGCTCTATTCAGTATGAATGCTTCTATATCTTTCCTTTCCTTTTCTTTTTGATTGTTAGGGTGTTTTGGCCAACTTAAGCATGTACACATCAGTCGTTTTCTTTGTTGATCTGATAAAAGACAAATCATCTATGTCAGAATTAAAAGATTCACAAGAGATTTCTCTCTCATGGCTTGGTCACAAAAGGTTGCGAAGTCTCGAATAGGACTTGAGGATTCACAAGGAATATTTGGGGGATGGTGTTGTGCAGCGGTGTGCTGTGCAACGGCTCTCAATCGTTAATTGCTGAGATGAGATCTGAGCCGTCAGATGCACGATCCAACGGCTTGGTGGTGCATAGCATAGTACTGTGCACCTCATTGCACAACACCAACCATAAGTCTATTCACAAGAAACTAATTTCTCAATGTGCGGCTTGGCCACAAGAGGTTGCGAAGTTTCCAACTTCAAATATGTGGGTTTATAGTGGCTTATATATCCCCTTTCCTTTCAATCTTCACAGTAACCACACTCAGCAAAACTTTAGTATTCAACGAAATAATTTGAGCCCATAGATTAACAAAATAGTTGATGGTATTGTTTCACAACAGATTATGCATGGGACTCCAATTACTCTGAACTTACTCCCAATTATCCTCTGTAACAAAATCATCAAACACATATTGTACAAGCAATTAGTTTTTTTTGGGTAAGTTTTCTATTTTTATTTTATTGTTTGAGTCGGGCCTTAGCTTCGCGCAACAGATTCGACCCGTCTATGCCCCCGACGGTGTAGAAGAGTCTGCGGCTCGAGTTGCAGGCTGGCACCACCAAGCGCGGGCTACAAGCAATTAGTTGGTTCAATATTAGTAATTTGCAATGTTATGTTCTCATGATTTTTGCTTTTGTAAAGTATCTTAAGGATAAAGCGCGCGTATTGTAGATTTTGACTTGTTATGAACCTTTCGATGCAGGATAGTATATATTCCTTTTTATTAATTTATGATTATGAACTTGGTGAGATTTTTCTTTTTTGTTCTTGTTTTTTTGAACGGCTTTCTTTTTTGTTCATACTATGCTAAATTGATCAAATTTTTAATTGGGTAAATTGCCGGCATGACAACTTTTACGTATGAAGAAAGCAGACAGTACAAAAGGAGAGGCCAGGGATATAAAAAGCATCCGCACTGATAATAATCGAAAGAGAAAATGACGGCTTAGGATGTGTTTTGATAATTAATAATGCCCGCCAAGGACAAGCTACATTTGTTAATGTTAAAAATGTCATTGGCAGGTATTAATTATCAAAACACGTTATTGGCCGTCATTTTTCCTAATCAAAATCAATAAAATTTGCAAGCTAGGCATATCATCTTTCACTTTTTATTTCTTTGGGTAAAAAAAAATACTAAAATTTTGTAATTTTAATACAATTTGACTTTTCTTTGTTATTGTTGCACATAGCCGATATAAGCGAAAATATACTTATAACCAAAATATAATTAAAGCAGACTTTTACATTGCAAAAAATTTTTACAAAATTTTGTCACCGCTGAACCGAAATCCTGCAGCCGGTGTTAAATTTTGCCCTATAGGCTATATAGAACAACGGTTAACTATAGACTATAGAGAACAACGGCTACAAAACGCTCCAAACTTTCTGTTGCCATAGCATGCATCTTTCAGGCCTAGCTAGTATGACTTAACTTCAGTTTGGGCATGTCAGTGACCCAATATGATTATATGGCCCTTCATTTAATTTTGGTTTGTAATCCAATACTAATAAGGCTGAGTTCAGGTAAACTTTTCTTGCTGTGTTTGGATGAGTTTCTGATAATTTTTGGATTTGTTTTTTGTGATAATGAGTAGAGAGATAAATTAAGATAATAAGTGAAAATAGGGGTAATGAGTATTGAGAGAGAGAAATGTGAATAATAATTTGAGATAAGGGTAATAAGTGGAGAGAGGAATAAGAGTAATGATTGGAAGCAGGGATAATGACTGTTTTTTGAGTTGAATTTTTTTTTCCTATAAAGCAAACAGAACAAAAAGCTTTTTTTTTTGTTTTTATTTTATGTGTTTTGTTCATCTTTTTTGAATTTTTGTTAGATCGTGTCATATTTTTTTGGAGTAATTATCCATGTCAACGAAGGAGTCAAAAAAGGAAAAAAATTATGACTAAAAGCGAAAAAAGTTCACTAAAGACGAAAAAAGATCAAACAACTGCCTTTTTTTTAAAAACCTAAAGTGTCGTCTTATATGAATTTTTTTCAATATCTGTCTACATTTTTTTTTTCTGATTCCTCTTATTAAGACAAATGATTAATCCAAAAAATTAAATAAAAAAACTCAACAAAAAGTTGCGAAAAGTAAACAAATACCGAAAAAGTTCTAGACAAATAAGTTTACAAGAACTGATCAGCCTAAATTTGCAGTGGAAAATTGACTAGAAAAAGAAAAAAGAAATTTAAAAAGCAGGGAGAAATTTAGGGCACTATGCTGGAAAAGAGAGAGAGAGAGAAGATATGAAGAAATGGAGCTTGATTTTACTGTGTGGCGAGCCGTAGAAAGACCCATGGTTGCTGAAGTTACTCATCATAAAAAATGAAAACAATGTATTATTTCTCATTATGGGTTTTATAGGATGCGGGGTCCGTCCTTTTACGTGTTTTATCCCAATCATTCGTGTTGTAGAACTTGATAAATATAATATCCGTGTAAAATATCAAGTCGATCGAACATCCGTAAATAGAAATCGAAGACTATTATTCTCTAAAAAGTGAAGGGCAAATATGATGTTCAAAATACACTTTTAAAATAAATAACATTCAGTCATGCTGTTAACATCATCCGTTGGATCAACTTCGTATTTTCGCAATAATGTGCTACTTATTGAGCTCCACAACATGAAACGATTAGATCCAAATTTTGGGCTCACGATGAACCCAAAAAAACTAATAAGCAAATAAAACACGTGAGGCACGTTAATTAATGCTCATCACGCAATTCAAGTAGCATTAGATTTTCCAAAATGGTTATTCCGAAGCAAGATAAACCTTGAGGTGCAAGGGCAGACTCCACGTAACATTTTTGGGTTCTTAAAGGTCGTGAGTTCAAATCTCACCTCTATGGAAAAAATGCCATAATTTTCTATTATGTGTACGGCAAAAAACGAAGAGATGGAGAGTCGAACGTACAACCTCGTGACTAGAAGAGGGGGCCTCCTATCATTGAACCACACTCACTTGTGTAGTAATACACATAACATCACTTTCCAAAAAAAATAAAATTACATAACATATATAATATTTTTAATATATTTCCATATTTGGAGGCCCTATTATTCGGCCAAAAATTAGAGGCCCAAGCTAAGCGGTGGTCTGGTGGGCTTGTACCCGGAGCTGGGCATGCATGTTCCGAAGCACCCAAAATGATTATTGATGAAAAATTTATTAGAAGCATTATATTTCCTTATATATGAGCATGGCTTTTTGCTTTTTGGTTTGTCGTGACCATTGATTGGATGATGTTTCAGCCTTCAGGTATGTGTAGTGTACTGATATCATGGCAGTCGTTTGAGCTGATATAATTGTTGCAGTGCTGGAAACCAGATAGGCCTCCTCCTTTTTCTATTACTAGTGTCTTAAGGTCCATGTCTCTGAAACTACCATTTATGGCTAGCTCCTCGGGCCTTAATATTATTAATTAATTACCAACTTACTTTACATAACAGCAATCTATATTTTATGCATGATCCGTCATAATTGATGCAGCCGATTGATCAACTTTTATTTCGAATTCAAAAGGACAGAGGGCGTTTTATGAAGTACTGTTGACATTTGATTTGGGATGATATGTTTTGCGATTAGATCGAGCATCAGATTGAAATAACCCCACGGGTTAAGGGCCGAGATTTAGGAACTTATTACTCCCTTCGTTGGAGCATATGGTGTGATTAGGCTCCTAGATTAATCGAGGTGTGCGCAGGGGGACTCGGACACCTGAATTATCAATAGCATCGGGTAGAAATCTTTTTTGTTTTGTCACGGAATATGGTGAGGAGAGAATATTATTTCATAGTGGCTTTAGTTAAATTCTTTAATAATTAAAGACAACGAAATTAGGAGCGAAAGAACCCTCAAAAGGCACATAAAGAACGGTTCACATTAGGGCTGCATATGCGTCGAGTCGGGCTTGTACTAGATAATAACGAGACTTGTGTATGCCTAAGCTCGGCCCATTAATAATCGGGCTTCATTTAATATTCCCCAGCCCGGTGCTCTTAAAGTTTCATTTCCCAAGTCCGTCCTTCTAGCCGATATTTATTTTTTAAAATAGAGTGTTCAAGTGTAAATTAATCATTCCCACTTTTATAAATTAGAGTTTCCAATCATGATAATTATACTTGTTCAAAGACGAGGGAATATATGTATATGTATACACATTAAAAAAATTGGTATTGTGTATATAATGTATAGTAGTAGCTTTTTTCCCCTTCTTAATGCTATTTTTTTATAGTATAAATATAAATGCACGTCATTGTCATTATTTTATCGAGCCAGGACAGGGCTTGATTTTTCGAGACATTCCCAATCCCATCTCATTAACTAAACAAACTTAAAAACTCAATCCAACTGGACTTGATAGGCCTAAATACATATCCCAAACCCTTAAAAAAACGAGCTGTGCTACGTGCACAGTAGGCTGTGCACAGCAGCTGTGCATAGCGGCAGTTTTCTTCCACCTCGGGTCACGCAAAGATGATAGGCCTAAATTCTGAAGTGATTTTGGGTGTTTTGTTAACGCCTCTAACGATATCGAACGAAGCTCATTTTTTACAGAGACCTTAAACAACATATTTTGAACAAAATGAGCGGCTCCGATCATCTTTGTGCGATCCGAAGCGGGAGAAAACGGAATCTGTTCACAGCTGCTGTGCACAGCTGCTGTGTGCACGTAGCTTTTCTGTAAAAAAACAGGTTGGGTTGGAGGGCCTAGCCAGCCGGTGTGCATCCCTAGTTCGCATATCTAATACTATTTGTTTATAAGAAATTCAATACAATTCGACAAAATTCTAAGATTATTTGGGTTTTTGGTTCCCAAAAAAACCTAATTTCGAAATAATGTATAAAATATTTAGTAGTCAATTGCACCCTTGTAATTTAAAAGGGACTTCAATATTGTACTTTTTCAAAATCTAATAATGGCATAAGGTGACGTGACTAACGTTTGACTTATGTGGAATGAGATCAATTTATATTTTTATTTTGGCATCTCTACTGGTGTCTTTAGGAGTTTGGAATTTTGAGATCTTTCAAAATCTAATAATGGCATAAGGTGACGTGATACTCTTAGGTCCCGTTTTCACTGAGAAAAAACACTAAAAACTTAACGCATTTTTACCATATCGTTTTCACTAAAAAAACTAAAAATTTAACGCATTTTATCAATTGATTCCACTAATTTTTTTTTACTAACTCAACAACTTTTTCACTCACATATCCATTAAAAACTTTTTCATTATTGAAAAAAACTTGACATTTCTTAAACAATTTATTCACTATCGAAAATACCTTACAACTTTTAAACCACGAAAAAAAAATACAAAATTTTCACTACCTGATCAGAGAAAAACATGTATAGTAATGACAATATAAGTAGTAGTAATTCGTATGGTACAATATGTGTACTCTATTTAAATCAGAATTTTCCAACCCAAATCAGATTTTATGCATTTTATACCGACAAAATCCAAGGATTCTCAAAATAAATCAGAGGAGCAAACACAAGAATCTAGGGGGTAAAGCTGACGAGGACTCCGAAGTAGATCGACGATGCGTGGACAAAGAGAGAACAAAGGGGGTAAAGCTGGGTTTTAGGCTTTTAGCTCCTTGGTTTTGTATTTTGTCGGTGTAACTTTAAGCGCGTTTGAAGATTGGAAAATTATTGCAGACAGGACCAATGCTACCATTTCTCATATCTTTCGGCAAGCGAGCCGGATAGCCGATTGTCTATTCCGTTTGGGTTCACAATAAGAGGAGGAGTTGAATGTTACTAGGAATGTTTCTTTTGCGACTAGGGAATTTGTCCTTGCAGATATCATGGGGGCAAGGATGGAACTAGGAGGTCTAATGGCGGCGGCCATCACGACAAGAATTTTAGAAACTGTAATTATTATATGTGAAAAAATAATTTTATCCCTAACTTATATAATCTCGCCACTGCTAGGTTTTTTTCCTTATTTTTTTATTATACTAATCATAAATCTTCTTCTTTTTTTTCCCAAGAAAGAGACACAAAAAATATTCCAAACTAAATTCAATGGGTCAAAATGAAATAATATAAATGATGATGTGTAATTAAGGAAAAATAAAAATCCACACTCTAACCTTAAAACAACTTAACCAAAAAAATTAAGGGAATTTAATTATAATATCACTCCCCAAATTTATAATGTCTTTGGGAGTGCGGTTATCAATTTGGAAACTCCATATAGGGATCTTCTGTATAGGGATCTGAGGAGTGATATTATAAATTTGGAGAGTGGCATTATTGATGCCCAAAATTAAAGTTAGTCTCTTTTCGTACTTCATGTTCGAAAACATCATTTACTATAGTTTTTGTTATGTTATTTTAATTTTTATGGAGCCGACGACTATTAATATTATAATGCGTCTTTTTATTTTTTAAGTATACATTTTGCCACTGTTAGGCAAAAATTCCGATTCCGTCCCTGCATTGGGTTGGCCACCTTAGGATCTAATTATGGTTATTGTTTTTTCTGTTTCTAGGATGGATTGTATTATGGTACTCTATCTTATGACTCGTTTTCGCTAGTTGCTTTATAAAATTTTCGTTTGACCAAAAAAAAAAAAATTAGATCGGAAAATTATCTAGAGCGGCGATCGACAACATCAAATGGGTTTTAGCCCTTTCATTTTCGTATTCTCTCATAACTTTTTATCGGTTTCAAAGATCGAAAAACTATCTAGTGCGGTGTCAACAAGAGATGGCTCATGCGCAAAGTCAGAAAATAATTCGATATAGAAATAGTAAATGTTTCCGTGTCGGCGTTTTTTCCTATAAATCTCTTAAAATTAATTGGTGTTAGGGAGGGTTTCAATTAAGTCTTTTATAGCATTCGATATCGCACCCGCAAGTCTATTTTCAGAGCAGTCGCAGGAAGTGATATTGTGTAACCAAATTTATGAGGGCACTTCGAGCCCAGCATTGCCGGACCCCACAACCTTAAAAGTGTGCAGTTCTCTTAAATTTAAAAAATTTCGATATGTAGTGATCTTTATACATATGTACCAATATGTTTCACCATGAGTACTCAAGGAAGTGGAGGGGTAGATATACATATAATAGTTCCAAATCCAATGCACAGGCAGCTGCCAAACGCAAGAACAATAATTGAACTAGCTAGTGGTTGTCCCAGCATGCACTAGCTAGCTAGCTATAGCTATACTGGGACATATGAAGAAGAGAACACAATTTCTCGCCTCATGTGATTACAAGCAACCCCCCACGTACTGACATGCAGTCTGCATCTTATCTGTAGTGTATAGTACTACACACGACGTGTACCCTTCTCCCCATTCAACACTGCCTTCCAGTACATCTCCCTCCCATGTCTTCTTCCCCCTCGATCCCACCTAGCTAGCTACCTTTCAAATTTCCTTCCATTTTTCCCTCCACCTCCTCTCTCTCTCTCTCTCTCTCTCTCTCTCTCTCTCTCTCCATAATGCATGTTCCCATATTCATAGTTGTGGTGCTGGGTTAGCTTGCACTAGAGTCCATATTTGCAATTGGACAGGGCCGTCTAATGGGAGAGGCCAAGGAAACGCGTGCTTCGGGCCCTCAAAAAATGTTAAAAGTGAGGGCCCTCAAAATTCTAGAGTCTCTATATATATGTATGTATATATGGCCCTAAATTTTTTTTGCACTGAGCATTCTTTACACAAAATAGGCCTAATTGAAATTTAAGAGTTACAAAATAGGCCTAAATAGTAGAATTACTCATTAGAAACATTGAGACGATCAAAAAAAGAAGAAGAAAAGAAACACCTGAGGAGTAATTGGTTTTTTAATGGTTTTTTTTTTTATAATGGTGGAATTACTCTTTTGTAATGGTTTTTTTATGAGACTTTTTGTAGACCACTTTTGTATGAAAAATATAGAAAGACCTCATTCAAGATGTTCGCTTTCGGCCTTCAAAACTTATGAGTCGGCCCTGCAATTGGACCTTTGATTATGGAGTGGTGTTGGGGTCGTGTGCCGCGTGTCCTATTTAGCTTACGAAAGTGGACAGGAGAATTGGTCCCTCAAGATTAATTGAGTTGCGCGTAAGCAGAGTTGGAAACCTGAGTTAATTAATATGAACGGAATTGATACTTGAAGTATGCAAAGCGACCCACCGACATTTAACCCAATTACTTAACCAAAAAAAAAAACATTTCACCCTATTGGAAGGTATACTAATAATTTGCATGGAGAGAAGCTCAATCCAAGGAGATGTGAAGAGTACCGGAAAGGGACAAAAAAAAAAAAAAATGAGGGTCAAACCTTATTTTGACTTTAGGGATCGTTTTCTTAACTTTTTGTTTAAATAATTTTCACTTTAGTATCCGTCCATTGTCACTATTCTGAACATTACAACGAACTATATATTTTTTCATTTATGTCATTCTTTTTTTAGATCTTATTAAAACATTTGTCTACACTTAGCTGGTTTGCCCATCTTCTGTTCCGCACTTAGCTGATTGGCGGATGGCTAGCGGGTATAAAAACCTGGAAAAGCATATTTGGGAGTCGTGTTTCTACGCTACTTTATGGTCTGTTTGGCAAGTAAAAAATGACTACATTTTCAACAAGTCGACAACTCAGGCGTGGGAGGTGGGGGAATTGGTCAAAACTAGGGTCGCAATGTGGATAAAGGCGAAGTTCGACATCAAAGTCTACTTAGTGGAGGATTTTAAGCTTTTCCTAGATGGCGTTCGAAAAGTACGTTTGTAATGTAGTTTGAGGTGTGGATCCAACTGTCTGTTGGATGTGTTTTCTTTTTGTTGCATTCTAGCGCCTTGTGCTTAGATGCTTTCTCGATGTACCCATTTCGAGTTATAAAAAATATTCCGTTTGTCGAGAAAAAAAAAATTGTCTACCCGAACTAGTAAGTAAAAAAAAAAACAAGTTACTTGTTGATTCAAATATAACGATTGTAAAAATTGAACAAATAAACTACACCGTGAGGAATAGTTCAAATTAGCTATCCATATTTTTGATATAACGTACGGCAGCGATTGAAAGCAATGTGCTCCATTTGTTTTGACGTAAAATATTTTACAATTACAATGTAAAATGTTTTTTCAAGAAACAAACTTTAAATTTTATTTTTTTCAGTGTTTGGTTGGCACATGAAAAATATTTTTCAAAACAATGGCGGTTTGCTGGTTTAGAAATATTTTAATCGAGTTTGCTCTCTCTCTCTCTCTCTCTCTCTCTCTCTCTCTCATTTTTGATCTACTAGGATTTGGAAGAAGAAGGGAATGAAGTACGTGGTTTTTTAAAATGTCATACCATCGATCAAGGTGTGAAATGCAAAAATGGCTTACGACCAAAATTAGAGGAAAATAATTTCACCCCGTTGGTGCAAAATATTTTACATTGAAAATATTTTTCTCATTCTTTTTCTAGCCAAACAACGAAAAATTGACAAAATATTTTACGTCCAAATAAACAAACGGAGCCTAATTTTGCCTAATTTTCGTAATTGGAATACATCATTAATGTTGGAAGTAGTGTCTTCTTGTGCGCGCATTTTGGGTTTCTTCGGTCGTCAAATCAGGCATGTCACAACTCACATGGCAAAACAGCTTCTCGGGGACAATGAAGCTAACAGAATTCATTCCTCAAAATGTCTGCTTCTTGGTAGGGTAATTTATACCAACCTCCTTTGAGGTATTTTTTACACTTGGCTCCCAATGTTTCAACTAATTACAGAAGCCTCCTGTGAATGCAAATAACGTAGGTTGGTTAGATCGATCACTCTGTTAGTCTTTTGTTAAATTTGTGGATTCCAATTTTTTTTTTATTACAAAAATAGACAATTTCATTGCTCACAAAAATAGAAAATTGCCCGGAGGCTACAAAATCTCAACATCCAGAGACCATCGTTGCCCCAACCTTTTAAAGAATTTCACCAACCTCCCTTGAATAGAAGTTAGATCTTATCTGTTAGTCTCTTGTTAAAGTTATGAATTCCAAGTTAATGACCTTAATAATAATAAAAACTCTGCGTTTTCGCCTGTAAGCAACCCTGGGGAATCCATTTACCAAAGGAATTAAGACCGTTTTGGGAGTAAATTAGTTTGAGAGCAAAGTTATTTGTCTGTAACTTTGTTTTTGGGGATTCAAGAAATTTATTTTCTCACCGGCAAAATGAGGGCGCAATAATTTAATGGAAAACTATGCAGGAAAACTGGGAGATACACAAAGTTCTTTTTAAGGTCATTAACTTGGAATTCATAACTTTAGCAGAAAACTAACTGATAAGATCTAACTCCCATTCAAGGGAGGTCAATGAAATTCTTTAAAAGGTTGGGGGTGTAGTGTATTTGTCAAAATCCTCAGGAAAGTCCCATGCATAGCAAAAATAATAATAATAGATCAAACTTCGTATTGTCGGCATGGTACTCCCCCTGTCCCTTTTTAATTGACCACTACGATTTTGTGTGTCATTTTTAATGGTTTATATCTATCAACGTATATTATGTTTTAAGTTTTTAAAATCATGGCCTATCAAACAAGATTCATATTACATATTTTTAGTAATATATATTGAGAGATATAAGCAACTGAAAATGGTACGCAAAATCGTAGTAGACATTTAAAAGAAACGGAGTGAGTGCTAATTGGTAGGGATGAGAATTTCAGACACGACCCATTAGCACCGTTAGCACAAGAAATAGGAACCTATTCTGATTTTTTGGAGGATGATTATTCTGTAGAGTTTTAAAAATGAACCAAAGCTTCAAATATCGACTCCTACATGGCATATCGGCTACTAACTAATTAACGGATTTTCGACCTTCTAGTGCCACTAATCCCCGCTATACCATATCAAAAATTCAAATCCGTATCGGCTGATTCTAGCTACGTATCAATTTTTATTTGATTTTCATTTGATTTTTCGTCTGCAACATAACCGTTACGGCCGCTTCATGTTCTCTGGCACATAAAATAAATTTAAAAAATTTCACAATCGCAACACTCAATTTCCGCTACGTATGAATCGTTACACACCTGTTTAAAACCTTGAGATGAACGGTTGAGATAATAAAAATTTCGGACCCACAGAGTACCTGAACGGGATGTTTCAGTTAGCATGTGTCCCTTTAAGTATGCATCTTTTCTGCCCTGAGAGAAGTTTTCTTTGCCAAATTCTATGAAGCAGAAACCAGCACATATTGGGCACTACGATCCAAACAATGGCACTTAATGCATGCAAGAATCTCACTGCCCCACTGTATATCAGAACCTCTGCTCTGAGTTGTGTGAGTGTGTGTGTGTGTGTGTGAGAGAGAGAGAGAGAGAGAGAGAGAGAGAGAGAGAGGGAGGTGATGGCTGGTTTTGAAGTGGAGTGGGAGTGTAGAGAGAGAGAGAGAGAGAGAGAGAGAGAGAGACCGAACGTTCCATCCATGCACGTTAACAGCAGCACGAGTGGACCATTGTCCACGCAGATCAGGTGCTGCAGCGACTGCACCACTGTCCTGCTCATGCATGTGCATGCATGCCTTGTTCTTGATGATGTAGTACGACCGGTCACATAGAGTCATACTGTACGTTGAAACAGTAAGTTTCTCATATATTAGGACAAGACAACACTGTTGAATTGGAGTTCACTAGTAAGATATATTTCGTCAGTCTCAAATTACTTTGTCTATTTTCATCATTTGGGACCTTTTAAAAAATTACATATATCTTTTAATTTGGACTAATACTTTTTATATATTATTGAACAGAAAACACACATATATGATATGCGAATGGGAAACAGTTTATCTTCATATTATCATATGAGCCACAAATTCTAAAAATATTCGATATGGATCTTGTTTGATATATTTCAATTAGTTCTACAATATTATATTTTCAAAATTTTATAAGATATTATAGATCGTGAGATATAAATAATTTTTTGAGTAGCACGACTGCCCAAAAGGGACCAGCAATTAGGGACAGAAGAAGAATATGTTTTTGTTGGTAATACGGAGTGTCCCGAATCAGCTTGCGCACATCTCGGACTAATCCCTACAGACCCTCTCATAGTCATTTCACATGCTTGCGTGTGGAGGTAAGGTAACCCTAAGAATTATTGAGAAGGAAAATTGAACCTAAGACCTTAGAAATTAATGAGCAAACTTCTAAGTTTCAAGCCAAAATCACTTGGCTAAGTCCTTATTTGGGGTATCACTAGTACTTCCTCCGTCCCGTAATGGATGTCATTTATGACGCTTTTTGTTGTCCCAAAATGGATGTCCATGACACTTGATCTTTCCATTTTGCCCTTGTCTCTAATTATTCAAATTCAAATTACTTTTAAAAAAAGGCCTCAGATTTGCAGCAAGCCAACACTGCCGCCCAGATTCTTACTCCAGGATTTACTCCTTGGATTCCGTGTGGGGTTTGTATCAGTCAAGTTATTTTCAAACTAAAAGGGTATTTTTGGAAAGTTTTATTAGAAATAGTGTAATGATTGTGTCTACATAAATTTTGAGTTTTTCCAAAATTGACATCCATTACGGGACGGAGGGAGTATATATTTACATGTTGGTTGCAATACGGAGAGAAAAGTAACCGTGCGTAAAACCATATTTTGTCTGTTTTTTTTAAATGATTTAAGACTTGATTCAATTATTTTGTGGTCTTTAAATGAATGTCGCTAAAACATTTATTTTTATGATCCGAATTGTTTATTTCTTTGCCGCTATCTTTTTTCATTATTTTAGTAAAAAATTAAGTTATTTAGATTTTTTTTTTGATAGGCAAAATAATTATTAAGGATACTTGTCAAAGGATACAACAAGTAAGGGGGAAGGGGAGGGGAATCCAACAATTAAGTTATTTAGTTACCGATAAGTATCTAATCAACTATCTTTAGTGTAAAATTAAATTTTTTTTCCCTAGAATCGGGAATGGCGCGCACATGCCACCTACACCCCATATACCTTTGCCCCTACAAGACATGTCGATGACGTGTCGCGTACATATTGGCTGATATTGGTAGATAACTCTTTTCAAAATGTTTTCTCCTAAAATGGTGATATAATACTAATTTGAAATTAATGGCCATATACTCCCTACGTTGCATAAAGTTGATCCCCTACGAAATTAAGTACAATTATCAAGCTTAAAAATAATATACTTGCTGAAATATGGAGTAATTTTTTATGCCATTTAAAAGAATTCATTGAGATCTATCAAGTAAGATCCATATTATCTAAAAAATTATTTTGATAAATACGTTACTTTTAAATTTGAAAATTGCAAGTAGTTTCGTAGATGTTTTACCGGACGGAGGGAGTAATAATATGCATCTACGAAAGAGATCAATAGTACTAAATGCTATATTCTCATCGAGTCTTTGACACGGCATCCGATAGCTTCGTCCCGCACAATATGCCACTTCTTTGATGCGTTCGTGCTTTCTAGAAACTTACCCGTCGAGCAAATGGAGATGCTTTGATCCATGGATGTTGAAGCTCGAGGCATCCTTCAGACCCGGGATGTTGTAGTGCATCCTCGCCTCGACCTGGGGTGCTGTAGACTGTAGTCCACCCTTTGAACAATGGCTCTCAGATTCAGCCGTCTATTTCGGTAATGAAACGCAGGAATTTTAATACAAATAATGGACGACTCGAACTTGTGGGAGCTCAGATTAAATTCAAGTCATTCATGCCGAGATAGATAGCTAGATAGGCTACACTACATGGTGTAGTGAGGTGGGTGCATTACAACCCCTTCCCATCAAATAGGGTAAACTGGATTGTAGATTGCTCTTTCATTGCAGGCCTTATATATATACCTCATTAAACACAAAGAAAAAAAAATCGTTGCGATATTTTGCCCATAAAATAACTACTCCCTCTGTCCCTATTTGTTTTTTTTTTGCTCGGCAAAAGGAAATTTTATTAAACTCGAAAGGATACATCGAGAGGAAAAGCTGGGGAGCAAACTAACTCAACTTAGCGAAAAGAAAAAACGAAAACAATCTCATCCAGCAGGAAATTGGAAGAGAGCACCTTAAGGATTACAGTTTCAACAAACGAATACCATCTAAGAATCTTTTGAACTCCTCGATCGAATACACCTTAATCTCACAAAAAACTTTCATCCACATGGCCACTCTGTACTTGATTAAATCCACTACCTCCTCTAAGCTGATCGTCACATTCTGAAAAATAGCTTGTTCCGCATAATCCAAATTGACCAGATTGTCGCATAGAAGCAAGCTTCCCAAATGTGTTTTTCTAGGTTGCGGAAACTGGTATCAAACCACCAACTCGCCATCCCAGCTATCGAGGAAGGGCAAACCCAAAAAAAATGCCACCAATCCAGAATTTGAGACCAAACGGACCAGGAAAACTTACAGTGGAGGAATAGGTGATTAGGCGTTTCCTGATGCAGTGAGCACAACGGGCATGACTGATCATTCAGCACAATATTCTTACTGACTAGAACCGACCTCGTTGCCACCCTTTCTTGAATAACCATCCAAGCCAAAATTTCCACCTTCGGAGGGCATAAATTTTTCCAAACCGAACCCAAGAGTAAGTTCCGATCCATAGATAGCGACTCCCACTGTTCGTACAATGACCTTACTGTAAATCTCTTGTCCTTCGTCCACTTCCAGAGTAAGGAGTCAGGCTTGGATGGATCCATTGCATAGGATTGCACTCTTTGTATCAAAGCCTCCAGTTGCTGATTCTCCCTATCTCGAAGCCTTCTTTCAAAATTCAGCCCCAATTTCCATTCTCCAGCCCTCCCCAAATATTGCTAATCACCTCGTCTTTTTGAGTGGATAACAGGAACAATCTAGGGTACTCCTCTTTTAGAGTAAAAGGTCCTAACCAACTGTGATTCCAAAAGTAAGTGTTGCTGCCCGAATAGACTTTTATTTTAAAACCCTCTTTCACAATTCCACCAATACCTGAACTAGAATCACCCACTGCGCAGATATCATTCCAGACAGTTGAAACAGAGCCTCTCATTGGGTATTCTGGTAGCCAACTTCTTTGATCCAATTTGTATTTCGACCTCACCACCTTTACCCACAAGGATTCCTTATCCTTACTAAACCTCCACCACCATTTAGCAAGCAAAGCTAAATTTTGTTGCAATAACCTTTTCACCCCTAAACCCCCTGCTGCCTTTTTCTTCGTTATACTCTCCCATTTTATCAGATGCAATCTCTTCTTGTCGACCGTATCCCCCCAAAAGAATTGTCGTTGCAACTTCTCCAACTTTTTCGCCACTGCCACCGGCATCCTAAAGATTGACATAAAATAAACAGGCAAGTTGGACATATTGGAATTAAGCTGATTTAGTCTACCTCCAGTAGACATGAACCTACTTCTCCAAATGCACAGCTTCTTTTGAGAGCGCTCGATAACTGGATCCCAAGTTTTGACATTCCTCGGGTTAGCTCCCAAAGGCAGGCCAAGGTATTTTATGGGTAGTTTTTCAGCTTTACAACCCATCACTTGAGCAAGAGCAGACACATCTAGATTGCTTACATTAATACCACAAAGAGAGCTCTTCGAAAAATTTATCTTCAAGCCAGACATCAATTGGAAAATCCTTAGGATCCTTTTGATGTTACACATCTCCTCGTTGTCATTATTACAAAACAGAATCGTGTCGTCCGCAAACTGCAAGTGAGATAACACCAGACCATTACGACCTATCACCACTCCTTTAATAATACTTTTCTCCCTCGCTCTTTCGAGCAAAATGTTGAGAGCCTCAACCACAATATTGAAAAGAAAAGGAGATATGGGATCCCCTTGCCTAAGGCCTTTTTGTGTCTTGAACTCTTTCGTAGCTGACCCGTTAATGAGAACAGACATGGAAACTGTCGAGCAACACTCCTTGATCCATCTACACCATTTATCCCCAAATCCCACCTTCTTGAGCATATCCAACATAAATCCCCAGTTAACACAATCATACGCCCTTTCAAAATCCAGTTTTAGAATAAGGCCACCTCTAGCTTTGCTCTTCCAGCAATGGATAACTTCATTAGCAATAAGGACCCCGTCGAGAATCTGTTTACCCCCGATGAAGGCAGCTTGTGCCTCTCCTATGACAGTTGGAATGTGAACTCTCAACCTGTTAGCTAACACTTTTGAAAGGATTTTGTATATCCAGCCCACCATGCTTATAGGCCTATATTCTCTAAAGGACGAGGGGCAATCAACCTTGGGGATCAAAGCGACAAAAGTGGAGTTGATACCTTGAGTAAGCTTTGCATTCTCATGAAATTCTGAGAAAAATTGTAGGATGATAGTCTTCATAAACATCCACCCCTTCTTAATGAATGAGAAATTAAACCCATCTGGACCTGGAGCCTTGAGGTTTAGCACCCTTTCAAAGCTGCTACGATTTCCCCCTCCTCAAACTCTTTCTCAAGCTCAAGAGCTGCTACGAGACAAGGTTCTTGGGAATTCACCCTCCAATACTGCTCTATGAACTCTCTCATCGAAGAAGTTACGGCTAAAATATTCAACGGCAGCTTCTTTGATATCCAACGGTTCCTCCAGCACCCTACCATTCGCCACAATTGAACCTACCATGTTTCTCTTGTACCTGTTATTAGCCATTGCTTGGAAAAATCTAGTATTTTTATCCCCCAATTTTAACCAATTTACCCTCGACTTTTGTCTCCATAATGACTCCGACAATTTTGATAATCTCCAAAATTCAGACTTCGATTTACACTTCATTGCTTTTTCATCAGAGGTAAGTTGTCTTTCCTCAGCCAAGACATCAAGACGATTTAGCTCAGATTCTATCACTGCCAGTGCACAATTAATATCCCCAAATTCTTCCTTATTCCACACTTTCAACCTATCTTTGATTGCCCTCATTTTTTGGAGAAGAATGAATCCTGCCCACCCAGACACCTGTACATTATTCCAGGTTTCCTCTGCGACCTTCAAACAGTTGGGATTAGACAGCCAGATATCCAGAAATCTGAAAGGTTTCGGACCCCAATCATGGTTGTCATCCAAGATCATAACAGCGCAATGGTCAGAAATCAATCGAGGTAAACCCCATTGAAGAATTTTAAACCTCATAATCCAATCCTGTGAACATAAGAATCTGTCCAACCTCTGTCCCTATTTGTTAGTTCCAGTTAGTACTTGTTGCTATCTCAAAAATATTGTCCCACTTCAAAACCAAAAGGGTTTAACTTAATGAAAGTTCTATTTTACCCTTCTACATTTAAATAAGTAGTACTAGATAAAAGTTTAAAAAGCAATGATTGAAAGGTAAAATGGAAAAATGTGCTGATTAGACACGGGTGCATTTTTTGTAGTAAAAAATTTGTAGAAAAAAATTTGTGATTGAAAAGTTATTAAGTATTTTCGATAATAAATAAATTTTTGATGAATATGTAAGTGAAAAACTTGTTGAGTCGGTAAAAACAATTTTTGTTAGTGAAAACGAAATGGTAAAATGAATTAAATTTTTAATTAGTGAAAACGAGATGATAAAATGTGTTATATTTTTAGTGTTTCTTGTTAATAAAAACATGGCTTGGTTATGTTTCCTTATATAATTGAAATTTTCGAAAAGGACTAAAAAATATGAGCGAAGTAATTAAATAGTACTAGCTGGTAGTTCAATTAGACAGCACGTACTGATGAAGATATTGTGGAAATTCGTGAACATGCAATAAGTGCACGATGATGAGATCAGATCAGCTGAGATGAGATGGAATTCCAAAACGTAACGCAGTGAATGATTCCAAAACGGATCGAGGGTCTTTGTTTTGACAAATATGGCAAAAGGGTTAACTTGCTTAGGACGGTTGGATGGGATGGAGCGATAAGATTGGATGTATGGATGGGATTCAAAGGGGACCCAAAAACAGAGAGACATGGTTGCATGCAGCAGAGAGCCTGCTTTGCTTTTGGGGCTTGTACGTGTTGTTTTGTCTTCGTAATATATACTCTCATCCTTCGTAAAAATGATGACAATTTTTAAAATTTATGTCATTTTTTATCATTTATATTTTTCAATTTATAACGTTTTTCACGAGTTTGAAAATTTTGTAGAATTACTCGAGAACTATCAAACAAGATATATATTGTATGTTTTTGGAGATTCATATTGAAAGATGCAAGAAATTGAAATTAACACGGTTATTAAAAATTGACATTCAATTTGGGACGGAGGGAGTATGAATCTGGATCATTCATTTCTTTTCATGAACCTAGAGCATTAAACGAGCCAAGCCGAGCTTGTTAAGCTCGAGCTTGGTTTGTTTATTAAATGAGCCAAAAGATTGAGCTCGAGCCTTAACAAACCGGGCTTAGTTATTTACTAAACAAACGTCTTTAATCGAGTCAATCTTCCCTTAACGAGCCGAAGACTCAAGCTCTGAACTAGCCGAAGACTCAAGCTCTGAACTGAGCGTTAACGAGCCGAGCTGAGCTCGCAAATTGTTCGGTTCATTTAAAGCCCTACATGGACTGCTTCATGGATCGAGTGTCATGTATTGTATCACTCATCTGTGATTTTACAAATATGTTAGGATACATAACACTTGATCCATGAAAAGAAATGAATAGTCCAGATTTATAGTATCATTCATTTCTTCATGTATTGTACCACTCTCCTTTCTTTTATTGTTTCACAATTTCAATTCCCAAACGTACAATGCGTCTGGTCCCAATCAAATGATGGAAGCTATTCAATTTATTTACAACATGTTTTGAAGAGTTTTTGTAAAAAGTCAAGCTTATCTGGATATCAATTAAGCTTGATCGATTTTCGTCCATATGAATTTCCAGAAATAAAAAATGAATGAATTGATTGAGCTTTTATCAATATTTGAAAGAGTTTTTTTTTTTTTTTTTTTTTGCAAGGGCTCTTCAAATAGTATTTAAAAAAATTGAATAACCGTTAGTGTGGAACTCCAAAATAGATTTCACACAATATTGTGTACATCTTGTGTATATTAGGTGGCATACCGAATGGTGTACCCATAGTTGGGTTTGCGTGTGTGGATAGTTTTCCTATTTTTTAACTTTTTTTTTCTTGACCGTGCACGACTGAAGTTTGTAGTATCAGCGTAGCGTATATAATTGGGGTCAAAGCAAGTTCATAATGTAGGGTTCCATATATATATATATATATATATATATATATATATATATATTTATATATATATTTATAGTCTCCTTCTTCTAAGGACTATTTTAACTTAATAAAATAAAGATTTTTCTTTTTCGATAGAATTTCGATGATATAAGCCGCTCAATGTGTTCAGAACGTGATTTTAAAGGTACTCGTGAAAAATCAGCAAAAAAAAAAAGACCAGAAAGGTTTCATCCAAGCAGTTTTTTGTTTATATTTTATCGAACGGTTCAAATAAAAACTGCTCGGATGAAACTCTTTCCGGTCATTTTTTTTTTGCTAATTCCTCGTTGGTACTCTTAAAATCACGTTCTAAACATATTGAGCGGCTCAGATCATTGAAATTTGGACGGAAAATGAGAGAAATGGAAAGGTCCTTATTTTAGTATATATTAACTATGCATCTTATTTAAATGCTGATAACTTCTCAAAAAGAAGTGATTAGTTCATAACAAGTGTAAAAATTATAGAGAAAAATACTAGAATGTAATATACGTTTAAAAATGTTTTGAAAGGTATATATGGAATGGGAGTTAATTGTAATATGAAGTTTAA
The DNA here is from genome assembly GCA_019656835.1 of Rhododendron ovatum. Lineage (NCBI taxonomy): Eukaryota > Viridiplantae > Streptophyta > Magnoliopsida > Ericales > Ericaceae > Rhododendron > Rhododendron ovatum. The sequence goes on along the minus strand of CM033791.1, from coordinate 12,936,439 downwards.
AATACTAGAATGTAATATACGTTTAAAAATGTTTTGAAAGGTATATATGGAATAGGAGTTAATTGTAATATGAAGTTTTAAGCATTATCTATTTATCACCCCTAAAATTATCAAAACTCCATATACTTGCATAAAAAGCAAAGAGATATCTCTTTCGTCAAAGTGAACTTAAGTTAAATAATTAAAATTATCTTCATTGTAACGATCTAACTCGGCTGACCATGGATCACCTTTTAGCCCAAATGCTTGGCCTGAAAAGGTATACCTAAGAACATCTCTATTGTAATAAACAAATGAGTGTGGATAAACAAATTTAACAATAATGGTCAAAAAATATCCCACATTGTAATAAGCAAAGTTACAAGTCTTTTAGCAAATAACCAAATTCTACCCATTATATAATCAAACTTAACAAATTTTACCAATAACTAAAACTCAATAACCCAAAAATACCCCACATCAGAATCGTCTCATCGAGACAAATAATTTGGTGTGGTCGGGTGTGTAGTTGGAACTCGTTTGCAATTGGACAAATGTATTATCTATTTTGGGATTTTTTTTGATTAGGGATCAAAAATAACCAATGTGGAGGTAGAGGTTGTTAAGTTTGATTATGAGCTAAATGGATAATCAAATGTTGATGTGGAACATTTTAGTTATTGGTTTTGATTATTACTATTGCGAATGCTCTAGGAAGGTACCATGTAACTCCTAGGTGGGTGGTAATATACCACATTAGGCTTTAGCTCCCAACCAACATGGGACTAAACACTTTCAAATCCCCAAATCCGGGGTATTACAATCACTAAATATAATTTTGTTTGGAGAAATGATTTAACACTCCCCTTTTATTCATTGATTTTGTTTTGTATTTATATTAATTACTAAATTACCCTTACCTCTTCAATCACTTGTTTTGTATATTGGTTAGTAAAGTTAGTTCTAGGGTAAAATATGTATTTACCCCTTAAACTATCTAAAGATGTTTTCTTTGTCTTTAAACTATCAATTCACACTTGCCCCTTGAACTAATTAATCATTACTTAGGACACATGCCTGCTTAGTTGGTGCTATTTTGTAGTAGTTGGAGTACTTGTGACCAGTGTAATTGTTAGCTTCTCGGCATTGGTTGCTGGAGATGTGGTCGTGATGTAGGGTACGTTCCAGCAAAGTCCCAGCTTTGCTGTTTTTTGTCTTCTTCCTTTTTGCTTTATTGTTGAAGAGAGAGAGAGAGAGAGAGAGAGAGAGAGAGAGAGAGAGAGAGAGAGAGAGAGAGATTGCTTTATTGTTGAAGAGAGAGAGAGAGGGAGAGAGAGAGAGAGATACGAACAAAGTTGGGGAAAGGGGGAATGTGTGCATGCTATGAGATGGAGGAAGAAGGAGATACATATACGTATATTGATATGTTAAAAGACATTTTTAGCCTTGGCATGAATTTTCAGTCTAAAACATGGATGGAAAGTGGAAATTGTCCTTAGTAAATAACGATTGGTTAGTTTAAGGGGCAAATGTGTGCAATTGATAGTATAATGATGAAGTAAACATTTTTTTTAATAATTTAAGGGGCAAGTACATATGTTACTTTAGTTCTATTTGCATCCATTTCTGATACTTAGAGGTCCACATTGGGTAACATTATCGAATCTCATTAATAGCCCTAATGGTAAATTAACGGGAGGGATGTTTGTGGATATCATTAGGAAAATAAGGAAGGAAATTGTAATTTAAAATAAAAGAGGAGGTCAATGTAATTAACCCAATAAAAGATGAATGACTGGTGATAATGGAGGGACTTTGATTCATCGATATTCTTTGTGGGATGTGCACCTTCTATCATGGATTCTGACCCCATGCTTGAAAACGAAACCTACCAGAACCTAGGGGTCCAATAATTACACTACGAATGAACGAAGTGGTAAATTCGAAAATATTTGATCCCGTTCGTTTAAGGGTTTTGAATTTTAGATTCTAATTATTATCTTATTTTCCTCAAATTATTACTCTCGTTTTTCTCTTTATCTCTATTCAATCATTATTCCAATTTTCAATCATTACTTTATTTCTCTATACACTCATTATCTATAAATTCAAATAAAAAATCCCAAAATGAACGGGATCAGTGTTTTTGTAAACAGAAATGATATAGGTACCGACGGCCAGGGAGGGATTTCGTACCGAACGGCCGTGCCGGGCCTTCTCTGGCCACCGGACGGCCAATCCGAGCCGTCCAAAAATTCAAAAAAAAAAAACCGAGGGGCCTCAGGCTGGAATCAACGGCATCCGAGATGTGTAGGGTGCTTGATCCGAGCACCTTTTTTTTGTGTATATATGTATACACGTGTATATACACAAAAAGGGGGTGCTCGGATCAAGCACCCTACACATCTCGGATGCCGTTGATTCCCGAGTAAGGCCCCTCGGTTTTTTTTTTTAGAATTTTTGGACGGCTCGGATCGGCCGTCCGGTGACCGGAGACGGCCCGGCCGGCCAGTCTGTACGAAATCCCTCTCGGCCGGTCGGTACTTATAGCACAACTCTTTTGTAAACCAATTCGTTGGACTAAAAGAGAATGGAGGGAGAATATACTCTTCCGTTCCAATTTAATAGTCCCCCGTTATATTTTAATTGGATAAAAAATTACTTATATCTTTAAATCAGTAATGAAATTTGTATTCAATATGAATTTTGTTTGATAGATCTCAATTGGTTCTATATTTCAATGTTTTCAAAATTAAATTAAACATTATAAATTATAAGATATAAACAAATGAAAAATAATACTAACTTTTAAAAAGGACAATTAAATTAGGACGGAAGAGTATATAATAGTAGGAGTCAAAGAGGACATGATTGGTGGCCGGAAAACACCAGCCCGGCAGCCGGAGAGGGTTGCCAGCCAGGCCTATCCCTTTTTTTTGATTTAAAAGTTGTCTTATCTTTATATGGGAGTGAGTTGTCACCCTTAAAAAGCTTAATCATGGTATATTAGAAAGTTGTAGTAAAGCTTTGATTTGATTAGTACTAATCTAAAAGATACTCCTTTCTTTTTGACAAATTACAGAATTGAATTCGAATTGTACGTCAAGTCCTAACTAAAGTGGGCAGGTGTCAATCTCACATCCGAGCTCCGAGTTTCTAAAAAGAGGGACCCGGGTGCGCGCTGCCTCTCCGAGTGGGGTTCGCTCTGGTCTCACTGCGATTGATCACAAATATTCACTTTGTAGAGCTCGTTGAATAGAATAAATATATTAAAAAATTAGTTTGATCGGATATCATGAAATACCTGATCGAAACACTTTATCTTGAAAAAAATAAATCTGAAACACTAGATCAAATTAACTGAAACCCATTATTTTTAAGTTAATGTTCCGTGAGGCAGTTAATAATAGCTGATCAAGTTGATTTTTTTACAAACTTTTTCTACTCAACAAGCTCTGCATACTCGATCAATCGAAATGAAATCAGAGTGGCCCCACTTGACAGGGCAGCACGCACCCCCAGCTCCCTAAAAGAGAGGGGTTAAGAATTGCCTTGGAGACATCTGGATTGATTTCTTCAAAATAAACTTCAAAGACTATTGTAGTATATATCCATGCATGGCGAAAGGGAGACAACAGAATTTCTTACATGGCGAAGAAAATTTTTACTCGGCACCAATATCTAGCATATCTTTTTATATGTACAGGTTGCTTGGAGAATAGCCTCTTTTTGACACGAGAAGCTAAGAAACCATTTAAGGAGACACATGTGGCGTCGAGAGGTTACTCCCGGAATAGGAAGCAGAGGGGCGTGCAGTTGTGCCCATCTCACTATCCGTTTCGGTAATTAATAGTCCTGAAAAAGTTCTTTTAAAATTCAAACTGTCCAAATCACTTTTGGACGGTGAAATCGAGGCACTGCTGCATGTTGTCGTGATTTGCTCACTGCAGCCCCCTCGCTTTGCCTGAAATATAGGTCAAGAAGACTAAGGTTTTATCACGATGGCGGCGATCGCGGTTTTATCATGGTGGAGGGTGGAGGGGCTTGGTTGGGAATTTCACGGCGGTGAGGCTTGGTTGGGTTGCGAGATGTTTGCGCCCAAACTCTCTCGGAGCATTTTTTGGATCGGCAACATATTGCGGGTTCACGGCGATTCTCACGGCAGAGGCGGCGGCATTTCGGATTCAATCAGGTGTAGGGTTTTGGATGGCAGACAGTTGCATGTGGGGTTGTTGTAGGGTTTTGTTGGTTTTTGACCACCGTTTTTAATTCTCATTTGCCCTTATCCTCTTAATTTTTAAAATTTTTGAATTTTGAGATTAATAAAAAGAATTCTGAAAAAAGGAAAATAGAGAGAGTTTTCCCATATTGGATTTGGATATAAAAAAATTCTGAAAAAAAGAAAATAGAGAGTTTTCCCATAATGGATTTGGATATGGGTCCTCTAAGCTGTACTTACTAATTCTGAGATCCAGGCCAGGTTCAATTTATCTTTAATTGATGATGAGTCGTATCAGACTCTCTAACGACATTATGGGCCCCATAACAAGACTGGAATTAGACAAGGGTGAGTCTAGTATATTCCATAGTCGTAATCATCTTTTGTTTTTGGATTTATAAACCAAAAAATGATTTGCGCACACATTCCTATTTGCGAAACGCACTCCATTTCACATTTCAAATTATATAGGAATCCATGCATAAAATTATTCTTTTAGGAGAAGTACGTTTTTCAAAAATCATTATTTGGCTCCGTTTGTTTTGAGATTTTGAATTTAAATTTGCAGGTAATGAATGTAAAGAGAAATAAAACAATGAATGAATAGAGAGATAATGATTGGAGAGATATAGAAAGAAAAATGAAAATAATAATTAGAGAAAAATAGAATAATAATTAAAATTCAAAATCCAAAACCCCAAAAGCGAACGAGGTCTTAGGGTTACTATTTCTTTGATGTTCACGTTATTAAAAAAGAAATCCTTTTTGGGCAAAAGAAAAGTGTAATGATTACTATTAATTTTCTTTTTTGTTAAAACAATTACTACGTCTTTTCATATAATTTAGAACACATCCAGAATTCACTAATAGGGCACACAATAATTTAGAGGCAGGGCCGGCCCAATGTATTTAGAAGCTCTAGGCCAAATCCTCAAATGGGGCCATATATTTTGACAAATTTAAACAATAGTAAGAGATAATTTCTATATATAAAAATTTTAGATCACATTACTCTGGGAACATGCTTTGGTTGGGTGTTTTCTTGTGTTTTCTTTGACATAAGTTCAAAACTTAGCAGCAATAGATTCCCTTGTGGTTATTGTTTTTTGACAAATAAAAACTTAAAGAAGTATTCCCTCCGTCACAGTTTAAATGTCCCATACAAAAACTTGTGCATTTTCAAACTCTAAGAATATATATTTTTATATATTATTTTTAAAAATGTGTTACGCCAGATTAAAGTAGACATTGAGTACTTTAATTTGGTGTTAAAAATGAAAATAAAAATATATGATTTTTTTTTAGAGTTTCAAAATGTACGAATTTTAGCATGAGACATTTAAACTAGGACGGAGGAAATAATAGAGTGGGAATTGAATTCCACTACAACACTTGGGTTGACACTCATCATACCACTAAAGTCTAAACCAAGGGGACTTTACATTGTGTTGCAAACTAATAGTATATATATACAAAAGTGCTACACACACAACGGTTGTGTAAAGCACAACACGCAACCAATCTCTCGCAGTTCATTGCTGTAATAAATGGTCAGGATTCGTTCAAACTGTTCCCCATAAAAGTTAAACTTTTTCTTGGAAGAGTTTTTTTTAAATCTAGATCATCCAAATACATTTGAATAGTCAGAATTACGCACACAACCAATACAACGGTTGTACAAGTAGCATTTTTGATATAAGTTACTCTTAACAAGGGTCTCTCTTTTTGGGCCAAAGTTTGGAAACTCAAGCCGAGGCCTCTTAGACCTTGTTCTTGGGCCGGGCCTGTTCAGAAGATACCTTTTATGAATCCAAATCTTCTCCTTACCTGATCCTAGGTGTCACTTTATTCTTCTTCATCCATCCAGTTACATTCAAACATGTTTTTTCCCCTTATCATTAGATCCTCAACATATAGGGATGGTCCAATTGGTCTCAGACTCTCTGTCCTTATCTTGTAGTGGGCCAAACCAATAGCCCTTTCGGGGTTAGCAGATCAGTAGCCCAAGAGGCCGATGACTTGGGCTAAAAAATACACATTGGGCCAGACTGGATCGGAGAAGGTCCGACCCCACTCAAGATGGAGAGTTCGCGCTTGGAGCATCCACAATGTAATAATCAAAAATCAAAAGATTGCTAAAATTAGGAATATGTATTTAAAAAAGTGTTCACATTGTAATAATCAAAGTTAACAATCTCCTAATTAATAATCAAATTTAGGTATTTAAATAACTAAAAGTAACAATGTGAGACTTCATATTACTAACTTTAGCAACCCTCTAAATGAATAATCAAAAGCTGACGTGACAAATTTTGATTATTCACTTTTGATTATTACATTGCGGATGCTCTTATGTCAGAGAGACTTTTTGGTCACTTATTAGGTGCGTCATCCATAACGTCAATTCAAGAGCATGTGCCAATCGTGCTTATTATGAACCAAAGCTGAGTCACTCTTTATAAATAGCATATCTAAACCCTAGAGAGTTACGCCATTCATACATACTCGAGCTCTGTATTTTCTCTGTTTGAGTTAATACTTACTTAGTCATCGGGGTATCTTCCGGTCATCGGTTGCCAGCTAGGCAAATATTGGTGATTTCTATCTTGTAGATGTAGCTTCTGGAATGAGGAGCTCCATTCCAAATCCGAATACAAGATCCATTCTCACATAACCACATAAAACACCACCCCATAGGCCAACACATCTCATTTGGAATGTTTAAGTATTTGAATTTTCTTTTTGTTCTGCTACTATTTATGTCCATATTAAGAGTTTTTTTTAGGGAAATGATTTTGCCACTCTCTTTTTTGTTAACGTCGCTCCCTTGCTAGTGTATTTTTTCACCAAAAATACACTTGCAGAAAAATACACTTGCAGGGGAGTGACGTTAACAATAAAAGGAGTGGCAAAATTAGCGGCCTTTTTTTAAGGGTTATGTTGGCAATTGTTATTTTTATTGGGTTTATGTACCCAATGGCCAATTTGAGAGTAATTTTTGTGATCTTTGTTAGCAAATACTGAATTGCCTATCGGTTGGCGTTAAAAATTGCGGATTTCTCTTTGGCGGATTTTTTTTTTTTTTTTTTTTTATCCTTGTCTTAGGCGGATTTGGATTCGAGGTATTGTGTCTCTACTCATATTCATATACAGTTGGTGAAGAAAAATCTTACCATTGAACTATCTTTTGTTCTTAAGCCAAATTCTTCTTCTTCGTCTTTTTTCTTAAAAGTAAACCTAATTCAGTTGGAAATGACTTTTCATTAGATATTTCAATCAGGTTAGATTTCAATAGCTTCGCAAATATACCTTTCTGTTTGCATGCCTCGGTGCTCGCTCTTTAGGTGTTGGAGTAGTGGTGTTGCACTTGAGCCCTGTCGGATAATTTAAATGTGCATACGTGAGCGTAAGTACGAGCATGAAAGTGTCTTTGATAAACATCCAAAACTATCAAAATTCACAAGAGCGAGAATTAAAGCAGGGGCCCATGACATTTTAGTAAAAGAAAAGGGAAAATGATGTCCCATGATGTGTTTTGATAATTAATATCCGTCAAGGACATACGGAGAACATTTGTTAATGCTGAAAATGTCATTGACGGATATTAATTATCAAAACACGTCATGTGCCTGTCATTTTTCCAAAAAGAAAAAGATCATTTGACTAAGGTTGGGCCTTTGGTGTTTTGATAATTAAAAACCGTCAAGAACATGCTGATAACATTTGTTAATGTTGAAAATGTCTTTGGCGGATATTAATTATCAAAACACACTATGGGCCGTCATTTTCCCTTTGGTTTTTACTGCTCCCCATTTGGGCTTTTTGGCCCGATTAGCATGATAGCTTTATTGGGTTTGTCCTCCAATGGGCCTTTTATAAATTTAAAAACGCCTAACTTCTCTTTCAGTCCATGAAAATTTCTGCAATGGATAGTTGGCTAATTAGGAACTACTTAAATATCCGGGTCATGGTCTTTCATATAGAAATTCTTAGTTTTTAAGTACTTATTTTTTGTTTTACTAAACATGTTATTCTTTCATAATATATCATTTTAATTCAAAAAAATAAGTAATTATTTGAATATTTTTCAAATTAGTACTATTTTAGTTAGTGGAGGACATCCAAATCCTGCTATGCATTGGAAGCTGAACTTTGGACTCAAAAAGATGGGCTGGATTTGGCCCTTTCCAATCGATTTCCGGATAACAAAATCACAACAGTAGTACTACTCCATCTGTCCCATTTTGTTTGTTCATTTTTCAATTTCGTGCTCTTTTTTTAATTTATTTCCTTTCTCCTCTCACCTCATCCCATCACTCTCTCTCATCTTTTTCTCTCTCTAAAATTCGGACCGTCCAAAATACGTTCGGACGGTCCGGATTGCCGACCCTACCGGTCTCAAGAATTTCTCCTCTTCTTTGGTTTGAAGAATAGGAAACTTGGCGGCTTTTTGTTTAATTCAGTACAGAAACATGAGGAGGTATTTCGGGGCTAAGCGGATGCAAGACGTGACGGAGTTGGATCCACTTTCTACTCCAATGGCTCCTGATAGGAGTAGTACTTTGATAGTAATTAGCCAAAGTTACAAGGTTCTAGTCACCATGCTTGGCAAGATAATTTGCTCATATCCCCCTCCGTAGAGGCCAAGGTTCGAGTCCCACTTGGGGCGGGGTTTGGAATTTCAGGGCCATAGATAGTCTCTGAGCCCCCTCGTTGATGAACTTTCCATTGACCCTCACTAACTATAAAATATGGCCAAAAAAAGCAAAATAAAATTTCAGCAGTTCATATATCTTTATTTTCAATCTCAAGTTTCTATAGCTCGTTGTTTTCATTTAAAAATTCTACATAATGTTGGATTTATACCACAATTTCGGAAATTAAAAGAGCAGAGAAATCACTATGAATCACCTACCAACATGCATGTGCAATACAATAAAACCGCGGTAAAAAAAAAAAAAACCAGTGATGCATTGTACAATCCTCCTACATAAAGTGTGTTTGGGAGCTTACTTATGGATTATGGATCTTCACATTTTCCCTGTTTCCTAGTTGAATTGTACGTAAATTGCATTCTATAAAAATGCATTCTCCAAATTAAATAATGGAGCCACGATAGAAGAAAACCACTTTAAAATGCATTTTCACATTTTCACTTTTTGTCCTCGGCCTTTATTGTGTATGTTTTTTTCCTTTGGATTTGGGGTAATTTATGTTTTTATCGTGTAATGAAGCCGGAATTCGACATCAAAGTCTACACCGTGGAGGATTTTAAGGTTTAATTCTTAGATGGTATTAGAAAAGTGAGCTTGTAACTTAGTCTTGAGGTGTTATCCAATTTTCAGTTGGATACGTTTTTATTTTTTGTGCTTCCTAGCTTCTTGAGCTAAGATGCTTTCTTCTCGATGTACCCCTTTCGAGTTCTATAAAATGTTTCGTTTGCTGAGAAAAAAAAAAATTTTAACAATCGCAATTTCATTTCTTATCTCATTCATACTATATGATCGTACTCAGGGCCGATCCAACCCCAAGGCCCAAGAAGCCTGGGCACCCTAAAAATGTTCAATTTTTGGGGAACTCTAATTTTTTTAGAATTTGGGTATGACTAGGACTCTTTTTTAGCCCAATACCATAAAAAAATGCCCATCCAACATGCAAATAAAGGCCTAAAAACTCGGTGGCGTTTTTGTAAATCAAAGAACTAATTGTTCCATTTTCGAAAAAAAAGAAAACCAAAGCTCTGGCACGTTTTTTTCCATTACTGCCTCAAATTGACTAAACAATTACCTTCTCGGATTCCTCGCGGCCATAGTGGCAGGTTTGGAGTAAGCAAGAACAAGAAGGATCGGATCAATACATCTCAGCCCATCAATTCCTTCAAGAACAATTACCTTCTCGTCTATTCCCTCATGATGGGTAAATCAATCGCCGATCCTTGTTGTCAATGCATTTGCATTACATCTCACAATTTTAACTTCATTTACTGCAATTCATTCATTTCGTGCGTCTTGTTATACCGCTTTTGATCGGATCTGAGTGTAATAATTTATGAGAACTAAGCTTCTTCTTCTTCTTTTTTTAAATCAGGATCTGAGGTATTTTGCCCTAGACTTGTTTGCATTGGGATTTTGGGCTCTTTTGATGTGGTTGAAATCATCAAATCTAAGTACGTACGAAATGTAAAAGCACTTAAATTGAGCTTGATCCAACTATTGATTGCGAGCGATAGGAGAATACATGTATCTATTTTGAATACATATATCTATTTTTATTTCTCGTAATATAGTAGATGAATTGAAACTCAATGTAGTACTATTTTTATTTATTTGCTCAACAAGTTTTCTTGGTGGTTACATAGACTGTTAGGTTGTGTTTCCGTAGATGTGGATTTCAAGTGAAGGAATTTGTCATGAGGAACTTTTGCTTCTAGAAATGCAAGACGAGTAGTATTCAAGTGATACTCATGCGTTGTTGAGATGATATCTACTACTATTTGCCTATTTGAAGACTTTGTATTTGGTTTTCGTATGTAATAATTAGTAAAACTTTATATTAGTTTGGCTTTTTCGTATTTTGATCGTTGCTGTAAAAATTGCTAAGTATTTGGGGCACACTTTTTTTAATTTGGCCTTGGATACTCAAAACCATTGGACCGGCCCTGATCGTACTTTGTGCAAATAAATAGGAAATGCTAAAACAATCTTACGTATTTATTCCTAAATAAGAAAAACATATGTCAACGTATTAGTGAGATCAAAGGACCAGTTAGTTATTTGAACTAAGAATTACACACACACACATATGGCTAAAAAGAGTAATTTATCAATAGAGTAAAACACTCATACTCATAGTATTTTACAAAGAGAATAAATTCTTTACACCGCCGGTGTAAACATTTGTTTCCTCCAAATCAATTGCATTGCACCGCGTCGCCATGTTTTATTACTTGGGACCACTGTTTTGACATGTGTCGCAATGCAATTGATTTGCAGGAAACAAATGTTTACACCGGCGGTGTAAAGAATTTATTCTCTTTTACAAATGAACTATCAGGGATAATATGATCAAATAACAACTCATAATCTATTCTTCCCATTATACTTCCAAACACAATTTTATGCAAAATCCAATCTACACGAACACTACTTCACTAAAAAAAAAATAAAAATATCTAACAACAATAAAAAAATTCACAATTTACCATGCAAAATAAAAATGCTCCCTACGCCCCTTTACCATAATTTCATTATACTATTTCCTAAAAAGAATAGTTTTTTTTTTGTCTAAATACGTACATGACAGAAACATGTTAGACAAAAGAGTGCGAGGGATAGGATTTTTCAAAAGGGTGCGACGACAGCCACCTCCCCTCTCCTCATCTCCTCTTATCGGATAGGGTTTTTCGAAAGGGTGCGGCGGCAGCCACCTCCCCGCTCCTCTTATCGGATGGGATTTTCAAAAGGGTGAGGCGGCAGCCACCTCCACCTCCCCCAAACTCCCATCCCTGCCCCTCCCCCTCCCCCTCCCCCTCCCCCTCTAGTCTTTCCCTTCCTATGTCCTTCCTCCGACTCAATCGTCTTTGATCTGGTCTCAGAGATCTGTTTTGCACCTGTTCCAACGTCATTAACTGCGTGTGTGCAAGCTGGGTGACCACTCCCGACCAATAAGGAGAAATTTTTCGGTGCTGAATGGATATATTTCACGTGGTACTTGCTCGGCACATTCAGACCATCTAATACACTTTTTGACGGCTCGGATTAAAATCATCTCTTTCCTCTCGCTCCAACACTTTCTCTCTCTTTTTTCCCTCCCCAAATTTGAGCCGTCCAAAAATATAATGGATGACTCGGATGTACCGAGTGGATAGCACATGATACCCACTCGGCACTGAAATTTTTTCCGCCAATAAGAGTCTGATGTGTACTAGTGGAATAAGCTGCAATCTTTTTTCGAATCCAATTGCGGAACGATGGAGCTATAAAAGTTCAAAAAGTGGGGGAGACAAAGGATTCTTTATTTTTTAGTTTTCGCTTTTGTTCTCTAACCTCCTTGTTTGGAGCTTTAATAATTTGCTTTTGTTATTTTCATAATAATAATTCCCAGCGCGGCACAGTGTGGTCCTCCTTGCGTGGAGGCAAGGGCGGAACCAAGATCTCAATCTGGCTTGAGCTAACTCAAAATTTAATAAGCTAATATATATATATATATATATAGCAAATTTGTACGTAAATATGAAAATGTTCAAAAATAAATAAAAGAAAAATACAAAAAACATAAACTATGGAAGTTATACCCTATTGAAGTTGTGTCCTATGTTATTTTAGAGTATAAACCATTTATTATCGCATCTGAATTGATATCTACAACAAGTCTATCTAGAAATGAGGAGGGCTAAAATTTATTGGGCTAAACTTTTACATATAATTTTGTTTTTTTCACTTCACCTGGGCTACAACCCCAGGTCTCTGAATACGTACTTCCGCCCTTGCGTGGAGGTTCGTGGTCCACCCTTTGTGGTGTCTTTTTCCTCCTATATTCATGAAGCCCTTCCTTTTCCTTTTTGAAAGTTTTATGGAACACCAATTTACCTCAATGTGTAATATTTTGTCAATGACGCGACATAGCCCTTGTGTCGGATGGATAAAAAGTGATTATTTATCTAAATTCCATCCATTCATGCATTATCATTTCAGAGCAATGCCATAGTAAACATATTTGGTGCGTGATCTAACTTTCGTGATCATGTGATGTATCAAGATTTACCTTTACAATTTGTACTTTGCTACGTAACGGAGAGCAAATACATCAGTGACACATTAAATCGTACCCAAAATGGTGTCACCAAATATGATCACCGAAGTATTAGCGTATTTTTTTTTTTAACTAAACACGAAGCAAATGAGAGAGAGAGAGAGAACATCCAAGGTAATACCGAGACTGTGATCATCATCCAAGGTACTACCGCCCACGGCCTCGTGGCGGCTGCGGCACCAAGGGCAACTTGCGTTGCAAGCGTGTAGGCCAACGAACTAAATTTGGGTTTCAATAAGCGTAATCATGGTGTTCTTTGCCTTAACACTTTTACAGATGAGCTCCTTCAAGAATATCACCAAAGTAACCTTATCTTCACGTCTCTTTCATAAATACTTTGATGCTCCCTTCGTGTGAGCCACAAGCCGAAAAACCCTGCCAAGATGAATTTAAAATTCAGCCTCTTAGAATTGTATTTGGATCTCTCGTTTTCAAAGCACACCTTGTCAATTCTGGAACGCGTGATGGAGCCAGGAATTCCTTTCAGTGTGGGCAATGATACGCCTTAACTCAATTTCAAATAGAAAAGTTATCAATATAATAAACACCGATAAGGTTAAAAAGATTAGGCTTTAAACAATAGCTGCTTTAATATATGTTTTCAAGTACACTTTATCAATCCTGGAAGGTGTGATGGAGCCAGGAATTTCTTTTAGTGTGGGCAATGGTGCGCCTTTACACAATTTTAAACAATAAAAGTTAACAATATAATATACACCGATAAGGTTGAAAAGATCATGCTTTAAAAAAGAAAATGATATTGACACTTCAAAAATTGATAGAAGCTCTCCAAAAAAACCAAAGAAAAATGGCTTTGAAATTACACCGATTTTAGAGTGTCAATATCACTTTCCTTTAAAAATTAGCAACACTATTAATATATCTATTAATATATATTTTTTCAAACTACCTAGACGAGTTACTTTTTATAAATATGTTGGATGTTGGTCTAATGTTCATGTAAATGGACTCCAAAGTATCACAAAAAGTTCAAGGAATAACTTTTGTGGTCTTTCTTGCAAACGTTGGTGTACCGACATAGTGCTGTTTTATTACAATCACATATCCAGACCATTGGTTTATAGTATATATATATTTTTACCGGTTTAATTAGTGTCGTTTTGATTAGCACAATCTAAAATTCAAGTGTATAGGATTACACCCATCTCATTTTGTTTCGAGGCAGACGGTAAGAATTACAACGCGGTAATAAGGAGAGACGGGTCAATGCAGATTAGTTCGTTTTGGATGATGTGGTAAATTTGGAAAAGCTAGCAAGAGTTGGTGCCGAAATTGATACCATACCATAGGTGTCATGCATTCATTTTCTCGCCGCAAAGTTAACAACGATGGATTGAAAATTTACAGTAGATGGATATAAACTTGGCACCCTAAATGGCCCATACTAGACATGCTCTTGGCCATACAAAGCGGGCCTAGCCTATAACGGGGCACATGTACACTAAGGGCTCGTTTGTTTGCAGTTTAAATTTTGGACGGAAATAATAACAATATAATAAGTTTTTAAATATTTATCCTCAAACTTTATTAAGTTTCCATCCAAATTTTTTTGAACAGTTATGTTTGCATCCTCACTTTTAAATAATCCTAAGATTGCCCTTTATATATATATATATAATATATCTATATAAAGGCAGGGATTTTTGAGACTAAAAAAATTACCTTGAAAGTCCTCTAACCTAATTTTAGGATTTGAATCCCAAAATTTTATGCAAATCTTTAAAACCTCCTACCCAACCTCCCACCCCTAATTATTTCGGCAATTATTCCTTCCCCCCACCCCAATCTTCCATTTCCCATTTTCAGTTGGCGGACGTTACCTATTTCCAGTTTCCTCCGCCCAATCTCTGGAATTTCCGAAATGATCAAGCGACAGGACAACGCATGGCAAAATCTTTCATTCCATTTTGCAAGTTTCGGACGCTGCGAGCGGCGGTGCAATAAAATGGTGAGCAGTGGCGAGCGGCAAGCGGCGAATCACACGAGGGTTGTGAATCATGAAAAAACATGGCATATTTATGTGTTTTTATGATTTTTATGTTTTTTCATGTTTACTTTTTGTTTTTCATGAATAGTATTCATATTTTTCACGGTGTATTCAGAAAAAAACATGGCCGATTAATTTATTCATGTTTTTCATGGTCGATTTAAAATATGGTGTATTCATATTTTTTTCATGTATTTCGATTAATTTTTTCATGTTTTCATTTTTTTAATAAATTTATTCATGTGTTTTCATGAATAAAATGGGTGTATTCATATTTTTAATAAATCATGAATTTTCATAATTAAGGGTTTTACCTGGAGACCATTTTTGAAGAACCTGTAAAAATGGACAAAATGTAAATGGGGTTTCAGATTTGGGAGAGGGGGTTTCAAATGAAATTGGGTTTCAATTGGCGAGATATTCGGCCGTGGATTGGTGAAATTTATAGGGACCAATCATTATCTTTTCTGTTGGGACTCTGAGATTTAACTTTCCATCCCAAAATTCATTACTATATAATATTATATAGAAAGACAATATTGGGTTTATTTATAAGGATGAAAGCATAAGTGTCAAAATTGAATAGGATGAAAACTCACAAGGAGTGGGTTCCGAGGATGATTCTTTAGTCCTCCATTCTGTAGTTGGGTCGTCGCTCTCTTCACACACTTTGCTGCTTCATCTAAGTAGGTATGGGCTATAAGTGGCGAATAATATACATCGGCATGAATTTCCTTTTTTGCCCTCCGCACATAGCAAACCCTTTAATGCTTCAAGCCGGATAAAATTTGAACACCAATGGGTGTATCTAAAACTTATCGACCTCCAAGAGGCAGGAGATAAGTATATCCAACAGGACGAAAAAACGGAACAATCATTGGATGTCCCTGGATAACTTATTCGGGTGGGAAAAACTAAATAAACATTGGATATCCCTTCATTCCGAAATTCTATATCCGGCTTCTATATCCTTTAAAAAAAAAAAAAAAAAAACCATGGTGTAAGGTGATCCCCACATCCCTAAACCTCTGTAATGTCGTCAAAGAAAAAAAAAATGACCTAACCCCTAGTACCCAAACACCACCGAGCCTCGAAATGCTACCAAACAAACGCCTATAACAACATAAACAACCAGACCAAACCGATGCAAGACACGAAAAACATAGCCACCTTAATGCCCCACAAAAAAAAAAACCCGCAGCCAAACTACCAACAAACAAATGTATCGAAAAACTGAACAAAAACCCAGAACACCCTCGCCAATCTTCGGACAGCTCCGAAAAACTTCTGCAATGTCGTCACAAGGCTCATAACAATATCCAGGGCACAAATATTTTTTGCTTGGCAAGACACGAAAAACATAGCCACCTTAATGTCCCCGCCAAAAAAAAACAAGAAAAAAAAAAGTGCAAAACTACCAACAAACAAAAGGATCGAAAAACCCAACATCGAACCGAACAAAAACCCGGAATACCCTCACTAAACCTTGGATAGCTCCGAAAAACAAGCAAAATGGAAAGAAAACACAGAAATTAAAACTCCAAAGAAAGAGATGCACATTCCTCTAGATCAGCAAAATCACAGCACTCCTTTTCAGCTAATTCATCCTTCTCCCTCTCAACAAATTTCTTCAAGTTAAAGCTCTTTCCTCCTCTAATTTAACGCCAAACAAAGAACTAGTATCTATTGCCTTAATTTCAAGCTTGCTTAAGTAAATAGTGTGTACTGCAAATTCGTGGATTAGGCCTCCAGATGGGATCTTTAAGATTAACGTAGATGGTTCATGGAAGGAAGACATGGGGAAAGGAGGCTATGGTATTGTGGTTAGAGATTATAGAGGTCGTTTTGTTGCTGCTTCTATGGGTTTTTCATAGTGGTGTGCAAGTTCATCAGTTGCTGAAGCTTTGGCAATTCGACAAAGTGTTCATCTTGGCTTCCAACTTGGTTTGGGGTCTATTTTCGTGGAAAGTGATGCTCAATTGCTAGTGAAGATGCTCAATGGCCAGGTTACAACCAATCAAGAGGTGGAAATGATCATTCATGATATTCAAGCCTTAAGCGAAAATTTCCAGTGCTGCGGCTTTTCTTTTGTTCGTAGGACTAGTAATTCGGTTGCTCCTGTGTTGGCAAGTAAGGGTTTGAGTGGTTCGGGGTATAGTCTTTGGACTGAATCCCCACCGTTGTGGTTACTTGGTCCCCTTTCAAGGGACAGGTCTCCCGTCTGATATATCGTTCCTGACGTATAAATAACAATAGTTATCATTGTGACAAAAAAAAAAGAAGAAGTAAATAGTGTGTCAATCTAGTTGGAATGTTATCTTCTCGTTATGATGCAGTTATGCTCTCGTTCCTTTTACTCGTTGTATCTATTGCAATTGATTAATAAAATCTTTTTTTATCTTTAAAAAAAGAAAAGTAAATAGTGTTTCTGTTACGAATACGAAAAGATGATAAGAAAAGATCGAAAGCCTATTTGTCATACTGAGTTTTTTGAAAATCAACATGTAGTACCCATTCGGTTAAATAAATCAATTGACTTATTTTTTTTCTTGAAAATCGAGTCGTAGTACCCATTCGGCAAAATAAGCCTAAATGGGCATTGCTTCTCAAGACCCAATTATCGCCACACCCCTGAATGGTAAACTTTGTTGGCTTCACAGGGCCTAGCCTACACGGTGATCCGAGTCTGATTAGTTACTGTGTTTATCGATTTTTAATTAAGCTGATTTTTAATATACACATTCAAAAAGGCTACGAGATGAATTGATTGTATCACCATTGTCGGACTGTTTTATCTCTTCTAAAATCAATTGATATTAAGAAGAGTTTCAATTAAGTCATCTATTAATCGAATTAAAATTTAAATTGTCCACTACAAAGATGAACGTCCCGAATCTACCCTGCAGGTGCTGCGGATGGGCTGCTCGACGTCCCAGGTCCTTTTTCAGTAGGAGTATTTTTTTGCTAAGTATAAGTAGACCTCAGAAGTACTTACTTACACTCACGTGACATAATTCCTCTGATCACAAAGATGATTCCACAATCCCCCTCTCCATTAGTATATATATAGTACAGTACTAAAAGATTTACTGTCAAATCACTTCCACTACCACTACATAGTACCGATTTCCGCACTGTTACTGACATGAGTTCTTCTCTTTCTTGTTTGCTGCAAAAATTAATAACGGATTCCAACCAACGAAAGCTGGCTTACACCCAAAACCCTTAACAGGCAGGCATTCACCTGGTCTGCACTTGTGCAATTTGATCGAGATCAATCTCGCTCCCCATACACTGCATTCAGAATCCGCCCTGAAAAACCCATCCCCCATAAATGGCTCCTCTCCCCCTCTCACATCCGAACATGTCCTCTCCCCATTCATATCTCCAAACTTTACGCAATCCTTGCGCTATCACAATCCTACAATGTCCGGATCCAGCAGCAACAGAAGCGGCAATGTGTCGGCCCCGCCGGACGCCCCGTCTGCCCGGGGGTCGGGCCGACACCCGGTGTATCGTGGGGTCAGGCAGAGAAAGAATGGCGGGAAGTGGGTTTCCGAAATCCGCGAGCCGAGGTCGCCGAACCGGATTTGGCTCGGGACTTACCCCACGCCCGAAATGGCGGCCGTGGCGTACGACGTGGCGGCCCTGGCCCTCAGAGGATCCGAAGCCGAGTTGAACTTTCCCGACTCGGCGTCCTCGTTGCCCGTGCCGGCCTCTGCCGCCCCGCGCGACATTCAGGCGGCGGCGGCGAGCGCGGCCGCCGCCGCCGGGGCGGCAGCGGATTCCCTGAGCGGTGGCTACCGGGCTGGAATGAGCGAAAACCCGACAGCCCCGAATGATCAGTTTGTGGATGAGGATTTGATATTCGACATGCCAAATGTCCTTCAGCATATGGCCCAGGGAATGCTTCTTAGCCCCCCTCGCCTTGATGCTTCAACCGATGATCATGACACCGGAGCTGACAATTCAGGAGACGAGAATCTGTGGACTTAATAAAATCAACCGCTTCAAAAGTATCCTCAACATTAATTATCTTTTAAATGGTTTTCAAAAACTTTAAGAAAACCTTAAAAAATAAAACTGGCTTGGATTGCTTTGTCCTCTTAGTCTGGCTGGGAGCATCTTGCCGGATGAGAGAGAACATTGAATTTGAGAATGATTGGGTTTGTTTTTTTATTTTTTTTTGAATTCTGTTTAAAAATTTGTTCTTGTGAGTTTATGTGAATAATGTTATTTCATAATTGCTCCATTCTCTTTGAGCCTTTGAGCGTGCAGTTAATGCTTGGGAGCAAAACCCTAGTTTAGCTTGGATGATGGAGGTGGTTTGTTATTGTGCTGATTTACCTTTGAACTGCCACCAACTGAATTTCAACTACCAAGTACCAACTAACAGATAAAACTACCATCTCTCTGTATATATATACACACATACAGAGAAGCTTTTATATGGAACGGGGATAGGAGAGGTGGTGGTGTCCCGTCTTGTCCTTTTTTAATTTTTCAGCCATTTTTTGAGCACACTTTGATGACCGGTTTTATTCATTTCGTGAAACTTGGCGAGAATATTAATTTTGCCAAAAATCATGTTCATCAGATTTCAATAGATATATGATCAACACAAATCTAAATTGTAGAAAAGTAAAAATTGGATTTCGATTCAGTGTGTTTTTTAATCCAGTTTTTGTTTGCCTTCATGGGTGTGTTTTTCTGTGCTAGGGCTAAACCTAGCAAAAAGTAAGTTCGGCCACTGCTTCAACACGTATGTGTTGGGGTACGGGCCACTGGGAAATACTCCGTGTTTAAATGTCTACTACGATTCTGTGTGTCATATCAATGGCTTATACATCTCGACGTATATTATGTTTTATGTTTTTAAAAGCATTGTTTATAGAAATAATTAAGATCTATCGAACAAAATTCATATTCTATATTTTTAACAATATACATCGAGTGATATAGGCAATTAAAAATATCGAACAGAACCATAGCGAATATTTAAAATGGAACGGAAAGAGTAGCTATTGGGGTGAACATTAGGGAGTGCAATCATCGAGTTCTAGCTGTTTTGACTTTTGAGGATGGTTTGGTGTTTGTTTTTAGTATTGTTGGTTTCTTGCCACCATTTTAGTTTTTTGCTTCTTTCCACTCTCTTGTAATGTTTAATTACTATTATCAATAAAATGTTACTTTATTTGCTTATAAAAAACTGCACCAACACTTACTAAGAAAAGTAGGAGAATCAGAAATGTCTAGAGGGTCACCCCTAAATTCTAGGTTTGTACTTTTTTGAGGTATCAAATCAGAAGAAGAAGAAGCAAAGGTTTGGCGAAGAAAAGCGAGCAAGTTGGCCAAATTAGTCAAATAAAATTATTTCAAGGTTGATCTTAACTAGGGTTTACATGACGAGAATATTAATTGGGATGAGCTTCCTTCCATATATATATATATCCCAATTTTCCATTCCTCTCCATACTGATCTCACTTGTAAGTCTCGTTCCGAAGTCTAAAACTTTGAATTCGAACCATTCATTTTGAAAACTTGCACTTTAAAATAAGCTTGTCAAATATCGATCGACCCTAGCGGCCTTCGATAAGCATGTATAATTGTTTTTTTTTTTTGTTTGATAAGATAAACTATCTAAGCTTAAATATTGTTTTTTTTTTTTTTGCTCGGCAAAAGGAATATTTATTAATCTCGAAGGGGTAAATCGAGGATAAAGCAAAAATTACAAAGAGCTATAAGCATAGAAAATATCCCATCCAGGTACCTTTTGAAATCATCCACTGTGTATATCTTGATATTGAACTTAGTCTTTATCCACATAGCTACTCTAGTTTTAACTAACTAAAATCTGATTCATTCATGTAATTATAGGTGTTAAAAATATTTTATTTTTAAATGGATGTTCTACTCTGTGATATTTATGAGAGAGTAACAGTTTGGATCATCATTTTGAATTCGAGTTGAACCTCACTAGTGAGAGTTCTATTAGAGAGTATGGAGTGAGGCCATCAGGGTATAGAGCAGAGGTGACGGCAGAAACAAAATGAGTATGCAGTGTTTTTGCCTAAATAATCTTTTTCGATTAGGGAAATGATTGTCATACTTCTTTTTTTTGCTTAAGCGCACTTCATTTATTGCTTTTTAGTGAAGTTTTTTAGTGTAATTTTTCACTGAAAGACAAGAAAAATAGTGCGAAAATCAATACTTGTAGATTATTTTTTTCAGCATTCAATAATTTCAAAAGAAATTAATATGGAAAAAATTCAATTCAAACTAATTATTAGGCCAAAACATCACTAACCCAAGTGGTCAACCGCACACATCAATGCTAAAAAAATATCTTTGTTGTGACACGTCCAATCTGTGGACTACCGTCTTGCTCCCATGAAATTCCGTTCCCTCTGATTTTTAGGCTTTCCCCGCCCATCAGTTTAACAAAACATCTCCCTGTGCCAAAAAACAGGAAAAAGAAAAAGTGATCAACATTTCACTTTGTCGACGTGTCATAATTTGAGTGTCATGAATGATCGACAAGTGGCATCCAACAGGGAGACAAAATGGAGTTTGATCACCAGATGGGACACTGACCATTCAACTGTCAATTGAGTCATATGGAGTATCAAATGTCTAGGTCTAGGTAGGTACTGTCTAGTGGGCGTTTGAGGGAAATTTGGATATGTATGTCGTAAGTGATTACTCTCATCATCCCATTTTTATTGTTTTTTTTTATTTGTTTTTTTTTATGTCTTTTGTCCAGTTTTTTTAATGTGGATTTTAAAAAATATATTGTATAAATCTTATTTGATAGATCTTGATTAGATCTCTAATACATAATTTTTAAAATTATAAAAAACCTAAAAATAAAGATATAAGCAATTCAAAAATGATATGCAATTTAAAAATGGACAAAGAAAATGATACAGAGGGAGTATCATTTAGGTTTCTAAAATTGTTTAATTCAAAAAAATGTTTACACAATCAATTATTTTTAATAACTCAATTGTTTGGACCAATATTTCAATCATCTTCGGTGGCCAATTTCATCGTTCACTAGCGGCAGCTCAATTAAAGCCAGAGCAATACCATATATGAACTGACCATAAAAGTATTTATAGCACATGAGAGATTTTTAACTCGAGACCTTGAAAGAACATAATCAATTTGCAACGATGCACTGAAACCATTTGTTCGATGTGTTCAGCCATATTATTACCAAGTTAATCAAAACAGAGCATATATTAAACATCGAATGCATCTCCGACCCAAGATGTCAAATTTGACGTGGCATGGCATGTGAAAGGATTGGCATGCACAACAACGCCATTGAATCACATTTTGCTTGCTTTACCCTCGTGATAAACGTTGTGATTACATTTGCAATTTTAGCATTTCTTTGGCTCATATAAACGCACGTATGCATATTTGTTTCATGAATTAGGTAAAAAGAACAACTTTGCAGCCACTACAAGAAAAATGAAAATTGGTGACGAAAAAGTGGCGACGAAATTTAATTTCGTCACTAAATGAGTATATTTGGCAACGAAAAAATAAATTCGTCACTGTTTTGACAACTTCCGTGACAAAATAATTTCGTCACCAATTATGCCTGTTTAGTGACGAAAAAAATATTTTCGTCACCAAAGGTACCCATTTGGCGACGAAATACATTTTTCGTCGCCGAAAGCTTAAAAAATGTGACAAAATTATTTTTTGTCGCCAAAGATAATCATTTGGTGACAAAAAATATATTTCGTCACTAAATACTTAACTTTAGTGACGAAAAATAATTTCGTCACCATTTTAACTCTTTTAGCGACGAAAAATATATTTCGTCGTCAAATGGGTACCTTTCGTGACGAAATTTATGAATTGCGCTTTGTCACTAAATATATTTCGGACATAACTCTTTACTAAAAACTCCGATTGAGATAATTCAAATTGGGTTTGAACAATAACTCAATTGCCTACAACTTTCGTGTTTTTCAAAATTGCTAATTTTAATGTTTAAAGGTTCAAAATTACATTCGAGATATATTTTCATGTTAAACATATGTGTTATATATTAGATATTTCAACTATTTATTGAAAATTGTGTGTAGTGCAGTTGGTCGGACTTGTGTGAAAAACTCAAGTGACTCAGGTTCGAAACCCAGTAGGAGCAAGAAAGAAGGATTTTTTTCTCCATATGAAAACATCTTTTGCAACGAAAAATTTCGTCACCGATATGACCCATCAGTGACGAATTTTTTCGTCGCCAAAAGGAATAATTGATGACAAAAAATTTCGTCATCAAAAAGCACAATAAGTGAGGAAAAAAATTTTGTCACTAATTATTCAATTTTTGGTGACAAAACATTTCGTCATCAAAAAGCACTATAGGTGACGAAAAATAGATTTCGTCACCAGGTAGGAATCCTCGACAACCTTTAGTCGACAAAATTTTTTTCGTCACCTATATTATTTGTGACGAAAAACATGCAATTTGTGACGATTTTCATTCGTCACCCAATTGAATTTTTCTTGTAGTGAGCCAATCGCGTAAAAGTTATTTTACTAGTACCTACTTCAGATCTTAAACTTTCAGACTCTGATACGGGTTTCACCTTAAGATGCTTGAACGATGTAGCTAAATCGAGGGAATAGCTTGGCATTCTCTCTTGAAAAAAAAAAAAACGAACTAGCTGCCTCTCTTCTTTGCACTCCCTTGTCTTAAGATTTTCACCACCCTTATGCAGCTGCAAGAGGGGAGGACTTTACCTTTGATAGTTATGTTTTTCAATCGCGAAAATTAATTTTAATAGTACCTGTTTCAAATCTTAAACTTTCAGATTTTGACAAGGGTTTCACCATAAGATGCCCGAACGATGTAGCTAATGCTTTGTTTGGATTGATGTTTGAAAATTGTTTTGAAAAATAGTAGGGGTAATAAGTGGAGAGAGATAGAGAGGGAAATATTAAAAGTAGGAGGAATCTAGAGGGAATCTAGGAGGAATTTTTTAAAAAATACTTTTTGAATCCTGAAGAGAACAAGGCATAAATCGACAGAATAGCTTGGCATTCTCTCTTGGAAAAAAAAAAAAAACTAGCTGCCTCTCTTCTTTGCACTCCCTCATCCTAAGATTTTCACCACCCTTATGCGGCGGCAGGAGAGGGAGGACTTTACCTTTGATAGTTATGTTTTCTTTCTCTACAGGAATAGTTATTTTGCTTTCACTAGTTCCTCCTTTTCAGTAAGGATTTTCTTTCTAGATCTTAGATCTGAGACTTTCTTGGGGTTAACTCCTCTTTTCTTTTCTCTTGGCTTTCCTTCATCACTTATTGCTCCTTCGTCGCCAACGTGTGGTTGCCAGTGGGTCGTCGTTCATTGTTGTGGTTCTAGTTAGCATCTCGAAGTCGTTGGAGATCCATGATTTGTTATCATGATCGCAGTAGTTGTACTGGTGATGGATTAGAATGGTTTGTCATGTTATGGAATTTTTTCTTGTTTTTTTCCTTCTACTTTTTTGATTGGATTTCGATCGAAATTTATGGTGAAGTGTATGTTTCTGGCTGAAAAAGATTTTCCTAATTTAGGGTATAGCCATTGGGCTGTGTCCCCACCTGTATGATTGCTTGGTACCCTATCTGAGAACGAAACTTGTATTTTATGTATTTTAATTAATTGAATTAATAATATCATCGGTTATAGTTTTGGCAAAAAAAAAAAAAAAACTTTAAGATGCTCATACTCAGAGTGTAATGCAGTTATTATTTACCAAAAATAACTATCATGTTGATCAGATATCAGAAGATGTCACTTCTTATCGCATTTGTCTTGAACTTAATGAAAATGGTTACAACTTAGATCACATGGACACGGCGGAATGTTACGGATGACCAATCAGAACTTACATAGTGAACAGGTGGAACTTACATAACGAACTACCTGAACCCCCTTTGTCCGCCACTGATCCAAACCGTCAATAAGAACAAGAGGCATGATCGGCTCCGCGGCCGGACTTTTTTCTGGATCAAATCCTGATGGAGAGAAGCCGTACCGATGATCAGGGTAAATCACCGAAATGAACTTGCCGAATTGTACGGATTCAATGGAACAGTTGGAGCCACTCCGAAAGTTGAGAAGCTAATCTCCATTAAATGGGGCAGCTTTGGAGTCAAGATAAGTGATAATTAGCAATAAACCAAAAGTTAACACCACAAAATCCTGATTGTCACCTTTAATTATGAGCGTGCTTAATATCTCGTGTATGCTTCAACTGTTCAGGCCTACAGATGACATGAGCTCTCCCACATAATAATTAGTGCCTGCACAATACTCAGCCATCTGAAGGACTTAATTAGATGGAGATACAGCCATTGCCCTACTGTCACTTAAAGCGGTTTAGTTTCGAGTCGTGCGATTATACGTAAACCGGTTTTTGAATCGAGATTCGACAAATAGGTAATGGGAACCGGCCCATAGATATGCGATTTTTCATCTCGGCGATATATCTAAGTGCGCACGTAAACATCGATACATATAGGTTGATATGGTAGAAGACTGTACTAGTAGTGCAAGAAATGAGATTATTTCTTTACAATCCAGCTTTTGAAGTTCTTATAAGTGTAGTAGTGTTAATGATTTCACTTCTTTCAGAATTTTAATCTCCCTTACTATATGTTTTTAGGATTAATTGATTTACTGTTTTTAAGATTGATTTATTGATTTATTTTGTTTGCTAGCTCGTAAAAAATGTGTAAGTGACTCCAACCTTGAAGTTTGCATCGGATCCTAAATTGTCAGAGACAGACATATCTGATTCACATACAAGTGAGTGTATCAACCATCTCACTTGTTAGTCGATCTGCAATGATACCTTCACTACAATTTACGTATTTAATTTTTCACTACTTGGTTATATACCATGGATTTAACAGTACTGTTAATGAAAATCTATCCAGCAAAAGTTATGAATTTTTGTTCTGCTTTTTAAGATTAAGAGACTAAACTCTTTTTTTGGAAAATTTTGTAACGCGTAATTATATTTCTTGTAAGAAGAAACCCCACTAGAACGATTTGGGGCTCAAAAACGGCTTTCCAGCAAGATCCCAATAAAATCTAATTGAATGAAAAGATTGTTACGTAAGCGTCATTAGATGCGTCTAATCTGTTAGATTTTTTACTTTGACGGTTATTGCACGCGCGTGTCATTTGCGACATTTCATAGTCTCCCTTTCCAAAAAATAGTAATACATGTATCAAAATTAAACCTAAGGTAAGCACCACATGAACCATTGAGGTACAGTTGAAGTGATTGACGGCTTCTTAATTATTACCACCACATCAAGTTTCTCATTTTTGGGTGATTTACCAGAAAATGCATTTTTAACTAGAATGGTAACTTTTCCAATTTGGACTCCTATTTATTCACCCAAACTCCTGTAGATTCAGGGTAAAATTGGCATTCAAAAGAAGACAAATAATAAGAAAGGTAAATTTCACTGACACCGGCCCCCCTCGGTTTCATTGAAATCACAATGCACACCACTGTTCTCTTTGAAATCACACTATCAACCCTTGTCGGAAAGCTCCCTTTGACTCTGTTAGTAGCATCTATCTTAGTATCTTGATGTTACTGAAATACCCTCACCTTGTTTTACATTTCCTTCTCTTTCCCTTCTTTTTCTCCTTCTACTCGTCTTCGGTTCTTCTCCCACCACCATAGCCAACCCGAACAAAATTGGAAAAGTCACTCGGTGAAGCATTCCAATTCCACGCAACGATGAAACGCTACGTGCGTTTGCTACTTCCACAATGCTGCAGATAATTTTCCAGATAATCACATTATTGATCTGTATCTCCCATATTTTTTTGGCTTTTAATGCTAATTATGGTTAGATTTGATGGGACCTACAAGTTAGGAGGAATCAATAAGAGTGAAGATAATGTTCACCCTCACTTAATGAGGGTGAACAAAATCAGACTCTAGCCAACCCTATCGTTGCTGCCACCGGTCCACCGCCCACTGAAAGTCCAACCACGACGAATAACACACACATAATCTCGAAAATTTAATAACACTCTCATTCAGAGCCAGAGCCGATCCTAACTTTTCAAAGGCTTAAATCTAAAATAAAAAATGAGGCCATTTTTGTTGAATTATTATAAGGCGTAAAAGAGTTGGAGGAGCCCTTAAAATTTAAATTTTTTTGGAGACCTAAAGTAACTACAATATAAGTTTTAGCTCAGGACCGATTCTGCGAGTAAGAGGAGCGTGGGGAAGGGAGGATAAAAAAAGGAACCAGATTGGGCCAATGGGCTATCTTTTTGTACTATATCAGATTATTTTATTTTATTTTTTGAAAATGGTACTATATCCGATCACGCTTTATAAGTACTGCATTTCTACTCCTTCCGAAAAAAACAAAAAAGATAGTGCATTTCTTACTGGGTGGCAAAAAGAGTGGCTTTCTACTTCCATCAATGATATTTATTGATTTATTTTGGTTTAGCTGTACCTATTGATTGATTGATTTATGCAAAAATCATCTGGTTGTATATATTGTATATACAACTATGTGTGTAGGGCTCACTCCAAAGTTTTACCTAAATAATTTGAACCGTGTAAGTATTACGATTTAGTCGCTCAAACCACCAGCTAATTAAATCGGATGAGTATAATTTGTACAGACAATGTGTGGGGCCCTTGTTTGGGTCTCACGCATTTAAGCTGAACCGTTGATTAAAGTAATATTTTTTTCAAATGGCCCCGTAAAATCAGCTCAAATAGATATGTGTAATTGGTTCATCCAATTTCTAAGTTTTGAATTTTGAAAACTTGAAACGGCACTCATTTGGAGAGCAAAGTTTAGGATAAATTATGGGTCAATTCAAAAACTGCACCTTAATTTCCATTATGGAGTTTGTTCTATTTTTATTTACTTGCAAGTCTATGTAGGGCCTCTCCGTGTATTTTTAGATGGATAAATGACGGTTCAGGACGTGTTTTAATAATTACTACCCGTTAGGGACAATCTAAAAATATTTATTAATGCTGAAAATGCCTTTGACGGGTATTAATTATCAAAACACGTCCTAAACCGTCATTTTCCCTTTTTAGATTAGACTGAAGTTCTTGGAAATATGGGTCAATTACCTGGACTGCCCATAATTTATCCCAAAGGTTTGGTCTCCAAATTTCAAAGTATGGCACAAAATTTCACGTTTAGTCTCCAAATGAAAAACCCGTCTGACTATATACCATGCCTAATCCCGAAAACAGCCACTTGGTTTTTTGGTCTTTTTCTTACTTTGTTTTTATTTTAATTCTTTTTTCGCATTTAATACTTTTGTATTTTTGGGATAAATTTTTTAATATTTTTAAAAAATATTTGGATAACAGTCATAACTTTTTACTTTTCCGATTTCTCTCGTTGAGACGAATTAATAATTTACAAAAGTTTGATGCAAAACTAACAAATGCCAACAAAAATTCAATAAGGTCAAAACAAAAAAGCAAGTTTTTTTTTTTCGGGAAACTAGGAAGTGTACACAATGTTGTGTGAAACCCACTTTAGGATTCCATACAAATGATCAATTTTTTGTTCGATTATTCTAACCTCTGCCCAAAAGATGAAGGATAATAAGTAAAATATTCATTGATACCCGAAAAAATTGTATGGATATATATTTATGAAAGTGTATTAATATCCGTGAGTTGTGCATTGATATCCGAACGTGTCTGGAATTATTAGCTTATTATCCTCCGCCTAGTGGATGGAGGTTAGCAAGACCGAAAAAAAAAATCATTTTAAGCAAATTGATCAGCTTCAATAATTTGTGTGAGGCCCCAAAGTAAATCTTACTCAATCCGGTGTGCATCTAGGGTACATCATTTGATGTACCCATAGTTTCATAATAAATCCAAAGTGAACCTTTCAAACTCTTTCATTACCCCGTATTTTTATAACCATTTTTTGTTTTGGTCTTGGTTGGAAGTTTTTGTTATCAAGTAGTACTTATTTCCCTTATTACAACCTTGGGGATAGTACACCAAACTGGCAAATTGATAAAAATAGTTTTGCTAATGGAAAGAGTGGGCTGGATTGAACCGGCTTAGCGACCCTCCGATTAACTGGAGAACTCACCAAACCTAAAATATTTGAAAAAGTCGTATTTAGTAATACTCAAATGCATCCCTCGGGAAAAAAAAAAAGACTCATAAGGTGGTACCAAATCATGAAGTTTGAGGAATTGTATTTTAATTTCAGTATACGTTTGACATTTTAATAAATTAAGAGAAAATGACGGCTCATGACGTGTTTTGATAGTACCCGCTAATGATATACTAAAAACATTTGTTAATGCTGTAAATTTCTTTAACGAGTATTAATTATCAAAACACGTCCTTAGCCGTCATTTTCACTTAAATTAATGTAAGAAGTAGAAAGATTTGAAAACTCTCGGTAGCAATTTCCAAGCACAGATTTTTTTTCTTATCCTGGACAATACCCTATGGGCTGATACCAATTTGATATGAATTCTGAAAAAACGGGCCGGAACGAAGATACGGAGCTCCAGCACAGGCTTCAGAAACAACGCCTCTCAGACTGCTGCTTCATGGGCTGCAACAGGCCAGCCCGTTCTATTTCCGTTAGTCTAGAGTGAACAATATTCTAAACCTTTACACCTTCTGTCCCTATTTAATTGTCTATTACGATTTTACGTGCATTTTTAATGACTTATATCTTTTCACGTATATTGTTAAAAATATGCAATATGGATCTGTGGGCTACAGCAGCCCCGGATGGTTCGGGGAGGCCCGAAAAATATTATTTCGATTTGAAAAAATTTGAAGAGTCGCTATCCGGATTTGAGGTTTGTCACCCGAGAAACCGTTTCATTTGAAAATGATTGCTTTGAATTGAAAATTAGAGATCGTTTTGGGTTCGGAAGTCACGTTACGAGGGGAGAAAGATTTTATGGCACTCCCCCGTGCCCAACACGGAATCGGCCTCTACTCAACATTTGTGGGATTTATTGAAAACATTTTATTTCATGAATACAACTAGCATATTCATAAAAATAACAAACAACAGTGTATAAATGTGATTGTGTACAAAGTATGCATGAGATATGAGAGATTAAAATGGAAAAGTACTTTAAAATGAAACAACACCACTGAAAGCAATCCTGAGCACACAGTAATGTTCCTTGGCGCTTAAAAGTGGCCCTGGGCCCATAGGAATGGTCTTGGCCCCCCAACCAAGCCCTCAGAAGTGATTTTGGGCGCTTAGGAGTGTTTTCGGCCTCCTGTAGCGGAATGATGTTGGGCGCTCAAAAGTTGTCCTGGACGCTCAGGAATACACCCAGAAAACTTTAAAAAAATGTATTTGAAAAAACTTTTTGCGATCACTTTGCTCTTGTTGTTAACCTAAGATCAGGTGACTCACAACCAGTATGAGGAATTGGTATGAACCACTGATCTCCCTCAGACAGGGAAAAACAGTAAGCTTCTAAGTATAAAATAAGATTTTATACCTTTTATGCTTGAACAGGATTTCTTGGATGGATATGGTGGCTTGAATGAGGGCTGAAAAATAGTAGAAAAAATGAAGTCTAAGACTTCAAATGCTTTTGTGAAGTTTGGATTTTCTTTGAAAATTATTTGTGCTTTGTTTGAATTGATGTTTGAAATTTTTTTTGAAAAATAATAAGGGTAATAAGTGGAGAGAGATAGAGAGAGAAATGTTGGGAGTAGGGGGAATCTAGGGGAATTTTAAAAAAAATGCATTTTGAATCCTAAAGAGAACAAGGCATTGATGATGGAAGTTTGAAAATGTTTGAGTTGAAAAATGTTTGAGTGTGTTTGAGAACTAGAGCTTTCTGAAAATAGGGGAGTAAGAGAGAGAAGTTTTTGTGGCCCCTTGTGATGTAGAACACGGGGGTTTATACAGGGGAGATGAGAAAATGTTTGAAATTTGAAAATTAAACGAAAATACAATGGAAAATAGTTTTGGGTGGGGAGGGGGAATGGGATGATGAGATTTCTGTTGGCTCAAGTAGGCCTTTGGCACGTTCAGGTTTGAACTACATTAATGAAAAAATTTGAAAAAGTCATGGTCAATGGTCAAGCTCATCATAGGTTGTGACAGAGCTCCCAAGCGCTCAAGAGTGGTCCCAAGCACTCAGAAGTGGTCCCGAGCGCTCCGGAGTGGTCCCGAGCACTCAAGAGTGTCTGCCCAACTTTAGAAGGGTGCCACGGACACTCTTGAATTCGGTTTTGGGTGTTTCTTGAAGCGTTGGAAAGTTCCTTGAGTTCTCTTTCTAACTCAATTGGTTTCATTTAAAAACATTTTATATGCTGAAATTTGTGCCCATTTTACCCTCAGGGTGTCTGAAAAAATGATGGTTTTGGTTTGTATATGATCAAGAAACATCGTTCAAGCTTTAGCCAAGTCCTGTTTTGATTCCGTTTCATCATCGAGAAGTCTTAAGGCCTCAAATTAAGGATAAATAATAGGTCCCAATTGGGGTGTCTACATGATCTTGTTTGATAAATCTCAATTTTTCCTATAAGACATTGATTTCCAAAATGTTTGGACCATAAGCCACGGTCTCTCTGTGTTGACAAATTCTACTAAAAAATATACATTTATTCGTATCTCCATTTATCGAGGTGTAAAATAATATTCTTTTATTTCTAAAGTGTCTGTTTAAAAAGTGGAGAGAAATCAATATATATATACACACACACACAGTGTAATTGAGAGTTTGAGCTTTTTGAAAGGAAAGAAAAATCTAGGAAATCGGTTTTTGGTATATGGTAACTTCACGGAATATGCAAATCGAAGATCAAGGAAAAATCAAGCATCCTTTATACTCCCTTCATCCCATTTTGGTTGTCCATTTTTATTTTTCGTGTCGTTCTTTCAACGTTTATATCTTCTAATATGAATCTCCAAAAATATGCAATATCGATCTTGTTTGATAGTTCTCGATTAGATTTATAATACAAAGTTTTCAAAATTATGAAAAAGATTGTAAATTGGGATATATAAGCGTTAAAAGAACGGCACGAAAAACGAAATTAGACAACCAAAATAAGACTGAGAGAGTATATACAAGGCTGTGAAGATGATTGTTTTTTGACGATGGCAAATACATACAGCCACTCCATATCAATTTTTAGACTGTGAGTATTAAAAGGAGGGTTTTGCTTTTGGGTGTTGGAGGACAAATGGGGTCTATTGATCATTGACATACAATGATAACTCCAAGGAATTCATTCATCTTTGTTTCAACTAATTGAGTCATCTTCCGGTGGATTTTTGGAAGCATCTTGAAAGGCTTGTGGATTTAAGACGGCAGCAGTAAAGCATTGAGTGTGGTGAACGTGAATTCAGCAAGTAGGCCTTAAGCTCGATTGTAAGGATTCAAATCGTAGGGTAAAATTATTTGTAACTACACAATATTTATAGTGTTTGATTTATTTCCGTGGTTTTTTTTCCGTTTAAGGTTTTCCACGTATATCTGGTGTTCGTCTTTTTATTGCTTTTCGTTCGTGTTATTAGCTTATTTATCGATTGGTTGATTGATTTATTAAAAAGATAAAAATAAAAAATATCTATATACCTAGGTGAGTCAGGATTTTTCAAAAAAACATAAAAATAATATACGTCGAGAGAGTCATTGAAAATGCACGCAAAAATGTAATGGACAATTAAATAGGGACGGAGAGAGAGAGAGAGAGAGAGAGAGAGAGAGAGAGAGAGAGAGAGAGAGAGAGAGAGAGAGAGAGAGAGTGTGTGTGTGTGTGTGTGTGTGTATATATATATATATATATAATTGAACGGTTCAATTAAAAATTGCTCAAAACAAGTACTTTTCGGTCATATTTTTTGCTAATTTCTCGTGGACACTCTTAAAATCACAATCCGCACACATTGATCGATTTGGATCATAAAAATTCAATCGGAAACTATGAGATTGAGATTTAGGGTATTTTTTTAGGTGTTTAATTGGTTGTCCGCGGAACCTCGGGACTGTTCAAGAGACACCCAAAAAAACACCTAAAATAATCCCAAATCTCAATCTCATAGTTTCTGATCAAATTTTTATGATCTGAACCGTTCAATATGTGCAGAATGTGATTTTAAGGTTGCCTGTAAGAAATTAGCAAAAAATATGACTGGAAAGTATATGTTTTGTATGATTTTTAATATATATATATATTCAGTGAATTGATTTTTGAGGTAGCAAAACAGAGAGAGGAATTTGTTAATGGGAATAGAAAGTGGTGGCTTGCATTCAAGGCCGGCTCCGACATTTGGTTTGTCCAAACCCGATCCCAAATATATCTATTCGCTTATTATTAAATCATAAATACAAAAAATACATACAGGTAAAAAAAAAGAAAAAAAAATCAAAATTACATCGTACTTTTAGTTTGAATTATATCAAAAAATCTAAACTAAAATCTAACCCCGATAAGGTTTCTTCTCCAAGTTATCTTTTCTACCACCAAACCCTACTCCGGAGGCTCCGAACTCCCCCAACTTTTGTGCCCCTATCCTGGCTATCCATTTGAAGTTATATTTGAGTTAGGCTTTGATGGACCTGGGGGGCTGCTGTCCCGGGCAAGGGGGCCTTGCTCCGGTCTCGCTTCAACGATCGGAAACGTTCACTTCATAGAGCTCGTCGAGTTGAATAGGTTTGCAAAAAATCAGTTTGATCGGATATCTTTAAGTGCTTGATCGGAACACATATAACTTTTCAATAATGGGTTCTATAAGATTTGATTCAGTGTTTCGGATCCATTCTTTCAAGACGAAAAGGTTTCAATGAGACACTTAATGATATCTGATCGAGCTAATTTTTTACGTACTTGTTCAACTCGACGAGTTCTACGAAGTGAACGTTCTCGATCGTTTGAGCGAGACCGAAGCAGAGCCCCCTCAGCCGGGACAGCAGCGCGCCCTAGTTCGGCTTTGATGGGCATCTCTCTCTCTCTCTCTCTCTCTCTCTCTCTCTCTCTCTCTCTATATATATATATATATATATATATATATTATTTCTTGGAACTAAGGTTTATTACTTTTTAATTATAATGACTTCCGTAAGTCGTCAAGAAGTTCCCTAGCTTTACAATTTCTAATGAATGAAGAAAACCATTTGTTCCGATATAAATAGTCATTATCTGGTCTTCAACTGTAAGAGGTTCTGATTGGGATTGTTTGAACAATTTGTGCTGATTGATTCTCTCCCTGTCTCTCTCATTTTTTTTATTGGAAAAAGAAATTTCATGCATCACAAATAGAAAAAGAAATGCATTATGAGGGCTTCGATGAGATCTTTTGAATAGTTCAAAAAAATCAAAAAATCATTTTAGTAAATACATTGTTTTTAAACTTGAAAATTGAACATAGTTTCGTAGGGGAGTAACTTTACGGGACGAATGAAGTAACTTTTTGACTATTCAAAGTAATAATTTTTGCTCCCCACCGTAGATTACTCTCATTCCGTTTGGGTGTGGAGATACCTCTTCTTTTTGTTAAATTGTTGGCTAAAATTATAAGTATTTCTGCCACTAGTGTTTTTGCCTTCTTTGAAGACGACATTTGATAATCCTAGAAATCAAGGGTCAATTATAAATCAGGGATATTACTCCAAGTGGTTTAATATAATCAAAGTTGGGCTACCAAACGTTTTCGATCGTTGGAGCGAGACCGGAGCAGAGCCCTCTCAGTCGGGACAGCACGCTCTCTCTCTCTCTCTCTCTCTCTCTCTCTCTCTCTCTCTCTCTCTCTCTCTCTCTCTCTCTCTCTCTATATATATATATATATATATATATATATATATATATACTCCCTCCGTCCCTTTTTAAGTGTCCCGCTTCGTAACTTCAATTTATTAAAAAAACATCATCATTACACCTTTCACATCAACTTTTACCTCCACTTTCCATACTTACCCTCTATGAAAACATTATCATTACACTTTTACTCACTAACTTTTTAAAATGGAATCTATTTTTAGAGGCAAAATGGGAAATGTATCCACTTTTACCCACTAACTTTATAAAATGGACACTTATTAAGGGACATATCAAAATGGAATACTGGACATTAAAAAAGGGACGGAGGGAGTATATATCATTTCTTGGAACTAAGGTTTATTACATTTTAATTATAATGACTTCCGTAAGTCGTCAAGAAATTTCCCTAGCTTTACATTTTCTAATGAATCAAGAAAACCATTTGTTCCGATATAAATAGTCATTATCTGGTCTTCAACTGTAAGAGGTTCTGATTGGGATTGTTTGAACAATTCGTGTCAATTGATTCTCTCCCTGTCTCTCTCATTTTTTTTATTGGAAAAAGAAATTTCGTGCATCACAAATAGAAAAAGAAATGCATTATGAGGACTTCGATGAGATCTTTTGAATAGTGCAAAAAAATCATTTTAGTAAATACATTACTTTTAAACTTGAAAATTGAATGTAATTTCGTAGGGGAGTAACTTTATGGGACGAATGAAGTAACTTTTTGACTATTCAAAGTAATAATTTTTGCTCCCCACAGTGGATTACTCTCATTCTGTTTGGGTGCGGAGATACCTCTTCTTTGTGTTAAATTGTTGGCTAAAATTATAAGTATAGTTGCCACTAGTGTTTTTGCCTTCATTGAAGACGACATTTGATAATCCTAGAAATCAAGGGTCAATTATAAATCAGGGATATTACTCCAAGTGGTTTATAATATAATCAAAGTTGGGCTACCAAACATACTCGTATCTAACAGTCCAACCTAAAACAAGTACTGTATTACACGTGCAGCATATGCATGTTTTTTTTTTTTTTTTTTTACGGAGGTACAACCTTACAGTCAGGCCACTAAATGATCATTGATTACTATTAATATTAGAATTAGTATTAATATTTCTTTTATTATTGTTATTTGCATGTAAGACACTTGACTTGCTCCTACACATTTGAAAGTTAAAATGACACTTGTCATGCTCCTACACATTGAAGGGAAGTAGGAAGTTATGTTGACAAGTGGATTCCACCACCATTTCTCTTGTCCCTAAGGTGCCCAATCCTTCGTTAATGTCTGATTTCAGGCCTCTTTCTTGTTGCAACACTATCTACAAGTGCATAACTCAAATTATTGCTAATCGGTTAAAGCACTGCCTTCCTGATATCATAAGTCCCAACCAATCTGCCTTTGTTCAAGGTAGGAGAATATCAGACAATATTTAGCTCTCTCAAGAGCTCCTCAAGAACTATCATAGGCTTCAAGGCTCCCCGCGGAGCGCCATAAAGGTTGATCTTATGAAGGCGTTTAACTCAGTTAGCTGGGATTTCATCATGGACATTCTCATAGCCAACAATACTCCTACCCACTTCATTAGGTTACGGGGTTCAGAACACAGCGATGAGCTACTGTGGGAACTAGGTCTCGATCACGATCTGGATCTGGGGCATAAGGAACTGGACCAGCGGAATCCCCTGCGAAATCAAAAGAGTCAACCGCGCTGGCTATGCCCTCTCCTACCCTTTGTTGGTCCTTCCCCTCTCCTACCCTTTGTTGCTATGCCCTCTTCAACCGCACTGGCTATGCCCTCTTCTGCAAATGATTGAATGAAGACTAATGGAGAAGTTAGGAAGTTATTTCCTACTTTTAATTTGTTGTTTTCTATAAATAGTCTTTTAAGACTTGATTATAATTCCTCTCCAACAAATCAAAGTCCATCTTTATTTGTCTTAATTTTTGGTACTACTAACCCATTCGGGTTATAATTAGGAGTAGGAGTAGAATTTCATATTCTAATTAAGCTTAACTTAGGATCTTTGATGTGTCGCTCAGGGCGGTAGATCGATCATTGAAGATTGATGGAAGAATCTCTTCCATTTTTCTTCTTTCTTATCCTCAATTTCACATTTGACTCGACTGTCATTTCTCTTCCGGTGAAGTCCTGAAATACGGCTTGAAACCACGGATCCATCTTGTGGAGACATAGCTGCATTCGTCCTTATTTTTGTTGTTGGCATTATTTCCCGAAATCTCTGTCGATTTTGAATCGAGGGAAAAATTGGAAACAACTACGCAACTCAAATATCCAAGGACGCTAGCGCGGCCACACCAATTAAGGCTCCCGACTTACTTCAAGATAGTCACTCTATGGGGAATAGAACACCAGACCTTGAGGAGTACTCTTAAAGCCTAAGCATCTATACGAACCACCGGGACTACCCGTGGTGTGTCATGCATATGCCTGTTTGTTATACGTTGGACAAGAGTACATCCATTCCCGCATCCTGATTGACCACTGGAATTTCCACGATCAACGTATATTGAAGGGAAAAAAAAAGACAAATGAGGATCAATTCACCAAAACTGTAGTTTTCAAAACAGGAAATAATGGGCGAATGCTGTTTCGGGAAATTTGGAGCGCCCTACAGAATTTCCCAATCCAATTTGGACGTATTGCAACTGATTAGAAAAACAAAATTTTTTTTGGATGGATTGCAGTTTTCGAAAATGATCGATGTTGAAAAGGTATTTTAAAAAATAACACGAATTCTTTTCGTACCGTGCTCATTTTTTAGTTGAAAACATTTTCCAAGAGTTCGCAGACGTCCCTTGACTCCCTTCGGTATTATTTTTGAAGATTGGGACGTCGCTTGATAACAAAAATCTTCCGAAAACAGTACTTGAAATTGCTCGTTGACAAGTAGAAGGCTTAGATAAATGTAACCCTTAGATTTGGACCGCACATTTCGCTACCAGATTTCCCAGATATTCTTTCAAAAACACTTCTCAAAGTTTTTTTTTTTTTTTTACCAGCGAAGAAAAATTTATTAATCAAAGAACTGAAGTTACAAAGATTAAAAAGAAACAGGAAAAGAGACATCACAACCTACATTCCAACTATGATGGCAAAAATTTGGACCGTTTCTCGATTTGTACGTGTCATCCTTGCAATGGGAGTGTGCGCAAAGTTTTTTTTATTTATTTTTGCTAAGCAAAAAGATTTTACTAATCTTTAAAAAAGATAACAAAGATTAAATGGATCTCGGATACACTGGCAAAAAGCCACCCGACAACCAACACCAAAGGATGGTAAGAAACCAACCAAATCCAAAAATAACCCTGAAACCATGAAAACCCCACATGGGGCAAGCCCACACAGCAAAAACACCAAATCCTTAAAACCACAAAGGACTGCAAGCAAAGAGACAGACTATAAAATACCAAAGAGATGAATCGAAGCCTACACCCACCCCTGAAAACACACACGACCAAACACTGCCACCCAAACCCGAGCAACAAAACCATGCAATTAAAAATCCAA
Source organism: Rhododendron ovatum (assembly GCA_019656835.1). Taxonomy (NCBI): domain Eukaryota; kingdom Viridiplantae; phylum Streptophyta; class Magnoliopsida; order Ericales; family Ericaceae; genus Rhododendron; species Rhododendron ovatum. The sequence continues at coordinate 12,898,077 of CM033791.1, read as the reverse complement.
AGAAAAGGAGGCACCCTCCTCGAAGTCTTCATCATCCTCCAAATCAACATCAATCTCCAAATCATCAAAAGCGATAATCCTTTCTGTGCGCAAAGTTGTTGAGAAAACATAAATTTTGTGTTTGTTCGAAAAAAATGTGACTCTGATGTGAACCTTGTTTTTTAGTTAATTGAATTTCTGACGTACTAAAAAAGAGAAAAAATGTTTCCGTTAGTTTAGAGGAATTGAAGAGAAGTCGGACTCATCGCACCATCGGAAACCCCATTCAAAACCTGAAACAACTTTGAATAATATATGCGTAAAAGGATCACATTTTGTTTCTCTAGCTACAAGCAAATAAAACTGATAATTTTGGCTTCTTCCATTTCAAGAAGCAATCATCTATGGGGAAAAAAAAAATGAAATACTTAGGTCTTCAATTGGAATAAATAAATAAAAAAAGCGCATTGGGCAGGCCTACAATTAGAATTATCTAGCCAAGACCGATACGAAATAAAAGCAGTAAAATTAACTTGCAAAAAGAAATTAATGTCACTTATGAAAATTACAAATTTTTAAATTTCGAAGTTGATTAATAGAAATAAATAAATAGAATGCTAAGCTCAAATCATTTCTTTCCTTCCTCCTGGGCATCCTGGCCAATTCCTCCCAGTTCAAGGGTCCTTACTTTGAACCGCTCCAGCTCCTGCGATAAATCCTCCACAGTTTCGATAAGGCTTCGTTCAGAAGTACCATAATAAGTGTCAAAGGATCCCGAAAATCCCGCATCCGCATTGGACGATGGAATCTGACCTCCATCGTCTGATGCGCTTGCCCCGGGATCCTCCTCGATCGAATCCGAAGTTTCTCCCTCGGAATTGCTAATTTTTTCTCGCACGCTGGAGGGAAGTTGCTCGCACAGATCAGAGATGGCCTTGACCTTGGACTGACTCAGCCTCTCCACGATGAACTTCTCGAGCCTCTCGTCCCTTTCGATCTCCGAAAAGAATTTCCTGAGCAAAGTTTCCCGGCTCCTGGTGTTGAGCTCCTCCATGCAATCCACGAGGATCAAGAGTAGCTCGCCCACCGCCTCCTTCTCCCCCCGCGGCGTCTTTCCGGTCGACGGCGAGAAATGTCTCTTGCTCAGCGTGCTCTTCATCATGGGTTTTTCGAGTTGCGGATAGCACAGTGGTGGTTGCTCGAGATGTGAAGGTTGGTCTTGGCGAACCTCGAAGCTGGGGAAAGCCATGGTTGGCGTTGAGGGTTGTGGAAGGTCTGATTCCGCCTCTGGAAGATCGAATTCCTGGGAATCTGTTTCCTGATCAGGAATTCGATTCTCATCCACGAGGGTTACTTTTGTGGGTTGAGGGATTTGATTCATATCATCCATGAATTTGTTTTTCCTCTTAGAGCAGAAGTTGTTTGGCTTAGGGTTGTGGAGAAAGGAGATATTTAAAGAGGAGAAGGAGAAATAGATGGATTTGGAGGAAGGAAAAAGGACAATGAGATATTTATAATTGCACAAGCAAGTCCAAGACTTGGTGTGGGTATGAAGAGATTGGCTGACTAATCAAAGGTTCAGATTTTCAACCCTCCAGAATTAAGTACTTTGAAAATATCCACAGGTTAATAACTATTTTAGTTTTGATTCAATTGGTTAAGTACCTAATTGCGAATTAGTTTAGTGTAATGGGACATGGTTAGCACAAGTTGCACGTACGTACATATTTGTTAGGTTTTTCAAGTAAATGCGAATGGGTGCATATCAGCCACACATGACAGGCGTTCTGTATTGCTTGCATTAAGTACTGAGGGTTGAAACCGTACCACCTCGATCATTTCCATTCTTTATAGATCAGTAGTAGAATAGGATTTTCCTTGTCCAAAAATAATTTTGAATGAATGTTGGATGCCCTTTGAGGATTATAACTTCTCCTTAACTTAAAGCTTAATAAACCTTAATACTCCAAGTACAGTAATGTTTTAGTACATAGTTATCACATTTACAATAAGAGGCGGATCCAATGTAGGCACAGGCAGATCACGTGATCCAGCTGAAAATATTGGGAATTTTTTTGTATGAATCAAAAGAGGAAGTAATATATAGTAAACTACCGAAAATTTAGTAAGTTTGTAGTCTAGTTCAGTTGGTAAAGTCTTTGGTCTTTCACCTGGGCGGTGCAAGTTTGAAACTTGCCACCATCATTCAATTTTTATCTTTTTCTAAACAAGGTTGCACGAGTGGAAAAACAATTCTTCAAAACTTGATCCTACCGAGAGTTGAACCACCACATCAATTCTAGACTTGGACAGTTGGACTACCACAAAGCCAACCAACACAATTCTATTAATAACGCCAATAAAAATGTAATAAATGATCTAGAAAAAATACAGAAACACTAACATTCATTTTTTTTATTCTGGTATATTTTTCTGAACAAATGTTTTCTTTGTATTGGATTGTAAATATTTTTAATAATTTATGTTCGAAAAGTGACTCATCTATCTGAATTTCGTGAATCTGTCATTGTTTACAGCATCTAACATGTCTTCAATGTATCTGCAGAGTACTGAAAATTGGGACCCATTGAACTACTTTATTGAGAAAACCAAGCTAGCACAACTGGTTTAATTTATCTCATCTCTCCCAAGTGGGCTTTGAGAATGGCTTGTGTTGATGAGCCGAAAGAACAGGGCTAATTCTGAAGTTATTTTTGAATCTGATTGCCTAAACCTTATCAGCTGTGTCAGTAGTCACAATATGCAGTGCTCCTGGGAAATCGAGGTGATTGTATTAAGAAGCGGGCTGCTTCGCATAGGTGGTCTTTTGTTTGGTGGAGTAGGAATGTTAATAGAGCTCATTGGGTTGCATCCCAAGGTAGAGATAGGAAAATTACATGCTCTTCGGGTTGTATTCCACCCGCTCTTGTTTTAATTTTGTTACATTAACACTTTAAAAAAAAAAAAAAGGGGTGGAGGCCGGAGTTCAAGTCCCAAGAGGGGCGGATTTGGGGTTCAAGATTATGGATGTCTGATGTCTCTAAACTCTCTGTTGACTAACATACTAATACTCCTGCTAACCCCCGCTAATATATAGAGTGTGAAAAAATAAAAATAAAACCTACTTTGTTGTCACATAATCCAATGTATGGTGGATGATATGCAAGGTTATTATAACATTGCTCGAAATATGGCAGGATAGGAGCTTTCACAGATTTAGTGATTTAATTTGATGCTCACGTTGTACTGACAATTTCAGATGGTAATGTTTACAAATGGAGCACCACAAAATTTTCAGAGTTTTTTTTTCTCGGCAAAAGTGAAATTTTATAATACTCGAAAGGATACATCGAGAGGGAAAGCCGAGGAGCACACATGCTCAAAGCCTCAGACTCAACCTGAGGAGGGGGAGACGCAAATCATCCAGCAGGTGTTGAATGATTAACACCATACAATTACAATTTTAATGCACGAACACCATCAAAAAAACTTTTGAAATCCTGTACAGAGTACTGTACAGAGTACAGTCTAATATTGAATTTGACTTTGATCCACAAATTTTTCGAGTTACACATCCATAAAATGACTTTTGTTGAGTAGTTGGAAGACAAGTGGCCGGGAACCACATTATGAGAGTTGCGGTAATTTATTGGCCAAAAATACCACACAAGCAATGCCAAAAAAAGTAAATGCATAATGTTCGATCCCCTTCTCAATCTCTACAATCCATTTATTCTGGAAAATGTTAGTGTTCAAAAAATGTATCGATATCCGTAAAGAATGTATTAAAATGTACAATATATATATATATATATATATATATATATATATATTTGTAACATAATTAAATTTGGATTCTATCTTTTATTTCGTTATATAAACATAATCCACAGTTTTTGGAGAGATAATCAACAAATGCAATTTGGCATATGATTGCGGGTGGTTAATTAGGGTGCCAACTGCCTTGCAACCTCGTTGGGTTGTTTTCCTCTTGTTATAATGCCTTTGTGATCTTTTCCATTTAATAATTTTAAAAACCTTCTCATTTTCTTAATAAAATAAATTTCTTGCCGTTCAACGGGAAAAAAAAGAAAAGAAAAACTCGTTAAATATCTAACAAGATCAAGATCGTAGCCATGTACATTGTCTTTTTTTTTTTTTACTTCGGAATATTATAAATAGTCAACTAAAGAGTTTGTAGCATAGATGCATACATGGTTCAAATATTACAATCCACAAAAAGAAATACCAAGACCCCTAATCGAGAATCTGCCTTAAGTTAAGGCGGTCGCAAATATAAAACTCTCTAAGCTAGGGTGGTTGAACCAAAGAAACCACCAAGTCTTCATTTTGTTCCGCTCCAGTTCTGACAAGATGATCCACACATTGTCTTGTCTTAAGTAATCTGTAGCCATGTACATTGTCTTGTCTTAAGTAATCTGTAGTTCACAAGGAGTATTACATACATATCTGTATCTATATATATATGTCGTACCTTGGAGTGTTTCTCCTGCGGACCACCCCATTTTAAGCTAAGATGTGGACAACTCAGCTATCATTGGAATGTATTTTGGATGGTCAGGTTTCGCTGCATTCTAAGCCGAAATGCGATGGTACGCAGGAGAAACGGATTGTATGGTACCTTGTCTTGTCTTAAGTAAAGGAGTGTGGAACAAGTAATTTCCATCCTTATTTGATAAGATCACTCATGAATTTTGTTATCAATCCCTTCTGCATTGTAAAGCTTTTTTTATTTATTCATTGAAATTTCTGTATTGCAAAACATGATTCCGAAGCCATCGATCAACACGTTTTTCCTCTCCCATGGCTGCTGTCAATGACTCTCGATCTCTTTGGTTAGTCTGATAATTAATTGCCGGAGACACGACTCGAATTGCGTACGTAAATTTTGAAAAGCAATTCAAAAATGAACGGAATCAACTAGCCTGCTGTAAACATTAATTAATGAGTGTCGTCAGCCTGCTGATATAGAAAAACAAATACTACTCCACTTACTACTATCGCACAATTGCAACCACCAGACAATAGCTAACAGTCATGGCTGTCTTTAATTTGTTCCCCTGGAGGAATAGAATCGTCCCCCACTTTAAAAAAAAAAAAACCGAAAAAAATGTTAGGATACATGACAAGTATCCACGTGATCGAATTGAGCCGTTCACTGCCATTTCATGGACCAACTCATGGATACGTTTGATGTATCATAACTCATTTTTTCTCCAGTTCAATGGAACGAGGGACCGCTAAACGGGGATGGAGGAAGTGGTTGCCAAGAGCTTTTTTGGGTCCCTAAATACAAGAGCGTAGAATCTCGGCATGTTCAGATTAAACTTATTGTTATGTACCAAAAAAAAAAAAAAAACTAATAATGCAATTACCGTAGCTAATTCTTTTGTTGGTAAACTTTTTTTTTTCTTTTGAACTTGTGATAAAAATAATTAGATTTTTTTACTCATCTCGACAAGGAAATTAAACTTGAAATTAATAGGTTTAGAAGAGGTAAATCAGTCTAAGAGGAATAATTTAGTCTCTCTTTTTTTTGTTATTATTTCTTAACTTCAATTAGTGCATCTCATCAAGACAGAACAAAATTTTAAAATCACTTAAAATTAACGAAAGTATAAAATAAAAAAAGAAGAAGAAGACGATCTTAATTTAGCGTCACCGGAAGTATTTTGATTGTTGTTGAGATTGCATTGCTTTGGCTTTGAAAGCATGCTACATTATTGAAGAAATTAAACGTGATGAAATGTTTGCTTTAAAACTAAGTCGATCTGCAGCTTAATTCCGTTAGGAATTTCTATTCCTTCGTCCGTTAAACACGGCATTGCGTACGTGTATGAATCCAGGCGGAAGTGTAATGATCGATACGAGAAGGAAAAAATGGTTACAAATACGACTACTAAACCTATATATATATATATATATATATATATATATATATATATATATGGGGACGGTTCTAGGGACAATACATTTGACAACACTTTTGACAACACATTTTTCTAAATTTCACGTGGGACCTTCATACAATTGATCGGAGCCATTCAATATATTTAAAACATGTTTTTAAGGGGTTCCATAAAAAATCAACTCATTTGGATATCGGTAAGGGCTTGATCGGCTCATTTAATTGATTTCTGTCAAATTTGACAGGATAAAATTGAATGAGCCGATCAAGCCCTTGTCGATATCTAAATGAGTTGATTTTTTATGAGAACCTTTAAAAACATGTTTTAAACAAATTCAACGGCTCCGATTATTCACGTGGGGCTTTGAAAAATGTGTTGTCAAAAGTGTTGTCAAATGTATTGTCCCTAGAACCGGCCCCTATATATATATGCCTTAATTTGGCACGTGATGACAACCATATATGTGTCATAATTTTGCAAAACATTGGCTGTTGATTGTTGTCAAGGAATCATAACCTAAAAAGTTGCATAGTGAGGCTGCGGAAGTGCGTGATATCAAATTTATACGGGCGCCTTTCGAAAATATTTCAAAATATTCCAGTACGTTACCCTCCAGTCCCGTTCAGTTCGGCCTTTTGTGGGCCCTTTCCGGGCCCACAATAATGATCAGAACCGTTCACATTTTAGAGCTCGTCGAGACCAACGACCATACCAAAAATCACGTTGATCAAATACCGTTTGGTATCCTTTCAAAGTGCATTAATGTTGTCTAAAAAAAAGGTGAGAAACACAAGATTACAACCCTTCAACAAATTTTTTCGAAACTTAATACATTTTGAAATGATACCAAACGGTATTAGATCAACATGATTTTTGGTATGGTCGTTGGTCTCAACGAGCTCTAAAATGTGAACGGTTCTGATCATTGTTGTGGACCCAAAAAGGGCCCACAAAAAGCCGAACCGGACCGGACTGGAGGGTAACCCCATACTTGACAGGATCTGACTCCCTTGTGCTAAGCCTAAAGGATTACAAAAAGTCTATTCCACCGCTTTGTTTCACCGTTCCCTCCATCGCTCTCAATCTCATCATTCAAAAGTGTTTTGTACGGTCCGGATTTTTAAAGACTCCGATAATAGAAGTGTTTCGTTTTCTTTCTTTCTATACGCAATTCAAGATTTCGTTTGTGTTCATGTTGGCGGTTTCTGATGTGAATTCGGGGGGTCGTCCCCACTTCCTTCGGGTTCCCCCACCAACGCAGTGACACACCAATCACGCCCCTTCCCTTTCTCCGATCAAAAGGCCCCTGGATCCCTTTCTTCTTCTCTCATCCTTATCCATAAGAATTTTTTTTTAAAAAAATTCAGAGCATTGACTGTCGAGACAAACGGTGAGATTGAGCATTACGGTGGAGAAGTGGTGAAATAGAGCAGCAAAACAGAGCGATGGGAGTAGTACCGCTAAAAAGATTAATGTCCTATGCATACGTGTTAAGTAACGTATTAACTTTTGGCAACAGGCTGTGTTTTCCTGAAAGGAATGTCTGAATTAGTTCCCACCTAGAAGACCAAGTCCTAGACTACTGAAAACATTGTACTCCATTATTGTTTCTACTCGTTTACGTGTGCATTTATTTTTTATCTCTTAAATTTTTGTATATGGTCTAGTCTTGACATGACAGTGCTGTGTGAAAATTAAGAAAGTGCGAAATTACACATCAGTCCTGAATCGGTGGATAATAGATATGGTTGGAGGGATGATTATTTTAGAAGGAGAGATTAAAAGTTACCTGATTTGTTTTATCGATTGTGCAGGTGCACTTATTATTTTGACAATATTATTAACTTAAAAACAAGAGACCAACTGCATATGTATTTGGGATGTCACCATGATGATTCGAATTGTTGACCTCCTTCTTCTTATTAATTTTTCTTCACGGGTTGTATTGACCTTTTTACCTCATTAAAGTGACGCTCATTGAATGTCACATCATCAATAATATTGGTTTACGCGTAATTTTAAGGAGACCTTCATCCTCTATTTATTTACTCTTCTTCTATCCTTCATTGTAATTTCTGCATCTTATTTATATTATTAGAAATTCGGACTAACTTACTTACAAGTTAACTAATTTCGAAAATTTGAAGAAATACTTATTATTTTCACCACAACAATCCATCTAAATGAAGTGTCCAAATCTTGAGTTGCCCCACCAACAGTAAATACTATGTCAATTAACCAATATTTGAGCGTTTAATTAACTTCTTGTAAATTTTTGTATATGGTCTAGTCTTGACATGATGCAGTGCTGTGCAAAAATTAAGAAAGAGCGAAATTACACGTCAGTCCTGAATCGATGGATAATGGATATGGTTGGAGGGAAGCTTATTTTAGAAGGGGAGATTAAAAGTCACTTGATTTGTTTTGTAATTGATAGGGATATACATGAGAAGAAGTGTCGATGGTTATCAATAGTGTAGGTGCACTTATTATTTTGACAATATTAACTTAAAAACATGAGACCAACTGCATATGTATTTGAGATGTCACCATGATGATTCAAATTGTACCTCCTTCTTCTTATTAATTTTTCTTCACGGGTTGTGTTGATCTTTTTACCTCATGAAGGTGACGCTCATTGAATGTCACCTCATCAATAATATTGGTTTACGCGTAATTTTAAAGAGACCTTCATCCTCATATTTATTTACTTTTCTTGTATCCTTCATTGTAATTTCTGCATCTTATTTATATTATTAGAAATTCAGACTAACTTACTTACAAGTTAACTAATTTCAAAAATTTGAAAAAAGACTTACTATTTTCACCGCGACAATCCATCTAAATGAAATGTCCAAATCTTGAGTTGCCCCACCAACAGTAAACTTACTGTGTCAATTAACCAATATATGAGCGTTAAATTAAGGCTGCTGATTTTGCCACTCCCTTTTTTGTTAACGCCACTCTCCTGCAAGTGTATTTTTGCAACAAAAATACACTTGCAGGGGAGTGGTGTTAACAATAAAGGGAGTGGCAAAATCATTTTCCTAAATTAACTTCTTGTAAATTTTGAACTTTCAAGACTTTCAAAACGTCGGTAGCTTGAAGTTCTTTTAATTCGGTCAAAATTTAGGAAGCCGCGTTTGGCTTGAGATTCGTTCAAACCCTATGAATAAAGCGAGATTTAAAGCAGATCATCGACCACGATTATTCTTCTAATGAATAAAATTCTAATGTCATCTTCAACCAATCTGGTGGAATACCAAACTGAACCTATCAACCTGCGTCTCTTTCCCCCAGTGATCTGCGATATTTGTTGGCTCTAGAACTTAGAAAGAGTATATATTTTTCACTTTATAATCCATTGCAAATAGTGGGTATGATAGTTAGATGGCAAAGCAATCAATCAACAACTACCAGACCCTATATCTAACAGTCCAAGCACCAAGGATTATTTCATTAACATCTTAAATTATATTTTCTTGTCAAAGGCTGCGGAAGTAATCCAAAGTGAGCAATCAAACTTGGGGGTGGACTCGGACAACCCAAAAATATCGGGGTCGGCACCGGTAAGGATTAGTCAGAAGAATGTGCAAACTGACCCGGAACACTACGAATTTAACCCGTTAGGCTGAACTTGGGCATTCATATGTTTGTGCAGTCACGGCCCGGCCTAGACCATAGACGGGATTGGGTATTAATTTCACTTGTTGGGCCAAGCCGGGCTTGTATAGCTCGTCGAACAATTTTCCTTTCTACCTTCATTGCTTTCATGGGCCTTGCTTTCCGCTTTCTTTCTTCTTCTTTTTTGGTTGTCGGTCAATGGAATCCGAGCCAATTTACGCGTATCTCAACTAATATCTTCCATAGTCTGTGCAAAGACAGGTCATTCACTCCGGGACTAGAGAATCTAAAAGAAATTAATTTAGTACAGCCTAACCTCAAGAATCAAATCCTAATCAATTATGTGGTGGCACAAACTCTCCAACCAACCGGACTAACCTATGGGCTCTTTCCTCTTTCTTTCTTCAAGAGTTAATTGTCCTACTCACATGTGTCCAAGCTTTGGAAGAGTCTGCATAGGACTGAAAAAAGGAATAATCAATTGATAAATGCCATCATAGTTACCAAAAAAAAAAAAAAAAACTGATCCATTATTTTTAACTAACTGGATAAGGCTCTGGTCGTGTCAAAAAAACAAGAAGATAAGGCTCTGGTAGTTGTGACTGGTAGGTTTGCGCATAGAAGAAAATTCAGTGGTCAGTGTCATGTGGATGGCTACCATAAATTGGCCAAAAAATTAGCTGCTGCCCGATTGCAACCCATGGCCTGTATCATTACTACAGTATTTTTTCCTGCTTTTGTCAATCAATTACTCTATATAGAGCTGCTATCCACGCAAACAAAATACCCACAAATTGTGCACACATCATTGTGTGGGATCTCCCAAGGGTCTACAAATGATCCGAATTGTTCATTAAATGTAAAATATTTTTTTAAGAATCCTCAGGGAAAATCAGGTCTTTCTAATACCTAAAGGTGCTCAATCCATTTACCGAAAAAAAAAGGTGCTCAATCCAATCATCTAATTTTTTCATTCGAATTAATTTTAGGATAATGAAAAGTTAGATGATTGAATCGAGCATCTATAGATATCATATTAAACTAAATTTTGGTGGGGGCCCTTGAAAAAATGTTTTACAGTTAGTGAATGGCTCAGATTGTTTTTGTGAGACCCACAGTGAACCTCACACAGTAATCTGTGCATGATATGTGTGCATTTAATTTGTCTGTGCTAACAAACTTTCAGTTACTCTATATGGTGTTGATAGCTACCCTATTGATAGTAAAATGGAACCTTAAAACAAAATGAATTTCTATTGCATATTCAACTACTTTGGAACATTGTCTTCTAAAGCAAGGTTGTTTATTTGAAGTTTTTGACCTAAATGATCACAAACAAGAAAGTTGATAGAAGGATTCTATCCTTTTCAAATTGAACAAGTGAGTGAAGTGACCAGGACAACGGTGATCTGGGCAAACTTCACTTACACTCCTGTAGTTTGGCGTATGTGCTGTTATACCCTTGCTGTTCATTTTGTTGCAAATGCACCCCCTATGCTTTGTGGAAGATTGCATTCGGACTCAATTCCGTCTAATTTGACATAAATGTCATCATCTTCTTTCTTGAATCAAACCAATATAATTAGAATTTTAATCCAAGTCGTTCATAATATATTAATCATAGAGTAGAGAATTTCTATATATATATATATATATATATAAAACAAGTCGAGCGGATATTGATAACTCAGTGCTCAAGAACATTATTTTTGTTAAAATAAAAGGTAAATTTTAATTTTAAAATAAATTATATTCGATCATGAAGTTCTCATTGTCCCATCAACTTAAATTTTGTTATGAATTTAGTACTCACAAAACTCTATAATATAAAAAGTTTTAGGGGGATGTTAGAATAAATGTATATATAATAGTAAATAATATCATCATCATATCATGAGATTGAGATTTGATTGTAATTAGGATGATTTTCTTCCATAGTTAGTTAGTATGATTTCCTTCCTTAATTAGGCTTTCTCTCCTCTATAAATAGAGGAGCTCATTGTATAGTGTTATCGAAGTCAATAATATATGAAAAATGATTTTGTCAGTCTATTTTTTATTAACGTCACTCCCCTGCAAGAGTATTTTTGCACCAAAAATACACTTACAGTAGAGTGGCGCTAACAAAAAAGGGAGTGGCAAAATCAGTAGCCTAAAATATCTCTTCTTTCATATTTTAATAGTTTGAATCCAATTTTTGGATCGGAATGAAACCCATATTAAGGGCACAGGAGGGCCTGCTATCATTAAGTCAAACTAAGTTACTCCATGGATGGAAAACATTACGTATAACTCCACAAAGCACGGGGTGTGTGTGCAACAAATGGAACATCAATGGATGTATTCACATATAGGCCAAACCACAGGGGTGTAAGTGAAGTTTGCCCTTCATATAACGTCCCTTTCCTTGATTTGTCACCCACCATTTGGGTCAAGCTTCGTGCCAATTGATAAGTGGTTTGATTGCAACTACCAGTCCCTTTTCTGTCCTGAATTTTCAAGGATGAAAATGAGGTAGGGAAAACTCTGTTGTATATGTACAGAAAAATCTATGGTACATCAATCAGATAGGAAGAATTATCAAACACTCTAGATCACTGATCACATATGGAGGTTATCAAATAAGGAATGGAATCCTCTCCCGTCTCCTTTGTGGGACTGGATGTGTCCTCTACAAGTCCTTTTTAAATCATTCTCAAGTTGATAATCAGGATTGTTCACTATTTAGAACCCAGTTCATAAATCACGTCAAAAAATCATGTTTATAAGATACCGAATGTTTTGCTTTTGAAGCACATTTATGATGCAGAAAAATAGGAATATGAAATTCAAGATTTACACTAAATCAATCTCGACACGGTTCGTGTCAGGTCTAGGTCGTGGTGGCCTATTAATGTTTTATGTTAAAAATTGTACCACAACATGAGGATCAAGTCGCTGTGTCATCCTATCAAAAATTCTCACCCATACTCTGTACCAAATTGCATGCAACAAATACAAAAGCGTGGCATAAACGAAAAAGAGATATACTGATCTGAAACAATTACTATAGATACAATTTGAACTAAACCCAAAAATCACAAATCAATAACCATAATAATAATAAGTCTCAAAAAATTAACTACCATCCCAAGTTTATCACTCCTTACTTAGGGTCAGGAGGTTTGATATAAGCTAGCATTGTATAGAAAGTCTGAGCCACAGTCAGAAGCAGCAAAACAAACGCTGCAAATGCCGAAATAAACGACCACGGACTACGAAAATAAGTATACCGAAAGCTCGCCCACTGAACATGCCACCCGCTCTTGTAATACTTGTTTACCTCGTCAAACAAGTTACCCAGGTAGCTATTTTCGATGTCAAACGTCACGTCTTTCCCCAAATCGTTGATGAACTTGGCCAGCTCCGCTTCCGTCCCGAAATAGTTCTCGACGATGTTCCTGTCCGACAAGAACTCGACGTCCTTCCCCGTGTTGACCAGGCAGTCGAGCAGCGTGGCGTACGTCGTGAAGTGCCTGGTGCACTTGATCTGGCACTGCTCGAACGCGATGCAGTTGATCATGAAGCAGCTCATGAAGGCGTCGATGGAGACCGCGGGCATCTCGATCACGCCGCGCCGGAACTTGACGACCAGGAAGCTGTCCTCGTCGCCCGGCTTGAGGTCTATCCCGGCCCGACGGAGCTTCGATATGCACTGGATCACGTGGCTTTGCGACGAACTCCCCTGTTTTGTCTCCTCGTGATCCATTGGGATAAAACTTGACCTCAAGAAATCCAACAAATGCCTCCCTGGTGTGCTAGCATGCTTGTTGATTACCTCCTCCGGCCTTTGCAAGGCGTTGTTGAAGAAAATAAGGGCCAATTTGGCCAACGAAGGACCCGATTCTTCCCCCGGCATTAGCGACAAATCGAACAACCGTTGGAGGATGAAAAACGGGATTTGATTTTCTAACCGGATGAAATCCCTCAAGATAAACGAATAAACCCACATGGAAATCAATGGGTCATCGTGCTCGATCGGGACCACTTTCCCGATCTTCCGGAACAGCTCGACGATAAAGCAACCGTCGAGCACCAAAATCTCCAGAAACTCATCCGTGGTAAAACGGATGGCTTCGGAGTAACACCCTCTGGCTTTGGTTTCCAACGGTTCGATTGCTCTCAAGTAGTCTTCCAAGCTCAACCCCTTGCTCCGGGTTCGATTAAGCAGGTCACCCAAGAACCTCCACTTGTGTTCTTGGATCATCTGGAGGCCGGGTTCACCGTGGTGGAACGGGCCGACGGAGACTATGTCGGGTTTGTAGGCTTTTCCGTTGATGTCGATGAGGGTCTTGGGGACTCTGTAGATGGAGCAGTTGGAGTGGCCGGAGGACTTACTGAGGAGTTGCGGGGTGGCCGAGATTCTTTGGTGCATGGATTTTAATAGGTCTTGTTTGGCTTCCGAGATTTGGATGGTGTGTTGGAGTTCTAGCTCTTGTTCTGGTACTCTTGAATTGCTTCCCATCTCGATTTGATGATTTGGGTTTTCTGGAAACCGGGTAAAATGAGTCTCTAGTTATGGAGGAATTTCGGGTAAAGAAATGATATCCAAGTTTTGTTGGAACATAATATGGAAAAAGCAAAGACTATCTAATTGAGAATCTGATATTTGGTCGTTGGACTTTTATTCACGTCTAGAATCCTATCAGCTTGATATTTGTGAAGTGGTGAGTTACTCCAAAGCTTAGGTTATTGATTAAAAATTAAATACGATGGTCCCACAACGTGACCAATATGATGTTTTAGCATCCAATAATCCAATGTGCACCCTAGTATTTCATATAACTAGAGGTGACAATTTTGACCGAGTTTCATAGATTCTCTCAAATTCATACATTTATAATCATTTCAAACCCGCACCATATTCAAATACTCCGTATGATTTCTAATTTGGCCAAGTTAATAAACCGCCGTATGGGTTTAGACGGTTTGGTAATGGATCAAACTTTAAAAAAAAATTCGTCCATTCTATTAGGGGCTTTTCACATAATAATAGTCGACGACTCCACTCTCTCTCTCTCTCGACTCTCTCTCTCTATCTCTTGTCAAAACCCTAGCTAGCTATCCGAACAAAGGTTCAAGCCCACCACATGACCTGAACCGGCTCAGACAATGAAGATTCAATTATGAAAGTTCTGAGATGATTTCCTATGCCCCAAGTTTGATTGTACGTTATCGATTGAAGTGGAAATTTTTTTTTTCTTACTGATATTTTCTTGGTGATTTTTGAGTATGGAGTATTGCTAATTTATTTGAGCTTTCTTCTCTAGAGTTTAAATTTGTGTTTCTATATTAGGACACTTACAATGGAAGACAATTTTGATGAGAAGCAAGGCCCTTCGTCTACCATAAAAGGTACTAAGAGGCCCACTTCTATTGCATGGGATGAATTTGATACCTTGCCTGCTAGTGATGATGGGAAAAAAAGGGCCAAGTGTAAAAAGTCTGGGCAAAAGTATGTTGTTGATGGAGCAGTCCAAAAACATGACCAATACGAAATCAACCACAGAAGGCGGTAGTGATTGGAGCTGCCGCAGTGGAGGTGGAGGATATGTACAAGAAAATGTTTTCATTGTCAAAAGTTTTGAACCAGAACGGGAAAGAGGACTAGCTTTTGCCGCCACTAACAATGACGGTGGTGGGGGTGGTAGCAGGACTGGTGTCAATGGGCAAGAACGTGTTAACGGTGACGGTGGCATCAACAGCCGAGTGAAGGAAACAGGAGGCGGTTGCCTGCAGTGGTGGAAGACGATCATACGGTGGTTTAAAAAGACGCAACTGCCGTCCCGATGGCAGAGCGCCCAGATAGAGGAGTGGGATATCGCCACAGTCCCGTGTAGCATATTTTCTATTCGTGATGAACGCACACATGAAAGATTCAATGTCATACCTTTTGATCCAGAAGGGGAAAGAAGACTAGTTTCTGCCCCCACTAACAGCGCCGGCGGTGGGGGTGGTAGCAGGGCTGGCGTCAATGGGCAAGAACGTGTTAACGGTGACGGCGGCATCAAAGGACGAGTGAAGGAAACAGGAGGCGGTTGGCTGCAGTGGCGGAAGACGATACGGGGGTTTAAAAAGACGTCACGGCCGAGTACTTGATCATTATTAGTTTTCCAATTATGATACCTTTCAAATTTGCAATGGTAATTGAAAATTGACTTTCATACTTCTCTTTTTACTACATACAAATCTTTTTGTCTTTATTTGGTTTGAATTTACTTTATTGTCCCTTAATGTGTAAAAAAATGAACCTATGAAAGGGTAAAAGGGTAAATTCACATGAATAAAGACAAAAAAAGAAGAATAAATGTATATAATAAAAAGGGGAGTGTAGAGGTCAATTGTCTAGGTGAGTTGGTATGTGAAATTACCCTCTAGCCCTCCTTCAAATCAACCAAATCTCGCCCACCTGTTGTGGTTTGGGTGCTTGACCTCTGGTGCAGACCCCTTGGGCCCTCTGTCGTAGTGCCACTCTTTAGTGGCCAGGCTCTTGGGCTTGCGTCAGCTGGGCTGGCTCCTACATCGGGAGTTTGAGTATTGTGTGTATGTGTTTAAAGGGTCTATTATGTCTTTTCCTAATCAGCAATTGTCTAGGTGAGTTGGTATGTGAAATTATCCTCTTGCCCTCCTTCAAAGAGGTCAATTGCCTAGTAATTTTGACATTATATTTTTTGTTCAAAATGAAGAGACTTGGTCGATTACTTCGTAAAGGAGAATGATCTCGTTGGTCTTCTCGTGAAATAATCCAGACAATGATACACAACAAATTAAATTGTCAAATTGTGGTTGTTTTTATATAGTAGTAATAACTAGTTAACGTACGGAACTTCAATAAATTTTTGACATTTATATAACTACTCGTTGAGTTTGTTAATTATTCCATTTGCCTTCTCTTCGCTAGTCAATTAAAATTTCATCATTTGCCTCCGAATCTATTGTCGAAGTTTCATTTTTCATTTTTTTTTGCTAGAATTGGCGTCCTCTGTAGCGTGTGGATATCGGAGGGGGCTCTTTGCCTCCCATTTACATTCAAAATGAATTATCAACTGAGCATGGCTATGGATACATATGACATGTGCATATGAATTTTGTGGGACCCATCTTAGGTTTTACAGAAATGATTCAAACCGCTCATTATTTTTAAAATGTTCTTTATAGAGCCATGTAAAAATCAGCTCAACCCGATATCGACAAGGATTTTTTTTGAATTTGTCGGGACGAAACTAAGTAATTAAGTAATTTGCCCCTACAAATTTCGAAAATATCTTTACTAATGTTGGGCTGAGCTGATTTTTTATATAGCTCCATAAAAAAATATTTTAAAATAATGTACAGTTCAAATCATCTCCGTAGACTCCGAGGTGGGCCCCTCAAAACTGATATGTGCACGATTTATACATGCTCTGATGCTCATAGCTTTTTCCTTTATCACCTTGTCATTGCTGATTACTACCATCACAAAAGCGTTGTCGAGAGATGTAGCCAAGCAAGAAATTACCGACATTCATCTGGTTTATTCAATTTGACTTCTAGAATTGCTCATTCGTTTCTTAATGTCGTTCACCTCCATCGTCGGCCAAATTTTGCCGGCCGTGCTAAGTCGTCTCCATTGTTGCCGTTTCTTGTTGTTTGTAAGATACAAACTCCCATCGAACGACAATTTATGAAAAATTTGCCTTTTTTGTTGTTTGTAAGATACAAACTCCCATCGAGTGACTGTAAGATACAAACTCCCATCGAACGACAATCTATGAAAAGTTTTCCCATTTTTTGTTGTTTGTAAGATACAAACTCCCAGCGAACGACAATCCATAGAAAGTAGCAGTGATGAAAACCCGCCGCTAAAATGAACTGGAAGAAAAATCGGACCAAATCGATGCTTTTGGTTTGGTTTTTAGAAGTAATCTGTTCCGTCCTATTTGAGTACTTTTAAGAAATCAGAGAAATTTAGTTTGGCGTGGTTTTTCATCCTCTAATGCGAACCAAACCAAGCCAAACCAAATTAATTGGGTACCGTGTGTGTGTGTGTATATATATATATATATATATATATATATATATTGTGGTACCTATCGAAGTTTGTATCCTAACCATTCGATTGTTCACGTTAATCTTTTCATGTAGTATATTTAACTTCTTTTTTACTTATAAAAAATCACCTTTCATGTCGCCGTCGTATTTGTAATCTTTTCTCCAACATTTAGTAGCTTAATATTTTTATTTTTTTTCTGCAATTTAATGGTGCTATTTGGACTTTAAATTGTTGGTGGAATTTTTTTGTTGTTTTTTAGTTAACCTTTAGTGGCGTAATGTTTCAACCTTTGATGTCATTCTCAAACATATAGTAGCTTAATCTTTTTTCTTTTTCTTTTTTCTGCTATTGTTGGTGGAATTGTTTTGTTGTTTACTTAATATTTGGTGGCATAATGTTATTTAGTGAAGTAATCAATATAGATAAAAATGTCGATCTTCCATACTTCTTTTGGGAAAAAGCTATGGGTACATATGAGCATGTACATATTGTGCACATATCGATTTTGTAGGGCTCATGACCTCGGGACCCACAGAGATGATTCGAACCGTCCATTATTTTTAAAATATTTTTTATGGAGTCCTATAAAAAATCACCCACCATTTGGGTTAAGCTTGGTGCCAATTGATAACTGGTTTGATTTCAACTACCTGTCCCTTTTCTGTCCTGAATTTTCAAGGATGAAAATGAGGAAGGGAAAACTCAGTTGTATTTATACAGAAAAATCTAGAGAGCCTTATTGATAAGGACATACTATAGGGTTTAAAAAGTAATTAGTCCATCTAAACAATTTATAGCGGCTCCAGTCTTTATAAGCACACGCGTTTCAAAATTAGCCATATTACACGCGTTTCCAAAAACGTTTCAGAGACAAAGAAGCCTAAACGCGGTCGTCGTCATCGATCCTTTCATCGTCGAATCACCGTCATCATCGTCGATCCTTTCACCGTCGCTGTCATCATCGTTATTGTCGTCATTCCTTTTACCGTCGCTGTCGTCATCGTTATTGTCGACGTTCATTTTCGACCATTTCAACAGATAACTTACTTTTTCTATTCGTTGCTATCGTCATCGTCGCTAGCATCATTCCGATCGTCGTCATTTTCGCCTTCATCATTTTAGCGTCACTTTCCTAGGGTTTTAGCGTCATTTACTGGTTTTTGACACTTTCTTTATGCTAGGTCTCATCAATATGTTAAATATTATGTAATGGAGTATTTACATGTATGATATTAATATCTCCTACTTTATCCCTTGTTGAAAAATACAAACAGAAAACGATTTCGATGAGATAACATTATCTCTTTATTAAGTTTGTGAGATACCAACACTATTTATCTGAGATACTGTTATCTTTTGTTCATTTTTGCCAATACACTATATTTCTGGCAGATATAGTTATTTGTGATATTAATATCTCCTACTTTATCCCTTGTTGTAAAATACAACCAAAAAACGTTTTCGATGAAATAACATTATCTCTTTATTAAGTTTGCGAGATACCAACACTATTTATCTGAGATACTGTTATCTCTTGCTCATTTTTGCCAATACACTATTTCTGGCAGATAGAGTTATTTGTGATATTAATATCTCTTATTTTATCCCTTGTTGTAAAATACAATCAGAAAATATTTTCGATAAGATACCATTATCTCTTTATTAAGTTTGTGAGATACCAACACTATTTATTTGATATACTGTTATCTCTTGTTCATTTTTGCTAAGATACTATTTTCTCATCTGTTTTAACAGGAAAAAAATTCAAAATGATACAAAACCCTGAAAACCGTCCTGAAAGCCTTGAAAAACCTAGAAGATATAAAAAATTTAAAATGATAGCCTGGAAGAAGACTACAAAGAAACCATAACATCAAGAAGAAAAAGGCATAAAAACAAGGAGTCAAACAACAAAGAAAAGGAAATAGGAAGAGACAGAACAACAACTTGAAGAGGAAGAGAGAGAAGATAAATCGAAGAGAAAAATAAAAAGACAAAAAAGACAAGAAAAAAAGGAGGAGGAGCCAGACATAGAAGAGGTGAAGGAAGAGGAGGTTAAACCAAAACGTTTGCAATACCGGTAACTACTTGGCGTGCCATTCTATACAATAACCTGAAGGTGTTATTTTTTTGAGATACTGTTATCTCTTACCTCATTTTTGCTGATATACTGCTATTATCTTGTAACTTTTATTGTAGGTGGAATCTTTACAGCATTGTAAGCCTTCTACATGATGTAAAATTCAATGAAGTACAATCCGAACAGATTCAGAAATCACCTTTTGTGAACAAATTGTTTGCAATTACTGAAGGCAGTATTGATGAGCAAATGGCGAAGAAATCTAATCCTATCCTTGTCAAGTTGATAGAGACATATAAGAGAGGTCAAGCAAAGTTTTTCCTTGCAGGAAAAGATATTGCTCTGACTGATCATGAGATTGGTATCATTTTTGGAATAACATCTGGACCGGTGAAGATCCACATCACAACCCACGGGCGAAGGCCAGACACAGAATTTGCCAATCGAGTCTTTGCTGGGGCAAGTACTATGCACCTTCTAACAATGAGGGTGACAATTCAAAATATTTTGAAACCTCCCGTCAAGAAGAAGCAAAAGAAGAAGCAAAAAAAAATATCAAAAACAGAAGCTGCAAAAGATTTGGCACGTCTTCTGACATTGTATACCATTGGAACCTGTAGACACCCCATTCTGGACTGTCCAGATAATGTTATTTGTCGATCTTATATTTCCCCAATGATAATTATGGTCGAAAACAGATCAAGGACAAGGGTGTGCTTAAGCCTTGAGCGTCCAAAACCCCTTTCAAACCCATTTCAAACCCTTTAAACCAGAGCCAAACGGCCACAGCAAAACCCAACTGGCATACGCCAGTGTATTGGTGACGTACGCCAGTAAGCTGTCACGTGTCAGTCATCGACCATTGGCCCAGTTTTTACTGGCGCACGCCAGTCAAACCCAGTCAAATCAACTTTATTCAGCCACTTGGGCGGGACTTTTGTGCCACCCTAACGTCGGCCACAGTGTCCCTGATGATTGCTTTCGGCGGGGGCGTTCCCTCTCTCTCCTACACCCCCCATCAACTAGTCCCATGCATTTAATGCATGGAAGGCCTCCTTTGCCCTTAAGGCTAGCCAAACAAGGCCTGGCCTTAACTGATCTCAGTCACCCTCCCCTCTATAAATACCCCCCTTGCATTCATTTGCAAGGGGTTAGCCACATTAAGGAGGTGCCATCTCTCTTCTTCTCCTTTCTTCAAGCTTTCTATCTCCTTTCATCCATTGAAAGAGAAAAGAAGGTCATACACCTCCACACATCCTGCTGGAACCCAGTCACCATATAAGCCACCATCTTCAACCTTTGAGTCCAAAAACCACCTCCAAACCTCCATAAAAAAAAAGGTATACCACCTTTACGTTCTTGTCTGTTTTCAGCTCCTGAGGGGGATCAGAAAGGTCCAGGCTAGTAGATAATGCTAGTCTTGGCCTTGAACTGATAAAACGTAGCAATCGTTTGGGATGGAACATGGCGCACGCCAGTAAAAGAGCGCCATACGCCAGTAATGGTAGTACGTGTAATACTGGCGTGGGGATCATGGATCACTCCTTTTTGCTTGTTTTCATTCCTGTCAACCACCTTAGCATGCTAATAACCAGTTTACTGCTTTCCATATTTAGAGCTGTTTAGTGGTGGCATCCTATCTTGTTCATTTCTGTCATATAAAGGCCTCTGGGATCCTTCTGGTCATGTTCCAGAGCCCAGATGATGCAAAGCCAAACACAGAAATCCAAGGAAAAGTGGCATACGGCAGTAATATACTGGCGTACGACAGTGTGCTTCAGGGTTCAGTGGCTGGCCCTTGCATCTTAGTCTAGTCTTGGCCTATTTCCTGTCCCCTCACTGTTTTGGGGTGTTCTGTTATCTTTCGTGGCCTAAAGCTATGTATTCTGCCTGTGGTTATGTATTTTCTGCCATATTAAACTGCGTGGTTTGCCCTGGGTGTGCGCTGGTCCTTTTCCAGAGCCCAGAGGGTTGCAAATAAGGACTGAGGAATCAAGCAAGTGGAGTACGCCAGTTCACAGGTGGCGTGCGCAGGTTGTATCACCATGCAGTGGCTCGACCAGTGCATGCTGGCAGAATCTGCTCATGTCACCTTGTGACAGCGTACTGCAGTTTACTCGGGTTGCTCTGTGCTTGTTCTCAATCTATACTTAGCATTGCAATCAAATCATCCATAAACATTTTGTCATATAAACTGAAACCTGTTACCGTCTTCGTCCCCATTAATTGTTCCCCCGCCCTAACTGGCTAAAAAATGATCAAATGAGAGAAAAATGCAAATGTTTTTATAAAATGCCCGAGTAGAGACCGATCTCCGGATTGGGCGAGTGGGGGTGCCATAAAACCCTTCCCCTCTCGTAACCTGGCTCCCGAACCTCAGATATCGAAGGTGACGACGGACCGGTCCACGCCCTTTTCAAAGTCAAATAAACGTGGCAAACGTTTTCGAGTTCGGTTTCTTGGGTATTTCCACCGCTAAAACCCGAGTGGCGACTCTGAATCGAGGCGTTTCGCCGCGCATTTTCAAGAGAGGGCCGCGCCCAAATTTCACAACAAGAATTTCGCGGGGGCGCGTGCCCACAGAACCCTGTTTTTTCCAACAATAGGGCCAAACCTGAATTGGTCCTACCTTAAGCTTATTGAGGATTTGGACAATAGTGCAAATTACAATTGGTCGGTGTTCATCACCGATTATCTTGTTAACGAACTCAACTCCAAGAATCCAACGATTGTTGGTGGTTGCACCACTGAACTCCTGGTAAAAATCTTCTACCCTTTCTCTTGCAGTAAAATATCAACGACATCTAACACCTATTTTTATTGAAAACAGTACTAGCTCTGTGAGCATACCCACATAATGGAACCAGCTCAACAAACTTTTCCAAGATTTATGAAATGGAAAATGAATGAGCTTGCTGCTAAACTGTTGGAGGCACCACTGAGCAACCTTCCAGAGGGAATGGTAAGCATCATTACCTATTGAATTTTATTATGTATTATGATCAAAATTAGATAACATTATCTCAGCAAAAACAGTATATCTACCAAAATAAATTAAGAGATAATGCTATCTCAAACAATAAACTATATAAACACAAAAGAAAAGAAAGAGATAACAGTATCTCAGTCAAATACAGTTTGCAAATTGAAACATTATATCTCATGAATCTATAATTTGAATTTACCTCTCCTAATTCATTATTCACTTCTACTTTCAAAGGTCAAACAATCAGAATTGGAGCTAAACTGAATAGGAGAGAGGGTTGTTTGCAGCTCTAATTTTACATAAACAAGAAGGTAGCGACAAAAAATCCGAAGCCAAAGAAAAAAACCTTACGGACCAAGGAGCTGAAACCCAAGAAGAAAAACCCCAAGAAGAGAACCAGGATGTTAAGAATTTAATTTCAGAGCTTCAACAACGAATTGAGGTGCTTGCAAAAGAGAACAACGTCATGAAAGTTGAAATTGAAGATAGGGACAAGAAGATCCAAAAAAGGGATCTGTTGATTGTTAAGTTACACCAAAATGTAGAATCACTTCAAAATGAGTTTTCAGGATATGGAAAACAAAGTGCAGATTATACAAATATTGAAAAAGAAACTTGTAGTTTGCATTTTGAGGTGGAGACGTTGAAGGAAAACGTAATCGAAAATCAGGTTGAAATAAGCGGACTGTATGTTGAGAAGGATATAGCAGAAGAAAAAATTGAAGAGGTGACAGAAGAGTTGCACGACATGGCAGCACATTGTGTTTTCCAACGTTACAAAGATCAGAAGATAATAGAAGAGTTGGAGAAACAAAGCAAGAATGTGTATCATCATGAATTTTCAGTTCATGACAAAGAGGCCATTGAGGAAGAAATAGATCAAACGATCAAGTCCACAATCTCAAGCATTGAAGCACAACCACAGCAAACAATGAAGAAGAGATTGAGAAAAGGTCATACTGTGGACCCATCGTCGTTGACAAAGAGAGTGAATATGAGGGAAGATAGGAAAGAGAAGAACATGCAGGATTTTGAACTATATGGGAAGAAGAAAACCAAAGAGAAAGCAGCTCCAAAATTGCAATATATGGGTGTTGAAAGAACAAAGTTGGCACATCTCGTCTCAGAAAATGACAAAATCTTCTTAAATTACATATTTGAGTGTGAGAAAGACATCGGGTTAGTAAAAAGCACAAATTTGCTTGCTCAAATAGATGTTATTTGTCTAAAATACTGTTATCTCTTGCTTCATATTCATTACTGATGTACTGCTATTATTTTGTAACTTTACAGAATCCCTATTTGGGAAAATAACCTCTCCAATGGTACGGTAAGCTTGCAAGAAGCCATAGAAATCTTGAATTAAGAAGATGTACAAAACACAGTAAGAAGGGGAAAAAACCCTCTTTAGGACTGTTACTAAACTTTTGTGCTTTTAAGTCTCACATGAACCAATGTGTGCAGCTCATCGATTCTCTTACATTCATGTTGGAAAGAGAACAAAGAGATGAAAGTAAAATACTATTTTTCAAATCCATATTGTGGGTAAGTAAAGCACTAGTCCCGCATAACTACTTGATCTCTGTATCTCTTGCTTAAAAAACATATTATGCGTCTGAGATGCTATTATCTCTTGTTCACATGTACTGTTTTTGCCCACAAAAAATAAGAGATAAGAAAATCTCATGAATTCTATGTTATGAAAAACATATTATGTGTCCAAGATACTATTATCTCTTACTTCATATAGATTGTTTTTGCACACAAAGAACAAGAGATAAGAATATCTCATGAATTCTATGTTATAAAAGACATATTTATGTGTCTGAGATACTGTTATCTTTTTGCTTCACATAGACTGTTTTTGCACATTTAGAATAAGAGATAAGAATATCTCATGAATTCTATGTTCTGAATTATCCAACAGAAACCAAGAGATATGGTTATCTCAACTGGTATATGATATGTATTTTGTCATATGTAATTTGTGAGACACTTTCTTCTGACAGAGCCTACTGAAGGACAAGAAAAATGAGATCAAAAAGATGTTTCTTGATGACAAATTGGTAGAACTCATTCAAAAAGAGCATGTCTATCGCTACTTGGTTTTCCCAATGAATTCCTCAGGAGGTAATAAAGAGAACGAGAACAGTCCAAACCATTGGACTGTCCTGGTTTATGACATTGAGGATGGGCAATCCATCAGACCAACTGGAAGAAATGCAGATGCATACCTTACAGATGCTCGTTTAATGGTAAAAATACTGAGATTTCTTGTAATCCATACTCAAATGACACAAAAATAATAATAAAATAAATATTTAACTTTGCAAATGCAGAAAAGGTACGTTGAAGGATTTGTGAAGAAAAATCATACCCCAATATTCATCCTCTCATCACAAAATGAAACAATCTTTCAAAAGCAAAAGTTTGATGCTCCAATAATCTCACCCACATCTCCGCAACAAAGACCTGGAACGTAAGTCAATTAATCTTGTTCAGCATCTTATTTCGATACTCCTGTGCACTGTATTATTTTCTGTGCACTCTATTTATGATTCTTCTAAACTTTGATTATGACAACTTGCACTGTATTATTTCCAGTGCACTCTGTTTTCTATTCTTCTAAATTCTGATTATGACCACTTTTGCAGCGTTGACTGTGGAATTATAGTCTGCTACATCATTGAGAAGCTTGCACAGGGAGATCGCATCCCTAAGTCATTGACAACTAATGAAATCAGATAATACAGAGTGTCATTGTTGCAGAGATTCCTGCATGATAAACCAAGAACATGGACAGAAACTCTTTGGAAAGACCGGAAGTTTGCAAGTGAGATTAAATTTGAAGACTGACTAGGTGTTGAAAAGTTGAATAGATGTTCTTTTGCTGAATAGGTGTTCTTTTTGTTAAAACTGACACATATGAATGGTTGGCTCCGAACAATGGAAATTCGCCATACTAGGATTGTATATGAAAATGTCTTACTTGAGCTGTTAGAAGTACAATAGGTGTTCTCTTTTGTTAAAACTGACACATATAAATGGTCGACTCCGAACAATTGAAATTTGTCGTACCAGGGCTTGTATATGAAATGTCTTGCATGCTCTGTTTTGAATTACAATAGGGGAAAGTCTACAATACACACCCCTTAAAAGGGTGTACCATATGCACCTATTTTGTGGTTCATTCATAACGTTTTAGAGTGTTTCGTAACTTTTGTTCTAGAATTCATAACTTTTCAGCAGTACGATTCGTAACATTTTCATTATGATTCATAACATTTTGGTATAGCTCATAACCTTTATACGATTCGTAACTTTTTAGCAATACAATTCGTAACATGTTCTTTATAATTCATAACATTTTGGGGGTGCATATGATACACACCTAAATAAAGGGTGTGTATTGTAGTCTTTCCCTTACAATAGATGTTCTTTTGTTAAAATTGATACATATGTATGGTCGGCTCCGAACAATGAAAAATAGCAGGTCATCGTTTTGTCTTTTCTTTTGATAGACAACTGATGCTGCGAAATAGTCTATCTACCAGAATAAATAAAGAGATAATTCTATCTCAGCCAATAAAATATTTAACAACACAAAAATTAAAAGAGATAACAGTATCTCAGCCAATACATTTCACAAAAAATAGTGACAGATAAAGCTTTTTTTTTTAATCCGAGTAACAGATAAGGCTATTTCATACAAAATATTCTTTGTGAACCCTAAACATGATCTGTAAAAAAAAAAAAAAAGAAGAAGAAAGAGATAACAGTATCTCAGCCAACATTTAACCTTTCATTCAATGTCCAATGAATATGAATCTACAATAGAACACAATGAATCAATCGCAAGCTTCCTTACATCTCTTCCTATTATGATTTCCTAACTTCTTGCACCTGTCACACCTTATTTACCTCACCTTCTCACCCCTTGACCGGATTCTTGCAACCTTGGGTCTCCCACGTGACCTCCTTGTCTTAGGAGGAAGAATAAGAGGAAGAATAACAGCAGAATTTTCAGACACTTGTGCAACTCCAAGAGTAGAAATAGGAACAGGATGTATAGGATAATCGTAGGAGAATCGGAAAGTATCAGCAGTGTATAATGGATCAACATAATTAGATACATCTATGACATTCTTCTGAAGAGCTGTGAATGCATGCACACAAGGGAAACCATAGAACTGCCAACGACAACATGTGTATGTCTTGTTTTTTATGTCAACCACAACAGCTAGTAATGAAGACACTTCAAAAACCTCATCACTTGATCCAAACACAGTCCATGACTGTCCTTTATTAAAGAACTCTTTCAATTTTGCATCATATTCAGGATACAAAACACTGCTCAACTTTCTTGATAACTGTTTCCTTTCATACATTTGAGTCATGATTTGAACCCTGATCGTATCAACACATTTAAGGACTGGCAACTTACGAGCTTCAAGAATCCAATTGTTAAAAGACTCCACAGCATTTGAGGTCATTTCTCCATATCGTTTACCTGGGAAATATGCATTTGCTCAATTATATAACGGAATGGAAGCAACAAACTCCTTAGCTCTGTCTCCACCAACCTCAAACAATTCGTTTACACAATTTTCAAAATCTAATACTATAGGTGTAAGAGCACAATCATTAAAGAGACTCACTATTCGTTCCCAAAAATCATTAAGTGCTCTTCCTGACATCCTATCCCTCAAGTTATTTTTCAAATGCTGCAGGCAATAAGAATAATATCCATTTGAGAAAACCTATGGCACATGCTTCACAAGACCAGTATGGCGATCCGTTATAAAAGTAAGTTCACAAGCTGACAGAATAGATCTTAACTTCAACAAAAATCAGAGCTCATTATCGTCAGTCTCAATCGGAATCAACAATACCATAAGCAACCGGGAACAAGCCTACACCATAAAAAACAACAGATAACAGTATCTCAGCAATAACAGTCTCTGTATCTACTAGAATAAAGCAAGAGATAATGGTATCTCTATAAAAACAGTCTCTACCTACCAGAATAAAGCAAGAGATAACGATATCTTAGAAAAAAATATTCTCTGTATCTACCAGAATAAAGCAATAGATAATACTATTTCGGCCAATAATCACAAAACTAGAAAGAAATAACAGTTCTCATCCAATACAGTTCACAAATAAAAGAGAGAGATAACTCTATCTCACTATAAACATTCTCCGAATTTGAAAAAAAGAAAAATACTAACCATTATCAGCATCCTTCCCAACAGTTGCAAGCAAAGTTTCCTTACATCTCCCCGTCAAAAAAGTACCATCAAAACACAAAAAAGGCCGACAGTAGTTTAATCCTTTGATGCATGCATCGAATGCCACAAATAACCTTCGAAATCGATTATCTTCACAGCATTCAACATCCACAACACTACCGGGATTTTTCTCCTTCGCTACATCCACATACAATTGAAGTTTATTAAATGACAATGGCCATCTCAACGCCTAACCACGCATGGTGATAACCGATTGTAGTACCGTATCGTTGCCTGAAGAATCTAACAGCATCTATAGGCTTATATGATGCCTTTGAACGAACTTCATCAAGAACTTCTTCCGCAATAAGCTTTGAAGACATCCGAGAATTTTTTAAATTACAAATTGTAGCACCACATCTGTGTTCTTTTTCAAGCTCCTTAATGCACAAAAAAAAAAAGATTTGATATGTCTAGAATTGCATGAACAAACCATTTACATCCATCTGCCTTAAAAGCACACTCAGCTGTCACTCTTGATTGGTCACTCTTTAAATACTCAAACCTAAATCCAACTTCAATTGCATACTTACACAAAGATAACCTAAAATCCTTAACATCACCTCTAAATTCTTGACCAACATGACTAATCAAATACGCCCAATCAGCAGAAAGTCTTTTTGTCTCATGATGAGGACAAAACATTTCAAGAGGATCCTCAACAATTTCAGAATGCGAACTACTAGTTACTTCACCATTTCCATTGCTACGGCTGCTTTCACCGAATTTAAAACGGCTACTAACTTCACAATTTTCATCTTCAACAGATATCTCAACACAACGAGCACTATATGCAGCAGCTAAATCCATCATATTATGAAAATCATCATCATTCTCAAGGAGTATATTAAGATGATCATAAACAGAATACAATAACCTCATTGATATCAAACTATTCCACTTCTTACAAATACTTTCAATAAGATCTTCAAATTGATAACCTTCTGTCATCTTAACAACAAGACTATAAGATCCATATTTGCATATTAAAAGAATGAAAGAATCCATTTAAACTTCAAAAAATAGTTCAGTCTGCAAACAGACAACATTATATCAGAATAAACAAATCAGATACACATATATCAAAAAATAGTCTATCTACGATGACAAACCAATAGATAATGTTATCTCAACAAAAACAGTCTCAGTATCTACCAGAACAAAGAAATAGATAATGCTATCTCAGCAAATAAAAAAAATAAAAAGTGATAACAGTATCTCAGCAAATACAGTTCATAGTGATACACGTATCTCAGCAACCCTAATTTCTACATCTACCAGAATAAAACAATAGATAATGTTATCTCGACAAAAAACAATCTCAATATTTACCAGAATACAGCCATACATAACGCTATCTCAGATAATAAACTATATAAACACAAAAATAGAAGAACACAGCAAAATCAAATCAAACACTGCAATAGAGAAGAACACAGCGAGAGAGAAACATCACCACAGAAATCGCGATAAGAAAAAACTCCGAAGACAGAGATCGTGATCAGGAGAGATCGTCACAATCGAAATCGTGATCGTGATCGGGAGATATCGTGATCGCGATCGTGATCTACATACAGAATCGAGATCGTGAAAGTCATAGTGATCGTGGTCTAGATCAAGAACTTACCTATGATCGCGAGAAGAGAGAGAGCGAAGCACCAGCGAGCTCGTGATCGTGGTCGAGATCCAGAATCGAGATCGTTATCTAGAATGGGATAAGAGAGAGAGAGAGAGAGAGAGAGAGAGAGAGAGAGAGAAGCACCAACGAACTAAGATAAAAAATAACACATTATATAGTACACGGCAGTCTGGGCATTTTCGTCTAGAAACAGACTGTAGAACTAATAAATGTTACAATAATGGACTTTCACCACTATTACACATTGGGCTGGACTAAATACCCAAAAACACTTTCAAAACGGACCCTAGCCCAATTTACCGAAAAATCTATGGTATATCAATCAGATATGAAGAATTATCAAACATTCTGGATCACTGATCATATATGGAGATTATCAAATAAGGAATGGAATCCTCTCCCGTCCCCTTTGTGGGACTGGATGTGTCCTCTATAAGTCCTTTTTGAATCATAATTCCCAAGTTGTTAATCAGGATCGTTCACTATTTAGAACTCATTTCATAAATCAAGTCAAAAATTCATGTTTATAAGATACCGAATGTTTTGCTTTTGAAGCACATTTATGATGCAGAAAAATAGGAAAATGAAATTCAAGATTTTCGCTAAATCAATCTGTGTCAGGTCCAGGTCGTGGTGGGCCTGATGGCCTATTAATGTTTTATGTTAAAAATCGTACTCACATTAGGATCGAGTTGTAGTGTCACCCTATTATAAATTCTCACCCATACTCGTACCAAATTGCATGCAACAAATACAAAAGCGTGGCATAAACGAAAAGATATATACTGATCTGAAACAATTTCCATTATCCTCGCAAAGTCACTACTATAGATACAATTTGAACTAAACCCAAAAATCACACATCAATAACAAAATAACAAGTCTCAAAAAATTAACTACCATCCCAAGTTTATCACTCCTTACTTAGGGTCAGGAGGAGGTTGGATATAAGCTAGCATTGTATAGAAAGTCTGAGCCACGGACAGAACCAGCAAAACAAATGCTGCCAAAACCGAAATAAACGACCACGGGCTACGAAAATAAGTGTACCGAAAGCTCGCCCACTGAACGTGCCACCCGCTCTTGTAATACTTGTTCACCTCGTAAAACAGATTACCCAGGTAGCTATTTTCGATGTCAAACGTCACGTCTTTCCCCAAATCGTTGATGAACTTGGCCAGCTCCGCGTCCGTCCCGAAATAGTTCTCGACGATGTTCCTGTCCGACAGGAACTCGACGTCCTTCCCCGGGTTGACCAGGCAGTCGAGCAGCGTGGCGTGCGTCGTGAAGTGCCTGGTGCGCTTGATCTGGCACTGCTCGAACGCGATGCAGTTGATCATGAAGCAGCTCGTGAAGGCGTCGATGGAGACCGCGGGCATCTCGATCACGCCGCGCCGGAACTTGACGACCAGGAAGCTGTCCTCGTCGCCCGGCTTGAGGTCTATCCCGGCCCGACGGAGCTTCGATATGCACTGGATCACGTGGCTTTGCAACGAACTCCCCTGTTTTGTCTCCTCGTGATCCGTTGGGATAAAACTTGACCTCAAGAAATCCAACAAATGCCTCCCTGGTGTGCTAACATGTTTGTTGATTACCTCCTCCGGCCTTTGCAAGGCGTTGTTGAAGAAAATAAGGGCCAATTTGGCCAACGAAGGACCCGATTCTTCCCCCGGCATTAGCGACAAATCGAACAACCGTTGGAGGATGAAAAACGGGATTTGATTTTCTAACCGGATGAAATCCCTCAAGATAAACGAATAAACCCACATGGAAATCAACGGGTCGTCGTGCTCGATCGGGACTGTTGGGTGGGTCCCTCCTAATTGGTGGGTCCACAATGGGGCTTATTAATTAAGTCCAAAATGTTATAGGGTTATCTTGTTATTCTTTGAATGACAAATGGAGAACTTGTAATTTCCACGATGGGATTACAAAAGAAAGTCAGGAGACTTGTCTCATTAGAGACTGCTACTGAATATTCGAGAGAAACAGAGAGTTCCAGAGGGCTGCCGAGAAGAGCAAGGGTTTTGCTTAGTTCAAGCCAAGATCGAACCACTGTTGCTACTCCGATTTTGATGGGTTTTCAGTATGTTCCATAGCTTGACAAGCTCTACGCACTGATTGGAGCAGATTGGCAAGGTTCTCTCGGGTTCTAGGAGTTTAGGAAATCCACTTGGTGAGACCTAAACTTGTACTCTTTATTGTTTGTTGAAATCTACCTTTGGGTAATGTTTGTATGCCTCTAGTAGCTTGCTAGGGAAGAACTCTTATAACCCCATTATCATTAGTGAAAGATTTGGTAGCGATTACGCTCCCGTGGACGTACCTCTAATTTAGGGGGAACCACGTAAAAATTTCGATGTCTCGTGGTTTGCTTGTGTTGCTTATTTTACTTTCGGCTCCTAGATTGCTTCTTGTTGTTGGTTATTGTGGTTACGATAATTCAGCCAATTCTCTATTTGCACAAGGAGGGAAAAATATTCGTAGTGTTTTAGGTAGTTTTTCCCAACAAGTGGTATCAGAGCTACTGGTTTGGAAGTGTGCTCGTCTGAATCTTGTGTGAATTTAGAATGGAGGAAAATTCAGGGGCTATGATTAAATTGACTTCCGCTAATTACTCGATATGGAAATCACGAATGGAGGATGTCCTTTACACTAAGGACTTGTCTTTGCCGATCTATGGTGATACAAAGAAACTGCAGGGTACAAGCGATGAGGATTGGAAGATAACGAATAGAAAAGCCGTTGCCTTAATTCGCACTTGGGTTGATCAAAGCGTGTTCCATTATGTAGCTCAAGAAACCAATGCGTATGAGTTGTGGACGAAACTTGAGGCTATGTATGAGAGCACAAAACAAAGCTTCTTTGATTCGAAGGCTTGTTAATTTGAAGTACAAAGATGGTCGTAGTGTTGCGGAGCACATGAGTGACTTCCAAGGGCTGATAAACCAGTTGACTACGATGAAACTAGTGCTAGATGAGGAGTTGCAAGCACTGTTGTTGTTGAGCTCTTTGCCTGATAGTTGGGAAACGCTGGTTGTGACAATCAGCAATTCGGCTCCAAGTGGGATGGTAACCATGGACATGGTGAAAGATGGCATGTTCAATGAAGAGGCAAGAAGAAAAGAGCAAGGTACTTCGGTTGACACTGAAGCTCTTGTTGTTCAGAATAGGGGCAGGAGCAGAACTAGAAATTCTCATGGTGACCGTAACAAGTCCAAAGATAAATCAAGAAGCAAGTCGAGAGGAACATCTAAGCCGAGGAGTGAAATCGAATGCTTCCATTGTCATAAAATGGGGCATGTGAGAAAGGAGTGTCGAATACTTCAAAAGGAGCTAAAGAAAGGGAAAGGTGTCGAAAGTAGTGGTACAAAAGATACAACCGCAGTTGCCTCCGATGGAGAAGTTATCATTGTTTGCGATGATGGTTTTGTTGGGCTCACGGGGCAAGACTTGAGTTGGGTGATTGACTCCGGTGCTTCTTTCCATGTTACTTCACAAAGGGACTTTTTCGCATCCTATACACATGGAGACTTTGGCCATGTCCGGATGGGTAATGAAGGTGTGTCCAAGATTGTGGGGATGGGAGATGATTGCTTAGAGACCAACACGGGTTGTAAACTTGTGCTCAAGGATGTTCGACATGTTCCCGATATTCGGCTCAATCTGATCTTCGCCGGCAAGCTTGATGATGAGGGGTACAAGAACCAATTTGGTGATGGAAAATGGAAGCTTTCCAAGGGTTCTTTGGTTGTTGCTAGAGGAAAGAAGAGTTCTACTCTTTATTTAATGTAATCTAAGCTAAGCAAAGGGGAGGTGAATGCAATTGGGGACGAAACCTCCACCGAGCTATGGCACAAGCGGCTCGGTCACATGAGCGAGAAAGGAATGCAAATTCTAGCCCGGAAAGAACTTCTTCCGGAGGTGAAAGGTACATGTTTAAAGCATTGTGTTCATTGCTTAGCTGGTAAACAACATAGAGTTGCATTCAATAGAACTCCTGCATCTAGAAAGCCTAATGTTCTAGTTTGATACATTCCGATGTTTGCGGTCCAATGAAAGTTAGAACACATAGTGGTGCACGTTACTTTGTTACTTTCATTGATGATCATTCTAGAAAAGTTTGGGCTTATGCTTTGAAAACTAAAGATGTTGTGTTGGAAGCATTTAAACTTTTTCAGGTGAATGCTGAAAGGGAAACCGAAAGGACTTTGAAATGTATCCGAACTGATAATGGGGGTGAATACAAAGGTCCGTTTCACCGATATTGCATGAAAAATGGCATCAAGCATGAAATAACCGTTCCCAAAACACCTCGACAAAATGGCGTGGCAGAAAGAATGAATGAACAATTGTGGAAAGAGTGAAATGTATGCTCTCACATGCGAAGCT
Source organism: Rhododendron ovatum (assembly GCA_019656835.1). Classification (NCBI taxonomy): domain Eukaryota; kingdom Viridiplantae; phylum Streptophyta; class Magnoliopsida; order Ericales; family Ericaceae; genus Rhododendron; species Rhododendron ovatum. The sequence continues at coordinate 12,864,085 of CM033791.1, read as the reverse complement.
GCCTAAATCCTTTTGGGGTGAAGCAATGAGGACAGCAGTTGCTCTAATCAATCTTTCTCCTTCAGCTCCACTGAATGGTGATGTGCCGGAAAGGTTTTGGTCAGGAAAGGAAGTTTCCTATGGGCATTTGAGGGTGTTTGGGTGCAGGGCATTTGTGAATGTTCCGAAAGATGAAAGGTCAAAACTTGATGGCAAGACAAAGCAATGTATTTTTCTGGGGTATGGCGATCAAGAGTTCGGTTATAGATTGTGGGATCCAGTTGACAGGAAACTTGTGAGAAGTAATGATGTCGTCTTCTTTGAGGATCAAACCATTGAAGATTTAGACAAAAATGAGAAGCCAACACCATCACATGAGTACCCAGTGAATCTTGATCCGATTCCTCCACCCATGGTGCATGATGATTACGGGGGAGATGTACAAAATGATGATGATGTTGAAGATACTCCTGCAGCTAAGGAAACAGAACAAGAAGTGCAACAAGAACAAGTTCTTTCCGAACCACCTAAAGAAGAACAGTTGAGAAGGTCAACTAGAGAAAGGCAACCTTCAAGAAGGTATCTCGTTGATGAGTATGTGATGCTTACAGATTGTGGAGAACCTGAGTGCTACGAAAAAGCTCTAACTCACAAGCATAAGGGGGAGTGGATGAAAGTCATGCAAGAAGAGTTGAAATCCTTACATGAGAACCACACTTATGACTTGGTGAAATTGCCTAATGGTAAGAGAGCTCTTAAAAACAAGTGGGTGTATCGCTTGAAGACTGAAGAGAAAAGCTCACAGCCACGGTACAAGGCAAGGTTGGTTGTGAAGGGTTTTGGCTAGAAAAAGGGCATTGACTTTGAAGAAATTTTCTCACCGATGGTGAAGATGCCGTCTATACGAGTTGTTCTTGGGTTGGCCGCTAGCTTGAATCTTGAGATTGAGCAGCTTGATGTAAAGACCGCTTTCCTTCATGGTGATTTGGAGGAAGAAATTTATATGGAACAACCAGAGGGGTTCAAAGTCAAAGGCAAGGAGAACTTAGTTTGTAAACTAAAGAAGAGCTTGTATGGGCTAAAGCAAGCACCACGAAAATGGTATAAGAAGTTTGATTCGTTCATGGTTGAACATGGGTATAATAGGACTTCTTCGGATCATTGTGTGTTTATGAAGAAATTCTCCGATGGTGACTTCATCATTTTATTGGTCTATGTGGACGATATGTTGATCATTGGCCACGATGCGGGAAAAATTGAGAGGTTGAAAAAGGAGCTTGGCAAATCCTTTGCTATGAAGGATTTGGGTCCCGCGAAGCAATTCTTGGCATGAAGATCACTCGTGATAGGAAGAATGGCAAGCTTTGGCGATAGCAAGAAAGGTACATTGAGAAGGTGCTTGAAAGGTTTAACATGAGTAAGGCTAAACCGGTTGGCACTCCACTTGCTAATTATTTCAAACTTAGCTCTAAGCAAAGTCCGGCAAGTGAGAAGGAAAAAATTGAAATGAAGAATGTTCCATATGCATCGGCGGTTGGCTCGTTGATGTATGCAATGGTATGTACTAGGCCCGACATTGCCTATGCGATTGGTGTGGTAAGTCGATTTCTATCTAATCCGGGAAAGGATCATTGGGCTGCAGTGAAATGGATTTTGCGTTATCTCCGCGGTACTTCCAAAATGTGTTTATGTTTTGGAAATGGTAAGCCTTTGCTTGAAGGCTATACGGATGCCGATAGGGCGGGAGATGTTGACTCTAGAAAATCCACTTCGGGCTACTTGCTGACTTATTCAGGGGGAGCCATATCTTGGCAGTCTAAGTTGCAGAAATGTGTTGCATTATCTACCACTGAGGTAGAGTACATTGCAGTAGCAGAGGGCTCTAAGGATATGCTATGGGTGAAAAAGCTTCTTCAAGAATTGGGCTTTGAACAAGAAAGGTATGTTCTCAATTGTGACAATCAAAGTGCTATTCATTTGAGCAAGAACCCAACTTTTCATTCACGGTCAAAACACATTGATGTGCGTTATCATTGGATTCGTGAGGCGTTGGATGAAAAATTGTTACAGCTTGAGAAAATCCATACGGACAAGAATGGTTCCGATATGATGACTAAATCTTTGCCTAAGGAGAAGCATGTGTTTTGTTGTTCCCAAGCGGGGTTGATTGAACCCCCCACCTAAGTCGGGAAGGGGAGATTTGTTGGGTGGGTCCCTCCTAATTGGTGGGTCCACAAGGGGGCTTATTAATTAAGTCCAAAATGTTATAGGGTTATCTTGTTATTCTTTGAATAACAAAGGGAGAACTTGTAATTTCCACCATGGGATTACAAAAGAAAGTCAGGAGACTTGTCTCATTAGAGACTGCTACTGAATATTCGAGAGAAACAGAGAGTTCCAGAGAGCTGCCGAGAAAAGCAAGGGTTTTGCTTCTTAGTTCAAGCCAAGATCAGACCACTGTTGCTACTCCGATTTTGATGGGTTTTCAGTATGTTCCATAGCTTGACGAGCTCTACGCACTGATTGGAGCAGATTGGCAAGGTTCTCTCGGGTTCTAGGAGATTAGGAAATCCATTTGGTGAGACCTAAACTTGTACTCTTTGTTGTTTGTTGAAATCTACCTTTGGGTAATGTTTGTATGCCTCTAGTAGCTTGCTAGGGAAGAACTCTTGTAACCCCATTATCATTAGTGGAAGATTTGGTAGCGATTACGCTCCCGTGGACGTACCTCTAATTTAGGGGGAACCACGTAAAAATTTCGGTGTCTCGTGGTTTGCTTGTGTTGCTTATTTTACTTTCGGCTCCTAGATTGCTTCTTGTTGTTGGTTATTGTGGTTACAATAATTTAGCCTATTCTCTATTTGCACAAGGAGGGAAAAATATTCGTAGTGTTTTGGGTAGTTTTTCCCAACAGGGACCACTTTCCCGATCTTCCGCAACAGCTCAACGATAAAGCAACCGTCGAGCACCAAAATCTCCAAAAACTCATCTGTGGTAAAACGGATGGCTTCGGAGTAACACCCTCTGGCTTTGGTTTCCAACGGTTCGATTGCTCTCAAGTAGTCTTCCAAGCTCAACCCCTTGCTCCGGGTTCGATTCAGCAGGTCACCCAAAAACCTCCACTTGTGTTCTTGGATCATCTGGAGGCCGGGTTCCCCGTGGTGGAACGGGCCGACGGAGACTATGTCAGGTTTGTAGGCTTTCCGTTGATGTCGATGAGGGTCTTGGGGACTCTGTAGATGGAGCAATTGGAGTGGCCGGAGGACTTGCTGAGGAGTTGCGGGGTGGCCGAGATTCTTTGGTGCATGGATTTAAGTAGGTCTTGTTTGGATTCCCAGATTTGGATGGTGTGTTGGAGTTCCAGCTCTTGTTCTGGTCCTCTTGAATTTCTTGCCATCTCGATTTGATGATTTGGGTTTCTGGAAACAGGGTAAAAGGAGTCTTCTGTTATGGAGAGACTGTCGGGTAAAGAAATGGGATTCAAGCTTGGATGATACTATGGTGTTCCTGGTCATTTTGGAGACACCGTAATTTTTGGTATAATTTAACCTTTAGAAGCATAACTAAAATCAATTATAAACATAACAGAACCCAAATAATGCATAACCATGGAATATCTAAAAAACCAACCAATGCGTAACTAAATCTAACCAAGGCATAACAAATAAGTTATGCCTTGCTATAGTTCTGTTATTTTTGTAATGGGTTTTGGTTATACTCATAATGATTTTGTTATGCCAAAAGTTACGGCATACCCAAAATGACCGGGGACACCGAAGTTATTCCCTTCAAGTTTTGCCGTTTTGGTGGAACCAACCTGAAAGGAGTAGATGGAGGGCCAGGATTCTGGTCAGTGGTTTATTGTGTAGCCCCACTTTGTTCACTTTCCAATTTTAACAAAAAGTTTTGGATGATGCTATGGTGTATCAGTCATTTTGGGGACACCGTAATTTTTGGCATAACTTTACCATTAGAAGCATAAATAAGGCTTGAAGTCGAGGATCTGGACTTGAATCAAGTTCTTGGATGGAGTTCTAGAGAGAGAAGCTCTGAATGCTAGAGAGAGAAAGCGCAGAGGAACTTTCTCTCTCCTCCCTCTTCGTCATTTATAGTTGGAATGGGTGTTTCGAATTTCCCGCCCATCATTTCATCGTCGAACCACTCGCCAATTGCAGCAAGACACGCGGCCACTCATAGCTCTCCCCATGCCAGCCGTCTCTTCGTCTGCCAAGATGTCCTTTCAACTAACATACCTATCCAAATGCTCGACAGCTGTCACCCCCATATGGGGCTCGGATTAGTTCATTGCAATATCGAAGGAAGATCCTTGGTTTGGGCAGAAGCTCGGCCTAATCTGAAATCAATCCATACTGAGCAGAGGGCCTCGGCATGAATTGAGGGGCTATTGTAGCAGGCCAAGCAAAATAGCGTGTGCCGTATCGAACAAGATCCAGTGGTCCAATTTAATCCAAGTTATTTAACCCTTGACGTTCGGCATGCCGACAGTATCATATCCAAGGGATTTGTTAATTACGATTCGCTTAATCGACTCGGCCTCCGGTCCCCTTACGAACAGGAAACATGTTCGGTCAGGGACTCTCCGACGGTCGCACCCCACGCTCGGTCCCAAGCGAGCGTAGCCATCACTTCAGCTCACCCGCATGGGAACAACAACCTTGGTCGTGGTGATGTTCGTGACGTTATCCGAGCGGTTATCAGGATAAGGATAGGGACACGTTAAGCTGCTAGCTCATCCTACAAACTGTTACAAAACCCTAAACATGGCGTGAGGGTAATATCAGCCGACGCATGTCGAGCATTGGTGCAATCTTGGAGATCAAGCTAGGAAATCTCTATAAATACCTCATTATGCCTTTCAGGAAGAGGTAAGCAGAAAATAACCCTAAAAACCTTAGTTCTTGCTTCTTGATTTCTCTATGCAAGTATACTGACTCTTGCACCGGAGGGCCATTCCGGAGAGCCTCCGGTGCGGTCTTTAGTCGTGCTTTATTTTGCAGGGCGAGGAGAAGGTTAGGAGTAGGTCTCAAACCCTTGGTCCAAAAGAGCGAACCACTTCGAATGGAGCCCCACAGATTTAAGTCGAGTTCCTTCAAGTTTGAGCGGTCTATTGTTCGAATTAAAATTCGAGCTATTCATTGTTGAGATGGACAACCAAATCGTCCGCATTACACGTGTAGTATGGGGGTGCACTACAACACCCATCTCCTAGAGCTGAATAGATAGCAAAAAGTCGTTTCATTTACATGCCGCCGCCAAAATCCACTATAAGGACATTTTGATATGAAAAAAATTATTCACAGGGAGTCATGAATAAGATTAAAACAGAAACAAATTAAAACAGCAGGCAATAATCCTTGAACACCTCAGCCAATTTGACCTCTCACACGTGCGAACAAAATAGCTCAAACCTCCACCACTAGGGGTGTAAATAAGCCAAGCCGAACCGAGCTTCAGCAAGTTCGAGCTCGGCTTGTTTACTAAGTGAGCCAAAAACTCGAGTTCAAGTTCGGCTCAAACCTTAACGAGCCGAGCCCTTAACGAGTTAAGCTTAGTCATTTACTAAACGAGCCTTTTTAATCGAGTAGAGCCTCCCTTAACGAGCCGAGCTTTTGTCGAATGAGCCGAATTGAGCCGAACCTTAACGAGCTGAACCGAGCAGAGCTCGCGAGTTGCTCGGTTCGTTTACAGCCCACCCGAATCAAACGTCATCCTATTCAACTGTGGTAACACACTAATGGAGTATAAGTTAGGCTATTGAAAAGGACTGTGAAATTAATGAGCTATTGAAATTTTTATGGGCATGGCCAAACTGGCTCAGAAACTTGCATATGTTAAAAAATTAATGGATGATAGAGGATTCCATCCAAATACAATGGTTGGCTGTTGAGGGCCACAGCCACCCCCAATTTTGAAATTTTATTCTCGAATTATATAGTAACTTTTTTTTGTTTACATATGAAAAATAACCTCTCGGCTTTTCCGTAATTTTAAAAAGAATTTGAAACTTAGACCACATCGGATGCCGTTGATTCCCACGTTGGGCACCTCATTTTGTTTTTTATAGAATTTTTGGACGGCTCGGATTGGCCCGGCGCGGCCATCGGTCCCTATAGCAAGACTCAAAGAAAACGGATTGGATGACATTGAAAACAATTGGAAAGTCGAAGTAGTTTTATGCCGAAATTGAAAAGTGAAGGATCAAAATGAATTTTTGGTCAAAGTCGAAGTGATATAAAAGAAATTTTCCCAAACTTATGACATAGAAACACACGTTCTTTTCTCATTTGCGAACAGAAATCCATTCTACGTTCTCTTTCGTTGGGACCAAAAAAGCCCGTGTCCCTCTGTCTTAATTTGTTGGGACCATACCACTCCTCAATTTTGTCTCTCTTTTTTTCCTCTTTTAGTAAATATGATTGTTTTTACGGTAAATTGGGCTAGAGTCCGTTTTGAAGGTGTTTTTGGGTGTTTAGTCCAGCCCAATGTGTAATAGTGGTGAAGGTCCATTACTGTAACATTTATTAGGTCTACAGTCCGTTTCTAGATCAAAATGCCCTGACTGGTGTGTATATATAATGTGTTAGTATTTTTAAATTTTGTTCCCTGCTGCTTTCAACCCAACGCGCCATTACTGGATAGGGCACCATATCTGGATCTCAAGCAGCACAATTACGAGCTCGAGCTCATTTCTGGTGCGCCTCTCTCTCTCTCTCTCTCTCTCTCTCTCTCTCTCTCTGTTTATCTCTCTTCCCGCAATCACAGCTTAGTTCTCTCTCTCTCTTCCTGCGATCACAGCTCAGTTCTGGATCACGATCACTTTCACGATTTCGATTCTGTATTGCGATCACGATCTCGTTTCCCTTTGTGACGATCTCTCCAGATCAGGATCACAATCTTTTGTCTTCTGAGTGTTTTCTGTTCGCGATCTCTGTGCTGATGTTTCTCTGTCGCTGTGTTCTTCTCTATCTCAGTATTTGTTTTGATTTTTGTTGTGTTCTTCTATTTTGTGTTTATAGAGTTTATTTGCTGAGATAGCGTTATCTATTGCTCTATTCTGGTAGATACTGAGATTATTTTTTGTTGAGATAACATTATCTATTGATTTATTTTGGTAGATACAGAAATTATCATTGCTGAGATATGTGTATCACAGTGAACTGTATTTTCTGAGATACTGTTATCTCTTTCTATTTTTGTTTATTTCCTGAGATAGCATTATATCTATTTCTTTGTTCTGGTAGATACTGAGACTGTTTTTATTGAGATAACATTATCTATTGCTTTGTTCTCATAGATAGACTACTTTTTTGAGATATGTATATCTGATTTGTTTATTCTGATATAATGTTATCTGTTTGCAGACTGAACTGGTTTTTGAAGTTGAAATGGATTCTTCTATTCTTCTATTGTGCAAATATGGATCCTATAGTCTTGTTGTTAAGGTGACAGAAGGTTATCAATTTGAGTATCTTATTGGAAGTATTTCTAACAAGTGAAATGGTTTGGTATCAATGAGGTTATTGTATTCTGTTTGTGATCATCGTAATATACTCCTTGAGAATGATGATGATTTTCGTAATATGATGGATTTAGCTGCTGCATATGGTGCTCGTTGTGTTGAGATATCTGTTGAAGACGGTAATTGTAGAGTTAGTAGCCGTTTTGAAATCGGTGAAAGCAGTCGTAGCAATGGAAATGGTGGAGTAACTAGTAGTTCACATTCTGAAATTGTTGAGGATCCTCTTGAAAAGTTTTGTCCTCATCATAAGACAAAAAGACTTTCTGCTGATTGGACGTATTTGATTAGTCATGTTGGTCAATAATTTAGATGTGGTGTTAAGGATGGGTGTAAATGGTTTGTTCATGCAATTCTAGACAAATCAAATCAATTTTTTTGCATTAAGGAGCTTGAAAAAGAACACAGATGTGATGCTACAATTTGTATAATGGCACACCAAGTAGTTACCTGTACTGCAAATGTTTTGGTTTAACATCCTTTTTTTTCACCTCTTTTACGTCTTCTTCCTCCTCATTTTCTTTTTCTTCTTCTTCTTCTTCTTCCTCTTCCAGTTGTTATTCCTCTTGAGATAGCGTTATCTCTTTTAATTTTTGTGAAATTTACTGGCTGAAATGTATTGGTTGAGATACTGTTAAAACGGATGAGATAATAGTATCTCAACCAATTCAATTCACAAATAAACTTAGGGATAAAGCAAGAGATAGTAATATCACAATGTAAACACATGCAAAAACTCCATTTCACAATATTTAACATGTTTTCTGTCATTTTTCTTGTTAAAACAGATGAGATAATAATATCTCAGCCAATTCAATTCACAAATAAACTAAGAGATAACTCTATCTGCCAGAAATATAGTGTATCAGCAAAAATGAAGCAAGAGATAACAGTATCTCAGATAAATAGTGTTGGTATCTCATAAACTTGATAGAGAAATAATGTTATCTCATCAAAAACATTTTCTGATTGTATCTTACAACAAGGGATAAAGCAAGAGATAGTAATATCACAATGTAAACACATGCAAATACTTCATTACACAATTTTTAACATGTTATCTGTTATTTTTTCTTGTTAAAACAGATGAGATAATAATATCTCAGCCAATTCAATTCACAAATAAAGTAAGAGATAATTCTATTTGCCAGAAATATAGTGTATCAGCAAAAATGAAGCAAGAGATAACAGTATCTCAGATAAATAGTGTTGGTATCTCATAAACTTAATAGAGAAATAATGTTATCTCATCAAAAACATTTTCTGATTGTATTTTACAACAAGGGATAAAGCAAGAGATAGTAATATCACAATGTAAACACATGCAAATACTTCATTACACAATTTTTAACATGTTATCTGTTATTTTTTCTTGTTAAAACAGATGAGATAATAATATCTCAGCCAATTCAATTCACAAATAAAGTAAGAGATAACTCTATTTGCCAAAAATATAGTGTATCGACAAAAATAAAGCAAGAGATAACAGTATCTTAGCTAAATAGTGTTGGTATCTCACAAACTGAATAAAGAGATAATGCTATCTCATCGAAAATATTTTATGGTTGTATTTTACAACAAAGGATAAGGACTGGAACCACTATGAAAAGTTAACTAGTGTTGGTATCTCACAAATTGGGTATTTTTGGAACGCGTGTCCATATAAGGACTGGAACCATTATAAAAAGTTTAGGTGGACTAATTGCACGTTGAAACCTTTAGTGTGTCCTTATCAACAAGGCTCCCTTGTTTTTAATTTGTGGAATCGTGTAAAAATATGAGAATGGTGTATACTGGTGCATATTTTACAAGAAATAATGTACATTGTTCGACTCAAGAAGTCAATATTGGCCACCCGTATAAGAAGTCCAGGTTCGGTCCTGATTCCATCCTCTTCAAATTGAACAAGTGGCTTGGACAATAGTGAATTCATATACAATAATTCTATGTACCCACCCAATTTCAGTGGTGGAGGGAGCATGGGACAAGCGGGGGCATGTGCCCCCACTCAATTTTTTTTTAAAATTTAAGATTTTAAAATGTATATTTTGTATTTTGTCTAGTTAATTGTATTTCATAAATTTGCTTTTATTCAGTCTAAGACAAGTTCATTATCATTTCATTTTCAATTTTTTATTTCACATATTTGAACATTGTCATTACACTAGCGAAATGAGATATCTAATGTGAAAAATAGCAGCCACTTACTAATTGGAACTCTCTACTGCATAATGTCCAAAATTTAAAAATGCCTAAATCATGTGTTATACATTTTATACTTTAGCAATTATTAACAATTGGAGCAATATTGCTAAATATTGTATTGGAAATTGCTCTTAGACTTGATACGCTAAGACAATTCAAGCAATTCGATTGTTTTTATATGCTATATAATTTACTATATTAATAAATATGTTAGGTTTAATAATTCTTAACACAAACGTTTTAACGTTGCTTAGTACGAAATTTTTTGGTTGAAATGTATTTAAAAATTGCCTCCACTTACATAAATTTCTGGCTACGCCACTGCTCAACTTACTTCGAAATTGTCCTGAAAGGAGTAATCAACAATAGTAATCAATAGTCCAGATTCAACCACCAATTGGGTCAAGCTTCGTGTCAATTGCTAACTGGTTTGATTGCAACCACCTGTCCTTTTTTCGGTCATTACTTATCAAGGATAAAAATGCGGAAGGGAAAACTCAGTTTTGTATTTGCGCAGAAAATATATCTATGATCCATCAATAAGATAGGATCAAGACTGGTGATATGGGCATTATTTTCTTGTTCGAGAAATAAAAATATGACATTAAAGCTACAGCTCTTTCATTTACGTACGTACTACATTTCAATAGCACAAGATGAGAAATTTTACGTGGACCAAGTCCATGATATATAGAGGTTACCAAATAAGGAATGGGTTCCTCCCCCGTGCCCTTCGTGGAAGTAGATGGTATTGTCTGAGAGAAAATTATTACTTACTCCTAATGCACTGATCCAACGACTTTTTTTTATCATAAATTCATGTAAACTCTAATACTAAGTTTGTGGCTCTCATATAAATGTATTGTGGAAAAGCCATACGTCTATCGTCATCCATTGACAATGGTTAAAGCATCATATGACAATGCTCCAGCAACATTGAATAATCACTTATGTCGAAGGGTTTTTTGGGTCTTTCCGGAGCATCTTTCACTTTTTGGAATTACACTATCACTCATGTCAAAAATAATGTTCATAGGATATCGTTTTTATGTTTTCGCAACATATCTAGCAGCAAAAATAAGGGTCAGTTTTCAATAATTTTTTGTCTTCAGACTAATTGTTAGTGTAACACCCGATTTTTCAAATAAATTTCGAAGGCATTTGATAATAAAATTTTATTGAAATAACTCCAGAGCGATTCTAGTCTTGATACATATATCCCAAGCATACACAATCTCTGTCCCTGGTATTCCTCCTGTGTTCGACTGCTCCTCCATTGAATTCTGCACCCTCTGGTAAATTGATCGCCGAAGCAACCGATTTACCAGGATACAGACATATCCGTGAGTGATAAATCACTCAATAGAATAATCTATCCCAACTACCCCTCTTACATTACAGCTAGCAGGTAACGACATAATATCAAAGTAGGATAGTAAAACAGATATAACACATAAACTAATTCATTACTATCCTTTAGCCTAATGTGTGATCCAAGATCTCATCCGCGAGATCTTTCCTCCCCAACCGCTAATCATGCCCTGTTCTATGAGATCACTTTCTTTGGTTGTCGCAGATACACCTAAGTTATATACCGAGTGTGCATCCCAATAACTACAAACAAAGGGAAAGCTTATCATCCCATTGTATGACTAGGGTTCGCCTATCTTAATCATCACTGGACTCCCGCCAGTTTCAAATCATCACTGGACTTCCCGCCAATTAAATCATCACTGGATTACCCGTCAGTTTATCAATTCACATCTCACAATCCGTCTGCAGGCAATCTCTAATATCATAAAACTCCTCAATTTCCATTACCTAGCACCACCTAGGTGAATTTTATTCGCATACCACCCCATGACTCTAGGGTCCAATCTAACATATAAATCAAATTACTTATTATTAACGGAAATCTTTATTAATAAAGAAAATTAATTTTGTTCAATTACTAATAAGCTTGTATGAGTTTGTAAAATACTTTCTTATAATACTAATATAATAGATAAGGGTCAAATAATACTTTACATTATAATGACATTATCATTTTATTTTTTTGTTACAATACCCATTTAACATTTAAGTTGCAGAAATAAAAGTAAAACTATTATCACTATCGAGCGCTTTTATACAAATAAGACATCTAATAAAATATATTTAAAAAAACAAAACAAAACCTTTTTGTTGCTAAAGCATAGACTTTAGTAAAGTCATGGGCTTAATCATAATATATTATGAATTCTTATGGACCAAAATCAATATACTAGATAAGCTAAGGGGGTTAATTCTAGTTTCAGTGTTATTTATTTATTTTTAAATACCCACGATTATATACAGTGGGTTTTCGAAACAGGAGCCGAGCAACACCATTTTCAGCCGCGCGACGTCGGGTTGGATTTTTTTCATCCCGGAACGTTAAACACCAGTACGTAATCACATACTATACTTAGGAGAAGGTATGGGAGGGATTATAATACCTCGAATTCGATCGAAAAATATAGCGAACGGTTTCGGTGAATTTTTGCCGAACGACCAGAACGATAGACTTTGATTCGGGACTGACTTCGGACAAGTGGGTGACGTTGCTGGGATGCTTCGGAATTTGGTGGGCACGGTGTGAACCGAATTCGGGTTTGGGTGAATATGAACCGTAAACCCACCTCACTTTTCTTTTCTTTTTTTCTTTCTTGACCTCCATGGACGGTACTCGAACTCCCACTATTTTTTTTCCAGTGGCGGTGGTTTTGTGTGTTGTTATTTCCGGAGGGAGGGAGAGGTATTTATAGAGATGGAGTGGAGAGGGGTACAAGGAATGGGAGAGGATAAGGTGGCAATTGAATGGTTGGAAAAGATAAAAAGGTTAGCCGAAAAATAGAAATAGGGGGGATGTTTGGCTTGGTGTGGGAGAGAGAGAGAGAGAGAGAAAATTGTTTTGGAAAAAGTTATTGTTGCACGTGGCACACAATACAATTTGTAAATAATCATACCGGAATAAAATTTGTAAATCTTAAAAAAAAAAATTGGGTTGAAAATCTGGGTTGTTACAGTTAGAGTCAAGTTCTTTTTGCTATTGTCATTGTACGTGAGGAGAATGACATACCTCAAATTTGTGAGAACATGGACTTCAGTTCATTTAGACAATAAGGCTATGTTTTAACAGAAATCCTAGCAGTACCGACCCATTTCATACCGAAACCGTACCGACGACCGCTCTGGGCCGTCTCCGGCCACCAGACCTCCGATCCGAGCCGTTCAAAAATTCTAAAAAAAAAAACCGAGGGGCCCACGTGAGAATAAACGGCATCCGATTTGTGTATGATGGTTAGATCGAGTACCCTATTTTTCGTGTATACTCGTGTATATATGTATGGAATGGGTCAGTACGGCTAGCACTTCTCATGTTTTAATGACCAAAATCTTCAATAAAAATAGGAATAGGATGACTAGGAATCAAATTTTTAGAAATTTCCTTGAGTAGGAATAGGTGTATTAGGGATTAAATTCCTTGAAATATAATACCTAAATTAATTTCATTCTAGTGTTTAAATTAATTCACTAATCTTATACAGGAAACAATTATTTTTGAAAATTTATCAAAATCAACATTTCCTTCATTTTTTATTAATTGAGTCAAAAATCTAAGATTACTATGGGGTAATGGATGAGTCGTATTTCTACTCAATTTGGGAATGTAATTCAATTTCTGGTTGGATGCGTCATCAGGAATCACGCTTCTATTCATGTTTGTTAAAGAAGGGAAATGTTAGGGGCACATCAATGTGTCACATCTCAACCACACCTCTGTAACGCCCTCAATTTTGGGTACGTTAATGAGGCATTTATTACATAATAAAGAGAGTCTGGCTCATTATTACATCATAAATACATCATAAGTAAAGGGTACATTTATTCAACAAGGAAGGAAATTAGGGTTCCTAATACTACTCTGCTTGCTCTTTCATCCTAGCAAACTCCTTTGCTCCAAAAGCTTCCACGGTGAACTGTTCGTCTTGAACATCTACAAAGTCTGACACATTATACTAGCATCGCCACCGATATAATATGTCAGGATCACTAAAGGTAACACCATGAGCTACAAAAGCTCAGCACAACAATCTCATACCTGCTAACCCATAACTTACAAACAACAGGTTATACAAACATCGATTTTCACATAATACATGTATACACAGCTAACAACGACACATCCATATTTGTTAATCAATTATCGTTGGTGTCCAAGATTTTTCTGAGTTTCTCCTACGCGACGCGTCGTAGACAGTATCATCATTTTCATATACCGTTCAACATTTTCAAAATCATTTTTGAACACACCCAACCTCGGTTCCGCCATTCCGGGTTTCCAAGTATCCTCACAATGGTTCTGCAGCACCGGGTTCCCATCGGCACACAATTGCATTGGCTCCTCTCCGCGGATAACCAAGCCACAATTCAAAACCCTCGGTTCCGCCGCTCCAGGTTCCCGAGTATCCCACAATAGTTCCGCCGCTCCGGGTTCCCATTTGGGTTTTCAAAAATTCATCTCTCGGTTCCGCCGCTCCGGATTTCCGAGTATCTCCACAATGATTTCGCCGCTCCGAGTTCTCATTGAGTTTTTCACAAATCTTTCTTTTACACACGCACACACACAACTCACATTATGCAACCAAAACCGGTCATAATGTAGTTTCAGAATATTTCCTTTCTCGAAAAATATTTCCTTTCATTAATCACACAATTGGTGTTATGTTTTTACTTTCTCGGTTCTCGTGTCTCGTTTACATGCAAAGACTCCGCGGTAGAACAAAAGTAAGCATGAAACATTCTAACAAGATCATCCAACTCAATACTACTTATCATGCTCAATCATTACTTAAAGCATAACGTCACATGTACGGACGTCCTTGGAGTGAAATCACTTATGCTTTATCACACCACAAGTAATATAAGCAACTCATATATGCATACTTATAACCATCTTAAATATCAAAAATACAAATACTTCGAGATAAGTAAATAAGGATGCACTACATAAAATTAGGAGTAGTAGATAGGGAGGATCTACCGTTCTTGGCGGTAGTGACGACTACAAAAGGCAAGTCGGCTATCGGACGGAGTAACCTCTTACGGAATGCTCCCGGTAGTTTCGAAAGAGAAAGGTCTCTCTCGAAACCTAATCTTGACTAAACTACTTAAGCTTTTTGGATCGGAGGGTGGTCGAGTGGTGGTTTAGTGGCGGCTTTAAATGAGTTTCTTGAAGAACACAAGAAGAACTCAAGAACAAGAAGAACAAAGTAAGAACAAAGGATTTCTAGAGAGAGAAGTTGCTAGGTGAAGGTGTGAGTTGAATGAGAAACATGGAGTGCTATTTATAGCCAAAATCTTGGGCTCTCCCTCCCCTCTCATGGCCGGCCTTCTCTCTCTCCAAATCCTCCATGGATTTGCTCCATTAAGTTGTCAAATCACATCACATATCATGTCATGCCTTGTCCAATCATATCTTAGGTGTAAGGCTATAGAATCAAGTAAAATCTTAGGCTTTTTAGGTGAATCTAGGTAATTACAACCTAGGTCTAGCTTATAGTCAAATCTTAGGCAAACAAAGGCTAGGATTGTGTTATAATGGCCCATCAATAGGTTGTCATTAGGCAAATAGGCTTAGGGCTATTAAGTAGCTTGGAGTGTACTACACATTAGCACACACCTCACTTTCACTTTCCTCTGCCAACCGGCCTCCCTCTCTCTCTCTCTCTCTCTCTCTCTCTCTCTCTCTCTTATGCTAGTATATATACACACACACACACACATACATATATATATATAACCAAGTACAACTACAATTAAGTACTATATGAATCTTTCTAGATTGCAAGTACAAGATTCCTTCATTAAAGAAATCAAATAAGCATATGTTTTTAAACTATAATATTGAAGTACAAAAGAATCTCAAGGTACAAGTTAAATCTTCTAGTCTTTCAAGTACAAGTCAATTAAAGAATGACTAATGGTATTAACCAATGGGTAATAATTTTCCTAGCGGGTAAAGACCAATAGATAAAAGAAGTACCAGTACTTTTATACTTAAAATAAGATTTCTTAAAAGACTACATATCTTATATGTACTTTAAACAAAATATAATAATGAAAAGGTTATTAACCAATGGACAAAAGTTACCCTAACATTATGGACTAATGGATAAAGAATAAAGTAAGTTTGATAAGAAAATTTGACGTGACAAGGTCGGCTTCTAGGAAACAAGGTACAAGATTCCTTTATCATGACTAGTCAAATCAAATTTATTGGAAGATTCCCTAGTCACAACGGTACTTTATTGGTCATAAGACTCTATTACCCAATGGTCACTAACTTCCCTAACGGTTATTACCCAATGAGTAAAGGATCCAAGAAACTAGGTAATTGGTTTTTAACTAATCGGTTTAAAATCTAGTTCTATGTGCTCGGAAAACTACTTAGCCAATGGTTAAAATTTAGAGACGAAAATCTAATTATCACGAAATATCAAAAATATAGAAGGAATATAAAAAGTAAAAATAAAATTTAAATATTTAACGAAAATTTTTTTATTGACCAAAATTCAGGGGCGTTACACCTCTCTCACATGCATGTGTGAGAATTCTACAATAAATGTTAGGGACTCACATGTATGTGAGAGGGATATGGTTGAGATGTGACAAATTGATTTGCCTTTAGCATCTCTCGTTAAGGAAATAGAGTCACATTACTTGAGAATGAAATGAGTGATAACTTTATAACACTTATTGCCAATAGGTATTGAGATGAATATGAAGTTTTCACAATGTCTATTCGAAACGTGGGTATAGAACTAGCCAAGGATAAGCTCCACAAGCCTTCCGGCTTGGATAACCAAATTTTTTCTTGTAAAATTTATATATAGAATTATAAACCCAACAATAACCAATTTTTTTCTTGTAAAAAATATATACAGAATTATACACCCAACAAAATATATAATTGGAAAGGTGCCTCCCCAACCCTAGGCGGTTGAAGTTCTAAAGATAGGAGAAAGATATATTCACAAAAACAATACCAATTAATCTATTATTCTCTTAAGGGTCCATTTGGACGCAGAATTAGGTTTGGGGATATTATATAGGAAGGGGGGATTAGTTAATAAGGGATGACCTACATTTATGGAGGGGGTATTAAATAGTAATTGATTTGAATGAGGTATTAGAAATGGGAGATAAAATAGTACTTGATTTGGATGGAGGATTAATTGGAGGTATATGGAAGGGGGATTGATGTAAAAAGCTGTTAAATGATTTTTTTGCCCTTATGCAGTCCCAAACTTAAATATATATTACGTTATATATATAATTACAAATATAATTAATCGTTCACACTTTAAGCCTTAATATTTAATTTTACTAACAAATGTACTAATTTAATGATACTAAAAATTAAAAAGTCAGTTTAATTTGGTAAAAATTATTTTTTTTATAAAATTATCATTTTTTAATTTTTTAGAAAAATACATTGTTTGGTAGTTGAAAATGTGTCTAACAATTTTGTTAGGTAAATTCCCATGTGGCCAACATATTTTGTTGGTGAAAATGTGCCTAACTAATTAGGTTGGTAAATTTTTTCCTTATAAATTGTTCCCATGTCTCTTCTTCTCATTTCACATCTCATATTCATTCAAAAAAATAGTTTATCCTTTCGTTGGTCAATCATATTGATGGCACGCCGAATTTGGACCAAGGCGGAGGAAGAAACGTTATTAACAAACGTTACGACCCTTGTAGATCAAGGAATTTGGAATGGCGAGGCGGGTGGGTTGCATCCCGCCAACTTGGAATATCTTCAAAATCAAATGCAAGATTCTTTTTCTCAAGCAGGTATTGAACGAAATCATATCCTAGGGGAGATGAAGTACTGGAAACAGGATTATTTCTATGTAACCGAAATGCTTAGCCGTCCTAGGTTTGGGTGGGATTCATGTCACGCCCTGGATTTTTAACATAATAATAATTGCATTTCTGATAATAGACCATCACGATAATACTTCATAATGTCCCAAAATGTTTCTCATAATCCATCCGAGTGAACAACAAGTTTATAAGCTTACAATAATTGCACTCCGGCCCCAATTTCCTACACAATAATCCAAGGGAGTGTAAGTCAAAAGAATATAATTGAAATTACGATTACATCTTCAAAAGGGTTTTACAAAAGATGCCATAGTAATTCTTCAGTTTTAACTTTCAAAAGTATAGTCAAAATGCACAGCAAGCACTCCATGTTAATGTCCCTGAGAGATACCTCAAAAATAATAATAGGTTGAGCTACACTAGTCCAATAGAGAATATTTGCTCAAACTATATGCTAATGAGATGGATAATGCACCAAGATGAACATTGATACAAGAAAGTTTCCCACGTGTACAAGAGCAAGAGCATAATACATGATAATCAACACCGTTCATATTCACGTCATTTAATAATCTCTAAATTCCCCATTTTCATTATATCAAGTATTCTCGATTTCATTTCCGGGCATTTGAGACCCCGTTCATCCTGTATTCATTCCGGCATCACACCGTGGGGTGGATCCGTGGCTTTCATATGCACTTCCGGGCATTTGGGACCTCGTGCATCCTGTTTCCGGCATCCCACCTCATAGTGGTTTCGTGGCTTTCTTCGTATCATTATATCGTTCTAAATTGTGATTTTTCATTCTACAAGCCTCAATATCGTAAAGCACGACATATGACAAGTCTGTATCATTTATAAAACATGCCACAATACTCACATAATAACCTGAATGCATAGACAAATGAACAAGTATCATATTCATTTAGTTTTACACTTTTCTTTATTATAACGAGAGCCAAAAGAGTGGGGACGAACAACGAGTCGTTGGAACACGAGCAACAAGGTTTAGAGGTGATTAAAATGTGATTGGGGAGTATTAGAAGTGATCGGGAGTCAATACAATCGACGAATGATCAATAGAGTTGAAAACAGTTTTTCTGAGTCAATGGTACCGGTACCTCAAAAAGTAGGTATCGGTACCATACCAATCCAGTGAGTAATCAGAGTCAAGGTATCGGTACCTCAAAAATTAGGTATCGATACCACTGTATTACAGTGGACAATTTGCAGAAAAATCAAAAGAGAGCATAACTTTGAATTCAACTAGTTAGAGCCCGATTTTTGGCACACAACGCACTCATACACATGTAGAGAAAGTAAGAATTCCCTACCTCAATTACCAAAACTGAACCCAAAGAGATCAATCAAGCCCTAAATCTCCAAAGTCGAAACCAAGCAAGAAAACTCCTCTCCGAGCTAAACCCAATGAGATACGAGCTCCAATACGCATAGAGGTGAAAGATTGAATGATGTTTTGTGAGGATTTTGGGTGATTAAGTGGGATTTTGGGTGTTGGAGGAAGAGAAAGAGAGAGTTGCCGAGAGGGAGAGAGATCGGGAGTTAGAGAGAGAGTGTGAGGAGTATCATACTCCTCTACACACACACCCACACATATATGTACTACCCACACTTCATATTGCACATGCACCCTCCTCAAACAATTCCAACACATTCACCCCAATTCATTTAAACTCAATAAATCCATATTTTCCTCCATTAAAATAGCAAATAAGCCTTTTATTAATTTCTAAAAAATATAGGTCCTTACAATTCAAATGAAAACAAAGTTGTAGTAGAATATGAAGTTTGGATTGAATTAATCCGAGTAAGTAAATATCATATAAAGTCTTTTTTAGTAAATTTCATTTTATATAAAGTCTTGTTTAATAAATTTTCTAAAATGTTTTCCCTTACTTGATGTAGGATCGGCTAGAAGTGAGACGTTATTGGGACATGCAAGTTCCTAATTTCAATCGATTGTGCCATATTTTTTATCGTCGGGGAAACTAGAAGGTCGAATTTGAAGGCATGTGTTCGAAGAATAAATTTGTACTTGTGAAATAAATGGATATGCCTTTTCATGGCTTCCGAATTTGTGTTATGTATGTGCGTGAGGGTATATTTCTATTGGTCCTCCGTATTGTAACATTGTTTTCAAGTGAAATTTTGAACCACTCAAGAATTTATCTCTTTCATATGTTAGTTTTGAACTGAATATTCAAACGAATATGTAATCATGTGATTGATGAAATAAAACGGACAACTTACGAATCGAACAGATGTGCCAATAAAATACAACATACGAAACCTAACAAAAAAAATTACAACAAAGTATGTTGTTAGACTAGTTTGATGTTAAAGTTCCAAACCACTTGTGGATGTCGAAGCACCATCACTTGATTGATGTTTGGTTCTGGCCAACTACATGTCTTGAATGAGCCGGTATCTTTCCTCATGAAATGCTAACAATACTTCTTCCGCTTCGTCTAATGTGTTGTACTTTTTCTTCAAGTTTCCCGGGTATTCATTAACTTGCAGTTGCGCAGCCGCCCAACCTGTATATATTCTCGATTTACGGCCAACGAAAAGCACCAAATAGTTTTTGTTATCTTCACTCCCCATCGAAAAATCTATTAAGATACAACAATATCAATATTTCAATGTGAAATAATATTAATAGTATGCTTAGAAAATCTATTTGGCTCAAATATATTTGACTGGCACATAGTGCACTACTTGGCTACAAGTTATGTTACCGAACGATGATTGAACCGTTGACCCTCATAACTT
This sequence comes from Rhododendron ovatum, assembly GCA_019656835.1. Taxonomy (NCBI): domain Eukaryota; kingdom Viridiplantae; phylum Streptophyta; class Magnoliopsida; order Ericales; family Ericaceae; genus Rhododendron; species Rhododendron ovatum. The sequence continues at coordinate 12,843,657 of CM033791.1, read as the reverse complement.
GTCTCGCCAAGATAAGTGACTTGCCTTTAAATGTCTCTTTTATATCATCATGGCCTAAATATAAGAAAAAGAAGCCCAAAAACCTGCCATAAAACTATCTCAAAATATGCCACAAAACAGCAGTAAAGTATGCCAAAAAGAAGCCCAAATAACAGCAACCAAATATGGCAATAAACCACCAATAAATAGCCCACAATGATCAGCAACATAACCATTAAAAAATAACCCAAAACAACCTCAAAAACTCATGCCAAAACATACCAGCAGTAGGACACACTTAGGACACGGTTAGGATACATCTTGAACACACACACACACCATGCCAAAATACCACCATAACACAAGCCACACCTACACATCCCACACCTGCACCTCCCCTGGACACACACACACACTGCACCTCTTCCATGTATTAACGTATATTATCTAAAAAATAGCCAAAAATAGCCACCCCTTTTCCAGAAAAATGAATGTTCTCAATTACTAAATATTTGGCTTAGATTTAGACATTTTCAACGCACTTGAAGGCTGCAACATTAGTTGCCAATTGGCCGTCTAATGTTATCCCGCCTAAGTGCCAAATGTGTATTATACAAAAAATTCATCATAACCAATAAATAATGGAAAATGGCCCGAACCACATAATACAGCATTAGTTTTCAAATTTTCCATAACAGAAATCAACAAACTAGGAGAATTTTCAAATTTTATGAGTTTGGCATGCTATTTTTCTACAGTCATCTATCCATAAACACATCAGTAGCAGCACACATTAGGACAGAGTTTGGACACAGGACACAATTTGGACACACACACACACACTGTCCACTGGATAGCAAAACACATGCCAAAACACGACCATAACACAGGCCACACCTACACAGCCACCCCCAGTCTAGAAAACAGCCCAGAAACCACATCCGGACAGCAAAACAGCCCTGAAAATAAAATAGCCCTGAAAAAAGCATGCCAAACCCAGAAATTGCAGAACAGAAAACTGCAAAACTGCATGCCAAACCCAATAACAAGAAACTGCAGTAACAGAAACAGCCTTGAAATCTGCAAAACAAGCTATAACAACCCAGATGCAGTAAGCAAAAACCCAAGAACAGCACAGAAACCACATGGAAACATCTAACTCAGAAAAATTTAATCATCGCCACTAGTTAACAACCTGAAAAAACAGCCCAGAAATCACATGGAAACATTCCACAAAGCAGCCAAAACACTGCACTACAGTATGCCAAAATCAACCCTGATTCCACTGCTAAACTGCATCAACTCATTAGCAGTCCACACACACACACACACACACACACACACACACACAGACCTGAAAAGTGGACTGCATTTTCACTAATTTATGCACTTGCTCCACATATGAACATAACCACAGGTGAAAACTGGATTGGGCTCAATCAATATTTATGGAATCATAAGGGTACTCTTGGCTGCAACTACTGTTACCCCGCCAAGGTATCTACCTTAATAAATAAATTAATTGATTCATCATTGCCCTAATATGACACACATTAGTTGTCAAAACCTGTCATGCAAAAAATTTTCATATTACATTTCACATTTACCAAAAAGTGCATCAAATGTAGCAATATAAGGCATGCACGGCCTAAACGTACGATCATCCACCATTGTTTCTAGTTTAACTCCTACAAATTCATGACTTAGGTCATTCATTACACATTAACAAATGGCATATACTATACAACAAGAAAGTTCAGCCACTTCCAAAAAAGTGGCTAAGTACCAATCAGGCTTATAATGGTACTTAAACCACTTAAACCACTTCAAAAAGGCATTACGTATGCTTGTTACTCCTACTAAATAGGCCCATAGATAAGGCCACTAAGAATGGCCTCAACATATGTTTGTTTCTCCTCGGACTTGGTGCCGTAGAATTTGTCTACCCTTTACTCCTATTGGCAAATTACGGCACTTAACTTGAACTTCTCCACCAAAGTAATATCGAGCTTTGACAATTCATCTTGCACTTGAGTGCGTCGGGCGGATAGCTCTTTCTCATACCCAAAGGAATTGGCCATCTTTTCCATATGTCTTTCACTCACGTTCATCCAATTCTACATGCTTGCAACCATGGACACCTCGTCATCACCCATTCTTGTCTTCTTCCTCCCTATTTTTGCTCTTGTATTGTCCTGCGGTGCTGAAGCTCGGGGAGTAGAAGTTGGGAGTGAGCTATGAGGTGTGAATGTTTGAGGCAAGGGTGTTCTGGGAGTTATGGGAGACACGGGGATTTGACTCGAGAATCCACCATATTCTTCACCGAAGTGAGGAACATAGAAATCATTGGGAGGGGTTAAAGTTTCTTTCACAGTATTTGGCCAAGCCATTTCCCTCAAATCCTTTGCTCCTTCCCCCATAGCCCTATCCTTTCCGAATATCATTTGCCAATCATCAAAGTACGCGAAGGACTTCTCGTACAAGCCTTTGGCCTTTTTAGGAGGATGGGCCTACACAAATATTGGAAGTTAATATGAAATCCCATGCCTTAAAATGAATTAACACATTGGAATTCACAATTGGAAGTTACCTTTTCATACGCATCCCAAATGCCTTTCTCCACGGAGATGCGTTTGTTCACATCATCCCACCCGAAGCCACTAAGGGCAATAATGTCAATAATTTTTGTCCAAGTTTGTTTCCAATGCTTGATCTTAGAGTCAATGTGGGGGTTAGCTTTAAGGTTGCTCCCCGGTAGCACCTTTTCTAGCTCTTTCTCCAAGTGATTGAAGAAACTGCATTTGAACCCATTGTCGGCTCTCCACTTGTCTCCAGAGTACTCATGTACCTCATTTATCAAGCACTTCATTAGAGCATCCTCTTCTCTACTCCTCCAACTCCTACATGACTGCTTCGTAGGCCCTTCCACTACTTCCACTTTTTCGTTATCCATTGCTACAAATGCATTTTAAGTTGTACAAGGAATATAAAACTTACTACCTCAAAATTAAGTAATCGTACAAATAGTGCAATTACTAAAACTTACAAGTTGTTCAAACACAATTATTACAAACATGTTTCAAATAATACAAATAGTACAATTACAATGTCAACACAAATTCGTCAGACTAAGATTTGCAAGGTCACATATTTTGCTCTTGTCCCCCACCATTGGCTAACCAATGGTTATACATGGCCGTAGCCAACGCATCCCTCCCCGCGGCCACTCATTGGAAGTATCTACATTACCAATATGATCATCAACGGGGACATCGTTGACGTGTTCTCGTTCCCATGCGTCGTACTCTTGTTCAACGGGATCGTTCGTCATCTCTCTCTTAATTAGGTTATGGAGAAGACAACATGCTGACACGATATGGCATTGAGTCCTTATGGGATAATAAGAGGCTGATTTCAAAATTGCAAACCGCATCTTCAGAACCCCAAAGCTTCTTTCAATGACATTCCTAGCGGTGGAGTGCTTCATGTTGAAGTACTCCTTTTTGCTCATTGGCATATGACCTTGCTTCCAAATGTTAATGTGATACCGTTGGCCACGTCATGGTGCTAGAAAATCATCCCCATCTGTGTTACCAGCATCGACAAGCTAATAATGTCCTGTAACCAATGGGAGAGTCTAAGAGAGAAAAGCAACCCTAGATTGAAAAAGAACATTAACTTAGGATGTGAAACATACCATGGGGGACTTTGAGACCATAGGGTCTTTCAATTGCGTTCCAAAGGATTCTAGAGTCAATGGCCGATCCTTCCCAACCAGACAAGACATAGACAAATTTTAGGTCTCGAGTACAAACACCTAAAATATTTGTAGCAATCTCACCCTTCCTTGACCTATATCATGCCCTGTCAGCGGCTGGGGGATTAACTGGTACATACGTCCCATCCAATGCCTCAAGACAATTCTAACAAATGTTGGCAAGAGTATTAAAATAAGGAAATATGACCAACTAGAGGAAATATTTAAAATGGAAGAAGACGAATAATTTAGCACGAGTGTACCTGAAACCAACTCCATCTACTGTCTTCGTAGTTAAGAGGTACATGCTCGGGCCTTACTAGGAGCATGTCATAAAGACGCAAGAGAGCCTGGAGTACAGCATTGAAATGCCTACGTACTGTCTCGGTAGATCTCCAAAACTCATATTTCGTACGCCTCTGCTTTGTATGGTGACCGAGGACCCACAAGAATATTGCTACCCTCTCCTCAAGACATACGTTGCGTGAGTCCCCTAACCCAACACCTCGGACTAAACAGTACAATCTCAAAAAAGTATGTCTATTCCCCCTCAACTGGTCGTGGTAGTCAAGGTCATTACCCCTTACAAGCCTATTGATATTATTTACGTGCGTTTCGTAAAAGTTTGGATTCGGAGACAACTCGAGACGAGGGTGGCGTGACTTGAACATGATAAAAAAGTAGAGGTGAAATAAACCCAGTGCAGCATTAATAAATGCTTGTAATGACATGACTGCCTTTTGCTCTTCTCTTCTCCTCATTTGTTTTCTGTTTAATCTTGCCATCCTAAAAAATGCTAACAAGTGTTTCATCGATTAAACTTGAACTACATATATTTATACATAACTCCAAACAACAAACACAGCCACCCCCAACCCAAAAAACTACAGAAAATAGCCACTAAAACCAAGAATCAGCATAAACATCAAATGCCAAACCCAGAAAACTGCACAAAACAGCATGCTAATCCCACAAAATGAAAATCTAATACAAAGAGAACTAGAAATCTGTACATGCATTTGGCCTAATTAATCTATGAAATGATATGCTAGCAGATATGTGCAGCAAGCATGTTCAAATTTTCGTATCTTTATAGAGTACTAGTTTTAGAGATCCTAGTGTCAAGGTATAGGAAGTTGGAACCCACAGGCCACATGACATGACTAAAAACCATGTTGTTATGCAAGGGAAGCCAGGTGCAAAGGAGGATAAATTGGTCCATTTTTTGACAACTATTATGATATAATTCAAGTACATAATCCAGACTACAAGCATGTTACGTTGTTGTTTCACAAGCTCACAGTCAAACTCTCTGTTTAACTTCACCAAGAAGAATCAAGATACTCTCATATCACGAAAACATAGATTTTTGTTGACAAGTTCTTTTCTTAGTTTGCTTATTACCAAAAGAACACCAGTTAGAAGCTGCTTGACGTCAAAGCAAATGCGTTTTCTGTTTCTCTCTCTTTATTTTTAAGGAAATGGTTAACTTCAAAACTCTAGGAAAGTGTTTCCCATGCTTAATCCCAAATGATAAAAGGGAAAAAAAAAAACTAAAGCAGTAAATGCAATTTTTAAAACATGAGGGGAGGTGTCTGTTATTGTTAGAAACCTCAGGGGAGGTAAGTGAAATTTATCCAAATCAAAACTAATGTTATTGTACACCTGCTAAATTTGTAACAAAACATATCGGATTGTGATTTGTATATGTAGGGCTATTATTGGATTTTTTTTTAATTTCACGATGAAAACATAATGAATCAAACTCATTAAAAATGGTTAATTATGTCTTGTACTACCGACCCCTGTTTGTTAGGTGCATGGCCGGCTCTGGAATAAGGCCCATGAGGCACAAGCCTTAAGCTCTTCAAAAAATCCAAAAATTAGGGTTTTCATTTGTTTTTAATACCTAGTATATATGTGTTATTATAGGGCTCATTTTTTAACCCATGAATACGTTTTTATATAAGGCTCAATGGCCTAGTAAAAATGGAACTGAGGAAAAAATAAAAAGTGAGAATAAAATTGGATCACGGAACGTCAGAATCGCTGATTTTTGGAAAAATTATTCAGTGCAGTGAGTGCCACATTGAACTTAAATTAAATCTGAAAATTATTCTTATTTAAACTTTTGTGAGTTATTAATTCGTCTCGACGAGAAGAATCAATAATTTTTTTTTTTACTTTTACCAAAATATTTTGAAAAATAACCACTCTAAAAAGTGGTTATTTTTCAAAATATTTGAGTAAAAGTAAAAAAAAAATTATTTTTTCGATTCCTCTTGTTAAGACGAATCAATAACCCAAAAAAATTTGGCACAAAATTAACAAATGCAAAAAAAAATCAAATAAGGACAACTTCCAGATTTAAGTTAAGTTTAAGATAAGTTCAAAAGAACGAGGCCTAACATGGATGCATCTTTTCTCCTTAAACGACATTTTCCATTGCAAACAAACCCAAGGAATTACATGTTAAGTGATAGGATATTAAGGGTTTCATTTTCGAAAATCATCTTAGGCCTCCGAAATCTTCAAGCCGGCCCTAGTTAGGAGGTCTGATATAAGCTAGTATTGTGAAGAAAGTCTGAGCCACAGTCAAAAGCAGCAAAACAGACGCTGCCAATGCCGCAATAAACGACCACGGACTACGAAAATAACGTCGGATATAATTGTACCTATAGCTGGCCCAACGAGCATGCCACCCACTCTTGTAATCCTTCACCTCGGCAAACAAATCTCCCAGGTAACACTTACCTATATCGATCGTCACGTCTTTCCCCAAAACGTTGATGAACTTGGCCAATTCGGTATCCGTCCCCAAGTAATTCCGGACAATGTTCCTGTCCGACAGAAACTCCACGTCTATCCCGGTGTCAACCAGGCAATCGAGCAACGTGGCGTAGGTCGTGAAGTGCTTGGTGCAGTTTAACTGGCACTGCTCGAACGCGATGCAGTTGACCATAAAACAGCTCATGAAATCGTCGATCAAGACGGTGGGCATCTCGATCACGCCGTGCCTGAACTTGACGACCAGGAAACTGTCCTCATTACCGGGCTTGCGCTTGAGGTCTATCCCGGCCTGACGAAGCTTCGATGTGCACTGGATCACGTGGTTTGGCGGCAAATAACCATGTTTTATCTCCTCCTGATCCGTCGGGATAAAACTTGACCTCAAAATATCCAACAAATGCCTCCCTGGTGTGTTAGCGTACTTGAAAATGACCTCCTCCGGCCTTTGCAAGGCGTAGTTGAAGAAATTAAGGGCTAATTTGGCTAAAGATGGACCGGATTCTTCCCCGTCCATTAGCGACAAATCGAATAATTTTTGTAGGATGAAGAAAGGGATTTGATTTTCCAACCGAATGAAATCCCTCAAGATAAACGAAAAAACCCACACGGAAATCAATGGGTCGTCACGGTCAATCGGAACTACTTTCCCAATTTTTCGAAACAGCTCGACAATAAAACAACCGTCGAGCACCAAAATCTCTAGAAACTCATCCGTAGTAAAACGGACGGTTTCAGAGAAACACTCTCTGGCTTTGGTTTCCAATGGTTGGATTGCTCTCACGTAGTGTTCCAGGCATAACCCCTTGCTTCGGGTTCGAATTAGTAAGTCATCCAATAACCTCCACTTGTGTTCTTGTATCATTTGGAGGCCAGGTTCGCCGTGGTGGAACGGGCCGACGGAGACTATGTCAGGATGATATGCTTTTCCGTCGATCAGGGTTTGGGGGACTCTGAAAATGGAGCAGTTGGATTGGCCTGCGGTTTTGCTGAGGAGTTTTGGAGTGGCTGAGAGTTTTTGGTGCATGGATGATAGTAGATCTTGTTTGGCTTCCCAAATTCGGATGGTGTGTTGGGGTTCTGGTGGTGGTTGTTCTTGTTCTGGTCCTCTTGAATTGCTTCCCATCTCAATTTGATGATTTGGGTTTTTGGAAACAAGGAAAAAGAAGTCTTTTGTTATGGTGACCTGTGGGTGAAACAACTGGGATTTCAAGCTTTGGTAGAACTTATGGAAGGGAAGGAATAGAGGCGAAGTAGATGGACCGGTATATCGGTATATATCGAGAAGTGCAAGGTGTTCTAGGCCGATTTTTGCTGACTTCGAACTAATCTAGCTATGTCACATGCTTATGCAGTTACACGTAGGAATGAGGCGGTCTCAGGAGTGGCTACTAGCTCGCATAGAGAATCGAATTGGAGTTGTGGGAACTATTCTCATTCAGTCGGAGTTCCAAACAAATGATCGGAATCGTTCAATTTGTTTAAAATATATTTTTAAGAGTTTCCACATAATTGTTTTAAATAAATTAAACGGCCTTAATCATTCGTACGAAAATCTCACACAAAACTTGTGTCAGAAAAATTATTCAAATTTTTTGAAAATAATTTTTACAATTGTCATTTTTACATAAAAGTAGGACGTCAGTGTAAGACTTTTTTTTCATCTATTTCCTTTTTCGGTTCGGAATCTGAATTCAATTTACTTTTCTAGCCATGCACGTGAATTGATAGTGCTTATTTTATGCAAAAGTGGTGCTTGTTTATATGATTGGTCTCTTTTTTAATCGAATTTAATTTAATTTGTTCACCAAAGTGAACATTACCCATCTTTCTATTTAAATTGATATAAACAACTTGTTAACATAGTATTAGTAGAAACATTAAAATGCAGTAACTAGAAGTGATAAAAATTAGGAAAATTAGCTATAAGTATAGTAAAATAGTTTTCATTTAGGAGAAGGACGCCAGCAAAATAATTTTCAGTGAAGATCTTTCAACTTTTAGAATTTTTTAGCCATAAGGCCAAAATATGTTTTCATGGACAAAACTATCCTTAGGTACCCTAAGATACACTATAACCGTAGAATACCCTAGGGTTTGACACTTTCATAAGGTTTCTAGATATAATTTTCTATTATAGAATTTTAGTGGTTTAAGCGTTTTCATATATAAGGTACGTTAGGGTTTTAGACACTTTCATTAAACACATTTGTCCTTATGTTTAATCCCAAAATGTGCATGCTTTTGAGCTCAAAAAATAAAAATATGAGAATTTTTTGGTTAAGTCTCCCTAAAAATTAGACAGTGAATAGTTTATTCACATAAAAGTATCGATGGTGCTAGGGACACACCCAAACTCACACCCAAACTCACACCCAAACACACACTCATCACTCACATGAGTGGTGGGTTCCACACACAAGACATACTCTAATGTGTGTATGGAGCCCACCACTCATGTGAATATGGGTGTGTGTTTGGGTATGAATTTGAATGTGTCCCTAGAATTATTGTAAAAGTATTGGTTCATAACCTCGGTTCAAACTTCAAACCACCTACCTTTGCGCGTTTGATTTTTATTGCTATCTAGAACCCATATACTGTAGTAAGTTTGAACTTTAAAAAGTGGGTCAAAGTCGTCTTCTCATTGAAACAACGAAGAAACTCCCGTGGACACTGTAGCCTGGTACTTCTTCTTTTTTATGAATAATATACGATGGTTCCAAAATGTGACCAACGTGTTCTTTTAGCATCCAAAAAAAAATTGGTGAGCCAAAAACCCGCCCACCTGTGGACCAGAACTGACCCGAAGTCGTGCGAACAGTTTCGATCAAGTATTCAGTCCTTTTTTTTTTTTTTTTCCGCATCAAACATTCGGTCGGTCGTCGATTTCCTAGATGCAAAATTTCCGATGTTCGGTTCGACCTTCGGCTACACACAATCTCAACCCGTCAAACCCGAACCATCCGATTAAAAGGAGTTAAGATACACAATCTCGGTCTCCTCTACAATTTTGAAACGGAAATTTCGGTCTCCTCCCTTTTTAATTCTCTCTCTCTCTCTCTCTCTAATTCCCCCTCCTCTTTCTCCTCTGCAATTTTGAAATGGAAATATTAATGTTAAGAGCATGGATTTAATATATTTGTGTGTTAAAATATTTGTTAAAAGATGTATTAGGATAAAAATGGATCCCACAAGTGTGAGTTAGGCATTGATAATATAAAAGTGTTTTACTTGCCGGCAACAGGTCCACCATTGAAGTCGACAACAACGTTGCCATCAATAAGTGAGACAGCGACGATAATCGACGACGAAAAAACCTCTGTCTCTCTCAATCTTTGACTCCCTCTCTCTCACATCTCACCGAGTTTCCACGGTAAGTGAGACTGCTGTGATGCCGACAAAAAATACTTCAACGGAAAAGATCAACGTCGGAAGATTCTTCTCTGTATTTGTTCCTCTACTTTTTTCCTCCCAAATGTGTTTTGTTTGCTGGCAAAACCGAAACCCGACCGACAATCAGATTGTTGGATCGGTTGAGTTTGGCCTTGAAGTCAGTCGGCCATTGGGTGCAAAATTTCCAACCCGATCTGTTCGGGTCGGATGCGGGTTCAGGCCTAATTCGACCCGGGCCGATCCATGCTCACCCCGGACCAAAATAATCACCATCGAGGGAAGACACCAGAAAGTAGTTGTGCAATTGAATCGTAACTTCTCAGAAACGAGTTCGATTCTTGAAAAGAACCGTCCCCCTGGGTCCCGATAACATGAGATGTGGGTGACATTAGTTTATTATGTACATGATTTTTTTTTTTTTTATTACCAAGAGTTAATTCCATTCATAACAAATGCCCGAAGGCATTACAGATTTTATTGCAGAATATATGAGTGAACCAAAACTAATAAAATCTAGACACAAGCAAATGTAGAAATTAGTAGGCCCAATGGCACCATTGCCAAAGCAGACCAACAACTGGGTTGTTGGGCGAAGAACCAGTCCCGATATGATAGTAGAGATTCCGAAGAAAAACAGCTCAAAGAATTGCTTGCCTGTCCGTTCATGACAACAAGGATAGACGCCAACGACAGTACGTAAATGACAGGACGTCAGCGAGACTACGTTGCCACAAGCATTTGATGCCACTCCGGGATGAGCCTCCGTTGTCACGTCCGGCTCTATCACGCGAGACAACAACCACCAGCAAACCAAACGAACTCACACATCCACAACAAACACTGGATACCATTTTTTATTACCAGACACAAAGCCAAAACGAAAATTATTCTCCCACCACCAAAACCCTCCGAATTTAGAAAAACCAAACAGGAAAAACTAGCCGGGAGAAAAAGCATACAAAAGACGGAGTAGCAAGCAAGAAGAAAAAATCCTAACTCAACCTCATCCTTATTGTCCTACCGCTGGCCTCAAGCTACTCTGAAGAAATCGAGGAGTGTAATATCCCAAAATTTTTAATAAATAAAAATTTCGTGACATTATTTTAAAAATCATTTTCATTGTTTTTCAATTTGCTAGTTAATAAAATTTGATTTAATTAGTTAATTTCCGTTGAAAAATAATAAAGATAATGAGTGAAGAAAAATAGAGAGACAAATGTTGAAAGTAAAAAAAATCTAAGGAGAATTTTTTGAAAAGTAAAGAGAACAAGGCATTCATCATTTGCCTCTAAATCTATGAGAGCTGCTTTTCGCCCCCTCCTGACACACACCCCTTCCCACCTTTCTGTTCATTTGACCGAAATACCCCCTTTGATTCCTTTCTTGATTTAATTCTTTTCTTTATCTAATTGCTTTTATTTTATTTATTTTATTCCTTTCTTTATTTTATTGAAATACTTATTTAATTTTAATTTAATTAACTCAAATAATGTTTTGAACTAAATTATGTTTTTACATTTAATTTGCATTTATATTTAAGAATTTTACATTATTTTAATTAAAAAGCACGTTCCACTAATAACTTTTTTCACTTTTTTGTTTCTTTATTTGAATTTTTTTGTGTTTGTTAGTTTTGTGACTAATTTTTTTGGTTTTCCAATTCGTTTCGTCAAGACGAGTCCAAAAACTAAAAAAAAATTTACTTTTATCCAGATATTTTGAATAAGGACCACTTTTTTTTTACTTAAAAGTGGTCCTTATTCAAAATATTTGGATAAAAGTATAAAAAAAAAAATTCCCACCCCCGACACCACCGCGCCCCCCCCCCCCCCCCCCCCCCCGCAAAAAAACCAAAATGTCCCCAACTCCCACCCTTTTAACTAATTTTTTTTAATTCCTTAATTCTATTATCTTATTTATTTAATTCATTTTTATTTATTAATTACTTATTTAATTTTAATTTGGTTAACTCAAATAATATATTTTTTACATTTAAATTTGACTTTATATTTAAGGCTCCGTTCTCTGAACTTAACTTAAATTTGGAAACTTCATTATTATTTGAATTTTTTTCGCATTTGTTAATTTTGCGTTATTGATTCATCTCGACGAGAAGAATTGAAGAAATATTTTTTTAACTTTTACCCAAGTATTTTGAGAAATAATCACTCTTTAGCAAAATACTTGGGTAAAAGTAAAAAAAAAAAAATTACTTTTCTGATTCTTCTGGTCGAGACTAGTCAATAACTCACAAAAATATGGCGCAAAACTAACAAATGCAAAAGTTTGTCTTAACAATATCTATGAAAATTTAAACATTTCCGGTTCAAACGGAATAAATATATCGTTTATATATTGCTCTAATTTTCAATTCAGTTGAACCGGTGGGAAGATCTTATTTTTTTTATCATTTAATCTTAAATGATTGTAATGAATTTTTTGCTCTAAAGCCTTTCAATGAATACCCTAAAATTCCTTATTTAGTTTTAGGGCTCTCTAAGGGTATCCATTAAAAGGCCTTAGGACCAAAAATTCATTATGATAATTTAAGATAAAATGATCAGAAAAATAAAATCTTTGCACAAGTTCAAATAGATTGAAAATTAAAACACTTAATTTCTTAACCATATTTTTTAATATATATAAACTATATAAAAAATAAGTATTCCAATTTTCAATTCATTTGAACTGGTGCGAAAATCTTATTTTTCTTATCATTTCATCCTAAATGGTCGTAATGAATTTTTGGCTCTAATGTCTTTCAATGAGCGTCCTAAGAGAGACCTAAAACTAAATAAGAAGCCTTAGGGTGCTTGTTGATAGGCCTTAGAACCAAAAATTCATTATGACCATTGAAGATAAAATGATAAAAAAATAAAATTTTTGCACCGATTCAACCGGATTGAAAATCGAAACACTTAAATAATATTAAATAAATAAAAGAGATAAAAGATATAAAGATTATTAAGGAAATAAAAGAGAAATAAGAGAAAATGGGGTTGGGCATTACTGGGCCTAGCTGCGGGGGTATTTTCGAAAGATAGGGATGAGGTCGGGGGGTGGGGGGGGGGGGGGGGGGGGGGAAGCAATTTACCGAATCAAGGGCTCGATTGGATGATGTATATGATGGGTGTATTGCACAATACACCCGAATGAGGATTGATGGGACTGTTTTTGCACCGTTTGGCATTCCTTTTCTCTCCTGTATTAACTAATCCCCTGCTTCACTAATACACCGGGAGCAGCCATAAGTTATGGCTACCCTCCAAGGTAGCAATAACTAATTCGGGTGTGTACGCCTGATTTTTTACCAAAATACCCCTCCTCATCCCCTCCCCAACCTCTCTCTCTCTCTCTCTCTCTCTCTCTGCTAACAGAGACAACGACGAAGAAGAAGAACAGATCACCACTAGCACGAAAACAACTACACAAAATATGTATGCATATATAGAAAGAAAGAAATGTACCTGTTCAATTAGGGGTAAGTTCTGCACAGATCGGAAAGAGATAAACGATCGGAGGGAGTGACAATCGATGGGTGTAGCAGCTGCTTCTTCTTCTCTCTGTTCTGGTTCTGTCCGTCTCTCTCTCTCTCTCTCTCTCTCTCTCTAAAATAGGGAAAAGTGGGAGACGGTGTAAAAAGTGAAAAGGAGAGGTAAAAATACTTATGTGCATGTGGCTGTGTGGTTATGCCCATGCTCCAAGAGACTGGAAAAAAAGAAGAGAGAATGTGCCAAATTAAAACGGACACGTAATTAAATCGTAAAAAATAATTAAAAAGCACTTAAAATTAAGTTTTAAATTTTTAAAATTATTACGATAATTACATTATTAGTAAACTAAATTATTATTACTTTATTATGATAAAGTAATTCATTTTTATTGAATTTTGCAATTCTATATTTAATTTAATAAATTTTCTGTTTTAATATTGCGCAAGGGCAACATAGTCATTTGCCAACTTTTTAAATCATACACCATTCTTTATACCCCCAATTTATCCTCCATCCAAATCAAGTATTATTTTACCCCCTCTATAAATGTCACATCAATGTAGACCCTCCTTTCTTAACTAATACCCCTTACAATTTTATCCCTCCTTCATAAATAATACAGCCAAAATACATACAGCATCAAATCGGACCCCAATTGTAGAAGTTTCACTGTTTATTTTTTTGCTAGAATTGTTGTCCTCTATAGCGTGTGGATGTCGATGGGCTCTTTGCCTTCCATTTACATTCAAAATGAATTGTCACCTGGGCGGTACATATGACATGCGCATATGAATTTTGTGGGACTCATCTTAGGTTTCACAGGTGACAGATATTAGATCTGTCAATGGATCGGATCTGATTCGATCCGGATCCGAATCCGATAACATCGATCCGATAATCCGAATCCGGTAATTCAAATACGGATTGGATCGGATCGGATTAAATCATTATCGATCCAAATCTGAACTTTAATTTTTTTTTAAACACAGTAAATTTTTTATTTTGAAAAAAAAAATGTTTAAGAAGTATTTTTTTTTTTTACTTTTTATTTTAATTTTTTTTCGGATAATTTTTTTTGCTAAAATTTTTAAAGTAAAAAGTTTTCAGATCGGATCCGGATTACCACTATCGGATTCGAGTCTAATCGGATTTTGGTCTTATCGGATCTGGCCCATTGACAGGCTTAACAGAGATGATTCGAACCGCTTATTATTTTTAAAACGTTTTTTATGTAGCCCTGTAAAAATCAGCTCAACCCGATACCGATAAGGATTTTTTCTGAATTTGTAGAGGCGAAACTAAGTAATTAGTTTTGCCCCTACAAATTTCGAAAAAATCTTTACTGATATTGAGCTGAGATGATTTTTTACATGACTCCATAAAAAAATATTTTAAAATAATAGACAGTTCGAATCATCCCTCTAAACCCCGAGGTGGGCTCCACAAAACTAATATGTGCACGATATATATATATATATGCTCATAACTTTTTCCTTTATCACCTTGTCATTGCTGATTACTACCATCACAAAAGCGTTGTCGAGAGATGTAGCCAAGCAAGAAATTACTGACATTCATCTGGTTTATTCAATTTGACTTCTAGAATTGCTCATTCGTTTCTTAACGTCGTTCACCTCCATCGTCGGCCAAATTTTGCCGGTAGTGCTAAGTCGTCTCCATTGTTGCCGTTTGTTGTTGTTTGTAAGATACAAACTGTCAAACTCCCATCGAACGACAATCTATAGAAAGTAGCGGTGATGAAAACCCCCCGCTAAAATGAACTGGAAGAAAAATCGGACCAAATCGATGCTTTTGGTTTGGTTTTTAGAAGTAATCTATTTGGTCTGATTTGACTTTTAAGAAACCAGAGAAATTTAGTTTGGCATGGTTTTTCATCCTCTAATGCGAACCAAATCAAACCAAACTGGGTACCGTATATATATGTGTATATTGTGGTACCTATCGAAGTTTGTATCCTAACCATTCGATTGTTCACGTTAATCTTTTCATGTAGTATATTTAACTTCTTCTTTTTTACTTATGAAAAATCACCTTTCATGTCGTCGTATTTGTAATCTTTTCTCCAACATTTAGTAGCTTAATATTTTTATTTTTTTTCTGCAATTTTATGGTGCTATTTGGACTTTAAATTGTTGGTGGAATTTTTTTGTCGTTTTTTAGTTAACCTTTAGTGGCGTAATGTTTCAAACCTCTGATGTCATTCTCAAACATATAGTAGCTTAATCTTTTTTCTTTTTCTTTTTTCTTTTTTCTGCTACTGTTGGTGGAATTTTTTTGTTGTTTACTTAATATTTGGTGGCATAATGTTATTTAGTGAAGTAATCAATATAGATAAAAATCTCGATCTTCCATACTTCTTTTGGGAAAAAGCTATGGGTACATATGAGCATGTACATATTGTGCACATATCGGTTTTGTGGGGCTCATGACCTCGGGACCCATAGAGATGATTCGAACCGTCTATTATTTTTAAAATATTTTTCTATGGAGCCCTATAAAAAAATCACCCACCATTTGGGTCAAGCATGGTGCCAATTGATAACTGGTTTGATTGCAACTACCTGTCCGTTTTCTGTCCTGAATTTTCAAGGATGAAAATGAGGAAGGGAAAACTCAGTTGTATTTATACAGAAAAATCTAGGGTATATCAATCAGATATGAAGAATTATCAAACATTCTGGATCACTGATCATATATGGAGGTTATAAATAAGGAATGGAATCCTCTCCCGTCCCCTTTGTGGGACTGGATGTGTCCTCTACAAGTCCTTTTTGAATCATAATTCCCAAGTTGATAATCAGGATTGTTCACTATTTAGAACTCATTTCATAAATCAAGTCAAAAATTCATGTTTATAAGATACCGAATGTTTTGCTTTTGAAGCACATTTATGATGCAGAAAAATAGGAAAATGAAATTCAAGATTTTCGCTAAATCAATCTCAACACGGATTGATTTACACTAAATCAATCCGTGTCAGGTCCAGGTCGTGGTGGGCCTGATGGCCTATTAATGTTTTATGTTAAAAATTGTATCCTCACATTAGGATCGAGTCGCAGTGTCACCCTATCATAAATTCTCACCCATACTGATACCAAATTACATGCAACAAATACGAAAGCGTGGCATAAACGAAAAAGATATATACTGATCTGAAACAATTTCCATTATCCTCGCAAAGTCACTACTATAGATACAATTTGAACTAAACCCAAAAATCACACATCAATAACAAAATAATAAGTCTCAAAAAATTAACTACCATCCCAAGTTTATCACTCCTTACTTAGGGTCAGGAGGAGGTTGGATATAAGCTAGCATTGTATAGAAAGTCTGAGCCACGGACAGAACCAGCAAAACAAATGCTGCCAAAGCCGAAATAAACGACCACGGGCTACGAAAATAAGTGTACCGAAAGGTCGCCCACTGAACGTGCCACCCGCTCTTGTAATACTTGTTCACCTCGTAAAACAGATTACCCAGGTAGCTACTTTCGATGTCAAACGTCACGTCTTTCCCCAAATCGTTGATGAACTTGGCCAGCTCCGCTTCCGTCCCGAAATAGTTCTCGACGATGTTCCGGTCCAACAGGAACTCGACGTCCTTCCCCGTGTTGACCAGGCTGTCTAGCAGCGTGGCGTACGTCGTGAAGTGCCTGGTGCACTTGATCTGGCACTGCTCGAACGCAATGCAGTTGATCATGAAACAGCTCATGAAGTCGTCGATGGAAATGGTGGGCATCTCGATCACGCCACGCCGGAACTTGACGACCAGGAAGCTGTCCTCGTCGCCGGGCTTGAGGTCTATCCCGGCCCGACAGAGCTTCGAAATGCACTGGATCATGTGGTTTTGCGACGAATTCCCGTGTTTCGTCTCCTCGTGATCCGTCGGGATAAAACTTGACCTCAGGAAATCCAACAAGTGCCTCCCTGGTGTGCTGGCATGCTTGGTGATTACCTCCTCCGGTCTTTGCAAGGCGTTGTTGAAGAAAATAAGGGCTAATTTGGCCAACGAAGGACCCGATTCTTCCCCCGGCATTAGCGACATATCGAATAACTGTTGGAGGATGAAAAATGGGATTTGATTTTCCAACCGGATGAAATCCCTCAAGATAAACGAATAATCCCACATGGAAATCAACGGGTCGTCGTGCTCGGTCGGGATCACTTTCCCGATCTTCCGAAACAGCTCGACGATAAAGCAACCGTCGAGCACCAACATCTCCAGAAACTCATCCGTACCGAAACGGATGGCTTCGGAGTAACACCCTCTGGCTTTGGTTTCCAACGGTTCGACTGCTCTCAAGTAGTCTTCCAAGCTCAACCCCTTGCTCCGGGTTCGATTCAGCAAGTCACCCAAGAACCTCCACTTGTGTTCTTGGATCATCTGGAGGCCGGGCTCGCCGTGGTGGAACGGGCCGATGGAGACTATGTCGGGTTTGTAGGCTTTTCCGTTGATGTCGATGAGGGTCTGGGGGACTCTGAAGATGGAGCAGTTGGAGTGGCCGGAGGACTTGCTGAGGAGTTGCGGCGCGGCCGAGATTCTTTGGTGCATGGATTTTAGTAGGTCTTGCTTGGCTTCCCAGATTTGGATGGTGTGTTGGAGTTCTAGTTCTTGTTCTGGTCCTCTTGAATTGCTTCCCATCTCGATTTGATGATTTGGGTTTTCTGGAAACAGGGTAAAAGAAGTCTTTAGTTATGGAGGAATTTCGGGTAAAGAAATGGGATTCAAGTTTTGTTGGAACATATAATATGGAAAAAGCAAGACTTATCTATATAATTGAGAATCTGGACTTTTATTCACGTCCAGTCGTCCAGAATCCTATCAGCTTTGATATTTGGTTGTTGGACTTTTATTCACGTCTAGAATCCTATCAGCATGATATTTGTGAAGTGGCGAGTAACTCCCAACTACTCCCAAGCTTAGGTTATTGATTAAAGGGTAAACTACAGTTAACCCCCTCTAATTAAGCCTCGCATGCATTTTGTCCCCTCTAACTTTTTATTTTGACACTCAACCCCTTCTAACTAACTGAAATTCAAACGGTCATAACTTCAAACGATCATAACTTCTTCGTCCGAAATCGAAAACATGCAAATTATATATTAATTTCGAGATCTTGAAGTTAGCTTTCTAATGACACCAAAATCACATTATGATTCAAAGCACACAGAAAGTTATGATCAAAAGAGTAAGGGCTGGTAGACAGAAAGACCATTTTGATAATAACTTTCTGTGTGCTTTGAATCGTGATATGATTTTGGTATCATTAGAAAGCTGACTTCAAGACCTCAAAATCGATATATAATTTGCATATTTTCAATTTCAGATGAAGAAGTTATGACCGTTTGAAGTTATGACCGTTTGAATTTCAGTTAGTTAGAGGGGGTTGAGTGTCAAAACAAAAAGTTAGAGGGGACAAAGTGCATGGGAGGCTTAGTTAGAGGGAGTTAATTGTAGTTTACCCTTGATTAAAAATTAAATATGTTGGTCCCACAACGTGACCAATATAATGTTTTAGCATCCAATGTGCACCCTGGTATTTCATATAACTTGAGGTGACAATTTGGACTGAGTTTGATGGATTCGTTCAAATTCATCCATTTATAATTGGTCCAAACATATTCAAATATGGCTTCTAATTGGGCCAACTTAATAAACCCGTGTGGGTTTAGATGGGTTGGTAATGGATCAAATTTAACAATAAAAAAAATCGTCCATTCTATTAGAGGCTTTTCACATAATAATAGTCGACGACTCCACTCACTCTCTCTCTCTCTCTCTCGATCGAATTCTCGACTCTCTCTCTCTCTCTGTCTCCTGTCAAAACCCTAGCTAGCTATCCGAACAAAGGTTCAAGCCCACCATATGACCCAAACCGGCTTAGACAATGAAGATTCAATTATGAAAGTTCTGAAATGATTTCCTATGCCCTAAGTCTGACTGTTATCGATTGAAGTGGAAATTTTTTTCTTACTCATATTTTTCTTGGTGATTTTTGAGTATGAAGTATTGCTGCAATTAATTTGAGCTTTCTTCTAGAGTTTAAATTTGTGTTTCTACATTAGGACACTTACAATGGAAGACAATTTTGATGAAAATATCGAGCAAGGCTCTTCGTCTACCGTAAAAAGTACTAAGAGGCCCACTTCTATTGCACGGGATGAATTTGATACCTTGCCTACTAGTGATGATGGAAAAAGAAGGGCCAAGTGTAAAAAGTGTAGGTAAAAGTATGTTGTTGATGGAGCAGGAACATCAAATTTGTTACAGCATTATGGTTAATTGGCAGAATTTCTCAGAAGCTATCGGTACCAAGTTTTATGCAGTACCGGTAGCACTGCCTTGGTTCTTCACTTCAGATGACTAGCTACCAGTACCAAGCTCTATGCAGTATG
Organism: Rhododendron ovatum; assembly: GCA_019656835.1. NCBI lineage: Eukaryota > Viridiplantae > Streptophyta > Magnoliopsida > Ericales > Ericaceae > Rhododendron > Rhododendron ovatum. Next base: position 12,823,825 of record CM033791.1, on the reverse strand, counting down.
GGTTGCAAAACTATTTGTGGGCCTTCTGCTTTTGATCATTTGGTACCGGAACGAAGGAAAGTGTGGTACCGGTACCACCTTGGCAATTTCCTGCTCTTCCTTTTGCCGTAATCTTTCCCTTGGTCATTCAACATCCCGAGCACTCTCCAATGCTTCATTTCATGACTCTTGGGACTTGGTGGCGGAGTGTCACGTGGCATTGGGTACTTGGATACACTTGGGAGCTATCCATGGCGTCCAAACGCGCCTTATTCTCACTACTAACCTTTATATACCAGAAACATAACTTCCGCACAATATCAATCAAACCAAAGAAGTTGTGCGCGTTGTTACGTGACAAAAAGATAGAGATAAGTCCCATTTATTTACACTATTGAGGACTTATCATGACACCCATAGACTCGTGGCTCAACTCTTTGGGTTGGTATATATTAACACGAATTGACTTCATCCATAGTTTCTTACATATATGATCTACTGATGTATATGCTAATTTCGGATATTTCAATAGCAACTGAATACCACGAACTGTGGTGGGCACCGGGCGCCAATCGTTCCAGTCTCATCGGATTAAAAATTGGGAACCTAAAGGGTTTTTAAGAGCCCAGTGAAGATAGGCCAAAGAGCCCTATAATAAAGACCCATGTCTGGCTAGATGCCCGATTTTGCCTATGGAACGGCGGGCAGGCGAAGGTGTTGAGTTGCGGCCGTATTCGGCAGACGTGCACGATAGGGTGGAGTTACACGGCGTCCTTCTTGCTGGCTTGGCCACATGGCGTTTACTTACGAGCGTGACATGAGCTTATATGAAGCCCCACAAATAGAAGGTACAAAATAAACAGAATAATGTTCGGTTTAAACTTTGAACACCAAGCACAAATTAGAATCTAGATAGATGCTTAACTTAATTTAAACGTGTATGAACACGAACAACTATATTTGAACACATACATGTATCCAAATATCTTAATCTTAACAAGTAATTTAAAATATATAACTCAAAACAAATTTATCCTGAGTGACTTGCTTGAAGTAGTACTTCATGGTTCTTTTGGATCATTTGTGTTGTGTATAAAAGTGATCCGTGATTTGCTGGGCCCTTGTTTTGTGGGTTTGTAATAAAAGAGGCCCAGATAAGGAGGCAGTGGGCCTTTGATCTATGGGGTATGATTATGGCTGACGAAAGGGGGGAATTTGGTCCATCCAGTACTGACTCAACGTGGCCCCATGATCTCTTTGTCTTTTGGGGGTTCGACGGTCAAGCGCCCGGGCCAGTTTATGAGCACCTCAACTAATCTCGTCCTTGGTTCTGTCAAAGACAGATCATCTACGCCGAAATTAGAGAATTCAAAAAAAAATTGTTTGCTTGGAAGTTGGGGTAACCATTCCCAACCACCAAAAAGAGAAGTGGGAGCACAAACATGGAACACTTGGTGTTTCCTTAGATGAGCATGAGGTAGCATGCCAGGTTTTCCCAATTGGAGTTCTATAAATATCAGTATGGAAGACTTGGAAGGGGTTTCAACACCACCACTTCTTTTTATCCTTACTTTTAAGGCACTTGTACTTCTTGTTAGATTACATTTTGTGATAAAATCGGTAAATATCAATGCAATAAAATCAAAACACAAAATTTGGAAATTGATACAACAAAATTATGATCAAGGCAGATTTTGCCCCGCCATGGGTGCTCAAAGTTTGCATTGGACGTCTGTTTCCCAACACCACTTGATCGGAATCCCCCCAAAACAGGAGGGCTTGGCAAACCATTTTATGTTTACACTCTCTCACATGAATGGGCTCAAATGGAGGAAAAATTAACCAACCAAAAATGAATAAGGCAGATGGTATTTATAGACCAACTGGTGACTCTACGAGTGGTCACCAAGGTAATAGACATATTTGTTTGTATAGGACGTGTCCGTCCATGACGAATGAGTGTTAATGAAAAGTTGCGACTCCAAATCAAATCAATTTCTATTCACACTCAAAATAAAATACTATTTCCAAAATAGTTTTCCTAACACTTCTCATTTCCAGTACCTTTTCAATTCCTTTGCACAACCTTCAACTTTGCCAGTCCGATCTGATCTAATGGAGCTGATTTACTTTGTCTTTTCCTTTTTTTCTTCCACAGGGTGGGGAAATTATAAGTCCTCTTCACTGAGGCAAAAGCACGAACCATACACGGTCTAACCCCTAGGTCATGCACTTTTGCACTAATACGCAGTCAGATTGAAGCATTGTCTATACAAAAAATCAAGTTGACATGTCGTATTATGTACCCCTGTAATTCCAACTTTGTAGCACAATGCCATAAAATCAAACTGGGGAAGAATATGGTCCGCGAATTCCCTTTGTTGGAACTTTAGGCTAACTGACCCGGCTGAAAAATGAGTTGCTCAAACCTCAGAAAAATACCCAAGTTGGAGAGAGTAATGAGGGTCACCACACTAATGTTTTTTTTGTTGCGCAACCTCAAAAAAGAGATATCAAAGTTGTCTTTTTGAAGAATCTTGAAGGTGCCGCGAAGGATATCTACCAAGCTCATCGCTTAGCAAAGAGGGCTTTGTCTTTGTTTATGCACCATTCAGTTATAGGAGAACAACACCTTTTGAATAGGGCTAGCGCATATTTGTATCATCCTTTGTAGCTTTAATATCGTTGTATTGTTGTTCTTTCCCCTGTAAACTGGTTTATCAATCTATACAATATTTCTTGCTCTTTCTCGGGAAAAAAAAAAAACCTCAGAAAAATATTTGTGATCACGAACGAGGTTTTTTTGAACGGAAAAAAAAAAAAAAAAAGGGACTGTTTTCTAGACGGGGGATGATCTTGAATGATAATGGTTTCTATTGTTGCTGCCTACCTCACCTAACCAACACATCAAGGCATAACTTTATCTTATTTATACCGAAGGGGTTGGGCCAAATTGAAATGAGAAAATTAATAAGTGTTTGTCCTTCATGAAGTCAAATTTCATGAAGGCTAGACATTTTAAATTTATGAGCCGCTGGACAATTAGCCTGATCGTTGACTTCAGCGCCCCGTAATTAATCGAAGTGGGCACAATCAGACTCAATTATCGGGTTATATATAAAATAAAACTTAATGATATTTAAGTTCATCCCCCTTTCTTTTTGGGGCAATAATGCATAGAGCTTTAATCATTGTAATGATTAGTCCTCATCCCGTAACCTGCATAATAACAACGTTAGTGGGTGTAATAATAATTATGCCTTCAATACTTCCATTTGCTCAATAATGTAACGTTAGTTGGTGGTCCCATCAATTGTTAATTCCCAAGCAAATACCCTTTTGGTTCATAATTACAGATGAATCGAAAAGCCGTACCGTTTTTTTCAGATTCGGAAAATAAAATATCTTTGTGCATGGTTTTTTTATAATTTTTTTCGCTCAAAAATTCAATAAACTTGAAAGAAGTGGTTTATATTTATGAAGTAACGGAATTGTAACTTTAACGTAGTGGTGGCGAAGTAGTAGTGTACTCTATCTAGAAAGCATTTGATATCCTCTCCTTACAGAATGATGCGGCACAATATTTGGTTTGGATTTGCAAATTGTTTTTTTTTTTTGGAATAGTAATAACTTCAATAAATGAAATAACAGTTTACAAAGAAATTCAACACAACAAATAGAAGAATGGAACACATCAGGGATGGAACCAGGTCGAGGCCAGTAGGGGTGGTCGTCCCTGTCCTGCAAGGGGGAACAAAAAATCTCTACTATTGTATTAAAAAAATATTTTTATTTTTTGTCTTGATGCTTGGTCATCCCGTGTAAAAAAATTTCTGATTCCGTCCCTGACTGCCATGAAAAAAGAAAGGAGGTTTTGGGGCAGGTGATTACATCCTACAACGGCTTCCATAATCATCATTGCAACACATAAATAATATATTTATTAAAAAAGGGAAAAGAAGAAATGCCAGATATGTGTACAAAAAAGTTGTTTACGTGGAGGAATCATATTCTTTTTTCTCAAACTTTTGTTCTGGAAGTACCTATCTTTTACAGATGTAAGGCAATTGCTTTTTTAGTTCGTCCATTTCTATATTCAGGTTTCGTGAAGGGAATAATTACTCTATCCGTCTCAATTTAATTGTTTTTAATTTTATTCTAACTGAATAAAATATTAGTTATATTTTTAAATCGATAATAAATTTTATATTCAATATAAATCTTGTTTGATAAATCTCGATTAATTCTATAATATAATATTTTTCAAATCACGTAAAATATTATAAATTATGAAATATAATCAATTGAAAAATAGAACGGACTCCCAAAAAGGACAATTAAATTGGGACGGAGAGAGTACTTATTTTTTAAATAAATATTTATTTTTGGAATTAACGATGATGTATTATAAAAGAATAAACTGTTTCGTAAAGAGAAAAATATGCATTTAAAAAATAAAAACTTTAGCGAAACGGGACCTCAATCTTTTTCAAGAAAGAAAAAAAAATGGGATTCATTTCAAACAACATACCTGTAATTTGGATGTCAACAACTACACCGAATGCATTCTCAAATGCTAGTTGAAAATTTTAGACGACCAATTCAGTAGGATTAGTGAGCAGTCTCAAAACAGATAAAGGCATAGTACTTAGCAAGTGTGCATGATTTTTTTTTTGAACAAGTGTGCTTGCATTGCTGGTTAAAACAAGGGGGTGAGGGTACCAATATGCACTAATCGTTGTTTCCAGATATGGTTCCCTGTTGACATCTCTTCTAATTCGTCAATACAATGTTACAGTTTAAACATCATCTAGTTAACGCCCGACTACCCAAGAATGCATGTACCGGTGATCCGGTGCATTTTTAACAACTGGATCGAGCGAGGCATTTTAATGGCCTAACGTAAAGATTCTCAGGCAATCTAATGGCTGAAGTTGCTCCGGAATATCCTTGTAGGCGCTAACACGTTCGCTGGATTAAAGCGCTCTCGGTCATTCGAACAAAATTTCCATCCATGGAATATACATTGTTGCAAAGCGTAATACAAATTATGTCTCATTAGGAACAGGGCTCATACATTTACATAAAACAATGCTACTGCACTGATTATTACCCTTCTATAGTCATCTTAGTTTGCTGATAAACTATTCCCCATGTTACAAGTCGGACAATGATCTTGCAAATAAAATTTTAAAAAACTCTAAATTAGAACCAAAAAAAAAAAAAATTTAATGACAGAAACTTGAACAAGTCTCTCCCCTAAAAAGACCAGTTAAGCAAAGCTCCGATATAATTCTTCCTCCAACAATCCAAAGATGGAAATCTCAATCTCCACGGCTATCTCCACCACCTGCTCTCGATCGGTTCTTTTCCACCCGTCGGTCTCTCTTCTGAAATCAAACTCCACCATCATATCGATGGTGTTAGATTCCACCTCTTTCCATGAATCCAACCTCTCACAAACCCTGCTCACCACCATTTCACAGTTATCCCTTCCACCTCCACCTCCTCTCTTCTCTTCTGCAACTAGGTCGATTACCAGCCTCTTCATGTCTACCGAGTCTTTTCTCTGACGGACAAGAACTTCTCTTGTGTATCGATCAACATTCTTCTCGCTGTTAAATTGATCGAGTGAACTGTCAACTTCATCGTCATCGTCTTCTTCTTCTTCTTGATCTTCTGGCATTCTCTTCTCAAGTTCAATGGGATCCAACTCTGCCAATTTCTCAAATCTAAGAAGCTTTTCCAACAGTTTTTGCTTTGCCCCTGGTTCCAATTTTTAAGCACGTCAGGTTTAGCTAGTATCAACAAAAAAAACACTTAGAAGACGAGACGAAATACATAAAATGAAGAGAGCGGTATATCCCTTAATCACATCTACCATAAAACCTTTCACAAATGTATTCCAACAAAAAGTGTTTCATCATCTATGGGTCACATAACAAATAAAGACTTTCCTAAGCGTTAACAGTAGTCTACTATTGTCGATAAAGTGTCCGGAGCATTTTTTTAAGTGTTCCTGAAGTATTCAAACGAAAAACGTTGAGAAAAAATACTACACTTTGGAACTAATTGCCAAGCACTTGTCCAAAGAGCACTCGGACGAAGTTCCGTGGTACCTAGCAAATTGATTATACCTAGAAGAGATTCACTTATTCACGAAGGCTCCGTAATTCCCTTATTCATAGAACCCCGGGATCTCAGCCGTTTGTTTCGGCTTTAGATGGTCCGGATTTAAATGAAACTTTTCCGGAGAAGAGTTCAACTCTTCCCTGGAAAAGTTTTTCATTGTAATCCAGATCGTCCAGAGCCGAAACGGACACGCGCGATTCACTTCCGTAAACAACTATTCACAGAAACATCCACAATAAAGTTTCTCTACCTAGAATTCTACCATGTATAAAGCCTTAATCATCATGGAGTTATTACTACCAAGAGTAAATGTGGCCTCTTTTATGGTTAACTGATAAAGAGTACAGTGCAAACTTATCACCACCAAGTACAAGGGGTTAATTAAACATCTGCTTATTGTGTGAAGCATGTTGTGGGGAGTTGAGTTCATCACTCTCATGGGTTCCACAGAATTTAAGGGAGTTGAGTTCATCACTCTCATGGGTTCCACAGAATTTAAACTACTGACAAGATAGAATCACCAAACCATCAACAACTAGGCGTCATGGGTTCAAAAGAATTTAAATAATTTCGTACAAATAATTTATTTCAACTGCTACAAATAATTTGGTTCATGATTGCCAAAGTTCAGTAAACTGAAGAGCGCTTTTAGTTGTGGAAATGACCACCAACACCAAAAGGGGTCCAACAGTGAGTTTGTAACGTACTTATTTTCTTGAAACTATTTTGTTTTTAATTTCATTATATTAACATTAGAAGTTGAGTAATGGTTAGTCGTCTAATATTTCTTCTTCTTCTTCTTCTTCTTCTTCTTCTTTTTTGTCAACAGAAGAAGCATATCAAGTTAAATAAGTCATACGGCATCTACAGATTAGCACTGAATACAGATCAAGCCATACGGCACTGAATACAGATATGGTTAGTAACTTAGTCATCTAAGTTAGTATTTCTACTTTATACGGTACTGATTTAGTGGAATTCATTGGTAGTGCTTAAATATAACATTTGTGTATCATGGAGGAAGTTGAATATTAATCAAAGTCTTCTATTGTGAAACAAAAAGATCCGGTTCTCCTTCCTCAATTAGAGCCAATTAGAGGTCTTCCCCGCTCGAAGTTGGACTTTTTTCTCTCCTCTCATTCTATTTTTATTGTTGTTACGAAAGGTTTGTATCAGGTCGTGACTTATTTTTTTGGTCAATTGCTAACAAAAGAATTGTTTATATTTCTTAATTAGCAGATGGCACCAGCAAAGTTAATGATAGTATTAAGAATGCAATAAGCATACAATATCACAATCTACAAATTGATTAATACTTTTAACATGTTTAAAAATGTGAACACCTCTCCAGAAAAATGAAAAGGAGTAGTGCACAAGCAACGAGGAACTGATACAAAAAAGAATAGTCATGCATTCAAGAAAATTGTTACTCACTTTGGACGATAGCATAGCTGCTGCATTCAAGATCATAACCGTCCGCATCACCGCCATCCTCACGTCCATCTTCATCGTCTTCGAATGGAGGGTCTAATACTGATACTGGACTACACTGTTCCTTCTCTTCTTTCTCTTCTTCCAGTTGGATCTTTGGGGTGCCCTCTGTTCCACATTTCTCCTATAAATTTTCAGAACGATCGTAAGTAGTTGTGACACCAATAACTAGAAAATTGATGCTAGTTGCGATACCAATAAATTGTCTTAAGTTCGATATCTCTTAGATACTGGCAGTCCGTACTTTTAGCTTCCGTAAATGGACGATGGGATTGGTTGCAAAAACTTAGTCAATGTGCGTTGCAAGCTAGCCAAACACTCTGATTGATGTAAATAAATAGTAAAAAACCATGCAACAGATATTTTTTTTCCTGGTAAATAATGCAAAGGATATTGATGTTGGATTAGTAACTAAGAGAGAAACTTATTCCCGGAGGAGCCGTGAATAAGATCCTGAGGAGCCGTGAATAAGATCTCTTCCGTCTATTCGCGCAATCAATGGTTGAGATTGCGTTTTAGTTTTAACTGGTAACAATTATAGTAATTTTTATCGGTCAAAATTGATTTTCAATTCGGACTGTCTAAAGACACTTTGGACGAGCACGATTAGGCCTCAAAATAAAGAAGTTATTCTGTAGTAACTATAATGGGTCCAAATAAAGAACAACAGTGGATTTGTCCGCTTTAGGGGAAATTTTTTGTAAACAGTGTCATTAAGAAAAAGATTTTGGGTGTCAGAGGGTTCAGCCATCAAAAAGTGCAATCACAAAAACAAACAAACAAACAAGCAATTGTGCGGATGACTGAAATGACACAAATAACCTCTAACATTGGATTCGACCTTGGACATGTACGGACGACATTCCGGCCAGTGAATCCGATTAGCGATCACTCGCTGACAGTCAGCCCCATCTGACTCAGTCAACTGAGTCAGTAGTTCAGTCGAATTGCTAATACGAACAATATAATCCTATTAATATCAAAAAAGAAAGTACGTATATATGTGTTCATACACATACCAACCAACATTAACAAAAAGCACAACACATCCTGGCAAAAACAGAAAACAAACAAGGCTAATAAAAAACACTTCACAAATTTCAAAAGAACACTACAAAAATGCCTCTCAACGCCGAACACATAAACAATGCTAAAAAAAAGGGTCCAAGAGCTAATTCTCTGGAAATCAAATTTATCATGATTTTAGATTCTACTTATTCAGACTTATCTTTTACTCTTGTCTATATAAAAAAAATTTTGTGAATTTTTTTTTCTTTTTTTCTTTTTTCTTTGGTAAACTAGGTTTTTTAAGTGAAGTTACTTATTCTGACACATCTTTAAAACACAAACTTCCGTTACGTCTTTGTACACAGTTGTGTCCGAAGCTTGCGCTTAAAAGCTGTGTGTATACATACTTTTTGATTTTTATAAGAGCTTAATCGTAATTTTACAGTTACAATAAACAAAATTGCGTGAAGATTTAAGAATCTAAATTCTATGCAACAAAACGCCAAAATCTATAATTTGAAATCTATTCCCACAGGCATTGCAAAAATTATATAGTACTAAAATGCAAACCTTTATGTCGCAGCGGCGGGGAGACGTCACCGGCGACGAGAAATCTGGCTTCCGGGGACTCGCACAGTTGCTCTTCTCAAGCGAAAATCGGAAAGGGCTACTACTCTCTTCAACTCCAAACCCGATAATCTCTTCCCACCTCCGACACGTCTCCACATCACGAGACGAAACGGAAGCACCGCTATCACGCCTGCTGCTATTATTATCCTTACAAGAACACCCAAAACCCATCTCGAAATCGCTCTTCTCAACCCCGCCTTTCCCCCCAATCTCGCGCTTTCTCGACCCGGTTTTGCTTTTCCCCCTTAATCTCTTCATAACCGACCCGAACAACCCGAACCCACCATTTTTAATCTGGGTCTTGGGTTTCGATTGGTTCTGAGTGATCCTCCTCGCGGCCTCGAGAAGCAGGGCGGAGTTTTGGCGCTTACACTTGCAGGGGTTCTGGGACTTCGCCGTCGCCGGCCACGGTGATTTTCTGACGTCCGGTGACGGGTGCAAGGGGATAAAACACGCTTGTTTCCATAGGGCACTACGCTTGGGATTGGAGATTTCGGCTTTGGGCCTGAGTTTCTTCTTGGCGTCTAATTTGGTCTTGGGTATGGGTCTGTTGAGCTGAGAGCGCCTGTCGAAGATGTAGTTTTTCAAAAGGAACGGTTCTTGGTCTTCTTTGAGGAGTTCGTGCAAGTGCTTCTGACCCATCATCATCACGGTTTTTCTGATAGTGTTTGGATTGGGTTTTGGTTTCTGCTTTCGGTGGTGGTGTGAGATTGGAGAGGATTTCAAAAAGGGGAGGAAGATATGGGTGTATCGAGGCGGGGGAGGTCTGAAGAGTGTAAAGCGTGTAGATATTAGGGGATATGGGGAAATGGGTCTTTTAATTAGGGGCAGAAAGGGATCTTGCCTGGAGGCAAGAATTGATATGCATCTTCTTCTTCTCTTTTTATATATATATATAGGGGTCTATACTCTATATAGGCCCGTTAGAACCGGGACTGTGATTAGGAGGGGGATTTTGCTTACTACTCTCTCCCAGTTCTGTAAAGTTAGTCTCCTGTATATGTAATTTTTAGGCCGCTTAAAAATACTCTTTCCGTCTCAATTTGTTTGTCTAATTTTGTTATATATGTTTTTTTAAAAATTGTCTATATATCATAATCTATAATGTTTTACATAATTTCAAAAATATCATATTTTAGATCTAATTGAGATCTATCAAATAAGATCCATATTACATAAAAAACATTATAAATTACTCCGTAAAACATATAAACAATTTTGTAAGATGTCTCAAATAGTGGAAAGGAACAAACAAATCGGAACGGATGGAGTAATAAACTTACCAAAATAAGTTTTTATACAATCTTATTTGATAGATATCGATGACATTTTTAGAAATTGTGCAAAAAAAATTAAAAATTTATTTAAGTAAATACATTATTTTAAATAAAAAAATTGCACGCAATTTCGTAAGAGGGCAACTTTATGGGATGGGGGAGTAGTAAGTTAGTAGTACTCCCTCCGTCCCCTTTTTAAAATCCAGTATTCTATTTTGGGTTGTCCCTTAATAAGATTCTATGTTGTAAAATTAGTAAGTAAAAATTGGTACATTTTTCATTTGCCTCAAAAAGTAGATTCTATTTTAAAAATTTAATGAGTAAAAGTGTAATGATAATGTCTTCATATAAGAGAAGTAGGGAAAGTGGAGGTAAAAGTTGATGCGAAATGTATAATGATGATATTTTCTTAATAAGTTGAAATTACGAAGTAGGACATTTAAAAATGGACAGAGAGAGTACTAACTTTGAATGAATACTCCCTCCGTTCCAAAATGAGGTACCTTTTTGGGAAAGCGTGTCATTTTTAATTGCTTATATCTTTCAATATGAGTGTTAAAAATATGCAATATGGATCTTATTTGATAGATCTTAATTAGTTCTATTAAACAAAGTTTTCAAAATAACATCAAACTTCATAAATCAGAAGATATAAACATTTTAAAATGAGACGAAATTTTAAAAAGGTCACTCATTTTGGAACGGATGGAGTATAATATAAGAAGATGAAATGTTGGGAAAATATGAATTTCCAAGGAAAAAATGGAGATGTAGGAGGATATATCATATATGTGTATAGGTAGCACTACAAAAAATAATAATAATACTTTGAGCGATAGTGACAAAAAAGTTGTCACTAAAAGTGTGGGGATAAAAGTTTTTAGTGACAATTTTTCACCTATATTGACAGATTGTTGTATGGAGGATGAGATATGCGTAAGACATTCATATATAGATGTGTAGTTTGTTTTAGTATGGGGTGTACACGGTCCGGATTGGTTCAATTCTCAAAAAAAATCAATAATCGGACCATTTCAAACGGTTCTAGAAAATTGAAAACTAGAACCAAAACACAAGATCGGTCCGATTTTGGTTCGGTTTCGGTTCTATCCAATAAGCATCCAAACACTTATTCACAAAATATGAATTCATAAAATTAAAGAAATAGGAAGATAATCTGCTGGAATAGGAAATAAAGGAAGAAAATAAAAGCTTTCCTAATAAATGAAATTTCATCTCTAAATAAATTAAGTTTAAGAAAAAAATTAACTTACCAAATTCAAATACATATTTATTACACACACATATGTATATCTATATTTATCTTAGTTTTAAACGGTCCGATTCGGTTCTAATCACAGTTCATTAATTAAGAATCAGTAATCAAACCAAAATTAACGGTTTTTATTTTTTTGGAACCATAATATGAACGTTGAACCGCAGAACCGGACCAAATAGGACGGTTCAGTCAAAATCGGATCGATTTTACGGTTCGGACGATTTTCTTAAACACCCCTATGTTTTAAAATGAAAAAGGATAAGTGGCTATGGAATTAAAATGTGGAGTGACATTTTCAAAATTAAGGGGCCAGCTATAAAGGCAAAGGGGTATTAGGAATATATTTCCTGTTTAGTTTAGACTTTAGAATTTTATTTATGTTTCTTTGTTATGCCTGTTTTTTCTTATTTGTTTACAAGTTTTGTAGCCTATATAAAATCATGTTAGACCTTTGTTTCATATATGCAATCGATAATACTCCATTTTGTTTTTCTTCACAGTTGGTATTGCTGTACTCTGTAAGTGACAAATATAAAGTTCGGAAATCTAATTTACCGCTTGCATATCTAATTGACAAATAATGTATATAAATGATTCTAATGTGGTGTATGAGGTGATAATATTCACTCTCATAACTCTAGAAGACATGGAGACTCACGTGCAGGTTTTTCTTATCTTTCAAAGTTTGGAATCAACATTAAATTGACTTGGGGAATTATTTGTACATTTACTTAAGCATATAAGAGATTAAATATAATGTAATGTAATGTGATGTGAGGAGCGTTATCAGTATAGGTGAATGACCCCATAACCCTATCTCTCTCTTCCTCCCTCTCAATCCTAGCCATCACAATTTCTCGATCTTCTCTCTTTCCCTCCCCCCTTTTGGGTTCCATACGTATGTGCAACGGCGGGAGAGGGAGGCCATAGTACTACCGACTCCCTTTCTTTGTTTTTTTTTTCCCTTCTGTCTCTCCAGATCTACGACTTGTCGTCTGAAGACGAATTTTGTCTACAGATCGGATTCTCTCAATCGAGATTATTTTACAACAATATGTGTGTTTTAGTGTTTTATCCCTACATGATATCTTTGGCGAAGTAACCCATGACGGCTTAGCAGATCTGTAGTTTTTGGGAGTTCATTAGTGCGTTTATACTTGGGTGAAGCGCATCTGATCGTCTGGGTATTTGGTGTCTTTTGTCCTTAACTTTGACAGTTTAAAAGTGTCGCTATTGTGTTAGGCCATGTCTGGGTTATGATGAAATACATCGATAGCCTTTTGATTTAATTGTTTTTTATTTGTTAGACGATTAGTTTGACTTTGTCAAAGTTCTTTGTAATGATCTCCGTTTTGTAAGTGTTGCTAGACGTTTATCAATACAATCTTCTTATTTTTGACAAAAAAAAAAAAAAAGGAAAAAGAGAGAAGCATTATCAGTTACTCTCTCTTGTCTGAATTATCTCCTTTTGATCCACCAGTCAACAATAATTCATACTAGTATTTTGTATCTCAGTCTAAGAGTATCTCCAATGGGAGATGTCAACTCCTACGTGGACATTTTAACGTTAAAAATTGACACCAAAATTCAATTCAACCTAACAACTTTCTTTGATGCCAAATACACGTGGATTTTAAGACAAGCCTTTTCATGCCAATTTTGACAGGCATGGACACAAATGCCAAATTTCAAAAGTTGGCTAGATTTTGAAATTTTGAACCTTTGAAATATTTTTTTTCCTTTCAAAGTTTGACATAAGGATTGGCATTAATGGTTGGAGAAAGATAACTTGATGTTAAATAAATAGAATTTGACATAACGGTTGGAGAGAAGGCTTTGATGTCAAATTAGAGATGTCATAATGCCACATAAGCCTTAAAAAAAATAACATCTCCAATTTGAAGTCAAGAGTTGAAGATGCTCTAACCCAATGGAATTTAACTAATATTAGAATTTATATACTCCCACTCTCCAGTAAAGTTTGTCCTATACGAAACTATGTGCAATTTTTAAACCGAAATATTTTTTTCAGAATATGGATCTTATTTGATAGAATCTCGATGTGATCTTTTAAACGGTACAAAAAAATCAAACATTACTACATTTTAGTGAATCAATGAATCCACTATTTTTTGGATTGAAAAATTGCACATAATTTTATAGGAGATTGTTTACTCTTAATTTCACTCCGACGAGAATTGACAGAGTTTGTTATCGACGTGTTGAAATGTGAGTTTTGAGAAGTTGAGTTTGATTCTTTACCGTATTTTAAGACTTCTTTAAAAACAAACAAACATTGAAGAATAATTTTGAAAAAAAAAAAAAGATTGAAGAATAACAAGGACTTTTTATTACTCTCCAAGGGTTACAATCGACAGAAACTAAAAGTACTATTCTCTTCATCTCTTTTTAAGTGTCCTGTTTCATAATTTCAACTTATTAAAAAGATATCATCATTACATTTTTTACATCAACTTTTTCCTCCACTTTCCCTACTTATCATCATCATTACACTTTTACTCACTAACTTTTCAAAATGAAATATATTTTTAAGGACAAAATAGATAATGCACCAATTTTTACCCCCCTTAACTTTACAAAATGGACACTTATTTAGGGACAGTCCAAAATGAAATATTGGACTCTAATTAAGGGACGGAGGGAGTATAACTACTCCTAAAACTAGAACTTAAATGTGAAACTTCATATCCAGGGATAACGTAGTTACTTGTCCAATTGTCTTCTTCTCCAACATTCTCAACTCAATTGCATTTCTCTTGATCCCGACCCTCTATGTCCTTTCTTCAACGTCTGCCACGTGAGTGATTTTTCAGTGCTGAGCGGGTATATCATACGTGATACTCGTTCAACGCATCTGAGCCGTCCAATACACTTTTGGACGGTTCGGATTGAAACATCTCTCTTCTCTCATCCCAACACTTTCTCTCTCCTTTTTCTCTTTCCAAATCTGAGCCGTTCAAACACGCAATAGACAGCTTGAATGCGCGAGCCCGCTCGGCACTGGAAAATTTTCCCTGCCACGTGTTTTGAACTGGTCGTCAAGTTCTTGACAAGCTGAAAGAACTGCCAAGTGTCCTTGACTCGATGTAACTTTCTCAACTCTCTCTACAGTTAAGAATTTTTACCAAATTAAGGTGTAAATAGGGACCAACTTAATTTATGGGATGGAGAGTACTATCTCTTATCTAATCCATCAGCTCGTAGATTCCACACCCATTCTTATATTGATCTCACTTTTTGTAGCGTAATTCTTTCAAAGCAATTATAAGGCATATAGGTGACTTGCAAGTCAAACATTCCCGCGCAGACAACTGCCGCCATTGTTGTTTCTAGATAGACTTCACTTCAATGTCATTTGAGACTTGAGCTCATATATGCAAAGAATAAAGATACGGAGTAGTAGTGAAGATGGGGAAGTGCACACATCTGGTTAGGACGGGACGGGACAGGTTGAGTTTGTGTTTTTTTTTCCCAAATCATACCGATTTTGTTCGTTTTGGGGTT
Source organism: Rhododendron ovatum (assembly GCA_019656835.1). Taxonomy (NCBI): domain Eukaryota; kingdom Viridiplantae; phylum Streptophyta; class Magnoliopsida; order Ericales; family Ericaceae; genus Rhododendron; species Rhododendron ovatum. The sequence goes on along the minus strand of CM033791.1, from coordinate 12,808,504 downwards.
TCAAAATTTCTAGATGCAGTTTTCGATAAATTTTCTTTATCATATCTCTTTTCATTTATTACTCTCAAAAATCTCCCTCTAAACCCAAATCGAATAATGTTGAAGGGTTGTACTTTTTGCAACCTGCAAACAATTCAAGTGTGGACAATCTATTCTTGTACTTCCATAGTTCCATGCTATAGCACTCTCTTTCTACAATTGTTTTAAGAGGAGTGTTAGGGACAAAGAAAATGGATAAAGAAAATATCTTTAAAGTGTGCATGAACGGCTCATGCTCAGATTCACTGTGCAGTGAATCTGAACCGTTGATGCACACTTTAAGAGTCTTTTATTTGCTTATTTTCTTTGCACTTAGCATTTCTCTTGTTTTAAACATTCTCTTTACAAAATTTCCAAGATTACACAACTACACACATATTGATCCTATGAGTATGCCAAAGTATTCGTGTAGTCGTGCGTGATCATAGAAAAATTGTAGCCCCAAGGTTAGTCCGACTGGTTGGTGGCTTTTCTCACCACTCAATTGAACAAGGTTCGATTATTGAGGTCAGACCTTAATAATATATTTTTTTTGTGAATTTTCTAATCATGGTTTTGGTGCGCGTAAACTGGCCTAAACACCCCAGAGTAAGTCACATAATCCACGTGCGTGTCGCACGCGAGCAAGGAGTGCCCGGCGACAAGTATATAGATTTCGTCTCAAAGTGTTAAAATTTGCGAGAGCTAAGATGGAGAACGCGAACATTTTTAAAAAATTTGTGACTAAAGCCACCGACCGATATGAAAAAAAATTTACTCCGTAATGATTTCTCCTTATAAGCGCAAAAGGGGCCGTCACACGTTGTGCGTGATGGGAGTACTATATAGTTCTGACACTGCCTTCTACAGTACAGTCTATTTCAAATTTCCACTTTTCAGTAACAGAACCTTTGGATCTACTATCTCGTTTCAGTAAAGACTTTCACTTGAAAGTTGAAAACCGTGGAGGAGCATGCATGGATGGTGGATCTTTTACAGGCCGGGCCAGGGTGGGTACGTGACTTGAAAAAAGAGAGAGAAAAGTGACCCACCCAACTTCCCACCTGGGTACTTGACAGCTAGCTGTTAATTAATGTAGACTCCTTTGCTACTGTACTACTATACAAATTGAATTCAAAAACCTGATCTGAGAATGTTGGTAGGGTACGTGGTTGTGTAGTAGCAGTAAACTGCTGGGGACGGGTACGCCTCCTCGGGTAAGAACTGTGCTCTGGTTGTGCCAAATGGAGTACTCTACTTACCTGGTGCCTCGTAGATTTACTCTAAAACGACATTCTCTGCGACGGCTCTAAAAGTAAATTATGAACGCAATATTAAATGTTATAAAAGATGTAATAAATATGATTAAATTCTCTCTAATACCAATTGATTTTAGAAGAAACGGTAAATAATTGGTCCGACAAGTGGTATCAAAGCCAGATCATTAGTTCGAATCACGAGAGCGTCGTCATGAAAGAGGGATTGTTGAGTCCGAAGTACCCTATAGAGTTGGTTTCACGATGTTATCGACCACTCTAAAATACACTTTGTGGGCGCAATGTCGAATGTTATAAAAGACTTATTAAAACTTTGTCTCGCTTCAATTGATTGTATGAGAGACAGAGGAAAAGGGGTCCGACGCGCATATCGTAGTTACAGACCAGACCAGGTAATAACAATCGGGTGGAAAGGAATCCAAAGTGCTCTGGCCTTTGTGCGACCCCTGTAGTGTTCTCTACGCCACTTCCGTTATTTGCTTGTTTGTTTCTTCGAATGTCGCCGTACCTGTCCGTGTTACTACTGGCTAATTAACCCCCGAGGGTGGTAGCTTAATAGTTTATGGCTTACTTTAAATGGTTTATGTGATCAAGAGATCCAAGATTCTAATAGTGCGATTGACGCCTTTAAACGGTTTGAACTTTAGCGGAGTATGTAAGATCTTTGTTAAGCGGTCTGTGTATCAAGACGCGCTACATATCTAATTGTAATATGCTAAACCGCACTATAGACATCTATGTTCCCATTCTCCCAATATATATATATGGATCCGGTGACGTCCAAAATTTTGATCCAAAAAGAGGGGTCCCGTTAGGAGAATATTATTTGTTCGCAACATAAATTGTACAAGTCTCCTTATTTCACTGGTAAGATGAACGCATTACTTATGGTTGGGTTTGATTAATTCCCGCCATAACACTTCTTTTTTTTAATTTTTATTTGTCAAAAAATAGCCTTTCGAAAAATCTGTTGCTGCTGGGTTTCAAATTTGCGTCAAAGAGAACACAAGAAAACACCCAAACCACTGAACCAAAGCATGTCTAGCGTGAAATGTGTTCTAATATTTTTACAGACATAGATTATCTCTTATTACATTTTAATTGTGAAAAAATTTGAGGCCTCACCTAATGATGATTTGGTCTAGGGCCCCCAAATACCTTGGGTCGGCCCTGACTTTGAGTCATCCAAAAGTATTTTTAATGGTCCACGTTTGCTAATAGTATCATACGGTATCTTACTTGTACATTTTTTCAAAAATCTAAACCATCAATTATAGAGATGAACGACTCGTATTGCACACTGTACCCCTATATAGTGCACTCCTACACCACAGATAAATCCCTATTTCCAAATATATGATGATCTTTTATTAGTTTATATATATGTATGTTTTAGTGTTACAGACCTCTCCAACTATACCATAGAAGAGACAATTACTACTACAATAAAAAGGCATGCTAAAAATGATATACCAGCTGGCCCAAGAACCTTGAGAAGCAAACAAAATATCCCCATACCCCAATGCATATATATATAGAACTGCTACGTATACTGTAGTGCTCCTTTTGATTCACATTTTAATTTGTTGTTATGGGTGTTCGTGATTTTGTCTTTCTTCCATTCTTTTAAGGGTAACCCTCTCTCGTTTACTTTGCATTTGTCGATCGGGCTTAAGCCATATCCCAATTATTTAATCATCGGCATATTATTTTATTTTTTTAATTTGGTAAACAATCATCTGGCATATTATTGCAACAATGCTAACCTATATAGCTAGTTAGTGTGCGGGCCAGCTGCTCGATCGATCTTTTCTTTTAGATTTTGTTTATTCTCCTTCTTGACATAACAGGGTAAATTAATCTTAACACTTATAATTTGCATAATTGTGATCTTCATCATATTGTTTAGTCTCGATTGCGTTGATCGTATGAGTAATACGGAAGTACTTTTCTAATAATCACACTCAAAAGTGATCAAAACAAAATACTAAAGCAGACTTGTGAAAATATTAGTAAAATTAGAGGCGGATGTATAATTGGCTTCGTTCTCGTAGCACGGCTGTGCAAAACGTTGAAATGTTACTGATCAGCAAAAATAAAAAACCTAGGAAAATGTTAAATGTAATTATTTGAATTCATTTTTATTTTCTTTACCACTTCAAAGACAAGTCAAAGGGGCAATATAGTCTTTTGGACTCTAGGGCAGCAGCACACCAGTACAGTAGCCACCAGGATTTGTCCAACAAATGCTACAAGAAGTGTCCAAAACAATGCTGTGCAGCCAGCAGTTTATAATGTTTGTAAATTTACTGCATGGGGTCCCCAAAATCAAAAAATACTTTATCCAGAAGGACAGAGCAGATCAAAGAAAACAATCTCGCATATATTAATGGATGATCACCAGGTTAAAAAATGTCAAGACATCTCTACCTAATAATTCAGCTTTTTGATTATAGATTAAAAAAAATTTACATGCTATTAGAGTTTTAAAAAAATTAAAAAGTCGTGGCATCTCTACCTAAAAATTCAGCTTTTCGATTATAGATTAAAAAAAATAAAATTTCATGGTATCAGAGTAGAAATCCCATTATATCCCACAATTTTTTTTAAAAAAAATACTCCCTCTGTCCCATTATCTTTGGTCTTTTTCAATATTCGTGCCGTTCTTCAAACTCTTATATCTTTTAATTTATAATATTTTTCATAATTTTAAAAACTTTGTATTATAGATCTAATCGAGAACTATCAAATAAGATCCATATTGCATATATTTGGAGATTCATATTGGAAGATATAAAAGTTTGAAAAACAACACGAATATCAAAAAAGTCCAAAGAAAATGGGGCGGAGGGAGTACGTCCTACAATGCACGTGAGAAGGAACGTTAAAAGAAACAATCCCACATTGGTTGGGTATATAATGGGTCGGGCCAGGGACAGAACGAGAATTTTATAGACGCAGGGCCGAACTATGAACAATAAAGTTTTGAAATTTCAAGGTTCAGGAATCTAATAGTTTGTTTGGTTTAAGTTTTGATGAAGGTTTTTTGGATAATAAGTAGAAAGAGATGGAAAGATAAATAAGATTAATAATTGCAGAAAAAACTTATGAGAGACCGTGCAGAGAGAAAGAGAGATAGGATTTGTGATCCAAAACGAACACATTCTTAAAGCATTTAAATGTCTAAATAACATCCAATACAAAATATAATATCCAGGTGTTCTTAACAAATAACTAATTTTAATATCAAAAAAAAATTTTTAAAATCCAAAACAACGTGGTGGCCTTGGCCCCCATAAGCCCCAACTCGGTTCCGTCTCTGGGTCGGGCGATCAATTAATATAATGCTTGGAATCTTGTTCTAGCTAATGGCATTCATTTTTAGATTGGATACAAAGTTTCTACATATATACGTCCACAACAAATAAGAAGTGCGCCGATTTAGCTTGGAAGAAATCATTCCATGCTCCTGGAACAGTACTTTACTCGCTTACTACATCATGTCAAAATCACATGCTAAGAGGTGGGTTTCACCTACCGTGAGAGATGAAACAATGTTTTAAGAGTATGGAATAATTTTTTTTTATTTTTATAATCAACTCACCTCCATGGTCTTGTTCTTTTTTGCTCGAGAAAAAAGGTGGGGGAGGGGCTAGGCGACGGATATATATATGGATTGTGATTTTGGCACTACAAAAATTAATAGAGAGGCTCTAAAATTGAATTGTGTTCATACACAAAATGACGTCGTTTTGGAAACCCTCCATTAATTTTTGGAGTGCTAAAATCAATTTCATATATGAATTGTGACTCCTGGACGTGACCGTATGAATTCTAGACTCACGACGAATCCCAAAAGAGAGCAATCACTCATAGGTTTCTTCTGTCGTTCCACCAAGGCACAAGTACTGATCAAGAAAAACTCAACCCAAACCAAACAACATCTAAATCAGCATCCTAATACGCGGATTTCTACTGCAAACAGGTTCGAACCTCGCTTGGGGATGTGTAGTTACTTTAGTGCAATTGAATTGTCAATTCGTCTATCACGCACCTTCTTTTTTTTTGGTAATGAAGAATGATCTCCGGGCTAATTTGCGCGCACCACAAGAGTAATCTCTCTAGTCCCCCACCAACTTTTGCTAACCCAAAAGATTTTTACGTATGGGATGCTTCCAAAGGCTTTTTCGCAGTGCAGTAGAGTCGAATTTGGGTCTATCGATCAATCTCAACTGATTAAGTCATCCTAGCTATCTCTTGCTCAAAAGGACCACACCACCACTTGAGTCGCGTATTTCCTAAGAGGTCAACAGTCAACACCTAACCAAATTATGTTACTTCACGAAATGAACACTTATTACTCCCTTCGTCCCTTATTTAGAGTTCAGTATTCTATTTTGGATTATTCCTTAATAAGTGTCCATTTTGTAAAGTTAGTGGGTAAAAGTTGGTGCATTGTCTATTTTGTCCCTAAAAGTATATTCCATTTTGATAAGTTAGTGAGTAAAAGTACAATGATGGTGGGTAAGTAGGAAAAGTGGAGAAAAAAGTTGATGGAAAAAATATAATGATGATATCTTTTTAATAAGTGGAGTTACGAAACAGAACACTTAAAAATAAACGGAGGGAGTAGCATTTTTGTGGTCCATTTCCTGTCTATAATACCATAGCTCTCTATAAGGGGTCTTTGTTATCAAAGTAGTAATAATGACGAATTAATTAAGGATTGAAAATTAGGCAAAACCTGAATTGTTGAGGCTTCAATGAAGAAAAAAAAGGTATTGAGAAAATTAAGGCACGTATCCATGGCTGTCCCTCGTTAATTGGTTGAGTCAAATGCCGTGCATCCACTTCATTTCACAGATTAAAACAAAAGGAGTAGTATCTTTGTTCTTTTCTATTCACATTTTTTTTTCAATTTGTTGCTTTTTAATTTCGTACGCAATTTTCCCAGATCAAATAAATCGTACATTTTCAAGAGGTTCACAATTTTCAGTTTATGCACTCTTGTAATTCTTTTTATATCATTTAACATAAAAAATGTATGTTATCTAACATCACCAACTAAAGTGGTAATTTGCACTTTAACAGGCTTTTTTGAATTTTTACGTATTAAGTGATATTTTGCGTTTTGCTGCAATATTTCTGTGCATTACTTCAATCTTTTAGTAGTGTAGATTTCTTATTTGATGGTTGGTTTGATATTTAAAGTATATGGAGAAACAACAAAATGCATGCTACCTCAACGGCCTTCAAGTATCTTAAACGTCTATTTTATTTTATTTTATTTTTAATGCAATCTGAGCCAGCTTGGGAAACATCTAGTTTTAATTAGAAGCTTCTGCTGCAAATGCTCCAAGTCGCATTCATTGGAGACGTCAGAATTCTCCGCAAAAGGCCTCTCTTTTCTTTCTTTCTTTTTTTTTGACGAATAAGATCAACCAAGTTATATTAATAAAAAAATAAAATACAACAAAACAAAAAACAATAGCAAAACAAAACAAAAATAAAGAAAAGCCGCGTAAAACCAGATGCTGGAGCCAGACATCAGCCACACTTGTGAAGGTGGGTGGAGACGACGTGGAGTGGCCAAGCAAGACCCGCAACCAACTTGAGCTCGTTTCCGCCGCAGACTGAATGACTATTACTAGAGAGAGAGTCTGGTTGAGGGTTCCCAAATCCAACACCCCTCTGCCACCCCCTTCCTTTCTTCCCCTAGGGATCGATGACAATTCCGCCCGAATCGTCAGTTAACCGAACCGTACCGAAAAAGCATCTCTCTATATCTTTGTTTCTATCATTATTTGTATGTCTCTGTATCTATGTATAATAATCCAAATGCAAAGAAGGGGTTCTATTATAGAGTCATGGGTTGATTTGGGCATGGTATGGGTAATATTAACCACCATATATGGGACCTTTAAATTCATATGGGATGGGCTCTAGCTTTAGAAATTCCTTCTGTAACTTTGACTTTGTGATCACCTAATTGCAGGGGTTAGTTGGTATTAGGAAGACTCGAGCTCCCAGTCGATACGAGCGAACCCATCAGCTTTTTTTTACAACTCGATCTAGAACAAGTTCATCACGAAGGAAACTTGGTTTTCAATAAATTTAAGCCATTGAAGTTCAATGGAAGAACTATAACTAATAGGAGTAGCACTAATACTTTGTTGACCATATTGAGTACCACATTTTGGGTAATCAGACACGGTCACCATTAGCATTGCTCAACTAATAATACGTTCGTTGGGCTGAAAAATGAGAAAAAAGATAGAAGGAAAACTGTTTGGGAATTGGGGCGTCACGTATTAATTCAGGCCCAGTTAAGGACGTTTTCAACAAACCACACCTGGTTTTGTTTGGGCTTTAGTCTGGGTTCGGCATTTCTCCAATTTTCAGTTCTCGTCACATTTTCCCTAGAATATATAGCCTATTACCATTAGTTGCTCCAGAGCCCTTTATTTATGCGTTATGGATGGAACTGTTAGACAAAAATTTAAAGTCACATCTTTTGTTTCTAAAGAAAAAAAAAAACCTTTTGATTCCGAATATTTATCCTAAAGAGCAAGTATAAAAAAATAGTGTTTATTTATTTTAGTGGCCGGACCTGGGTCACTTATCTAGGCTGCCTACGTACCCATAATTTGGGATCAAGCCGTACGTAGTTCATGTTCGGGAATTTGAATTGTTTTTGGTGAGCTTTAGAGGTTCACGATATTTGTGATTGTACCCATCCGAATGGATTGCCTACGTATTCAAGTTTGACTCAGAATCAAGTCTAACCATAATTTAAATTTAGAAATTTAATTCTAACAGTTCACAGTTATTTTTGGGTAGCCATAACTGAATTGAAAACCTTTTTGTCGATGCCATTAACTAATTAGGTCCAACATAGTATCCTACTAGTCAATTTAGAGTTATAAAAATTCTAGTAGCTCTCAAGGGATTGTTAACCATGAAACTGATATCCACAAAAGGAATTGAATTATCCAAAATTCAGATTGAATAAACGAGGACGTCGATTTTTCAGATTGCATTTCCTTGATGGAAAAGACTACAATACACACCTTTTATTTGGGTGTGTATCATATGCATTATAGAGGAAATATTACGAATCGTATTGTTAGAAAGTTATGAATCGTATAAAGGTTACGAGATACACCAAAAAAATGTTATGAATCATAATAAAAATGTTATAAATCGTACTGCTGAAAAGTTATGAATTCTAGAACAAAAATTACGAAACACACTAAAATGTTATGAATAAACCATAAAATAGGTGCATATGGTACACCATTTCAAAGGGTGTGTTGTAGACTTTCCCTTCCTTGATCTGCATTTTTTGAAAGACCTTAATAAGCTGGACACTTAATTTTGGAGGGGGCCTTTACGGGCTGACCAAAATAGAAATCAACCAGCAAATAGCGATTTTTAGGGTTGCAAAACATCGTCCATTATATGGCCACATGGGGGCGTAACGAACGAGTTCTTAAAATCACAACACCCATTCATTATTGTCCGTTTTATGGCCACATCGGGGCGTAACGAATCAATATGTTGTGAACCAAAAGGGTAGTATCGGACTGTCCATGTTTGATCCTACAATTGTCAAGCTTATCCCATATATTGAAATATGATTCTGAAATCTGTATTGCCCGATGGATTGATGATGAATGAATGACTTCTTCAAAAAAAGAGAAACACAGATCTAAGCTAGAGAGATATATATATATATATAACCAACGAGAGAGAAGTAGAGAGTTGCTTCAAGGCCCAGAGGTTGCAATATCCATCTCTGCAGGAGGCTAATTTCGCCTCATCATCATCACCTTCAATGGTAGAGGTAGTTCAAACTGAAGAAATCTTCAGAACCTCAGAATTAACTGAGACAATTATGATCCTGGAATCTCAGGATGAGCAATGGAAAGATGATCCTTGGGAAATTAGGTCCCGATATATGGATATAATGGGATATCCAGTTCCTGAAGGCAAATATCGTTTTTGCTATGAACAAATGTTAATTCAAACAGGGTCAGTGGAATTTAGCCACACCTTTGAGAAAGTAGGCCAAAAGAATGGGTCTATCAGCTATAGCAAAGCCATAATAAATATGGTTATTCCGGTACATAGATGGGGAATTCACCCACAAAAGTCAAAAATTTTGACTATGAAAAATGAACAAGGAATATCCACTGTCCAATATAATTATTGGGATTATATTGAGACTTGGACAAAAGCTTTTTATTATCAAAATCCAAAGAAAAAGCATTCTTGGTTTATCAAAATATGTCCACAATCAGTTGGACACAATGAATTTTCAAATTGGTTTATATCCTGGTGGAACAAATTTGGGCCACATCCCAGTTATCTCCCTCAAGAATTGAAAGAGGAAATGGAGTCCTTTATGAAATATCAGTCTCAATTATGGGGACCAAATATTCCACAAGGAAAATTATTCCTTCAAGCTATGGCATCTTGCGGAATCCCATGGATTTGGCGTTGGGATATCCAAGTTGCTAAAGATAATTTTGGTTTTCCAATTTTGGAATGATTTTTCCAGCACAAATGGTGGAAAGGGTTTCAAATTGAGGAGCAACTGTCAACAATAAAGTTGAAAAATCAAGAATTGGCCAAGCAAGTTCAGCAGAGGGAGAAACCCTCAATCAAAAATCCATTTTTGGAAATTTCTACTCAAATTAGAGCCAAAAATCCGTCATTAACTGATGATGAAATTGTCATCAAAACCATGGAATATATGAAAGATCAATTTTTGCAATCAGTAAATCAAGTCCCGGATGATGCATCCATGACATCAGCCACAAGTAATGAAGCTGACAATAATCCTTTCACTTGTCTTGCTGGAGAATCACAAGATCCATATGAAGAGGATCAGCATGAGCCCACTTTGGGAGATTTTTGGGACAGCATGGTTGAAATTATGGCAACCCAGTCACGGAAAGGAAAAGAAAAACGGGATCAATAATGGATGCTTTGGCTTAAAGTGACAATAATGGAAGCTTGATTTCAAAGACACTCAATAATAGAGTGCATCCCAATTTTCGGTAAAGATAGGCTCAATTATGGAGTGACTTTTAAGGTACTCAATAATAGAGTACATTGTGGTTTTCGGTGGAAATTATTTCCACAGTAGTATTGTAATAATTTCATTTTCCTGTCGAGTCCTGTAGAGTCCTCTATATAAAGGACGCGTCTTTCTTTGTTAAGGCAGGTTTTTGGTTTGCCCTCTCTCTCTGTAAAAACCAAGCACACTGCCTCTCTCTCCCCCTTGTAATATTTGCAGTCTCTTTCCCTCCTTAATAAGAAGGTTAGTTCTTTTCCGATCCTTGTATTGCTTGTGTTGCATTACATAATTTCTTTCTTTATTGTACTATAATTGGTTTGAGCATTTTTAAACAAACCCGAAGTAAATCTTACTAATTCTTCTTTATTAGAATTGATATTGTATTGTTTCAAAATACCTCCATAACCTATATTCGAGGCATCTGTTTCTACAATTTTCTTCCATTCAGGATTAGCAGTTGCTAAGCAAGGTAGTTGTTTTACTTTCAATTTAATCCTTCGAACAGCCCTAGTATGCTGTTCAGACCAAGGAGGAGGATTCTTCTTAAGCCTTTCATATAAAGGTGCAAAATCCTGTGCTAATTCTTTATAATAGTCTCCTATATAATTGAGACTACTCAAAAATCTTTGTAATTGGGTTCTATCCCTAATTTCATCTGGAAATTTAGAAGCAAATTATATACTCCTATCAATGGGAATAATTTTTTCCTGGTGAATATTGTGCCCTAAAAATCTAACATTTGTTTGAAACAATTTCATTTTAGGAGCAGAAACTACCAAACCATTTCGTTTAATAACATCTTTAAAATTTTAAGATGTTTAATGTGTTGGTCGATGTTTTGAGAAAAAATTAGAACATCATCAATATAACAAATTGCAAAATCCACATAAGGATAAAATATATCATTCATAATATTTTGGAATTCTGAAGGTGCATTCTTCAGACCAAACGGCATTACATTCCATTCAAAATGACCAAATGGAACTGTAAATGTTGTTTTATACCGATCAGATTCATCAATTTGAATCTGCCAATAACCAGATTTCAAATCAAATTTAGAAAAAATGACTGTCTTATTCAGTCGATCTAACAAGTCTTTTTTATTAGGTATGGGATACCTGATCCACATTAAAACCTCATTTAATGGTTTATAATTTATCACCAATCTAGGAACCCCTCGTTCTTTTTCAGCATTTTTATTAACATAAAAAGCCGTACAGCTCCACGGAGAGTAGCTTTTTCTGATTAATTGTTTATTCAAGAGACTGTTAATTTCATTTTGACACATAATCAAATATTCTTGTTTCATTTGAGAAGGTCTAGCCTTTGTGGGAATTTTCTTTTCATTAAAACCCTTCTCATAAGGTAATGAAACAATATGTTTTTTCCTATCCCAGAAAGTATTTGGGATATCACTACAAATTTCTTTCTGAAAATTTTCTTCAATTTGAGAAATTTTCTCTTTCAAAATAGGTTTTTGTAAGACCTCTTCAAGATTCATTATTTGAATCTCTTTTTTAAGAAAATTTATTTGTTTATCTTTATGAGAAATTTTCCTCATAATATCATTTATTTCTTTATAAACAGGTGGAGAGACGAATTCAAAGAATATCTCATGCTCACCTACCTGAGCAGTTATTCCAGCAGTGCTGGTCTTCATTGGCAGCAACATTGCCAGAAAAGGAGTTCCAAGGATTAACTCCTGCTGAAGATTTCTTATACAAAGAAAAGTTGTTTCCAAACAAACTCCTTTATTGCAAATATAAACATTATTGAGTTTGTATTTGATTATCATTCTTGCTCCACTAGCATTAGTGAGGCTTTGAGAAGTTTTCTCAAAATATTGGGTTGGAACAATCCCTTCTTGGATGTAATTCATGTCAGCACCACTATCAACTAAAGCAATAATATTGTTGATAGTATATTCTTTATGGATGTAGGGAGGTATTCCCGAGCAGATACATTTAGTTACCAAACACGTGATGTTTGGGAACACGTGGTGAACACAACAGGACTTATTGCCGGGCAGTATGGTGAACAGGGATACGTATCAGTGATATGGGAAGTCATTGATCTATACAGTCTGTTCGGCTAATAAAAGGCCAATGACAAGTGAAGTCAGTGGTGTGAAACTAACTGTTCGGCAGATAGAGACATTCTCATTACGTTTGGACCAAATTACATGTGAAGTCAATGGTCTAGGCAGTCTGTTCGGCAGCAAGATGGCCGAACAAGGAAAGAACTCCAAGTCGATTATTGGAGTTTGAGGAACATTCTGGAAGGATCCAGAATGTTGGTATTCCGTTAAAGGAATAGGATCCCGAAGAATATAGGATCTGAGAAAGATACCCAATGAGAATGGGATGTTTGGCCAGTAAAGGAAACAAGAATCCTTGATATCCTGGGTTTCCTATACGAGTTAGGAATCCTATGGCAATAGGAATGCTTGGGCAGCAAGTATACACAAGTCTATAAATATGAGGTGAACCTAGAGGAAAAAGGTACGCAATACACTGCATTATTATTGCTTTCCTACTGATAATTAGGGTTGAGTTTTCTAGTACGTGATACTAACAAAGGCATCGGAGGGCCTTTGCCACGAGAGGCAAAGGTGCACTCACCCCCTGTCTATTTTGCAGATTAGGGTTCAGACGTCGAGCTAGGGTTCCGGTGAAGAGGCACGAATAAGCCGTTGCAATCCAGTTGATCCGAAGCATCAATTGTTTTCATCCCCCTACAATGGATTACCAAATTGACCTTTACGTGCCATTTTTGGTAAACTACCTTATTAATGGAATTCAAATAGGCTAAATCATCAGCCTTGCTTAATTCACCTTTATTTTCTAAGACTACCAATCTAGTCTTAATATCATAAAATTCCTGGGCAGCCTTATTTTGGAAGGTCTTCAACGTCCTAATTTCTGCCTTCAGGGTGTTAATTTCACTCCTTAATTCAGGAATAGTAACAGGTTTAAAATTGTCTACCTGCTCTAACCTATCAAGAACAACTTTCAAACTGTAATTTTCATTGGGAAGCTGGGGTTTTTCTTCTTCTTCTTCCTTCATAGAAGATATACAAGTTTCTATTATACTCATCTTAAGTTGAGGATCATCAATTTGATCAATGACCTCAAGAAGACCCAACTGCTTCTCAGTGAGAACATTAACACTGAGACCATTCATTTCCACAATGGCCTTCCAATAATTATCAGAAGTTGAACACTCAACATCATTGCAATTGCAATCATTGGCAATTTCTTCCTCTTCTGAAATAGAAGAGGTATCTTTATTTTCGGGGAGATCATTTATTTGATCCTCTAAATCAGAATCGCTAGAGTCAATTAAAAGTTTGTAAAGGGTCTGTTTTAACCCTTCATCTAATTGAAGTTCTTCTAATTTCTTTTTAGTCTTGCATTTATTTGCATAATGACCTATTTTGCATTTAAAACATTTAGCAGTGACCTTCTTATCACCTTTTTTATTTTTCTGCTTCCTAGCAGTATACTTATTTTTGGAACTCGATGGCTCATCCCTATCCTTATGCTTCTTTTTCCCCTTTTTGGAATATTTTCAAGTAGTATTATTACTACTCTTATTCTTTTGGGATTTCGAATACTGGGGTAAATCATAGCCAAATTGGTCACAAAATTGTCCTAACTCTTGTTTTTTAGTTAGGTTCTGCTTTTTTAATTGATTATGCAACTTTATGTCATTACATAAAGTCAAGTCTTCCTGGATAATTATGGCTATAAGCTGGCCATAAGTGTATCTATTGTAATCAATAGTCAAACCATTATTTTGGTCTCGCAATTTTTTCCTTATTTTCTCTGCAAAGAAATAAGGAAGACCATCAACAAATTTTGACTTCCAATGCTCATTATTAGCATCAATCCTTTGCATAACTTTGGCAAGAAATACATCCTTATACCAACGAAAATGAGTTAACGTTGGACATTTCAAATTTTGAAGCAGCTCTCTACTTCTCTCTCGTTGGTTATCCCAATGACCAACAAAATGTAAAATTATAGACTGGACAAGAGTATAAACAGCATCTTGTTTTACCACTCCAGTCTCAGTGATTTTAACAGCATTCAATATTTCTTGTCTTTGGTTTGTGGTTAAGATATTATCCCACCAACCTTTGATCATACCGGTGAATCCCACTGTGATCCAACCAGCAACTTCCTTATCTTCATTTTTATTATTAGTACATATTGTGCTATACATCATCATTTGATGTACCACTGCAAAAATTTGATACTCAGTCATACCATCTATGTTCCATTCATAGATAGTTCTACCAATTATTAGTACATATTGTGCTATACATCATCATTTGATGAACCACTGCAAAAATTTGATACTCAGTTATACCATCTATGTTCCATTCATAGATAGTTCTACCACTATAAGACATCTGCTTTTGAAAGCCAGATTTTTCATATAACATATCCGTTGGAGTAGGTCTAGGATAATAATACCTATCCGCTCCGCGATAAGGAAAATTCTTGGGATATTGGATTTTATTAATAGTCTCATATTGAGACTGAAGAAAAGAATTTTCTAATTCTACGACATCTTCAGGAGCTATCTCCTGGTCCTGACCCTCTGAAAGAGCATTAAGAGTTAAACCCCTAAATCTCTTCTGTAATTCTTTAAGTAAATTAGAATTCTTATTAGGATCAGTAAGATTAAAGCCAGTTATTGGTAATGGTGGCCGAATATTGGATGGTGAAATACCATCTTCTTTATTTTCGGTCTTGGGACTCATACGTCTAACATCTTCCCCAATTTGAACTATTTGCTCTTCAATTCTAACCAACTGGTCGCCAATGGTATTAAGGCAAGCATTAGTATGATTGTTCTGTTTATAAACTTTACCATTTGGATCTGTGCTTGTAGATTTGACAAAAGCAGCAGTTTCCAATGGCGAGTCAGACTCAGAATTGCCCTCAATAGACAAAGGAATTGTTGGAGGGTGAACTGTACGGATTACAGTCCCAGACATAGACCTCCAATTTCTATGATAGTCTTGTATCACATTTATGGACCGATCACAGTCTAACCAATAACGTCCATAAAACCATTGAGTAAAAGGTATAATTTTTTGTTGACTTTCAAGCCAATCATAAAACTCTTTTTTGAATTTTTGTAATTGAATGGCGTCATATTTAGCGAAATACCAACTCCTAAACTCTTGATATTTTGGGAGTTGAAATTCTGCATTAATTTCCTTTCTAAGTTCAGCCCCTATTATCATTATTAAGACTGAATGCCATTTCACTAGCAGTAGGTGATTCTACTGTGTTATTCTGATGGGTATAAACTCCATGAGGTATTTGGTTTTGAGATAGTCTTATCCCAACTAAATTTTCATCCTCAATTGGATGGTGAAATTCTGGAACATCCGATGTCGAATGTCGACTAGTGTTTGGCAGACTAACTCTATAGGGAGTTTGATTATTTCGGGAACTCAAACTTCTCGTATAACTATTAGTCTGGGAGTTTCTAAAATTTAAGAAAACAGTGCCATCATTATCTTGAACTATTTGTTCAATTGTATTGCTAATGGGTCTAGGAGGAACCGCATTAGGCATAGTCCAACTATCAGGGAAGGTAATTTCCTCCCAATTAATCATCCTATTAGTTGCAACATTTGATGTCAACACATTGGATTCTATTAAAACAGTTCGGTCTGTGGGTCGCATCATTCGTACCCTAGGATTCATAGTATTCATTACCTTGTAGTAAATCCTATAAATCATAGCAATAACTTCGGATCCAGGCAAGAAATCATAACCCCTATTCTGGATTCTACAATTCAAAGCTTCCCCTATATTTCTATCAGTAAGAGACAAAGATAAATCAGGAAAAGCATTAAAATAAACAGGACCATGACTTAAGCTGGTCTCAATTGCTCCTATGATGGAGGATCTCCAATTGTTACATCTGCCATCACGCAAAGTGACTTGCAAACAGGTGTCCATTCCAAGTAGAGTTAAAGGTTTGAGAGCAATTTGCACTAAACCAATATGAACATATCTATAATTATGCATGTGTGGAAGTAGATCAGTGCGATCCATAAGATTAATTATCTTATCATTCAATTCTAGGCTTTCTGTTCTTTCAACAGTTTTAATTGCCATACTACTTTTTAATTCAAACATTTCATGCCTGTATATAACAGAATGGCGCACTGGAGGAATAGTCCAGTGATTTAATTGTTCTTGCACATTGGCATATTCTATCAATTCAGAATTTTTAATTCTATCATTATCAGAACGAAATAGCCTTCTCATTATGAGATGGTTGTGTTAGTGCTCACATAACCCAATTTACCATAATTCAGCCTTTTTTTTTCTCTTTTTTTTTTTTCATGAAAGAGAACATTCCTGATAGCACGTCTGTCAATGATTTACCGGAGCAATAGGCCAAATCACCCTTCCCGGGTCCTCATGGCCGGACAAATCCGAACGCGACTTGGGTGATGTCCCACTACCTTGAATGTTATCTTACATTTAAGTTTTTGGATTTAGTTGTTTTTATTTTAAAAGGCTTCATTATAATACCATGGCTTATGCTTGCACCAACACCGAAAATTAAGCCATAATGGCTCTGATACCAAATATGTAATGCAACACAAGCAATACAAGGATCGGAAAAGAACTAACCTTCTTATTAAGGAGGGAAATATATGTGAATTTCATTTCATTTCGTGAATCTTGATTTCTTGTTTACCTCGGCTCAAGGAGCTCAGCTCCTTAGATACACATACACATCATACAAACAGAAAACTAAATGACTGAAAGTTTAACTAATAGAAACACAACTGAAAGCTAACCATTACTAACGGATTTACAAATGGAAAGTTAACAGCTAACTACACCAACACCATTCACGCCATGCCTTTACACGCCCCTGCAAACTCATGGGGAGGGTACGAACCACGAACCATGAGTTTGGCTGTAAGAAACAAGAACTGAACAACAGATAATGACTTTGTAAAAAGATCGGCTAACTGATCAGGCATGCCAACATGAGTCAAATGAAGCTGTTTTTTAATCACTTTATCACTAAGAAAATGATAATCAACCTCAATTTGTTTTGTACGAGCATGGAACACAGGATTATGAGAAAGAGCAATAGCGGATAAATTGTCACACCAAAGAGAGTGGATTCTTCCCCTTACAATTGGTGCCTCTATGGGAAACGAAGCAGTTCTTCGAGATCAATCATGACAACCGTAGATCCTAAGACTCCGCAGGTAGTGGGTGATTCGAATGATGGCAAGGATAAGGAGCCACCACATGCTCCGAAGAAACCACAGCAGAACCAGCTGAAAGGCATGGCAGAGACGAGCAAGCAGCCAATGGAGCTCCGCGGAGATGATGACAAGCCTGGAGAATAAAAGTCAAGGAAAGGCGGTAAAAGGAACGAGTTTCATTCTTGTCACGAGGACAGGCTCCAAAAGTTTGATAGGCGTTCTATGAGTGTTTGGGACTACGAAGATAGTCTCGAAAAAAAAGAGCGGGAATTGGAGGAACTTGCTCAGCTCATGAAGAAGGGCAAGAGAGAGATAAAGGAACTCAAAGAGCGTGCGGCCTGACCAAAAAGGTCTTGAAGCACACATGGTGATCACAGGAGCAGGGTCGTACGCCAGATAAGCGAGGAAGAGATTCTCCACAAAGAAGGGGAGATAGGAGCCATACCCTAGAGGGGGCAGGTCAGAGAGACATCACAAAGATAGATATGAGAGGGGAAAGAGAGGAAGAGCACAAATCTGGCTTGCTCAAGGAAGAGGGAGGGTGTTACGACTGCATGTGATGCAACGCGTAAGGCCCTTAGCCGGATAGCGGCCTCCCTATTTACTGCTCGTCTTCTGACAAGCAAGAAGGCGCCAAAAATGGTTGATGTGTTATCCTCCATGAAATAAGGGGAGGGTGAATCACCTTCAATGAAAGACCCGGAACGGTACTTCCCACAGGAGATGGAATTGGTTGGGCTCCTTAAGGAGCATATCGACATATTTACTTGGACGCCACAAGAGATGCTAGGGGTCGATCCCGAAGTAATCTGCCACCACTTAAATGTGGACTCTCAGCATAAACCTGTAGTCCAAAAGAAAAGAAGGTCGGCCATACAGCACACAGAGGCAGTGGTTGAGGAAGTTAATAGGATCCTAGAGGCAAACGCAGTCCGAGAAGTATATCACCTATAATGTCTGTCAAATACCGTTGTGGTAAAGAAGAAGAATAGGAAGTGGCAAGTCTGCGTAGACTTTACCAGCCTGAATAAGGCTTGCCCATAGGATAGCTTTCCACTGCCAAGAATTGACCAGTTGGTAGACGCCACTGCAGGGTATATGAGGATAAGCTTCTTTGATGCATATCAGGGATACCATCAAATTGCTATGTACAGGCCTAATCAGGAGAAAACCTTGTTCATTAGCTCTAAGGGTTGTTTTGCTACAAGGTCATGCCGTTTGGCATAAGGAATGAAAGGGCCACATACCGGAGATTGGCAACAATGATGTTTGCCAAACAGCTCCAGAGGACCATAGAGCTCTATATAGACGATATGGTGGTAAAGAGCAAGGAGAAGCAGAGCCATAAATCTGATCTAAAAAGAAACCTTCAAGGTGCTAAGGTAATACAAGCTAAAACTCAATGCATCAAAATGCGCATTTGGTGTGAGTTTCGGAAAGTTCCTCGGGCATCTGGTTACGAAGAGGAGTATCGAGGTGAACCCTGACCAAATTTCTGCAATCAGGGGTTGGAAAGCCCCTGGACCGCGAAGGAAGCTAGTCTAAAAGTTGATAGGAATGTCAACAACACTGAATTGATTTATAAGCAGGTCTTCTTCTGACAAGTGCAACCCGTTCTTTCAGCTGCTAAAAAAGAGGAAGGGTTATGAATGGGGTGCGAGCAAGTGTTCCAAGTATTGAAGCAATACTTGACTTCTCCCCCATTACTGTCAACCCTCAAGCCTAAAAAGCCGCTAATAGTATATTTGGCAGTGTCAGACCACGCCGTGAGTGCAGCACTCCTACAAGTAAAGGAAGCGTAGCAGGTCCCAGTCTACCGCGTGAGTAAAACCCGGTTAAATGCCAAGACGAGATATCTCTCTTAAAAAAGCTAGTGTTCGTACTACTAACTGGCTCGAGGAAACTGCCGCAATATTTCGAGGGCCATCCGATTATCGTGTACACGGAGTTTCCATTGAAGGCTTTACTTTGAAAAGCAGACTCCTCGGGAAGAATTTCGACCTATGGAATTAAGCTAATACGAAATCAACTACCAACCTCGAACGGCAATCAAATGTCAAGTTTTGGAAGACATTATAGCAAGAATTCATGCCATTAGTGGCGCCTCCTCCTCCACTGACAGGGCCATAGGAAATAGACCCAGTGGCCGAAAATACACTTGGGCAAGAAGGTAGAGGGCCTTATTGAGCAGGACCCTGAAAAGTGGAAGATGTACGTTGACGGCTCACCATGTAACAAAAGATCAGGGTGGGAGTCGTGATTTTCCACCAAAAGGGTTGGTATTGGAGCAAGTAGTTTGGCTTGGATTTAGCGCATCAAACAACATACCAGAATATGAGGCATTACTCGCAAGGTTATGAAGTGCCCAGATTTTAAAGTTAAAGAAGTTGTGAATCACAATAAGTTATTCGGGGAATACGCTGCTCGGAGCGAAGAGATGGCAGCCTACGTGTAGGCGGCCAAAGCTTTCCTTGATAAGTTCGAGCAAGTCCATGTGCAACAAATCAGCTCGAGGTAGAATGCACATGCGGATTTGTGGGACATGAGGACAGTGGTCGTGGAATACTTGAGAGAGCCAAGTATTGGAAGAACTATGAAGATGGTTTTAGATCTCAATATGGGGCCCAAGTTGGATGGATCCAATAGGGAGCTACCTATGTGAAGATATGCTCCCTAACAATAAGAAGGGAGCCCATAAATCAAAGCAAGTCTTCACGATTCTGGATCTCGCCAAAGGATAAGTTGTACAACAAATCCTTCATTAGGTCGTATCTGCTTTGCGTGCATTCCCTCTTTGGTAGACAAATTCCTGCATGAGATCCTAGAAGGGATGTGCGGAGGCCATGCTGGCGAGAGATCAATGGCCCACCGAGCAATTTCTTAAGGATATTAGTGGCCCTACATGCAAGAAAATGCCAAAAAAGATACGAAAATATGCGAGAAGTGCCAAAGGTTTGCCCCACTCATCCGATCACCAGTCGAGGATCTGGTGCCACTAACAAGCCCGTTGCCATTCGCCCAATGGGGGATGGACATTGTTGGTCCATTGCCAAAGGCTTTAAAGAATAGGAAGTTCTTGCTAATAGCTATTGACTATTTCACTAAGTGGATAGAGGCCGAGCCCTTGGCTAAGATTACAGAGCCAATGGTGGAGAAGTTTGTGTGGAGGAACATCATCACGAGATTTGGTGTTCCCTTCTCCATCATATCAGACAATGGGGTTCAGTTTTAGAAGAAGTTTAAGGCCTTTTATGCTCGATACAAAATCAAGAACTAACACTCCACGCCGGCCTACCTACCTAGGAACGAGCAGGCAGAGGCATCAAATAAGACAATCCTATGAGCGATTAAAAAGAGGCTTGAGAAAAAGAAGAGAAAGTGGCCAAATGAAATGCCAATCGTCCTTTGGGCATACCGTACTACATCGAGGAGTTCAACTGGTGAGACGTCGTACTCCCTAACTGGCAGTTGGAAAAAGGTTGCGGCGGCATTTGGTGAGGACATCTTACTAGATAATGGAGAAGTTGATTGGGCAAAACTTGGTCACATTGTGTTTTTTGATCCTAACAAGTGCCAACTTCTTAACAGGTACAGATAGTTTTCTAATCCTGACAAACTGCATGCATCTCATATATGTCTGGTTGGTTTCAAGCTTATGGTTACTTTCTGCAACTAGAGCATGGGATAGTTTATACTAGTTTCATTCATAGGAAATGGCATCGTTTTTCAACAGTAATTTCACTTTAGGAGTTGCTGTTGACCCTTGTTTGTGGCATAATTTTTCTACTAAACCACTAATCATAGTATAGTTTCTTAACGTAAGTTACCCATATCGTCTAAAGATCATATTCCTCTTGGGTGTGTACAAGTCCATGTTGTCATATAGACTAACAAATACTATTTGATCCTTGCTCTCCTGGCAATATTTGTTGTTTCCCTTTTACTGCTTTCCATATGTTGTTCTGTTCAATCTTAGAAGATGTAGTTGTTCATCAGATGCAACCTATATGTTACTGTGTAACGGTAGCTTACGTAGAAAGGTTAGAGTCGGAGTTTTGACTAAGGTGCGAAGACGACTGTCTTTTTTGCCCATAGTATCCTATCAATCATGTGGTATTTTAACTGGAGAGGTGGAGAACTTAGAAAAGACAACAAGACTATGAAATTGGGGATTTTTCTACTATTTGGCCGGAAAGAGACAAAATAGGAGAAGGAGAAACTCTTGAAACATGTAAAGCTTTCACAGTTAAGTACGTAAAGGTTCATATACTTAATTGATACATTGGTGCCAGTGATGGTTTAAGGTGAGGGGAGAAGGAAAACACAGGGCATCATCTATTTTACATGGTTTCTGCTGCAACTACCAATAACAAGGTCTTATGTTTCTCTAATTTATGTATCGGATTTGAAAACGGGCCAGAATTAACTTGGACAAGAGATTGAAAGGTTGCAAACAAATGTATTTATGAATGGGAAATCTGCAATGTCCGGCTCCAGCTGTATTGAAAGGTCCCAAACTTCTACTTCCGTGTCCGTAATTGATATATCCAACTAGAAAGCCGGCCCGAATGAACTTGGATAAGAGATTCAAAGATCGCTAAAATCTTATCATGTGTAGGAATCCCCAATGCCCGGCCATATTCAAAGGTTGCAAAAAAAAGGGAGAGGGGGGGGGAAGGAATCCCTAGTGTCCGACCAAATGAACTTGGATAGGTGAATGCATATGTGTAACCAACCGCATGGAATTTGCAATATATGTATATACTACAAGAAATTTTGCTTTTCTCGGCATTTCATAAATGTCATTAAAAGTTCAAAAAATGCTGGTAAAGAGTATTACCGGCATTTATTACAAATGCCGTCTAGGAATGTGTCGGTAAAGGTCCAAATGCCGGGAAAGGTCTCTATAAATGCCGGGATTAGTTGGACTCATTTGCGACATTTGTACACATGCCGAGAATAATTGTATCATCTAAGACAAAATGCCAAATGGACGACACATAGCGCCCACATGTCGGGCAAATTTTATGTAGAATTGCCCCAAGGTTTGAACTCGTGACCTTTGCCTCGCGCGCGCGTGAGTCTACCAACTGGGCTAGCCACCATATCGGATAACCTTGCACAATGAAAAATATTTATATTATACGGAGGTTTTTTCTAGCATTTTTTCCAACAAATGCCGGTAATAGTTTGGCGGTTTTATTTTGGCGGAAAACTTGACTTTTACTGGCATTTTTTTAAACAAATGCCGGTAATAATTATTTTTTTCTGATAATAGTGGCTTTTCTAGCATTAATTAAAATGCCAGGAATGACCATTTTTCTTGTAGTAACCAGTCGTGGTTATAGAAACTATAAAATCGAATACGTTGTTCTTGAGAAATACTTTATTTACTTGATTTAGGGTTTCTTAGCTTTTTGTTTAGCTTTTTGTTGTAATATTTGGGGTTAATCGTTCGTCTTGACAAGACAAATCGAGAAAGTATAAAAATATAGATCGATGTTGAAAATTTTCATATAAGACAGCACTTTACTTAACTTTTTTATATTTTCGGTCATAATTTTGTGCTTTTTACACTCCTCTCGTCGAGACGGATGATTAATCAAAAATAATAATGAGACATTTACCAAAAAAAATAATTAAAGGAGATAATTGAGGCATTTACAGAAAAAACAACAATTAAAGGAGATAATTGAGGCATTTACAAAAAAACAACAATTAATCTTTTTCAGAAGGTGTTGATTTCCCGCCCGAGAAGATATAGTATGGAAAGGCCGTCGATAATGGCAACACAATTGAGAAAAACTATCTCGCACTCAAACGCCCTGACTTGATACCTCTTGAATCGTCTTATCACTGCATCTGGCGGGTGGAGCGCATCTTGCAGAGCCATATCTCTCATAGAACGGAGATAGCAAACACCGAAGTAGCTGAGAGATAGAACATTCAACCTTGGATGGCTTTGGACTAGCATCCAGTGGGAAACATTTGGCATCAGCTAGGCATGCAATCTTGTTCCTGAAACCTATAATCTATCAACAAGTTTCCGTGCAAATAGATCGATGATAGCATCCATTGTCAAAGATGAGAGAAATTTGGGAAGCATGCGAGAGGGAGGATGAAGTTCAGTCAACAACTAAGTATTCCAAGAGATGTCTGCAGCTGTATGGTCTAGAGCCAATATTCAACTTCTGTGGACAAGCGTGCCACAGTTCTTTGCTTCTTGGCAGACCAAGAAACAAGATTTTGCCCCAAATAAATGCCAAACCCAATGGTGGAGTGACGATTAATAGCATCCCGTGCCCAGTCTGAATCCGAAAAGATAGTAAGAACCAAAGGCCCAGGTTGAAACCACAAACCTTGATAAAGAGTACCTTTAAGGTATCTAAGAACACGTTTCACAGCAGTAAAATGACTTATAGTTTGATTGTGTATATTTTGGTAGACACTATTCACAGCGTGTGAAATCTCAGGTCTAGTAAGTGTAAAAGTACTACAGTGAACCAACCAAACTACGATACAAATGAATATCTGGAAATGGATCGAACAGCAAAGTGAAGATCGAGTTTATGATGAACGATGAAACAAATATCACCACAAATGTGCTTTAAACAAATATCAAAGTTGCTATTGTTATGTGTCACGGCCTTAGAATTTTCTAAGCCAATTGTGCAGCGCCCTCAGACGTTACGCCCACCTTGACTTGCACCTAAACAAGCCAAAAGATAGAAGAGTAAGAGAGTAGGAAGTTTAGAGAGAGAGAGAGAGAGAGAGAGAGAGAGAGAGAACGCTCTACTATGAACTGGAGTACAAAGCTTTATTTATTCGATAAGAGAGAAGTCCAAAACATACTCTAGAAGCTTCTCAACTACTCTACTCTAGAATTTCTACAATTATTTACACAAGTCTCAATTTTCTACAATTAGCCGATCCCAAATGATTGGGACATAAAACTCGATTTGATTTGGTTTAAATTTATGTAGAACAACACTCTAAATTATTCTAGGGACATTCTAGAAATTCTCTAGAATCCTCTGTGGTTTTCACACTGCTCTAGGAAACTCTAGATAGTTATAGAAAAAGCTGCTTATCTTGGTGGAAAGCGTGCCAGGTGTTTATCACTTGAGTCATGACATATGGCTGAAGCTTGGAATCTGAGAGGAATGGTTATCGAATCTGATTGTTAAACACCCACTAACCTTCTCTCTTAGGCTGTCAAGCAGCTGATTTCTGTCTCAATACACCCCACAAAAAACAAAGAATAGCACTCCATTGACATGGATTTTGGGGGGGGTGAATTCATGAATGACACAATAGTCAATAGGTATGGACTTGGAAACTTGACTAGCCCGGTTGCGGTCAATTTGGGGTTTTGGGCCATGAAATCCATAGCCAATTACAGAACGCCACGTGTGCCTAGTACACACTTCATACAAATTCTAGTAGTATGATAGTAACTAAATGTTATAAAAAATGTTAGGATCCATAACTCTCGGTCCATAAAACTAAACATGAAAAGTAATCTGGACCATTCATTACTTTTCATGTACAGTTTCATGAACCGAGAGTCATGAATTGTATCAATCCTCAAACGTGAATACTGATAAGGAAAGAACCTCCAACACCTCATCATTTTCTGAAAAGAGAGCTCCACCCTTTCATTCATCATAATGGTACCCCTTCCTCTCACTTTTATGGTCCTTTAATTTCTCAGGAGGAATACCATTTATTCTGATGGATTAGGTTTAAATTTCCAATTACTTGCACGGGAATTTTTAACGGAAAGCTTGGGTAATTATTTTTGGTGGCTGGTTTCATGCATGTTTTTTATTAATGGCTAAGGGTCATTAGTTGGTTTGTTTTTTCCATGCTTGGGTATATCAAAGGTCTCCAAGTAATTATCAAGCTAGCTTCTTTACTCTTCTCCCATGCTCTATTTATACACAACGTTTCTTGGTGTTATGCAATCAATATACGGCAATGTATATTGGACTTGTGTGAGTGCAAGTGTCAAGTCATATACTTGGTGTGAGAGTGTGTTCTTGCATGAGTGAGTGTATAAAGATTGGGTGTGGGTTATTTCATACTAAAGTGTACTTGTACGGAAAACTCTCATAGTGAAAGAACGGGATCCTCTCCGTAGAGTAGGCGTGTTATTGCCGAACCATGTAAATCTTGCATCTCTTTGTATTTTATTTTTCATCATACTTCTATCAATTGCAATTGTAGCTGCATGTGTTTTGAATCTCAATTATCGGGTGCTTCCGCGTTTAATCCCAACATATTCCGACCACCTAATGAAATCGGTTGCAAGCCGCCGGGGTGCGAGTGAAGTTTTTTTGCTGAGTGGGTGCGAGTGAAGTTTGCACCGCATTATACGCCTCAAGCATGAAAAAAAAACCACAAACATTCACCTCATTAAAGTATGGCAAAAAAAAATTTGAAATCAGTTAAAAATTCCCAAATAAATTTGCCAGTCAAAAGATTTCAATTAATTCTTCTCGATAAAGTTTTTAAAAGAACAAAATAGTAGACACAGATGATTTTTGAGATGTTCAGACTGCAAAATACTAAAAGTGGGCCGTTTTAATGGCACGGAAGGAGTATTTAAAGAAGAACTTATTTTCTTCCGGAAAGGTCAAAGTCCACTTTCATCCCATGGTTATCGCAATGTGCGGATACCAACCTCATAGTTTAAAATTGACCAGATAACCTATCTGTAGTTTTGAAAATGTGCGGATAGACCCCCTACCATCATGTTTTTCATCCATATTAACAGAGGTGTATCTCACACGTCTCTAAAATGCAATCTGAGTTGTTCATAATGTATTAAATAAAGAATAGAGTATCTCTGCAAAAAATCATCTCGATTAGGCATCAATAACCTAGTGATCTAATTTTTAGTAAATTCAACTTTGAAATTTTAATTTCATAACAAAATCAATTCGACCATGAGCTTTTTATTTTTTGATTGACTTGAATTTTAGCATAGATGTAGTACTCGTCAAAATTTACAATATCAACGGTTTGGATTCAATTTTTGGTATAGGGAATGATGTTAGATTTAAAAAAGAAGAAGAATCAAGGGACATGATGAGAATATATCGGTCTTTTACTATTGTGTCCGTTAATATGGATGAAAAATATCACGGCAAGGGGTCTATTCGCACATTTTCAAAATCACATATAGATTATGTGGTCAGATTTAAACCATGAGGGGGGATCCGCACATGGCGATAACCATAGAAGGTCAAAGTGGACTTTGCCCTTGTAATTTGGCTGCATTGAGTCCCCAAAATCAAAAAATACTTTGTCCAAAAGGACAAAGCAGATCAAAGAAAACAATCTCACATATATATAAATGGAGAATGGATGATCACCTAGTTAAAAAAATTCAGCTTTTCGATTATAGTCTTCTATAGATAAAAGAAAATTTACATGGTATCAGAGCAGAAATTCCATTATATTCCACATTTTTTTAAAAATACGTGCCATGATAACTGGCCGAACAAAAAGGTTAGATGATGATTCACCTAAAAAAGAGTTTTGTGTATAAGACCTCAAAATGTTGATGCACATGAGAAATGTTAAGGGAAACAATCCCACATTGATCGGGTGTATAATAGACGATCATTTGATATAATGCTTGGAATCTCGTTCTAGCTAATAGCATTCACTTTTAGAGTGGATATACAAAGTTTCTACACATACATGTCAATAACAAATAAGAAGTGCGTTGATTTAGCTTGGGAGAGATCATTCCATGCTCCTGGAATAATATTACTTAGAGCATGGAATAATTTCTTTTATTTTTATAATCACCTCACCTCCATGCTCTTGTTCATTTTTGCTCGAAAAAAGGTGGGGGACGGGCTGGCCGGCAGAGCTATAATATCCTGGACGTGACCGTATGAGTTCTAGACTTGCGGCGGATCCCAAAAGAGACCAATCACCTGTATGTTTCTACCGTCGCCCTCCACCAAGGCACAAGTACTTATCAAGAAATACTCAACTCAAACAACATCTAAATCAGCATCGAATTAATATCGAGGATAACTACTGCAAACTGTTGGAATTTGCCTTGAATTTTGTCGCGAGAGCAACAGCAAAAACCAAAATCGGAGACTTTTGCTGATTTCCGCCTAGGCGGTCCGTGCAATTGAGTTACCTGAAATCAATCCCTGCTCTCTAAAGTTTCTGCCTGGGCGGGAGACTGGAGTCAAATCCGCCCGGGCAATAAGGACAACTTTTATTTGCGCATTAGGACTTTTTCTGATTTTTGGTATCCTATTATAAATAGGGGGTTTGGGAGGCTGCTAGAGTGTGGTCTATTATTCAAGGGCTTAGATATTAGGAAAAAAAATTCATCTCTTTGGGTTCCATCGAAGGTTTGTGTCCCCCTTTCGGGTTCCACCAGAGTTTTGTCCCTAAATATCTGTTTGGTGCGTCATTGAGAGTTATGATTATAGCCAGAGTTACGATTATAGCCGGCTCTTTGTTTCTCTTCTCGTTTATAGTGAATTATTTTGCTCTTATCCCCGTGGAGTATGTTATTGCTTTGTGCTAAAGCACGTAAATCTTGTGTTCTTGTTTATCACTTGTTGATGTGTAATATTCACAACTTCGCGTTATGGCACAACACAAACAGGTTCGAACCTCGCTTGGGAATGTGTAGTTACGTAACTTATTTGTGGTTCGTTAATTGGTTGAGTCAAATGCCCTTGCATCCACCTCAAGTTCATTGCAGGGATAAAAACAAAAGGAGTATCTTTGTTCTTTTTTATTCACGTTTTTGTCAATTTGTTGCCTTTTAATTTCGTACATTTTCCCAGATAAAAATAAATCCTACATTTTGAAGAGGTTTACAATTTTCAGTTTATGCACTTTTGTAATGCTTTTCTTATCATATCATATAATACCGATCATCGATCTCCAATAAATATATCAACACTTAGCATCGATAATGTATGTTATCCAACATCATCAACTAAAGTCATAATTTGCACTAGAACTCTTGTATTTTTCCGTATTAAGTGATATTTTACGTTTTGCAACATTTGTGTGCATTACTTCAATCTTCTTGTAGTGTAAAATTATTATTTGATGGATATTTAAAGTATCTTAAACATCCCGTCATTATTGAGGTCCGGCATCTTATAGGGTTCACAGCGGAGCGGGCCGCCGGTTCGTCAAATCTGGTGGTGGCGGTTAAGCAATTTCTCTCTTTAAGCCAATAAGGAAACCCAAGCAATACACTTTCCCAAGCAATTCATGACCTGGGCATTCCAAACAATTTTTCAAAAAAAATCCCAAACAATAACCTCTGCATTCCACAACTTGGGCATATATTGAGTTGACATAACCTGTGCATTATCAAAAAAATTCCTAACAGTCATGGTTAACATACCTAACCAATGGTTGACACACAATGCAATTGGTTATTTACAAGGTTAACATACCTGACCAAACCCAAAAGTAAAATGGTTGGAAAGCTTCCAACCAAACTACAACAGAATCAAAGCAACCTAGGGCAGGCCCTAGAGAGAGTAACCATTACACAAAGTAAAACCAATGAAGCCTTAAGATGCAGCATAATTCGAGCAGCTTGCATCCCCCAAATCCATCTGAAAAAAGCCAAGTGGAAATCTCGGGCCCTCGTTACCTGCCAAGATATACATCTGTAGCCCTTTTTGCCATGTTTGCATCTAGATACAGTGCCCATCCCATGCCATCTAATCTTCAAAATCATCAACAGAATCAGCCTTTCCCAGTTCTTCAAAGATTCCAAGCATTAGTCGACCTGATTCAGAACCATTCTTGGTTCCTCTCAACATTTTGAATCGTCCCCACAGTATTTGAATCACCCAGATTATCAGAGAGCCAGCGAGGCTCCAAAATATCACGAGACACAGACTCAAGACACAAGACCAAGGATCACCAACAACAGGAGCTCAAACACACTAGCAGGACACACAATAGAACACCAAACTAACTACAAAACAGAACACCACAATGACTACCCCCAGAATCATCCAACAACAGACACAGGAGCCAAAAAGCTTCCAAGCTTGCTTCCAAGTTTCCTGCACATCGAGTTCCAAGAGGTGACTGGGAACAAATTTAGTACTGTTGTAGAATTCATACAAAGACAACTGAGATCAATATTTGAAAAACATACAGTAATGCAGAAATCCGAAAGGCTCAGATCGAAGTCTTCTCTCTTTTCCTCTCCTTTCCACTCTCTTCCCTAAACGGCTAAGGAAATCCTATTCATCACATATCCATCCCTTCCTTCCAGCCATTTCCACCCTACCAACAAGACTATATGTCTATAATTAAGCGAATAACCTACACACACGACCCATTACTACACCTAAATACCTCAAAATTCAAGATCACTGCGGCCCACGGATCCCAAACCTTATTCTGGATTGTGAAATGAATGTTCAGTACACAAGTCAGCATGTAAAGATTTAATAGTCATTAAATTGAGAATATAAACATACATATGGCCAAACTGACTCCCTCACAACAATCTCACACAATGCAGCCTCAGATGGGTATAAGATCAGTCTTCTTCCTGCGATGGAGCTGGCAATGTCCCTCAGCTGGAGCCTACCAACAGCCCTATTTTGTTCGTAGGAGAGGGCTTCAAAAACAATCACTTCATCCAGTTTCTCAAACAACTCAGGTTTGAAATATTTTTTTGCCTGCATAATATGTGACCCTCAGAGAGTATCCGAATAATGGTTTAAAATTACAGATGCGCACAATTGGATAGACCCGGACACGTGCTCCTTTGAGTTCGGAAAAAAAAAATTCATATTCTTACTAGTGAACTTACCTCCGTCAAAAGAGAGAGATAGGCACATCGATGTTCAGGATATGGTGAATCATGACAGAACTTGTCTTTCATGGGGGCATCTTGAGACCAACATCTGCAGCCCCACTGATCGAACATGTAATCTACAACATTTGATTTCATGACAATCAATGTATTTGTGAAATACACAATATTTCCTAAGCCATCTAATACTCTTCCATGACTTAAAATTTTGATCAGAAGTTCTTGTAACAGCAGGATGGGACATATCAACGTTGTCCAACAAGATAACACCAAAAGGTCTCTTCTTCACAACCTCAGTAAGTAATTCTCCAGCACCACATTCTTCGCCACTATTGGACCAGAAGAAAAAAATATGCTCAGGTAAATGTTACAAAACCATTATTATCAGGGACCAAAAAAATTGAGTAACAAGCTAAAATAAAACGAACTAGCAGATGAAAACCTAGGGAAGGCACCAAACAGGCATGAGAGAGAATCTGAATCCCTATAATCTGACATGTCAACTTCAGTTAGCAATTTGTCATCATCGAAAAGTTGTTTCGCAAGAGCTTTTGCATGCTCCGTCCTTCCTCTACCAGAGCCATATAGGAAGAGAAGTGAGCCTAAAGGTCCAGGTCCAGACTTCTGTCTCAACAAAGCCCGGCTAATCAAATCTAACATGCACTTGTCAAATTAACCTCTCAGCCAATCTTGATTCCAGGTCCTCCAACGAAGGTTTTGAGCCGCAAAGGAGCCAGGAAGCTGGAAACCCAGTCAAGGGGCTTGCTTCCTGCACCAGCAACCATCCCCCAAAAAGAAATGTCATTAAGAAAGAAAAAATGCCCAAAAGAGCATCTCATAACACCAGGCAAACCACCAAAAAACTGCAAGTTATTTACACCTTTGCAATTAAACGTGGTGTAACAGCAAGGTTTTGTTTGTGATTCTCGTGTGCTAGAAGCAACACAGTTAAAAGAGAACTAAAACGCTCAGCCATCCCAAAAATGGGATTCATTTATGCCTTCTTGTCCGCTTCAGCCTCCTGCATAAAAGAAACCAGCCCTTGGCGCAGTTGTTCTAACATTTGTAGCTTTTCACCTCTCCTATTGCACCTATTCCTCCACTTTACTATTGGTTTTGACTTCCTAATAAACCTATCCCACTTGTCCATCAAATCTTGATATTCCTTTTCTACCTGTAAGAGAATAATTCCAAACAACATTAACTGTGCATCAAGTGTTCTTATTGGAAATCTGCCAAAGTTGAAAGAAGACAAATGAACTACTCACACAAGGAATCCAAAATCATTTTCCATGATCCTTCTCTTTCTTAATTTCCTCCAATTCAACAAGCGCTCGACACAACAAGTATTCATCAATATCCAATGCATTCTCCTCTGCATCAGTGTCAAGGTCACGCCTCAATCTCAAACAGGCATTCGGGCTAAACAGGCATTCTTCACCAGCCCGAATGCCTTTTTTTGGAGCAAATCCTCAAAATTGTTAGAACCCACTTCTTGATTTGCAGATAAAACAGTGAAAAAACACAAATGAAAATATAACAAACACTGGTGAGAATCTAAGTGTTTGATTACAAAATTTAGAACCTGTTTTCTGAGTTCATTTTAGAGAAACATTAGATTGTTTGGTTGGTTGGTTGACGGTTTCCAAAGATGGTTTTGGGAGAATTTTTCGTAAAATAACCCTTCAAAAGATGCTTTCCAACATCGAAAACCATTACGCTCAATCATTAATCACAAGCAAAAATAATGAGTGTTTTCCTTCTAAAGAACATTCTCCAAAACTGAAATCAAGAAATCGACAAAACAAACCGTTGGAATGTCTTATGGTAATGTCACAAGCAAGATAGAGAGCGTCCAAACGAATTTCAACACCATTAGCCATCTCCAGCTCATCCTGCTGCCTCAGAATTTCAGTTAAAATTCGATCCGTTAACATTCGATCCGTTGCTACAAAACCCTATGGCAAATAACGTACAGAAGTAAGTTAGCGTTCCAGAGAGCAATCACAAATCTGGAACCTGTAATTTTTCTGTAGATGCATATTGCATACGGACACATATGGAAATATACCGTCATCATTAGACTTACATCTGCATGGACACAGAATGAATCCATGAAGCATGACAACGAAACAGACAATCGAAACCCTAGTTACTGCTTAAACGAAGCACAATGTCTAAAAACCCTAGTTTTAAAAAAATTTAGGACAAATCACAATGAAGCATCAACGAAGAAACAGACAATCAAAATCTAAAAGTTAATAAGAACAAAACCTAGTTACCGCTTGAAACCCTAGTTTTACGGCTTCTGGATGTACCGATTCTTGAGTTGGACGTGGAGTTTTTCTTTTTCTATCATCTGCAAGCACGGATGGAGGGGAACTAGTGCTGGCAGCGCCACTGCAAGAATTTTGAAAAGTATGATTATTATACGTAAAAAAAAAAAAAACTATATCCCCAACTTATATAGATTCAACCAATTAGGTTAGCTCAGTTGGCACTTGGCAGGACTTCACTAAGAGGTCAGGAGTTTGACTCTTTCTGCCTGCTTGTAGATGAGTGTTAGGGACAAGGAAAATTAACAAAGAAAATACCTTTAAAGTGTACATGAACGCCTCAGATTCACTGTGCGTTCACTACACAGTGAATCTAAGGCGTTCATGTACACTTTAAGGATATTTTCTTTGTCCATTTTCTTTGCACCTAACATTTCTCATTCGGGTTTGTACTATATACTTCAAATAATGATTTAAAATAATCTCTTCTATCTATTGACAAAAAAAAACTTATATATACTCGGAATTGCTAGATTTTTATATGTTTTTTTATATATAATAGTAGTCCTTAAGACAAGGGATGAGATCTAATCAAGGGAAAAAAAACTCCACCCTTTGCCTTTTTGTAAAGTACTCTATAAGATATAAGACAAAAAAGAAGATTCAAAACAAAATCTACAATAACTTAATCTAAAGGTGTGCACTGTGTGCGAGCCGGCAGTAGTGGTCGTGTGGTATGTTGGTATTGAAGGAAGCGAACGTACGCAATTTTTGATGAAGAATTTGAAGTGAACAAAATTGTTGCTTTAAGAAAGAAGAAAGAAAGGGAAGGCAATGGTTGATGGACCAATGCAAAGGTGTTTCAGCTAATCAAGGAATCAGTTAATCAAGGATTAGAAGACTGATCTAGCTGTTAAGATTACAAGCTTGGAGGATTCAATAGAAATGGGTCGTTTGTTTTAACTCGTTATATGTTGGTACCTTGTTAACTTTTTTCCCTTTCTGGAGGATGGTTTAGCACTTATTTTGTGTAGGCGCTATGAGCCGACGTCGCTGGGATGTTTTTCCCTTTTAAAGAGGTTGTCTTTGCTTTTATCCATATAGCTCGTTGTACTCCGTTATTCAACTTAATAAAAAAAAATTGCCGATCGAAATAAGGGTACAGACAATTCTATCTTTATTTCTAGTTTCTTGGTCATGGAATTCAAATTGATAGTGAGAGGTTATCCCTTTTGAATTTTGATGGTAGTTGCAGTGCTCAAAACCGTTGGCCCATCAATGTCAAAAATTAGCACATTCAGTTTGGACGCATTTGTAGTTGGCATGGTGGATAGCTTTTGCTCGAGCTATAATCACTTTGTTTCCCCCCTAGAGGCTTCGAAATTCTAAAGTTGGCCCAATCAATCTGCACCATATGTAATTTTATTTGAAAAAGATGTGCAACAAACACACACATGGTTTTCCCGGTCATTATTTTCAAGGCCACAAAATTAATCGAGATCCACGCAAGCTACCCCAAGCATCCAGTTCTAAAAACACACAAGGAAAAATATATCAGTGTGTGCGCAAACGTTGGCGTGTCACTAGCTTCCATGCTGAATGATAGTAAAAATTTGAACCTTCAAAAGTACAGTAAGATGATAACAGCAGGTTTAGAAACAAAAACACTTTTAAGTAATGATCAAATGCAGTAACCACAAACTAATGAACTACAGAATTTGACAGTACAAGTTTCCCAAACAAAACCTTTTCACCAACCACCCAAAATAAATTCTCTTGGACTGCATTTGCAGAATTCCTCCAACTCGGGGGGCTTCCGTGCAAATACTGATTCATCAACCATCCAATTTAAGCCACCACAACAACCATATCCTTTCTAAAACAATACACCATAACTTACAGAACTGAAGAGACAACAAAGTACAAAGTAAAAGAAGAAAAGTGAGAAGAATCCAAAGACCTGTTTTGGCTACAAACTTGTTTCTAGGGGTACTCCCCTTTTCCTAAATCAGAAAACGATCTGCGAAAAGCTAATTAAACAAACATGAAAATGATAGAACAGAACACCCAAGAAACCACAATATACATAGAGTAGTTTTCTTACTTAAATACATCACACAAACCTATTTAATTAGTTAATCCGCATTAGGTTATCAATCCCGACGAAACGTTTCTATGCACTTGCTCAACTCCTCCAGCTTCTTCATCCTCAATCTCTCGCTTTCGCTCACCAGCTGATCAACCTCACAATTAGAAAAAAGAAAGTTTGATGTTGAAATTCAAGAAACCAAATGAATAACTATGCTTTTGTTTCAAACAAGAAAAAGTAAACTTGAAGATGTAAGCGTGAAACTAACCTCCATCAATCTGGAAATTAGCTGTACTTTCTCCTTGTTCTTGTCATTGAAAGCCTCAAGAGCATCCTTGTACTCTTTCTCCTGTGACCAACAAAAGTACCACATAAATGAACCAGAGAAACAAACAGTGACCCTTTAAATATGAACTGTGAAATCTTAGAACATAACTCGTATGGATCTTAAGTTTGACAATTGAATTGGTGGTCAGTGTTTTACCTTCTTCTGGCAAGTCTGCCCCAATGGCTTTAGCTCCTTGTTGATCGAATCTATCTTCTTACGAACAAGTGAGACTTCTTTCTTCATTGGATCTGCCAACGACTCAAGTTCCTGGTTGATTGTATTTCAATTCAACCATTTAAGTACTGAAGGTAGTAAATTCAAAAGAAATTACCATACCAAAAACCACTTCAACGTTTTATATGAAGTATTCCCCAACTATCACTAGAATGGAATATGTGTACCATTGACATGGTTAATGCAAGATCATGCTTCATTTTTGTTTCCTAGGCCCCTTGCACATTTATTTCTCAACCCATACTTATAGGAGAAGACAGAAAAAGAAAAACCATAAAAATCAGAGGTTCCAAATAATTCACTTGTATCATGTTTTCCCCATCAGAAGATGAAGGACAAAACTGTTACGCAGCAACGAAATTATTCCACACAAACAATAAAGAAACACAGAATACAAGATAACAATTGACATACACCATTAAGACATCTCCCTTCCAATGCTCTCTTTACTCCCAAACTAAAACTACCCCAAAACACTGACACCTCTAGAGTCTAATAAATACAAGACATCTCTCTTTTTTCTTTTCTTTTTTGAATCGCCAAGACTGCAAGACACCTCAGATTGAAAACATAATTTCTTTTTCCTTATAACCAGGTGTCCAGGCCACAGCTTACACGCAACTCAGCTGATCCAGGCGACCATTAACCCACCGTGCCGGAGCAAATGCTCCGCATGGACTGGCCCCAAAAGGAGTTGATAGCCCCTGAGAGCTTTTAAACCCCCTATGTCCCAAACCTTGACCACCACCAGGCCAACCCCTTGGGGTTAGAGTACATAATTCTTGAGATTTCTTGATAATAAACTTTAGAGTAAAACTTTTTCCAGCAAGTACCCAATTTTACAAACATGGTTTCTCTTGATTGTCCCTGGAACACAATTATATCCTTCTGCCACAACAAAATGAACAAACTTTGTTTTCCCTTTTCCACAGTGTTGCTTTGAACAAGAACACACAAACCCCCAAATCAAGTGACTAAAGTTCTACAAGATGAGTCACTCCTCAATTCTCGAAATAACCCTGAAATCCCTCTTCCCAACTAAAGTTTAAAGCTAGACACATCAAATCAGAGATGGATCCACCACCTCCCCATCATTTGAGAACAATTCTCACACTTTACTATTTTTTTAACTTTTAAATCAAAATTTGAAACATAATTACGCAATTATAAGGGTTTGCACCTTCCAAGAAAAATGCAATAAAATTTTCAAATTATTAGCTAAGCTCCTAAAGATATTTAGCTAGTTAAACTTTTAGTCTACTTGAAATATTCTAAGAAAATTGTTTTATCTAGGGTTACATCTCACTTGGCCTCCAACCACAGAACCCAGATCTACGCTCAAAACCCTTCAGTTTATCGTCCTGCAACAACACTTTCAACATACTTCCTCCGTACAAGAACCATACCTCGCGAATGTTAGCTAAGCGTCTGGTCTCTTCCTCGATCCGGCCGAGCTGGAGCTGGACTTTCTCCTTGACCTCCATCTTCTTCTTCTCGATCTCCTCCTCCTTGGCCCTGAAAGTGGACAGGGCCGACTTGGACATCTCTTCATCTTCCTTCGATAGAGTTCCATTGAAGCTCAGAGTTCCAGAGATTTGCGGATGCAGCTGCGGCTGCGGCGGCGGCGGCCCTGAGGATATCTGTGTCTGCTGCATCAGTGTTTGTAGCTGCTCGCTGCCTCCTTGCCTCTGGGTTGTTTGCATCTTCTTGATTTCTGAAAAAAAAACCCTTCTTCTACCTTGAATCCTTTCTCTTTATCTTTTTTTTCCTCTCTCTCTAGAGATCTTTTTTGGGGCCTCTGCTTTTGGAATGATGATGCGTTTTTTTTTCTCTCTCTCTCTCTCCTACCCTGTTTGCAAGTCGAGTGCTTTTTCAACAAGGGATGGCCGGGCTTTGATGCCTAAAGTTTCTCATGCCAGATTAGCTTCTTTTTTTTTTGTGGCCCACAAAAGAAAGGATAATTAAAATAAAAGAGATCCTTTTTTCCAAAATAGGAGTAAAAAGATAAATGAAACAAGATTCTTTAGAGACATTAGAAGGACGTTATTTACAAGTAGACGTTACACTGGAAGTCTATTAAAATGATCTGGCAATGACATACTACCATCTTTGGACTTATTTAAGAAATTCTATTTTACAGCAGATTTTTTTCATCTTAATCAAAAGAAAAAACAATTCTCTATATTTCAAGAAGAAGCTTGGAACGATATAATAATATTAAATTTCAGCAAGGGATTGACATTTTGGGGATTCTCAATCACACTATATGATTCAAAAAAATCGCACTACTATCCTTCTTTGGGTAAATTACACCAACATCCCTTAAGGGTTTTGACTAATCCGCTGGGATACCTCATGGTCTTGGAAATTCAATTCATTGCAGTTTTCACACTTTGTGTCCATATGGTGGTAAGAGAAAAAGGTTAATAAAAACCCTCAATTACCCTCACTGGTGGTACAAGATCCCTTTGGTACCCTCATCGTCATCTTCTACAGACAAACCTCTAAGATACTCTGTCCATGTCACTCTTTCTTTCTCAACACCATTCGGTTACAACGCTTACACTTCTACCAGTAACCCACCCTCTGTTTTGACTTGTTTGCCAATAGACTAGCAATGAGCCAACTCCATTCCTACACTCTAATATCCCATCTATCGCCCCTATGATCAAAAGTACTATTGACCTCCCTTCTGCTCCACCATCCTTCCTACTTCAATCACAACATCTCCCATGACCCACCAGTTCATGAATCACGAAACCGTCAAACAAATTATGCCAAAAAATACCCACATCAACGCTACAAAGTTAGAATGAGAAAGGGGGAGGTGGAAATTAGAACAAGAAGTGGTGCTCACCAATTTGGAGCCATTGCGGTTTTCACACTTCAACTGGTATATAAAGCAATTTTTACAAACTAAGCTTCAGTTGTCGTGTGAGAGGTGACATGCTAGGGGTGATGGAATTATCTATGGAGAAAGAACATGAATCAAAATCAATATTCTGGAGAATTAAATTCATGACATCATAATAATTTGTTAGGTCAGCTAACAGTTGACGAACAGGGTGAGGTTAGTGTTATCGTGGTAATAGTAATTTCCAGTAATTTAGGGATCCTAATGGCTTAGTCAAGAACCTCAAGGGAAGTTGTTGTAATTTACCCTACTTTTTTAATCTTGAAAGGATAAGACCATAGATACTCCTGTCATATTGAAATTTGAAATATACATACCTAGATCGATTATGATGACAAACCAGAAATCAAGACAAACAAACATAGTAACCACTAAAAATGCAAACAATCATTGTGGTTTCAGCTTACCTTCAGTGTCAATTTGCAGTGACTAACAAAGAAATCTCAATATAAGATAGGAGATAACAATGAACAGGCTAAATCTCCTAAATCTCACTAATTTCCCTTTTAAAATATATAAATGTTAAATGGCCCCTCAAATAAACTTGACTATTTGTCCAGTATTTGATTTTTATAATGCTTTTACAATTGCACGCCACACTATAGGCTCATCCAAAACAATAACATTACGGTACCATGGTCACTTGCTAACTCGCTCACAGAGATAACCACAGCAATTTCAAGCATCTTTTATGTTTTTTTTGCCAACAACGACAATGCCTTGCCATTGGCAAGAACTCTAACATTGCTACTACACCAGCCATCAACAAGCCACAGGAATAATATAAATTGAATATTGAGGATTGGGAAATGACTTTTGCGCCTCCACTTGTATCCATTTACAATTTTTCTTCTTGTTCTTATTCACATGAATCAATAAAATTGTGCTTCCAATATGAAGGGTAGAATAAGACATAAGGATGATATGATATTTTCAAGTGAATAAAGACAAAAAAGAAAGCAACAAACAATATAAAGAAAAAGAAAAATATTCATTTCCCTATGGATTTACACCTTTCCATAAATGTTTTAAATGCACATACATACCAACGCAGAAAATGTCAGAAAAATCACAAGTTAAAATGACTCAACTGCCAATAAATCACTGTTTTTTTTTTATTTTAGAAAACTGACAGGAAAACAATTAAACTTATCAGAATTAAGGAGAATGTCTGAGCATCCACATTCAAAACAATTGGTCAATATACACAGACACCACATTGTGGCAATCATTCATGAACCCCCCATGCTGTACCTGGTCAATATACAGAGACCTTAATTAGTACGTAAATCAAATATAAATACACAAATAATTATTCAAAAAATTCAGAGTGATTTATTAACTTAATGAACAGTAGTAGAAGTTGTTGAACGGTGCGCATGGAATGGGTTTAGCCGAGCGGTAGTGATAAAGCAATACGTGCTCCTCCATGAAATTACAATTTCATTTCTACAAAAGCCGAATTAAACATTCCTCAAACCTTGGGGGCCGCTGGGAGTTATGTCCGGTCGTTACCTTCAGAGTTCCGGAATTAATTGAGGTGTGTACAAACTTGCCCCGACATTCAGTTTTAAAAAAAAAAGGTGCACATGGAATGGAATACCTGTCACTGTAGGTTTAGTCATTTTCTTAAGTTGGTTGTTACGAAGGGCAAGTACAACTAACGTCTATATATGGTCCATTCCACATGGGCTGCTGACACAAGCAAATAATAATATACTATTTAACATAGATTTGTATTTATTTTAAATATTAATTAATTCACCTATGGGGTTTAGATTGTCATATAATACATCTGTAATACATGTGTATGGATTCGTAAAAGCCACTCTTTTGCTGCTGGCAAAATGTCACTTAATTGATCACGCTATCTGTCAGTAATTAGCTTTTTTTCAGAGAGTATGGGATACCTCAATCCGTAAATCTTAGCGGCGTAATGAACGTTAATTAAGAAAGATTTCGACCACGTGGATTTATTAATCATGCATAATCCTCGGGGTAGCTAGAGGGAGGATTGGGAGGGTTTTTTAGAAAAAAATTAATGTGGAGGTAGTATATTAGAGTATCAGCAGTGGAATAACCAAATGTGAATAATCAAAATATATCACATTAGATTTTGATTATTCATTTAGAGGTTACTAAAGTTAACAATGTCAAATCTCACATTGGTTATTTTTTGCCCAATAGTCAAAACCAATGGGCCCTCCAAATATTTTTCCTTTATTTAATGCATATTTTTTGAAAAGTGATTTTTGAAGGGAAAAAAAAACTGTTTATGTTAGAAACAGTTCAAAAAAATAGTTTTTCGAAACAAAAATTAATTTTTCAAAAAATACACTTTGTTCACTTAAAAACTATAAATACAATTTTGAGAAATTTTGAAAGAATGGTATTTACAAAAATAATTTTGAAATTTTAAAAACTATAAATACAATTTTCTATAAAAGAGTTTTGAAATTTCAAAAACAGTTTTTTAAAAAACACACTTTGTTTACTTACAGTTTTTAAAATTTTTGAAAAAATTGTTTTTTGTGAAAAATAAAATCTGAAAGTTACAGTTTTTAAAAATTATTTTTTGAAAACATTGTTGAGAGAGAGAGATAATATTTTTGTATAATGTTGGTGTACTTGATTGAATGATAAAATTTGGTTATTGACAAAATATTGTTAGTTTTGATTATTAAAGAACCAAAATTTGATGAGTTGTTAAGAGGTTGTTAGGTTTGGTTATTCCAATGTAAGCACTTTTTTTATCCAACATTACTAACTTTAACAATTTTTTATTTTTCTTATTCCACTGTGGATGCTCTTAGTGTGTGTATTTTGTGCGTGTTTCTAGATTTATTTTTATTTTTTATCAAAAAGCACTCCACGAACACACTTTTAAAACACGATGGACTCCGGAGACATACGATCCATGCAGATTAATGTCCGTCTGAAAGACTCTAGCGACAGTTATATTCGAAATTGTGTGCGTATTAAAATTGTGTCGGTAGCATAGCTCTTTTTACTAATACTGTTTCATGACTTTTTAGATGCTGACGATCTCTCTTGTTTTTACAGCAGTACGGAGCCAGCCTGGACCCTGATGTCCCTCAAATTTTGTACCAATACAGTAACTTTTAGTAAGAGGTTTAGGGATGATTACATAGATATATAATAGATAGAATAGACGCATAAATTTGATCTCTAAAATTGTATAGTATAAACTATAAAGTCAAATTTTGTCCTCAAACTTCCTTTTTTTTTTCCTTTTTTTTTTTTCGGGTAAGTAACTTTTTTTCTTCTTGGTTAGCAATAATATATTGTCTCGTAGTAGTTAAGGTTTTAGCCAATAAATAGGCATATTGTAGTCTATGGGCATAGGACAATCGTAAATTCAAAAATATTTCAGAGCTTCTCTCTCTCTTTTTTGTAGATTTAATTAATGTTTTTCATGGATTCGAGTATTCTTTCGTATTCTAGAACTCTATCTACCCTTCGTGTGATGATTTTGTTGCTTCATTTTCACACCTTGTCCAACAACTTCTGCACCATCGCCCTCTTTCATATTCTTGCCTTCTTAAATATTCCCACAAAAAAAAAAAAGAAAGAAAAAAAAAAAAGATAGACCCAAAAAATGCTCCCTCTAGAAGAATAAGCGGTGTATCAGATTAGTGCTATCAGGAATAACTGAATTTCCAACCATTTGTTTGGTTTTAGTTCCCCCATGGGGCCGTATCCCGTCAAGTTCTTTCCCAACCAATCCGGTTCAGTTAGGACCATTTGTGGGTCTTTTCCGAGCCCAACAAAAAAAATCAGAACCGTTCACATTTTAAAACTCGTCGAGAACATTGACTGCGCCAAAAGTCACGTTGATCGGATATCGTCTGATATGACTTCGAATTGCATTAAGTTTGTAAGGTAAAAAGTTTGTAACATTGGATTGCAATCCATTTGACACAATTATCCGAACATCAATGTATTTCGACATAATACTAAACGATATCCGATCAACATGATTTTTGACGTGGCCAATGTTCTTTCTGAACTCTAAAACTGAACGGTTCCTATCATTGTTGTTGACAAAACAATGCCCCACAAATAATCCAAAACTGGACCGGACTGGTTGTAAACAAAACTCGACGGGATTCTCTCCCTTGCTCAATGAAGTTATAATATCCGGATCGAAAAATGAATTCAAGATAAGGTGGTACGTTAAGGAAAAAGTTTGGTATGAAATATTGTATATAAAGGAGGGTGGCCAGCTCGCATGCACCGTAAGGTTAGCTTTATTTAATTAGGAAAAGACGTAAGGGCAAAGTGGAGTAGGAATTGGGGCAGTTAATGCGGCAGCAACAGCAAGCAGCTACGCTTTTTTTATTTTTTAATAACCGGGTGTTTATGTCAGTTTACGCGCACTTTAACTTATTTCGAGCCTTAAAGTTGACGATTGGGCGATCCCTCTAGTAGCCCCAAAAGTAAATTTAGAATATTTTGATCTCCGAAAAATTCAAACATGCAACATTATGTAAAACAAGATAAGAACTTATTGTTTTTTCATGCCCACCTAACGGAAGATAGCAAGCAGGTGAGCTGACTTTGTCACAAATATGCTACACTCCCGATAAGGACTTTAATGTGGGAATCACCTTTTAATGCAACACTATTCCCTTTTATTGATTTTGTTAGAAAAGCGATGCATGAAAAAATGATAGCTTGTGGTTGTAATAGAAAAATAATTATCATTAGGGGTGATCTCAAAAGTAAAAAATTTGTAAATTTTTATTGGTAGTTGAAAAGTCATTAGGTGTTTTCGATAGTGAATAAGTTATTAAAAAATATCAAGTTATTTCCGGTAATAAATAAGTTGTTGATGAGTTTAGTAGAGTTAAAAAATGAATAAGGACCAAAAAAGAAGAAGAAGAAGTCATTTTGGCTTACAATGCCAAACAACCCCTAAATTTTAGTATGGGATCTGAATTGATCAACAGCTTGCAAAATGTCACTTAATTGATTACGCTATCTGTCACTAAATAGCTTTTCCAGAGAGTATGGGATCTTGATCCATCAACGTTAACGTTAATTAAGAAAGATTTGTACCACCTGGAATTATTAATCAAGCATAAACCTCATGATCCCAAAATAAAAAATAAAAAATCATGCATAAACCTCGGGGTAGAGGCAGGATTGGGAGGGTTTTGTACGAAAAATTGTGGAGGTAGTGGCGTTTTGCTTGTGCGTCTGGATATTTTTTTTACCAAAAAGCCTACGCAACACAATTTCAATATTGAGATAACTGTGGAGACAATTTCTTTCAGAGACATACGATTCATGTAGACCCATGTTCATCGAACAATCCCAGATATAATTGTGTTTGTAGTTGCGTATTAAAATTTTGTGCATAACATTTTT
Source organism: Rhododendron ovatum (assembly GCA_019656835.1). Lineage (NCBI taxonomy): Eukaryota > Viridiplantae > Streptophyta > Magnoliopsida > Ericales > Ericaceae > Rhododendron > Rhododendron ovatum. The sequence goes on along the minus strand of CM033791.1, from coordinate 12,764,778 downwards.
TTTTTGTAGATATATTTTATGGAGGTGGATTCTCTGCAGTCCATGCAGTTAAATCATAGCCGTTCATCTTTGTCTCCAACGGTCCAAACTTTAAAAAAATTTCCGGAAAAAAATAATTTTTTTAAAATCTCGACCGTTAATAATATCATCCAACAGTTGCGAACACCCCAACCCACCTCTGTCGTCTAAACGTGTACTACAGACAAGCCTGGTGCTATTTCATGACTTTTTAAATGCGGACGATCTCTCTTGTTTTTGGTTCAAAAAAAATTAAAAAATAAAGAAGATCTCTCTTGTTTTACAGCATGGGCGAGTGAGGGAGCTAGCCTGGACCCTGATGTCCCTCAAATTTCGTACCATAACTTTTACTGTACTAATTAAAGGTTTAGGGATCGATAATTACATGGGGATAAAATACCAGCTGCTGCAATTCCATGATGTTTTTACTTTTCTGATGTAGGACAAGATATTATGTGTCATTTATGTAAACGTTATACTATTAGTAGTAATAAGGGGAAGACTATAATACACACCTCTTATTTGGATATGTATCATATATACCTCTAAAAATGTTATGAATTGTAAATAAAATATTATGAATCGTATTACTAAAAAGTTACGAATCGTATAAAAGTTACGAGATACACCAAAATGTTATAAATTATACTGCTGAAAGGTAATGAATCTAAAATAAAAGTTACGAAACACACAAAAATGCTATGAATGAACTATAAAATAGATGCATATAATACACTTTTTTAAGGGGTGTGTATTGTAGACTCTTCCTAGTAATAAAATTTGGTTTAGAAAATTTTAATTTTGTGCTTTTGGCATGTTTTTATTAGTTAATAGTCTTAATAGTCTTAATTTTCATAAGTAGTAGTAGTTTTTTTTTCCCGTCATTTTTGTAAGTTTCTTTATTCTCCTCTTTGTTGACTTTAATTGTAATTTTGAATAGCATGAGATTGTTTTTTTTCCTTACTGATCCCATTACTCACTGAAGTTTTATTTTAATCTTTTTTAATCTGCCATTACTCAATGAAGTTCTGATATGTGGATAAAAAAATGAATTCAAGATAAGGTGGTTAAAGGAAAAAGTTTTGTAACGCTTTGAATTTTGGGAACGTTAAATAGACAATTTCATTGAAAATTAAATAGACTCTAGCTCAATATTATATCATAACCCTTAACAAAAGTACTTTTATTTCAAATAAGGGAGGAAATTAGGGTTCCTATCTACTGCTCCGCCTCTTCTTCCATCCTGGCCATCTCCTCGGCTCCAAAGGCTTCCATGGTGTAGAGTTCACCCTGTTCTTCTATAAGATCTGACACATTATACAGGCGTCGCCACCAATATAATATGTTAGAGTTACCAAACGTAATACCATGAGCTACAAAAACTCAATAGAACAACTCATACCCACTAACCCTTAACTTACGAACAATCGATCATAAATTTAATGATTTCCACAGTTCATACATATTTGATAAAATGGTTAACAATAACACATCCTCATTCATTATCCGAACTAACGTTGGTGTCCATTATTTTTTGAGTTTCTCCTACGCGACTCCTCGTAAACCGTGTCACCATTTTCCACATTTCATAACCATATCAACATTTTCAAAATCATTTTTAACACACCCAACTTCGGTTCCGCCGTTCCGGCCTCTCAAGTATCCTCACAATGGTTTCGCCGCACCGGGTTCCCATTGGCACACTTTGCATTGGCTCATTTCCGCGGATAACCAAGTCACGTACACACCCAATCTCGGTTCCGCCATTCCGGTCTCCAGGGTATCCTCATAATAGTTCTGCCGCACCAGATTTTCATTGGCATACAAAACACACACCACACAATGGGCTACCATATCCGACTACATTGCGGTTTTTAAAACATTTCACCTTTCTAAGACACGCCTTTTCATTAACCACACCTTAGGTGTCATGTTTCTAACTTTTTCGATTTTCGTATCACGTTTTCATGTAAAGACTCTGCGGTAGGACTTTTCACATACGAAATCATAAATTATTCATTGTAATCTTAAAATTAAACTAGCAAAATCATCAAACTCTATATTACTAATCGTGCTCAAATCACAACTTAAAGCATAATGCCACATGTAGCCTTTGAAGTGAAAATCACTTATGCTTTACAACAAGACAAGCAATGCAAACAATTCATAACACATGTTCATAACCATCTAGAGATCAAAATACGAATACTTCTATCAACGATAAATCGTTCTTTCTTTCTTTGTGGGAAATTCAAAACAACACATGTGTTTATTAGGGTAAAAGTCGATTATTCCAACATGTTTATATTTTCATTAGCAAAAATAAGTTATTAACTATCATGCATTTCAAAACATTATAAGCGATAGATAACCTTATCTATGGAGAAACTACTTATATTTCCAACATACGGTTTTACGTTAAACTTAGTGTTTAGTGGATAAAAGACTCTACATATACTTAGAGATAGCGTATATGGAATTCTACCTTTCTTCTTGGCGGTAGTTGACGACTACGGAAAGTAAGTTGGTGTTTGGGCGGAGTATCTTCTTACGATTGGCTTCCGGTAGCTTCGAAAGATAAATGTTTTCTCTCGTAACTACTTCGTGGCTAAGACTACTAGACTTTATCGATCGAAAGTGTGTTTTAGAATGAGTTTCTTGAAGAACACAAGAAGAACTTCAAGAATAAGGAAAACTAAACAAAAACAAGTAAGAACACAAGTTTTCTTAGAGAGAGAAGTTGGAGGATGAAAGTGTGAGTTGAATGGTGAGTGGGGGGATGCTATTTATAGCAAAAATTTGGACTCCCTCTCCTCCCCCATGGCCGGCCCTCTCTCTCTCTTCTTTCCCATGGATTTTGCTCCATTGTTTGGTCAAATTAAGCCTTTCAAGCATGTCATGCCTTGTCACTTCCATTTTAGGCCATAACCACTACAACAAAAATGGCATTTTGAGGCATTCAAAAGTGCCCCAACAAGGGACCTGTTGGGGCAGTTTAGCTATTGAGGCACTATGCCTTTAGTGCCGTGTGTATTGATGCAGCTATAGATGTAATGTGGCACTTTTTATGGGGCACGTTATGGAGCCTCTAAATCTCTGTCACTGTATTTTTAAGTGCCGCAAGAAGTGTTTGAAAAGGCACACAAAACTGCCACATAAGCATATGTATTAAGGCACTTTACGGTGTTGCTACAGCATGCTCATCGTTAATGTTTAACCATGGTTAATCATCTCTGGCAACATTTTAAGGTGCTGCGATAGCTTGATTGATAATGCAATTGGAACTGCCTCCATAGATTTCTTAATAGGGCACTTTTAAATGCCCCAAAAGAAGTTTTTCTTTTAAAAAAAATTTACCAGCTAGCTAATTGAATCCCATACTACTCACCAACCATCCAAAATTACGAACTTCTTAAACATATAAAATTCGATTGCCAATCAACATTTACAAATACTTTAATCGAAGTCATAAATACAAGATCCTGCAAATCCAACTAAGTTACGACTAAGGTAAAGGGAAATATTCTATCAACCATAGTTACAAGTAACTGAAGCTAAAAAATATAACGCCGCAATCACCACCTTAATCCTCCCCGCAATCACTACCTTTATCCTTCACTACCTGAATTGACAAACAATGATATACAATAAGAAACACTCGCTCATCCAGAAAAAAGGAAATTTAAGGTGTTCTATTATTGTTGCCAAGAATAAAAAATCAGGAAAACTAACGAGAAAATCAGTCACATCTTCATATTCTATGCCCTTTAATACTATTGTAGTATACCAAACTCAATCTCAGCAAGTCTATGCTGGTACAAGTAGGTATGTTTACCTGGATATCCTGGAAAAAAAGATCATCGTAATCCATAAACGAATCCGAATTGATCATTTGTCCTAGAGAGACATACTTGTTAAACATTGAAGTAATATATCCATAAATAAATCATTACCGAATTGACGGTTTTTCACATCCAACCCGTTGAGTGTGGGTAGGCTAATGAGGCCAATCTTTCAAAACAAGTGTTCAAGTTAACTCCCAAAAAGTTTTCAACTCCAGCTTGGTTAACTATCAAAAAGTAACTCCATTTTATAACTTACCTATACAAAATTGCAAACAAAAAAATGCCATCAGTTAACATATCAAACATTGGGCTACAGCATAAACATAATTGAAAGGTCAACTATTCTGCTCTGTATTGAGTATTGACCCTATTCTAACCTGTGGCAACATTTATTTCCAACTCCAACACATGTGGATGAAATATGATGTAATGAGCTCACCTGGGCATCGAAGTCAACGGGACCCAGTAATTTTTGAGAATAGATATACACATCTATATATTAATGTATAAGTAGTTTAGAGGGGAATAGGACAGCCAGATGATATGGCAAGACCTCTATGTAGTATGACAGTACCTGGAAATGGAAAGAAGTATGTGCATCCATTCAACAGAAGCAACAATAAAAGAGCCCAGAACTGGATGGGGATCGTATTTGTAAAGAGAAATTTAAAAGAAAGCAAGTTATCTTGCAATTTGAACAACTAGTGACTTATCAAAAAAAAAAAGTAGTAGTGAGCTACACAGCATCACCACTGAAATCATGATAAAAAAATGATGTTCATGGTGTTACCTGTAAGGCTCCTTGCATGCAGATCGAACTGCAGTTTTCACACTCACAAGGTCTAAGAATCGATCATCCTCAATCTTCTCCATCAAAATTTTGTTCGCCTAATACAAGGAGAAGGGACTGATTAGGAGACCAAATTTTGTTCGCCTAATACAATATGATATCATTCTCTGTATTGAGGATCAAACATGCATACAACCATCATGCATAAACATAATCAGCAGTCAACACTACTTAATATAACTTACCTTTGGACTTCTAAGAGCAACCGCAAGTAAATTGTAGATGTGCAAAAAAGAATTCCCTTAACAGTAGGTTCATCAAGGTTCGCAAGCTCAATAGACGGTTCAATCCAAAAACCCTTCTTAACCTACAGTTTAATATCACTCATAAACATTAATACAATAAGCATAGATTGCACATACACTTTAAAACCTACATAGATAAATAGTCAAAGACTCTGTAGCTTCTTGAATATTTTCATATGAACAATAAAGAGGATAAAGGAAAATAATAAAAATAAAGAGGATAAATGAATTTTGAGCTACATCCAACATCCACTCCTATTTCAGGTTCACTACCGGGATAGAGTTCATGATGACTACATGCTTTTCATAATTGCATTACCTGCATAGAAGCATCACATTAGTTGGGTAATGCTAAAAAGTCATTCAAATGGTTCAAATACGTTATAGGAAGTTAAGAGAAAATAAAGAAAGTAGTTCACCAAAATGAAAAAGAAAAAAGAAAGTCAAAATGCAGAGTAAATGCATAAATATTGCCGTGACTCGTTTTTTAAGTTTTTACCTCAGCTAGTTCCAATCCAAACCATGTTATAGTCACCTTCAAAAAACATGTACAAAGTGCAAATGCAAATGCACCAAATTGGACAAAGACATTAATCCAACAGGAGGTTGGGCCTGACAGTTGTGATTCCTCCCACACAGCTGACAGCTGTCTAAATACTCTGAAGTCCTACCAATTTAGCATCTCTTAAGTCTAAACACATTAACGATAACAAGTTAATAAATTTAACAAAGTTAGTAGATTCACTACACTGTGACCGTAAACAGCGAAGTAGAGTCAGTAGACCTAATTACCTATATACAGAGATACAAACACACAGATTTCAATCCATTAAAGGGACCCAAAACTTGAAAAGAAACGCAATTGACAATGTTATGAGCCTCAATTAAAAGAACTTGAGCATAACCCTCAACACTCTAAAAGGATCGAGAATACTGATTCTTCTTTGTGAAAATTATAAAACACGAACACGCACATGCCAAATTCCACGCCACATACAAAGATTCATACATACTAGTTAGTGACCACAAATGATTAAAGAAATTTGGATCTGGAGGAAAAAAAACTAGGGCTCACGAACTGGGTTTAGTTCCCTGGTAAAACAATTTAGGGTTTACAAATTGGGTATACACGTAGATATATACAATACCTATATACATGAATAGAGGTACATACCTGTTCGTCGTATCTTTCGCAAGGTGTTGCGAGTCGTATTTGTTGCTCACCTGCCGTGGAGACCGATGGTTGGAGCGAGATAGAGGGAGATGAAGAAGGGGGCGGGGAGTCTCTCTGTCAAGAGAGGAGGGATGGATCTAGTGGGGAAAACTGTTCGGAAATTTTTTTAACTTGGGCGTAATTACTTTTAATCTCTCTGTTGCTTTTCATGTGAAACAGTGCTCTACACTCCAAATACTGCAGCACGTAGTTCGACAAATCCTGTTCTTTACTCAATTATATATCTGATTCATTCATTTTGTATAACTCATCAAATTAAATCTCCACTCAAAAGTTTAAATTGATCAGACAAATGCGACTACCTCATTGAAACACCTTTATAGAGAAAAATAAATAAGTCTAATCATTTTTTGCATAAATAAACTATTCCAATGATGTGGTTATGGGTGCTCGATAAACTTGATTCTCAGTATGAATGATCTACTCTATCATTTTTAAAAGATAGACCGTTTTGATTGCAAAAAAATACCTCGGGCAATGTTCAAGTGATGCAATATCAGACTTTAATTCTTTCAAACATATTAAATATCATTCGACCACGTGTTTTCGATATTCGATGATTTCTGATTTGGGTGACATTGATGAAATTGGTAAAATGTGAGATCCTAACGGTTCAGATCGATCGTTATAATAATAGACTCATCGATGACCTTTAGAATCTATATGTTCAACTTACTTAATAATTAGCTTTGTCTTGTGCTGCAGTTGAACGTATGGTAGCCACACAACCAAGACACAATCAAGATGATCAAGACTGTTGATTTCGTTGTGCTTATTGATCACCTCATTCACGTAAAATTTTAGCTTGATCCGATTTAGAAAACCCTACTTAATAATAAACCAAGTCTTGTGATGTAATTGAATGTACAGTAGCCACACGAGTGTGACACAATCATGACGATCGAGATCGTTGATTTTGTTCTACTTGTTCATTAAATCATTCACGTGAATTTTTGACTCGATCGGATTTAGAAAGCCACTTCATTGGGACGCAAATTCATTAACAAAATGGCATTTATCGTTCGATCATGCTTATAATGATATGCGGTTAACTTCATTCTTGATATGAACAATCTAATCCATATTATATCGCGGATAGATGGTTCCGATCGCAACGAAACTTTTCCTGATTTGTTGGTCGCAAAAAAGTTAGTCAAAAAATCCCTGATTTGTTGTAGCGAGTAATTGTGAGTTTGGGACCTTCCCAATATATTGAAGTTAAAACCCCCTCAAAACGACGTCATTGCATACTTTTTACCCATATTTTTTAATATATAACTAGTCTAAAAAAATTAAATGCTCCAATTTTCAATCTATTTGAACCATTTAACCATATTTTTAATATATAAAAGTTTAAAAAAATTAAGTGTTGTAACTTTTAATCTGTTAGAACTGGTGGGAATATCTTATTTTAGATTTGGTCATTTTCGGTGACACCCATTTGCAATTCAATCTACCGCCTAAATGAAAATCATCCGCCCATTCAAAATTTCACGACTTTTTGTGGCAAACTAAGAGGTGTTGCCCAAAATAAAATTTCCAGTGACATGAAAGTTGTCGCCAGAAAAAAAATTATTGTCGCCAAATGTACCTTGAGTTTCATGTCACCATTGGCTATAGTTTAGGAATATGACGTGTCTTATGTTTGTAGGAAAATGCCCTACTATGCCAAGTTTTTGAGGCACTCAAAACTGCCCTATTAGATTGACATTCAAAACTATAAAGAGGAAAAATGGGTGTTAACTTGGAATGCCCCATTAGGTTATACAAATGCGGCACTTAGAAAGGGAATGCCTCGTCAATTACTTGATAAGGCTGTTTTGTAAAAGTGCCCTTTGAAAAGTGCCCCAAAATCCCCTTTTTGTTGTAGTGAACTTAGGTTATAATGAAAGGTTTTATGGCTTGTCTTGTCCTAGGTTGGGCTAACTTGCAAGGAAGAACAAATGATGGCTAGGATTGTACTTTGGAAGACTAGAAATGGGTTGTAAAGTTATCAAATAGGCTTAAGGCTATAAAGGGTAACTTGTGGGAGCGTACAAAGTCACATGCACACACCACACACACACTCTCTCTCTCTCCTCCTCCTCCTCCTCTCTCTCTCTCTCGTACCATGTATGTATATATATAACTACATATATGGTTATATATGTACTTAGAGATTCTAGGAAAGTAACTTTGGTGGGCAATTTAGGTTTAGGCCTATTAATCTTAGGATTGCATGCATGCATGGCTATTCTTGCTTCATTTGGAAGCAAAATGATGACCTTCCTTTGTATGACTTGTCTTGTCATATATATACATTCAATGGCAAGACCTAATATCTATTATCCAAGGGATAATATTTTTCCTAATATTTACTAACCAATGATTAAAGAAGTAATGATTGTAGATATGGACTTGAATGACCATTCATGAGGTATAATGATTACCCTTAAAGGTCTAAGGGTTCAATTAGGTTTGAGAGGGGCTCATAAGGTTAAAAAAAGTCTAATTAGGGTTAGAAAAATGTAACTAGGTGAATTGGTAGTCCGGTTCCTCTAACTAATCGGTTGAAAACTAACTTTACTAGCCATGTAGGGCTTTTAATCAAGAAATGAAATTTAAAGGATTAAAATCTAATTATGACAAATTATAGAAATTAAAAAAGAATATTAAAAGTAATATTAAGTAATTAAAAGAAATTCCAATAAATAAATGAAATTTTTAGTCATTTAAAAAACATTCCGAGTCGTTATAAGTTTGGTATGAAATATTGAAATGAATATATAGAGGAGGGTGGCCAGCTCACATTCCCTGGAAGAGCAAGTCCAAAGAGGGGATGGATAGTCATTTTTCATCCCCAAATGCTAAAACCTGGTCTTCAATGGGTGATGGAAAAGGAGATGCAAAATAACTTTTGATGGATACGGGGATGGATATATCCATCCCCAAAATGACTATAGCTATAAATGCCACATCATCGAACATCATCAAACCCCACTGCAATTACCAGAAAATGGATGATCGGATGTACCTCTATTCGCTAGGAAGTTGGCCTGAATCTGCAAATGTCGTCGATTTCTGCAATCTATTGCTGGTATCTGCAAATGTTAGTGGTTTTTGCCGTGGTTTCTGCAATCTGTCTTTGGAGAGAAAGGGAGATATAGAGGTGTTAGAACTGTGACTCATATGTTAAGTATGAAAAAATACTAAGAAGTTCTAGAAAGAAGGCCAGATGCCGGAGCGGAGTGCTTAGCCCCCAAATCTCGCCTTCAAATATAAGGTTGAAAACCCCAAGCGTAGGGGTAGGTCATCGATAGCATAATAACCGGAAAGTCCGGGATCGTACCCACAGAAAATCGAATATAGCTTAATCGGATTGTAGGTTTTATATGGTGGTTTCGGTATTTAAGACGGCCAACTTAGTTTTCCTTTAAATGGTGGAAAAGATAGCGAAAAAGACTAGAAATGAATTTTATGAACTAAAAGAGATAAGTCTAGGGATCATTCTTCCCTTAATAAAGGCTGCTACAGATTCTGAAAATAACTCAAGCGAGAGACACGACCACGTGTTCACGCCCGAAAGATTTAACTTTAACGACTACGTTGATCAAAAGATGTGATTAAACGAAACTAAACCAACCTATTTTTGTTAATGCATCTAACCCATAGGAGGCCACGAGCCCTCGGTATGCTACTTGCGAAGACCGCTTGACTAAACTTCATATCGAGGAGTTAACACCCCTCGCTTAGACCAAAATGGCTAGGTTAACGAAATTTCAAAAATCATGATTTTAAGCCCGAGGGTTTGAGAACCAAATAACACCCTAAGTCTTTAGGAAAGAGTAGCCCAAGACTTAGCCAAGAAACTACTCACACATATTGAAAATGTTAGAAATTATACTAGGAAATGAAAACATGATTAACCGATAAAAACGAAAATAAACTTGATATTAGTGAGAATCTAATCCGTACAAACAACTTTAATAAACTGGAAATTAACAAACGAGAAAGGCTTACAAGTGTTCTTGAAAGATTTAACTAAGAAAGATTGGAAGATATTAATGGAGAAAGACTAACTTAAACTAACTATTTAACTCTTTACAAGTGAGAGAGAGAGGAGTATTTATACAAAAAGACTCTCTCTCTCCTCCAAAATATCCAAAAACACATCAAAAGTAGAAAGTTGTCACTTATGAAAAGTTAAAAGCTGTCAAAAAGTAAGTCGGTAAGTCTCCCGTATCAATACTTCAGAGTCGTATCGATGCTGAGCTGTCTTGCTCTGAAACCTAGGATTCTCCGCAGACGACCTGTATCGATACTCCAAGATCCGTATCGATATGCTAAAGCTTGCAAAACCCATTGTTTTAATGAAGTATCGATACTCTATGAACCGTATCGATACGGTTCTGTTATCCTTGCATCTTGGCCACAAGTTCAGCAGACAGCTCCCAGCATCTTCACAGCTCCTCAGCATCTTATTTTCATTCTCTCAATTTAAGTAAAAATTACATTTTAAACATTTCTTTTACATTTTCTTTATTTTAATTTCTTTAATGAAAATAACAAAGTACCCCTCATTTAAAAATAATGGTATTACCAGAATTTCAAGATTCCAATTAAATCAAAATGCTAACCCCTCACTTTTAGTACCAAACTGAAAACTGCACATTTTTCTCAAGAAAAAATGACTTAAAACATGACCTTACATTTCAAATAAAAACCTTGCAATTTTGTAGTTACTCATAGAAAAATTCAAGGATCAATTACCGCCATTTTTTATCTTCAAAATCGAAACTTTTTCAGAAAGTCATTTTTCCATACTTAGACAGATTTTAAGGGGCCAACAGGGTTTTGCCGACAAGGTTTTCGGGTACTTGGAAGCACTTGAGTCATCCATGACGTTGAAATGCACCTTATTTGCACGTTTTATCTGAAAACACTAAAAACACACCTTACGTGCAATATTGTTATAAAGACTAAATAAAAGCAAGATAAAACAACATAAAACGGGACTAATCGAACCAAATATCTACAATATTGGGTGCTCATCACAAATCGGAATAAGTGGAGCGAAGCGCAATGAGTGGAGTACAAGGGCATTTTTTGGATATAGGCCAAATACTAGGTTAGTGTTAGAATAGAGTAAGTATAAATATTCTATGTCGTAAACCTTATTTCAAACTGTGATAATAAGAATATCAATCGCTCTCGCTTCCGTGAACGTACCCGGTATTGAAAAACAGCGTATATCTCTGTGTTGATTTCTTTATTGTTTTATACTTGTAAATTGTTTGTGTGTATGTGTCAATCCCAACAAGAGGTGAGAAAATGGAGAGATCTCGCCGGTGAGAGAGAGAGAGAGATCGACTAGTTTTCCGTCGTGGTGATTTCTAGGATTTGGGGAAAGAAGGGTTTGCTCGATCTAATCAAGTAAGAGAGAGGGAGAGGGAGAGATCTCACCGATGAGAGAGAGAGAGATTGGCACCGATTTTCTACTCTACCCAGATGAGTTGAGAGAGAGAGAGAGAGAGAGAGAGAGAGAGAGAGACCGACAGAGTAAATGCGTTGAAATTTTTATCTGGTGCGACACTTTGGGGAACAATGATTCACTCTGCTTGGTTTAACTTTTTGAGAGTAACTTTTAACTCTCAGCACAGTTTTCAATAAATCTTTCTCTCTATCTCTCTCCATTAATTACCACTCAACTCTCAAAAATAACTTTCTAAGATGTAAACTAAACAAAGTGTTTCATCCCTTTGATTCTATTTTAAAACTCACAATTGGAGATGGGCGAGTCCTATTTTACAACTAACTAATGTTTAACAACTTTTTAATATTAAAAATAATTATTCATCCCCTCATTTTTTATCCCGCCATTGGAATTGCTCTTAGGCTTATTTTTAAATTAAGATTAAGAAAAGACGTAAAGGCGAAGCAAGTAGAGTAGGAAATGGGGCAGTTAATGCAGCAGCAAGCACTACGTTTTTTTTTAATAACCAGAGCTCCGGATCAGTTTACATGCAATTTAACTTGTTTTGAGTCCGAAAGTTAACGTTCAGACAAATTCTCCAGTGACTCCAAAATGTGAAATTTTTGGACCTCCATAAAATTCGAATAAATAACTTCATGAAGAACAAAGACTTATTATTTTCTCATGCCTACTCGGCCAAAGTTTGCAAGCTGCTGAGCTGACATTTTGACAAATGTGCTATGCTCCCGATAAGGACTTTAATGTGAGAATCTCCTTTTAATGCAATACATATTTCTAATATTAATTATTTTGTAAGAAAGCGATGTATGACAAAATGGTAGCTTGCGGTTGTAACTTAGAAAAATTAAAAATTACAATAACTTATGGATGTAAGCGGTTTATAGTTATCAATGCTAAGTACAAATGTTAAAATTTTAGTACTGCGTTGTTATGAACTTAATTTAAATTTAACTTAAATTTGGGAGTTTTGTCATTATTTAAATTTTTTTTCGCATTTGTTAGTTTTGAGCCAAACTTTTGTAAGTTAATGATTCGTCTCGACGAGAGGAATCGGAAAAGTTAAAATAATTTACTTTTACCCAAATATTTTGAGAAATAACTACTTTTTATCGCAAAAAGTGACCTACAAAAGTTTGGCGCAAAACAAAAAAATGCGAAAAAAATTAAAATAAGGACAAAACTCTGAGATTTAAGTTAAGTTTTAAGAGCATCTCCAACCCATCTCTCACTCTTTCTCCATTTTGAAGACTCAAAAAATTAAATTATATTCAAAAAGTAATTTTGGAGAATCAACAACTACAACCTAGTTCTCCATTTTTCACCTCCAAAACTCCCATAAATTCTTCCTCCATTTATTGTTCAATATTTTTTTTTTCTTATTTCAACTCATTATTCAAACCAATACAATGATATGATAGTGTAAAAGAAAAATATATATTATGAGTTCAAGTGGTTTGAGTTTACATTTGATGTTATTTCAAAATGCATTTACATATACTTAATATTAGACTCATTTTGAAGGTATTATTATTATCTTTCAAATAATACCAATTTTGTAGAAAAATGATGTGCAATGTAAAAGTTACATGTAATTGATGAAATTCTAGCAAAAAAGTAAATAGAATATTATAGTAAGGGGAGAAATGGAGATGGGTCTCCATTTGAGAGGTAATTATCTAAATATAGAGAATGAGAATTGAGTCTCCCAAATGAAGATGGGTTAGAGGGCATGAATTCTCCAAAATGAAATTTTATTGTCCAAATAGAGATGGGTTGGAGATCTCTAAGAGTGGAACAGTTCTACTCACACATACTACTTTTACACATACATTGTACAGATTTTTTGTTGGGCCCATTATGGGGTCCCACAAAATGATCCAAGTCGTTCCATTAATTTTAAAATATTTTTTAAGGAACTTCGTAAAAAATCAACTCAATCGGATACATGTAAGTGTTTGAACCAATCTTACAACTTTTCATTCTCCGGAATTCTGAATGAAAAGTTGTAAGATTGGTTCAAACATTTACATATATCTTATTAAGCTGGATTTTTACGAGATTCATTAAAAAAACATTTTAAAATTAATGAACGGCTCGCATCATTTTGTGGGACTCACAAAAAATCTATGCAATATATGTGTAGAAATAGTATGTGTCGGAAGTGTTTTCCCTTAGAATGCAACCTACTTGTAGTACATTGTTTTATTGAGAGAGAGAGAGAGCGCACAACTGCCGCCATCAGGGAGGTCAGAGCAATGTAGTATGACAAACTCGTAGCAGCCGTAACTTGTGGTTGGAATAGAAAACTAGTTTACGATAATTTACGTAAGATATTTATCCAAACCCCCATAGTTAAGGAAAGTGTTTGACTATTTTTTCGGTTTCGACGTTTAGGCTCCGTTTCGCTGGGTAGGGTCGGAGCTAGAAATTTTATCACGCAGGGGCGATCATACATGTGAGAAAAAAAATATAAATACACGTGCATAATTGCATAAATACATTAAAACTCAAAATAGCATAAATACATAAATCAGTTTAACTAATGTGATCAATCTTGATGTATGTGTTTTGTTTTTCTTTATTGTTTATCTTCTTTTTTTCATCTATCACAACTGGACGAATTCGGTACATGAACTTTTATGTTACTTGATTTTATCAGTCAAGAAGCAAAGAATTAGGAGAAGTCTAGAACAACAATTGGGAAAAGACATATCTACAACTTAAATTTCACCAAAATTACTTAGAGTTTCCAAAATCTCTTCTCCTCTGTCTTTATTTTCTCGAAATTGCCTTTGAAGTTTTAACAATTGGGGATGTTTGTGCCAAGAGAGAGAGAGAGAGAGAGAGAAGAGGGATTTGGTGTGCCATTGAGATTTTAGGGCAAAAAGAAATAAAACTGTAAAATACTAAACCCATCTAATGAAATGTGGAAGTTTATTACTTGAATATTCATAATATTAACCCTATAGTTTTATTTTTTGTTATATTTTAGTCCTTAGCCTTTAGTAATTAATGTTGGTAATCTCGTAGTTCAAAGGTTACAATTATTATTATTTTTTTCAAAATTCTACATAGGGACGAACCTATATACTTTCATAGAATTTTTTTTTAATACATATAATAGTAGTGTTTCTTTTTCTTTTTGTAGGGGCGACCGCCCCTACTGACCCCTTCCTGGCTCAATCCCCGCACTAAGGTACTTCTTGTTTAGGTACTTATTTTTCGCTTTATGAGATAGGTCATTCTTTCAGCCGTAAAGGTTTTGAATGAAAATTTGTATCTCCACTGATTCAGTAAAACTGAATTTCATATAAGTTTGAGTATTGCAATGTTAGATTTTAAGGTTTTGCTGAAATTTTGATTCTGAGTAAAGAAACAAGAGCAAAATTTTAAGCAATTTTTTTATTTGTTATGAAACACTCTAAACCCAAAAAAAAAAATCTAAAAACAATTTAAATAAAATCTTCGTTAATAACATGGTTTAAATTTGAGAAGGAGAAAATTCGCTTGTAAAATTTGAGTGAACATTAAAATCTCTCTTATTTGAGTACAAATCCGAATAAAACTCAATTAATTTGAGTCAAGAAGCAAAATGTGATTTAAGAAACTTTTACTTAATTTTTTAGTTTATGCAAAAACAAGGTAAGGGCCGAAGATACTCTACCCTGCTCCTCCCTATAAAAACAAGGGATGATTTCTCTCACTCCTCTGTTTTTATTCAGGTAAATTTACTACATCATCTCCTCATATGTGAAAAGGTGGACTAGTGAAAGGGAAAAATAATAATTTCACATGAATAAATAAAAAAACGAGTCGAAAGGGTAAATAAGAAAAAAGTTATAATAATACATGAAATCTGCACGATGTGAAATAGCGTTACAAATAACCGTTGTATTAAATTTTTTATTGTAATTTGTAAATAAGGAATTATAAAAATCACTTTCCTAAAACAAACACGCAAGCAAATCGGAGTCCAGGTTGGAGTTGAAGCGGGAACATTCGTCATCAGTTGCGCTACTTACACAGATTTTGTTGCACAAGTTTGTGTTGTTAAAAAAAATACTTTACCTGTTTGGAACCCAAAGAAAAGACAGGAAAGGAAAAGAAAAAGGAAGAAAAATGGGAGGACAAATTTATTATTTACTGAATTTCAAAATTTTATTTTCTTCTCTCTTTCTCTTCCAACTAAACAATAAAAGAGATTTTCTTTTTAGTTTTTTCGTTCTTTTTCATAAAGACTAGTGTTACAGGTACCGACGATTTCAGCACACACACACACACACACACACACACACATATATATATATATACACACACGAAAAAAGAGTGCTTGGATCAAGCACTCTACACATCTTGGCTGTTGATTCTCACGTGGGCCCTCTCATTTTTTTTTTATAAAATTTTTGGACGGCTCGAATCGACCGTCCGGTGGCCAGAGACAGCCCAGCGCGACCGTCCCTACGATTTCGGTACCGACCCCGTCGGTACCAATATCATTTTCATTCCATAAATTACAAACAGAGCATAAAATTAAAGAACAGCTAGGATTATTTAGGTAAGAGTAGTAAGACCAAAAGTGGGTTTCACAAATTTTTTTTTTTTTGCACAAATCTGTGCAAAGAGTATATGTATCAGTGTTCCAAAAGTGGGTTTCACAAATTTTTTTTTTTTTTGCACAAATCTGTGCAAAGAGTATATGTATCAGTGTTCCAAAAGTGGGTTTCACAAAAGTTTTTTTTGTGCACAAATCTGTGCAAAGAGTATGTATATTAGTGTTTCTAGAGCCCTACTACACACACAGCAATCTGTGTAAAGATTGTGCATAGATTTCATTATGGGACCCACCACGGATTCTATACAAATAATCCGAGTCATTCATTAAATGTAAAACAAGTTTTTGAAGGTTCCCGTAAAAAAATAGCACAATTCGATATCTATAGATGCTCTATCCAATCGTCTAGTTTTTCATTATTCTTAAATCTAAATGTAAAGTTCGACAATTGAATCGAGCATTTATAGTTATCGGATTGAGCTGATTTTTTGCGAAAACCCTTAAAAAAATATTTATTTAATGAACGACTTTGATCATTTATGTGGGACCCGTGGTGCATCCCACATTAAAATCTGCGCACAATTTATGCACAGATTGTCTGTGTGTGTAGACTTTCTAGTGTTTTTATTCACAGAAATGCTATGGGTATACCCCTTGGGTACACCATATATACATCAGCTGACGTGAATAGCTAACTGAAATTAACTAATAGGCTCCAACCCCAAAAATTTGCAATTCAAAATTTCACTCCAATACTGCCAGAGAAATAGGAGAAAAAGTAAATCCAGAACCAGACTTTTTCTCTCCACACCCTCCCTTCCCCTAAAACCAGCCCTCAACTCCTCCATTGCCATTTCCAGCTACCACCACCAATGGAACCCCAAACATCTCTCTCTCTCTCTCTCTCTCTCTCTCTCTCTCTCTCCTTCCTTCCATTTCCAAAAACTAGACTTCAACTCCCACCACCAACACCATTTCTATCGATCACCACCGACGCATGTATCACGCCCCGCCCCGAACTGACACCCGGAGTGGGCCCGAACCGACACAGTCACATGGCATTCCACCCAAAAGACAAACAACTATATGACAACCAAATAAGAACTAGAGTAAAACCCCAGCGGAAGACTTAACATTAATAATAAACAAGGTGTCTACGATAATTACAAACTTGCATTGTACAAACGACACCCAACATATTTACAAACTCGTAGTCAAAAAGTACTTGACAATATTAGTCACAAAATGAGTTTAGCAAAAATAGGAGTTTAACCCAATACAACCAACTCGACCAAAAACACCAACACTCGATACTAATCCAAGTGTCCCCAAAACGTTGATTGATAGTGGACCAACTCTACGACCACTTGTGACTTGACAATCCAAAAAGGAAAATCAAAGTGTGTGAGATATAGAATACATTCAATAATATACTACAATACCCGAAGGAGCATCTTAATTGAATGTAGTTCATGCAAACTCAACATGTGCACTCAAATGAATAACACACACATATAATCAGAACACATGTGGTGGCACGTCTGCCGCAATCCCATATACCCCAGGAGTGGTGTCCCACACCCATGCTCCCAACCACCGGTAATTAGGCGGCATGGCTTATGACATGGTGTGCTTCACACACAGACCTTCGGCGGTATAATCAACATCTAACAAGAATGCATATCATTAGCTAAACCTAAAATAGCATGATACACAAACACCATCATGCAATATCCCATTGAACATATCCATATCAAACACACTTCCCTTCGTATCGAACGAAGTATGCCAAACTAAGGTTTCAGCACCTCCCGAAAAATCGGCTTTTTACCTAACCACAAGTTAACTCATATTAGTTACGAATTCAATGAATACTCGGCACAAAGTTACAAAGATAACAAGAAACTAAACGATGTCTATCGAATACAAATATGTCCATATCAACACCCAGAAGTGTCTCAAAACAAGCATAAAGTTCAAATATAAAATAACTCTTGAAATCGGTTTGAAAATTTATGATCAACTTGTCTTATCTTGGTCATAACTTCTTATTGGCCTAGAGCTAGCTCTTGAAACCACCACCAATGGAAAGTACACTTCCGGTGCACAAATTTTGATATATACTTTGCCCAAAACGGAGTCCGGATGAAAAAGATATAATTGTCTGAAGTTCTGCAACAATTCCTGAAAAGTTACCCGAGAGGTACAGGTACCACAAAAACACGGTACAGATACCCACCAAAAATCAACCCAAATGTTTCAGTTCTGATATGCTGATAGAGGTACCACCAAAAAGTGGAACAAGTACCAACTGGGTTTTTCAGCGAAAATCCAGCACGATTTCCTTCCAATTCCCAACCTTTTCCTTTACTCAAATCACATCTAAAACATCTCAAACTACACCAAATCATGCTTTAACTCATGTATATCAAAGAGTTACTTAAGAATATCAAACCCCATGAATCAAAGAAGCTTAAAATACAACTCAAGAGATTCAAGTGGTATTCTTCTTATACCCAAATCAACTTGCATCATCTAATTAAGGCATAAACCCAACTATTAAAGCATGAAATTAGGCTTACCCAATCATGAAATCTAACAATTAAAACATGGAATTACCTAGATGATCAACAATCTAGACAACCAAGAACCTCCAAACTCTCCTCTTCTTCTTTCTATTCCTCTTCTCTCTCTCTCTCTCCATACGTTAGAAACAAAAGATGAAATAGGGAAAGAAATATCTCCCAAAATATTCCCCAAGATATTTGACAAAGGCCTAAGGAAAAATTATCCAACGCAAGTGAAACCACATACTCACTTATGCTCCACCCTTTAGTCACACACAAGACTCTCAAACTTCTAATATGAACAAATCAACCCCAAAAACATACAATTCAATTAAAAGATGAATTAAATACTTTAATATCCGGGACGGGTATTACAGCCCGACCACCATCGCCAATGCCACCCTTTTCTCTGTGACTCCTATATCTCTCTACCTACAAAATCGAATCTGATTGTGACTCTCTCTATACAAAATCAAATGAAACTTGAAGAAACTCGAAGGTCAAGATCTTGAATCTAGAAGGCTTAACCCAAAACTCGTGGATCATTCATTTTCCCATACTAATCTTTCCTGTTTTACTCTTTCTTCCATATCTCTAAACAATTATTTCGTTTCATTAATATGGGGTGGTCTTTGGAAAGAAAAAAAAATAACTTTGATATTTAACTACTCACACACCAATGATTCAGAGCTAGCAAACACGTTAATTTTTGTTTACCTTTGATTTATCATATTAAGCATGGGAGGGAAGGAGGGATGGGGAGGGAGGGATGGGGAGAGGAGTTCGTCACAGGTGGTCGATGACTCGATCGGCGTCAATGGGAGTTCGTCACCGGTGATAAATGGGTTAGGGAAAAGTAGTGGGTTTACTTTTCTCTCATTTCCTAGGCGATTTTGGGATGAAAATTTGAAATGCAAATTTTGGGGTTCGGGTCCATTAGTTCCAGTTAGCTGTTCACGTCAACTGATGTACATATGGTGTATCCATAGCATTTCTGTTTTACTCGTCAGCATCTCTAACCAAGCTTTAAAACACAAAAATAGAAAATTATGGGGTGGTCTTTGGAAAGAAAAAAAAAACTTTGATATTAACTACTCACACACCAATGATTCAGGGCTAGCAAACACATTAATTTTGATTTACATTTGATTTATCATAATAAGCACGAGAGAGAGATGGGAGTTCGTCCCAGGTGGTCGATGACTCGATCGGCGTCAATGGGAGTTCGTCACCGGTGAGAAATGGGTTGGGGAAAGATCATGGGTAGTGAGTTAACTTTTCTCTCATTTCTTGGGCGGTTCTGGGATGAAAATTTGAAATGCAAATTTTGGGGTTGGAATCCATTGGTTCTAGTCAGCTGTTCACGTCAACTGGTGTACATATAGTGTACTCATAGCATTTCTGTTTTACTCGTCAGCATCTCCAACCAAGCTTTAAAACACAAAAATAGAAAAGGAAAGTGACATATTGAGAAGAAATTTTATAATTTATTCTATCTTTTTTGTATCTTATGAGAGAATATTAGAGGGAGCCATGGTATATCAGTGTTATTGGTGGAGACCAAATCTATAAAAAGTATCATGGGTCTCTTTAATATTTTTTTTATAAAATACAAAAAATAAAAAATAAAAAATAAAATTTCTCCTCGATAATATGTCACTTCCATTTTATATTTTGGGCGCTGCTATTCGCAACCCTTTATTTTCTTCTATAGTCACTATATTTGGGTAAATGGTTGTTGAAAATCATAAATAACATTTTGGTAAATTGCTGTTGAAAACAAGTTTATATTTCGGTAACTACATGTCGAAAATATGTTCAATTTTCAGTAAACAACTGCCGAACATACATTTTCGATAAATAGCTGTTGAAAAAAATATTATATTTTAGTAATTAGATGCCGAAAATATATTTTAATTTCGGTAACTAACTGTCTAGTATAATTAAAAAATTTTAACGGGTTACGAAAGAAAATAGAGGGCTGCGAATAGCGGACCATGTATTTTTGTGTTTGAGAGGTTTATCGGAGATACTCTCATGTGACGAACCTCACTCTTCCATTCGCTCCAGACATGGGGAAGCAGCAAGAGCAAGCCAGAAACCTCATCCTCACGCAAAAGAAGAACAAGACGACCAGACTCCGACCCAGCGCCCGCATCCGAGACCGACTCGGACAGCCGGGACTCGCCTTCGCAGCGGAGTCGCAGCCGACGGCACCTCGATTCCGATGATTCTGAGGACAGCGACGATGGAAGGTGGAGGAAGAGAACGTCTTCGAAGTTTTTTAGGATTCAATTTGCTTCTTTTTTTCAATTGCTTCTTTTTTATTGTTTGGTTTTTAGGTGAAGTTTGGTGCTTTTTTTAGGCACTTTATTAAAGTCGCGAAGAAATTGAAGGCGGGTGTCTGGTTATTCAAACGATTCCAACCCCTTTGGCGATTCTAATCTCAACGAAAAGTAAGTCATTTTACTTCCGTTATTTGCGTCCGTATAATCATTAAATAGGGCTGCAAACGAAGCTTGCGAGTAGCTCGTGGCTCGGCTTGGCTCGATTCAGTTGAGTACACGCCCGAGCTTGGGTTTTATGCTCGTTACTAAACGAGTTGAGTTCGACACTCAAATGCTCGGCTCGTTTAAAGAGGCTTGTTAGGTAAAGAGGCTTGTTAGGTAAATTAGCCAGCTTGTCAAGCTCGAGTTTTAGGCTCGTTAAGTAAACGAGTTGACCTCGAACACGATGAAGCTCGGCTCGGCTCGTTTGCACCCTATAGTATTATGCGTCTGTATTCTATAGCCCTATGTGTACCGATATACGGAAACCATGTAATGATAAGGAAGTGCGTAATACCTATTAATGTTGAAGATTGAAGGGCGTGGATTTTAATTTGAAGAGAGAATTTATGCTTGTTAGGTAAATTAGCCAGGCTCAGCTTGTCAAGCTCGAGTTTTAGGCTCGTTAAGTAAACGAGTCGACCTCGAACACGATGAAGCTCGGCTCGGCTCGTTTGTATCCCTATAGTATTATGCGTCTATATTCTATAGCCCTATGTGTACCGATATACAGAAACCATGTAATGACAAGGAAGTGCTTAATACCTATTAATGTTGAAGATTGAAGGGCGTGGATTTTAATTTGAAGAGAGAATTTATGCTTTATGGAGTCGATTGTAGTTTTCTTTTCTTCTGCTCGGCGAGAGTTCTCAATTCTGCTGTAGATTTAAGTTGATGCTGCTGGAAACATATGGTTTGACTGACTTGCGAGACAATATTTGTATTCATAATGACTCAAACCCGAGCATAAAATCTTGCACTGGAGTTCTTATATTATGATTTTAAGTTTTAGTTGATCTGGCCCATCTGGCTGACTGATTCTCAAACTACTACCAAGGGTACTTATGTGAAACCTCCTTGCCTATTTTGGTAAGGAAAGAGTTTGGTATTTCAGGGATCAATAGACGTGGGCTTGTTTAGGCAGCATGTGTCTATAAAGTACAGCAAGGAGTGAGAGTGGCATACCTGCTTTATAAGTAGCACTAGACACATGGAAAAGTAAAAAGAAACATAGTTTGAAGTTGGATTTGTGGGTGCTTTTACCCTTCAGCCGCATTGGAATTTGGAAACACGATCACCCTGGTTGATTTAGATGCTAGAGGTTTAGTAGTAGATGCTAGAAAATCTCCCAAGTCACAAGATAGGAACCATAATTTATGACAACCGAGAGCTATAAAAGCTCAGATTTGTTTAGATGGTTGCGTTCTGAGGTAATTCGAGGTAAAATTATAGGGTTGGTCTAATGTTTACGAGAAGAAGAAAATATATTTGGTTCCGTACTTTAATGGCTTATTGCTTCTCCATTGGGCTTCTATTTGGCTTGCCCTCACTATACCTAGCAGCTAGCATGAAGTTTCAAAATTTAGTGCTCCAATGCTATGCTATTTGGGGCGCCATTTGTACCTATAGGCTATAGAAAATCTTGGTGCCAAGTGTAGCTCAAGATTACTAGGTAAAAGTCGTCAAGAGTATTTCTGTGTGTGTGTGTGTCTCTCTCTCTCTCTGGGCGCCCCAAATAGCATCATTAATTTTCTTTGCGTGAAAAGTTTAGACTGAATGGCATCACTCCATGGAATAACAATCCTATAGCATGATAATTCGATACGATTGGTTTGGTTTAGTTTGTATGTTATAGCAATAGCTAGCCAAATGGCATGTCAACAATTGGAGATGCATAATCATAATATTGAAATAAGAAAGGAGGAAAAGCAGATGAAAGCG
Source organism: Rhododendron ovatum (assembly GCA_019656835.1). Lineage (NCBI taxonomy): Eukaryota > Viridiplantae > Streptophyta > Magnoliopsida > Ericales > Ericaceae > Rhododendron > Rhododendron ovatum. The sequence goes on along the minus strand of CM033791.1, from coordinate 12,741,726 downwards.
ATAGAAGCCACTCCTAGAAGGCCTTAAGTTTCACCCTTACCCTTTGGTTGCTTGATGCGATCCAAGGAAGTCATAACTTGCTGAAAAGCTCTGTTGAAGTTGTGACAGAGAGTTTTGTGTCCCTATTTCACCAATTAGCAATCCTAACCCAGTAGGTTAAATTTCAAACTAAAATATTATGGAGTACGACTTTGGTTACTACTTGCTAAATTTGCTAACCCTTTAGCATAGGTAAAGACTCAATGACACAAGTGACACAACTAAATATTCCTGGATGATAATAGAACACGTGCCAAACCCCCCTTCATCCAATATCGGTAAAAAACTTAGGATATTCTTCACAGTATTTCAAATGGCAGGTTAACCCATGAACAAGGAAATAAACTATTTGCTGTACTTTTTTTTTTGATTAAGTGCAAGACTAGTATTAAGTCAAACAAACAGAATACATAGTTAGGAGATAAGAAAGCCCCAAACAACACAACATCACCAGCTAAACAACACTATACAGCATGTATCCTAATTCCTAAGTACCAAACAATAACGAATGCCTCGAGATCCTTTCAAATAGCCCCCATTTTGAGCAGAAGGCTTTATTGATCTGAAATGGCTTCATCATTCCTCTGGAGCTCAAAAAACCCCTAACTTCCTCTACAATTCTGAGATACAACTGAGCTGTATCTGTAGCTTTGCCCAGTTTAAGTATTTGTCATTCTTTACTTTTCTGTATACATAAATTCTTGTATATTTACTTTGCTGAATGCATAAGCCTTGATTTGTAGAGTCCAAAATGAGTGGTATTTTCAGTTCACATTCCAGGAAAAAAAATAAAAGGTAAAGAAGAGAGGGAAGTCTGAAGTAAGTGTCCTTTCCACCTTACTGCCTTTGGAAATCCCAACTCCTTCCATCGGTTAACTTCCTGTCTGGTGATAGGATAATAAACAAGAGATAAAGTCATAAAGATGAGATATCGCTAAGATGTGTTCTTCTATTTTGATGAAATGATTGTTGAAAATATTGGGTTTGCAGATTTGTATGGCAAAAGAAGATTGAGAAGGAAATTTCTCAAGGTGTGCCACTTGACTTGTATTCAATGAAAGCTGAGAAGAAGAAGCAAAGAGAAAGGATGGTACGTACTATGTAGTCTCATGTCAATATGTTCTCTGCATATTGTTTTTGTGTTTTTCTACTTTTCTCGTTCTACACTTGGCCCTTAGTCCTTACATAGAGATACCTATATAAAATTGAGAACTGAAAAGGGTACAAATTGTGAAGAAAAAAATGACGTCAAAACGTTGTGATGGAAACATATGATCCCACAATGGGTTTTAAGTCATCTTCTTGGCTCACCTCGAAGTAAGTGGTTAAGCACGTGGGATGTCTGCGCAAGGTACACAGCCAATTATTTTACCCTCATAAGTTTAGCTTTGGCTTTGCTTTCGTTGTACTTCTATCCTGAAGGCTGAAGTTGCGGTACTGAGGCTTTCATGCCTTCTGAGTTTCCACCTTGACTTCCGAAACGTATGTGATATGGCCAAGTGTACATTCATAGTTCCATTTTTTAGAGAGACTTATTTATGGAGCCGCTGCAAAAGCTCTTTTCGGAGCTGAGCGATCGCAGCCGTCCGTTTCGGCAATCAACGGTTGAAATACGTTTTTAATCTTTGACCGATAATAAATATTTCTTACCGTTAATAGTTTATCTTTAATCCGGGTCGTCCAAACGGCCGAGATTGAGCTCCGTAAACACTTGTTTACATCTGCTCTGTAAACAATATTTTCTCTTCATTTTATAGGTGAGTTGAACCTGGGGTCATTAAAGTAGGTTTTGTGTATGCCTTTTAGTTTTCAAATTGTGTGTGCCCCTTGGCATCTCGTCTAATAGGGGCTTAGCTCTAAGAAAGGGCGAATAAATTTTATGTAGGCATGCCGTCTGCATACATGGAACTGTTTCTTTAGATTTTAGTTTGAAAATGATCATTGTCCTTAGTTATTCAATTATACTTAACTTTTGCCGAACTATGTTTACAAGTCCAATTTAATGGTGATTGGTAAAGTGCACTATATCGAGAAAGATGGTTTGTCAGGCAGGACTCTCGTGTCTCCATTTCTCTACCTCTGTCTGTTATGAAGTTCGATTTCTAGAGAACATTGATTAGGAAGTCCAGGGGTCCCATGAGTTTGAACAACCAGCAATAGTCATGTGTTTTGATTCAATAGTATAAAGAGGGTTGCTTGTGAATTAACTTACTAGTGGAGAGCTGGTTATTGGGTCATCTGGACTTGGTCTGTCGAAGAAATGGTCTGAGCTGGAGCCTTAGTTGGAGCGTGTTGATATTACACTCACTACTATTGGTTGACATGGTGTAGATCCCACCCATGCAATACATTTTGGTAAGGATGAGATTATTTTTTATGAGATTCGCACCATTTCAGTGGAATGAGGGTATTGTTTTCCCTCTATTTAGTGTGAACAAAATCAATCTCACCTTTATGCTATACTAATGGGCTGGCCTGTTGCAGCCCATAAAACAGCATTCCCGAGAGGCATTTCTGAAGTCTGTCTTGTAGCTCAGTTCTGGCCTGTTTCTTCAGAATTCGTATTGGGATCCGTCCATAGGCTTGTTAAGGTTAAGGGGGGAAAAAAAATTTGTGAAAGGACATTGAATCCATGCTACATACCAAAAACTTTACGAATTTTTTTACTTCTTACATTTTTTTACATGCCAATCAAATGCTGAAATAATTAAAATATGATTGATGGCTCAAACTTTATGATTCGGATCGTCTCTTAAGATACTCCAACATTCTTTTCTTGGTACCAACTTTTGAGTCTTTTTATAATAGGGATGCATATGAGTAATATTTGATAAGGAACTCTTTCGGTGTTTCCTAACATTTTAGGTTGGGTAGGCTCCCCAGTTGATTGGGATTGCTACGCTTATTCAATCCAACAAAATATGCAACTTTTTTTTTTTTTAATACTAGTTGATAATCAAAACTGCCAACCAAGACAAACTAATAAGAAGTAAAAAAAAAAGGGTAAAAAGATTTTGAAATGGTTTACTTTGGGCCGGCCCCGGGGTAAGCCCCGCAAGCCCTCGGGCTTGGGCAACCCCCGGGCCGGGGCAACCAAAAAAAAAAATTTAAGTTAGGTATAAATATAAAAAAGTTCTCATAATTTGCACAAACTAATTGCTTGGTTGGTTGATTGAGCGGCTACTACATGCTCTCAAGTCTCTAGTCGAGCCAAGTTCGATCCCTGGGAATTCATCGTCTTCCTTTATTTTCTCCATTTTCTACCTCTTTTTCTTTTCCTCTCCCCACAGCCCCACAATATTAGGAAAATAATATGTATTACTAAAAATACTTTGTTAAAATTTTTTGATTTAACAAACACAATTGTAGAGTAATGTATAAGTGATATGTTCTTACATTTGATTAAAGAAAAAGTCAAGCTAACACGGTTTTTTGTTTTTACTTGCTAACTACGGTTTTGCAAGAGAATTTAAGTAGTTTGGCTATGATTTCAATTGAGATTGAGGCGTCATTCCACCAAGAGCAGTTTTGGGCATTTGAAACTTTTTTTTTTAACTTTTTGAGACAGACTATTCTCCTCACATATATCAACTAAAGAGCCCAAAAGGCCGAATAACAAAAAATTAGAGGAACAGGCCCCGAGTTCTTAAATAAGTAGAGTACAATGACTGAATTGATAAATTTGCTTCAAAAAATGCAAGTTATTTTTTTTTGAATAGGATCGTGGGAATCATAAAGCGCTATAACCAAGGTTACATTGTGATGGTAATTTTTTTTGATGTTATTCAATCTAAAGGAACATTGAAACTTTGAATTTTTTTTTTTGTACTTGTATTTATTTAATAAAATTTTGTATGACTTAATAGTAAGTGGGCAACAAAGCATGAAATTGGGCTTGAGCAATCCAATTGTCGGGGTCAGCACTGGGTTTACTTTTTCATTTGTATACTAATGAATGTGATTGGTCGGGATGTTTCACTTATGAGCCATACTTGGGCTAAAGTATTGTTTATCTTGTTTTGAATGCCAATTTTACCCTGATGGTGAATCTACAGGAGTTTGGGTGAATAAACAGTAGTCTAAAGTGCAAAAGTTACCATTTTAGATAAATTCATTGTTCATGTAAATTACTAAGGCAGTGTTCGGCGACTTGCTACTGCAAAGTGTTCCAAACAAATCAATATGCATCTCACTCAAGGTAGCCCTAGCCCACATTTCAATTGGTTTGAGGTCTTAACAGGTATGAAGTCGTCTTCTTCTTCCTAATCTTTGGGCTTTTTAAAAAATATCCCCAATCTCTTTGTTGAGTTTTCTTATCTACTTGGTTTTTGTTTGATTTGGGTCATCTATGACTGTTTTTTTGGCACCACTAATTTCTTTCCCAAATCTTTTTTTTTGAACGGTGAAAAGTGAATACAAAGATCAAAGGGAGCAAGGAGAAGGGCAACAAGTGCCCATCCGAGACCCACAAAGAGAAAAATCCTAGAGACAAAGCCCATCACCTAAAAGGCCTTGAAGCCTAGATAAAGCAATACAATGCACAAGAGACGCAACCCAAACACCTAAAAAGGCATAAAGCCCAAGTACAAGGGATAAACCCAACAATTAAGCCCAAATCACATCCAAACTCTGAAACAGAAGATTGGTATCCGGACACGTAGCCGCCGTCGCAAAGCACCAAAGATTGCCGTGAACCAGCTAGCTGTATGTCGCCAATCCCAAAACGGTCGGGGCATTGCCAGCCACGTAAGAACCATGCTTGGAACACCACTTCACGTAACACCTGAAAACACCCAAAACAATCCAAAATCTAAAACCACAACCCAACATCACAACAACCCAAAACTGCCACCACCAAACCACCACCGGAAAAACCCAAACACGGCCGAAAGATCTGGATCTAGAGACAACAACAATTGCTGATGGCCTCCACCGCCAAGGAGAAGATGAAACTCCTCAAGACAGGTCAAGAACTGCTGTTGCATACCATCGCATCGTCGTCTCCCTATGAGCTCAGCGAAGACAACCAAAACCACTGACGGCCCATGAGGTTTCCCCTTAGCCGTTAGGCCTAAATCGAGAGCACCCAGCAGTAGGCAGTAGATCTTAGGTGGAAACAACGAGGTCCAAACCACCACCATTCCACCGATCATCACTCGCCGTTAAGCCAAACTGATATAGATCGAGGAAATATATCGATGGATGATCGGAAGAAAAAGGGTGAACAGAACAGTTCGGGAAAGGAGATTTCTTTCTTTCTTTCCCTAATTTAATGTGGTTTTTGTTACGAAATTTTTTTATTCTTTGAAAAATTTGATTGCACCAACCAAATTGAACTATTCCAACCAACTACCCACTGAAGAAAATGGTTACTCTTACTAGCCTGTCGGTTTTAGGGTAAGATACATATATATATATATACATATATATATATATATACGTATATATATATGGGGCCGGTTCTAGGGACAATATATTTGACAACATATATATATATATATATATGGGGCCGGTTCTAGGGACAATATATTTGACAACACTTTTGACAACACATTTTTCAGAGCCCCACGTGAATAATCAGAGCCGTTCAATTTGTTTAAAACATGTTTTTAAAGGTTCTCATAAAAAATCAACTCATTTAGATATCGACAAGGGCTTGATCGGCTCATTCAATTTTATCCTGTCAAATTTGACAAAAATCAATTAAATGAGCCAATCAAGCCCTTACTGATATCCAAATGAGTTGATTTTTTATGGGACCCCTTAAAAACATGTTTTAAATATATTGAATGACTCCGATCAATTGTATGAAGGTCCCACGTGGAATTTTGAAAAATGTGTTGTCAAAAGTGTTGTCAAATGTATTGTCCCTAGAACCGGCCCTATATAATGAGGGGCTTTCAAGTGAGGGATCCCTCATTTTACATTTTGTTAAAATGAGGGGTTTTCATTTCCCGATCAAATTTTGAAAATCTGAACCGTTCAATGTGTGCAGAACGTAATTTTAAGGGTCTCTGCCAGAAATCAGCAAAAAAAATGACCGGGAAGGGCGTCATCCGAGCAGTTTTTTTTTGAACAGTTCAATGAAAACTGCTCGGATGAAGCCCTTCCCGGTCATTTTTTTTGCTGATTTCTCGCGGGGACCCTTAAAATCACGTTTTGATCAGTTTGAGCGGCTCGGATCATCGAAATTCAATCGGAAAGGGGAGTCCCGCATTTTAATAAAATGAGGGATCCCTCACCGGAACCTAACTATATATATATATAAAGAAGATGGCTTAGATGGTTCAATATGAAAAGTTGCCAAAAAAAGAAAAGAAAAAGACTTAACCTATCCAATCTTCAAAACACAACTTTCACTCTAGGTACTTCACCTTCTTTCAGCCCCTTCATTTTACACCATCTGCACCTACTTGCGCATTTTTGGGGCAGATAGGTTGGCCGCATAAGCACTAGTTTTCTACCGCACGTGGCCCAAAGTCCAAATTATGTTCAGCCTTATAGTCAGCAGGAAATCCGAGATATTGTTCCTCCGTTTCATTTTCAAAGCTTCTGAATATTCCTCTTCACCGAACAATTCATCCCTCACACAATCCACACAAGCTTTAAATGCCATTTAGATCTCCTCTTCAACTTCAATCTCCACAAAGTGCATCCCATCATCACGATAGAGAGACGCATCAAAGCATGTGTTTGTGAGATCAACACCACAACTATTGCAGAAATTATTGCCCCAGATAACATTTATATTCATTATCTCAAAAACATCGTCCTACAAAATTAAAACAAGTTAATCTAGAATAGAAGTATACTTGAAAATATAACCAACTAGAGAGGAATCCAAAATTCCTGAGAAAAAAATTCTAATAGGACTCTCCAAATCAGCCAAAATCTTGTTGCAACACATTGCAGCCGCACCCTTACTTATAGTGGTTCTATAGTCAAATTTGTTTACAGAGCATTTGAAACGAGACCGAAGATGACCAATCAACATAGAATCAGAACAAAATCTTCCACCAACGACCACCATTTTGACATAAAAATCACCTATCATTGAGGTGGCAAAGAATTTCTTCAACAAAGAATGTAAATGGTCTATGTAAGCAGGACTTACTTCTTCACTCAAAGGAATGTCTATTTGGAACATAGCATGGAGAACAAAGAGAGAATCTAATTTGTAATTTGCATATGACAACACCAAATTTGTACAATTTGCCTCCAAAAACAGAACAAACTGGGAATTAGGTTTCAAGTAGGAGATGCTTTCAATTTTGTACCCTAAGGCTAAAGCCATAGGGTAATCGAGCAAGAAGCAGAGGAGGAATTCACATCGAAAAAATTCTGATAGAAATACTAGATTTTTGTCCAGAAGTGAAGTGGAAAGGAACTACAAGAAAACAAGTTTCAGCACAAAACTTCTTAACCTCTCTGAAAATTTCAAGTCTTTCCTCCATATTTTTACTGACTCCCCTGGAATACGACTTAAATTTCCAAAAATTTTGGTTTACCATCAAATTTTTAAGGCAAGAAGTTTGAATCAAGCAAACAACCGATATAACATTTCCATCATAATAGATTCCAACATATTCAACATTTGAAGCCAGACTTTCCTGCAATAATTTATACCAAGATAATACATAAATAAACCGAATTTGGACTTTGGGCCACATGCGGTAGAGAACTCGTGCTTATGTGGCCAACCTATTTGCCCCAAATGCGCAAGTCGGTGCAGATGGTGTAAAATGAAGGGGCTGAAAGAACGTGAAGTATCGAGAGAAAGTTGTGTTTTGAAGATTGGATAGTTAACTCGAAGCCATGAATTGGTATTCTTATACCTTTGATTCTGTTTAGGGTTTTAAACTGGTGATTATATGCGATTAGGGTTTTAAATTCTTCTATTGCAGAAGATAATTTTGGATTTGCAATCTTTGACCCTAGAGTCTTCCTCGAGTCAAGATTTGGGTAGTTGTATCTCTGATATATCGCTGGAAACTCCAAGCCATGAACTGGTTTTCTTTTGCCATTATAGTTTAATGTACATGAAATTTTTTTGGGCGTTTATATAAGCATAATCTTGGTATAAATTATTGTAGGAAAGTCTCGGTTCAAATGCAAAATACGTTGGAATCTATTTTGATGGAAATGATATATATCAGTTGTTTGCTTGGTTTGATCTTCTTCCCCTCAAAATTGATGCTAAACCAGAATTTTTGGAAATTTAAGTTGTCGTATTTTGGGAAAGTCAGTAAAAATTTGGACGATAGACTTCAAATTTTCAGAGAGTTCTAGAAGTTCTGTGCTGAAACTTATTTTCTTGTAGTTCCTCTCCACTTCACTCCTGACCAAAAATCTAGCATCCTATCAGAATTTTTTCAATGTGGATTCCTCCACTGCTTCTTGCTCGATTATTCTATGGCTTTAGCCTTAGGGTACATAACTGAGAGCGTCTCCTACTTGAAACTTAATTTCCAGTTTGTTATTTTTTTAGAAGCAAATGAAACAAATTTGGTGTAGTCATATGCAAATTACAAATTTGATTCTTTCTCTGTCTCCATGCTGTGTTTCAAATAAACATTACCGAAGAAGTAAGTCCTACTTACATAGGTCATTTAGATTCTTTGTTGAAGAAATTCTTTGCCACCTCAATGATGGGTGATTTTTATGTCAAAATGGTGGTCATTGGTGGAAGATTTTGTTTTGATTCTATGTTGATTGGTCATCTTCGGTCTCGTTTCAAATGCTCTGTAAATGAATTTGACTATAGAACCAATATAAATAAGGGTGCGGCTGCAATGTGTTGCAGCAAGATTTTGGCTGATTTGGAGAGTCCTATCAGGTTTTTTTCTCAGGTATTTTGGATTCCTCTATAGTTGGTTATATTTTCAAGCATACTTCTATTCTAAATTAGCTTGTTTTAATTTTGTTGGATGGTGTTTTTGAGATAATGAATATAAATGTTATTCGGGGCGATAATTTCTGCAATAGTTGTGGTCTTGATCTCATAAACACATACTTTGATCCGTCTCTCTATTGTGATGATGGTATGCACTTTGTGGAGATTGAAGCTGAAGAAGAGATTCAAATGGCATTTAAAGCTTGCGTGGATTCTGTTAGGGATGAATTGTTCGGTGAGGAGGAATATTAAGAAACCTTTGAAAATGAAATGGAGGAACAATATCGTGGATTTCGTGCTAACTATAAGGATGAACATAATTTGGACTTTGGGACACGTCCGGTAGAAAATTGGTGCTTATGCGACCAATCGATCTGCCCCAAATGCACAAGTGACGGGTGCAAATGGTGTAAATTTAAGGGGTGAAGTGTCTTAGTGATCTTGCTAAGTGTCGTCATTCCAAATGTGGTTCTAAGTACTAAGTGGTTTTTGTATTTGACTCTTTTTAGATAGTTAAGTAGAGTAAATGAATGTCAGTGCTTTTGTAATTGTGGGGGCTTGAAAACTTCTTGGCCATTCTTCCCCTTTGTGCCGAACCGTGCGGGTGCTCGCCGAACCTGGAGAGGTTTCTGCCGAACCTAGGGAAAAGTTTGCTGAACCCAGGGAGGAGTTTGCCGAGCCCGGGGAGGGTTTTGCCGAGCCTGGAGAGGAGTTTGCCAAGCTTGGGGAGGGGTTTGCCGTGCTTGGTACTTGCAAACCGGAGGGTGGTGTACCTCCGAGAAGAAGCTCCGATGAGCAAGTTAGTGTATGGAGGACAAAGTGTATTTGTTCTTGGTAAGAGATGGAGAAGAAGAAGATCCCTCTACCTGGAGGGATAGTCCATTATTTATGGGCAAGGCTTGGAGTACTGAGCAAGTTAGGCGTGCGTCTAATTTGGAGATGATCTTCAGCTTTTAGAATCAGCACAAAATTAGGAAAAAACCAAAAGAGGAAAAGTATTGGTTAGTGGAGATTTGTTTGTAGGAGTTTAACACTTGCGTCATAGTCACCATGCTATTTGAGTTTAACTTTGACCTTTAAATGATTTGTTTGCAAACTCTTCCCTGGGTTCGGTAAACTCCTCTCTAGGCTCGACAAACTCCTCTCCAGGTTCGGCAAACCCCCCCCCCCCCCCCCCCCGGGTTTGGCAAACTCCTCCCTGGGTTCGGCACAAAGGGGAAGAAGGGTCAAGTAGTTTTCAGGCCCCCACAATTACAAAAGCACTGACCTCAGCCTAGGATTAACCACTAAACTTCATTTACTATACTTAACTATCTAAATAGAGTCAAGATACAGATTAATAGCCTAATTAACTAAGTAACTAAGGTGTCCACGTGTGTAGCTTTTAAGCTGAAATCTGGTGTCGCAACATCTTCTTTTGAAGTAATCACCTCCTTTGATTCTGTGGGGGGCTGAATCAACCAAGACCTTTTTGAACCTTTCTTCACACTGTTGAACCGTAGGGGGTTGACGTGGAGACCTTCACGCCTGCAAACCAAAGGGGGGTGTTCCTTCGGAAAGAAACTCCGACGAACAAGTCAGTATGCGTAGGAAGAAGAAGTTTAGTAAGAAAGTAGGTAAGAAAGAGAAGAGAGTGTTACTTCGTATATCTTCAGACCCTTGCCATAGAAGGGGTAACCTCCTATTTATAGGCGAAGACTTAGAATGTTAAGCAAGTCGGCTATGCTTCCCATTCGCGTCCCTACGCTATGATGACGTCACGTGTCAGAGTCATTTAATGAACGCCGCTTCTCGGGGACTGCAGAGTCACTTTAGTCAATGTCAGGGATGTCACATTAGTCTGAAACGTCACTTCAGGTATCGGGAAAGGCACCTCGCCTATCAATGGAAGGTTCTAGAATTTTTCCCCAACTACCACATCCATGAGCCACCTCCGAGAGGACGAGTCGACAAGCGGTTTCTGTCCCGCCGAACGTCAGGAATGTTTTCCGAATGAAGAAAGCTCCCTACCGAGCTTCATGACCCTCCAAAAGTCACTTCTCCTTGCCGAGGAACAGAATACCTTTCCGAGTGTTAAACGAGACAAACGTTCGGATACGTTGGAGAAGCTCGGCGAGGCAGAAGCTCGTCTGGCGCTCGGTGACCGTGGAGAGTATATTGTTGGGTCCTAACCTGACTTACAGACAAACTGAGACAACTGAAAGGTGAGTTGACCTTGTGATCCCTTTGCACCCTTTGAACCTTCGGATATTTTGGCCCACTACAGATTCCTTAACAATAAGTATTAGCCTTCTCATCCCCAGCCTCCCCATCCTTGTACATATAAGTTTACGTCTCCCCATCCCCATTCATATGGGCCTCCCAGTGGGCCTCGCAATCGGCCCCATATGGGCCATCGGCCTGGGACCTATCCGCCTTGGCGGCCTTAGGTGCGGATGGGGCAGGTAGGGGTAGGGGCTGGTTGAGGTAATGTACCTCAATATCGTATCCTTCATGTCTGCACACAGCGCAAGTATGCACCCTCCTGGCTTGTACGTCGTCCACTCGTGAATCATGACTACACTGTGCATGAAAAGTGTGCCCGCAAGTAGTAACTTCGATATAGGCGAAAGTGGTAGTGTGCAAAGGTAACAGTCATGGTCCAGGTCCATTGTTACCTACGGAGAAAAACGGATACAAATCTAAATGGTCCATCACTTGGGTGCCGTTTGAACAGATTCTCAAAGACGCTTATCTTAAATGACCCCTAATTGTGAAAAGTTATGTGAAAACAAAATATGATGTAGAGTCTATGAGATCCACCCAGATCTCCTAAATCACAAATCCTAAATCTCACACCCACTCGATGCAAAATGCAGTTCATATACAAAACAGATCCATGCAAAATGCAGTTCATATGCAAAACAGATCCATGCAAAATGCAGTTCATATGCAAAACAGATCGATGCAAAATGCAGTTCATATACAAAACAGATCACAGGAGAAACCAAGAAAACGCATCACTGGATAAACCATCCAGAACCAAAATGGGAAATCCTAAAGGATCCACCCAGATCTTGCGCATTGTAGGAAATCCTAAATCACATCCACAACGGACAAAGCATATTACACAAGCAAACACAAACAAAGCATATGAAAGGTGAAAAGAGAGTAGAACCCAAACAAAGCATTTTACTCACGAGGAACTGAAATTACATTACCTTCAACGGAACCGAGTTAGTGCGTGCAGAAGAAAACCCTAGCGGAACGAGGAAAGGAGAGATGCGGAGAGAGAGAGGGGATCATCTATTCTACTCTCCTTTTTTTTGATCACGTATTCAGTATTCTACTCTCCCTTCCCTAGTGAGCATTACTTTGCATAGTTGGAGATGTCACTTTGCCGGCTGTGCAGTGTTTTTGTTGATTGGTATCTTCCAGCCTTCTAGGCGTTCTTGAGAACAGCTAGGTTTGGCTTTTCAACAGCCTCTGTGTGTGTGTGTGTGTGTGTGTAGATGAGAGAGCTAGGCGTTCTTGAGAACAGCTAGGTTTCGCTTTTCAGCAGCCTCTCTCTGTGTGTGTAGATGAGAGAGTTACTAGCTTCTCAGTCAACCCTTTGGCAACACCCTGGAGAGGTGGTACAAAACTCAGGACAAGTTCTGTAACCATCAGTGGATAGCATCTACCGATGACTTACAAGTAAATCTACTAAACTTATCGAAGTTTACTTGTCTTTCACTATCAAGCCTCTTTGCTTGCTTTCTTGAATTGATTCAGCACTTGGATCTATATTTCCAAATTCCAATGTGTATGTTTATTAGTGGCGGCAATATTATATGGTAACTCTGGCTTACACTGTTTCTGTTCACATGTTAAACTAGTGTTAGAATTAAGGGTACTAGGGAAGAGCTGCAATGGATCCGGAGCCGGGACGGTGCTGGAGGACTGATGGCAAGAAGTGGTGCTGCTCAAGGGATGTGGTGGCTGGCCAAAAGTATTGCAAGCGCCACGTGGACCGTGGCCGCAACCGTTCAAGACAGCCTGGAGAGATCCCCAAACCCTCCATTCCTGGTGGCGGCAGTGGTGGTGGTGTCCTCAACCCGACCCTTCTTGCTTCCCAACTGGTGTCCGGCCCTACTCCCCATTCCATTGATGTCCTCTATCTCAATCAAAGGTATTGCTTCTTTCCTCCCCAATCAACATGATAGTCTTTAACTTTTTAATTTTTGGGGATTTTTATCAATTGTCAGTTGGAAACAAAAGGGAAATTGATGGTATGATCTTATAAGTCATACTATGGCCTCTGCTTACTTGAGCATCTTTTGTTTCTCATTTTTCCTATTGGGCTTTATTGGATGGGGTCTTGTGAGATTGTTTGATTCTTTTTTGGTAGGTTTGGGTACTGATATCTCCTTGCTAGGGCCCCATTTTAAAGTCAGGCCAAGCTATTTGGGATTTGGTATGAGAGCATCTGAACTGAAGTGATGCTTTCAAGGACCCTGTGAACATGGAATCCTTGTCTTCTGTGTGTTTACCATGCATTCCTGTTTGGCTTGTTGCATAAGCTGTTAACATTCTCAGATGTTAACTGCGGCTAGCATTTTAGCTAACCACTGCGGGCCACCCGGTATACTCTACGTTGGAACATATATTTGATATTTGCATTGCAACAAAACAGACATTGAGACTGCATTTAAAATTCAAGGCCGTTGCACGGTTTCTTTCAAAAGGTGTTGAACCTGCAACCTTTGGATTCATTCCATGGTTAGGAATAGAAAAAAAATTCCCAAAAATCATCACCAAACTTATATTTATGCATGTCTTCCAGAAAATGGATAAGAAACCTCTTTTGTTAACAGTAGATTCAAGCAACAGTGCAACTCTCAAACATCACTAACATTTGATTCCCTAGTGTGTACTAAGATGTTGCTACAGGGGACTACTGAGCTAGTGTATATATCCTGCACCTCGTTCTTTTATTTGATGTCACAAAATCATCAATGTCTCAAACTTATGAATTTCGATCTCCCAGTGCACAAAACGAAGAGGGACAAGTGCAGCAAAGAGAAAGAAAACCTAATTGGAGTAAGGATGAAGATGAAGCACTCTGTAAAGCATGGATAAGTATCTCAGAAGATCCAGCTACTTTGACGGATGATCAACTGAGAACAAAGTTTTGGGATCGAATTTTGGCCGAGTTCAATACTGTCTTGGGTTGGGAGACGGAAAGATAGAGCTCAGGTTTGATGAACCGCTGGTCGGTCATCCAATCCTGCGTTAACAAATACTCTGATTGTGTGTGTGCAATAGAGAGGAATCGGACCAGCCGCTATAATGTTGAAGAATCGGTAAGTTTCCTTTCGTAAACTATTCTACTCTTTATTTTTAAATTGTAGACTAATTGTATTTCTATTTGTTTCATTTTTGTTTTTGTAGATAGGGGCTGCAAACCAGTCGTATTATAATTCAGAAGGCCACCACTTTAAGTGGGATGGTTGTGGGTTACTCCTCAAAGACTCCCCAAAGTGGCTTAACTACAGAGGGAAACGAGTATCGAAAAAACAGAAAACTGCATACATGAACGTAGAAGGTTTCAATGTGGATCTTCATCAAACAATAGATTCCTCTATTCCAGCGACTACACTGAGTTTGAATGCAGGATCAGGAAGCCTCGACGATGAGAATTCACCATTTGTCAAAGAATCACATGAACTACCACAACCCTCTGGACGGAAACCGGCAGAGAACATTCGCTGAAAGAAGAATGTCAACGAGTTAGATGCCATAAAATCATTTGTTACAGAATTTCGCAACTTGAGAAAGGGGCAAAAGGAAATCGCTGAGCAAGAGATCACGATGTTGAATAAACGAGAAGAACTGAAAATTCAAGCCAAACTGGAGCTAGAGCGAATGAAGATCACAGTTACGCCGGATTATGAACAAATGAGATTGGAGCAAGAGATTATGATGACCGATCTGAATTTGGTTCCTACTGAAGAAGGAAAAGCTTGGATCATTGCAAAGCAAAAGGCAATTTTGGCACGTACTTCACAAGGTGCCTTGAGTGGCAGTGGGATTTAAACTGGTATGGTGTAGTAGATTGGTAGCATTTGTACTTCCTTCAATATCTGTGGTAGTATCTCTGTAATCAGATCCTCCAGGAAAGAGAAAACAAGAAACCCAATCAATGGTCCAGAACTCTTCCCTAGAATACCAAAACTCTTCCCGGGAAGAGTTACTTTAAATCTGGACCATTGATTAGGGTTACTGGACTTAGTGTCCTGGTTCATATCATATCTAGGCAATTGGGCACTTTTTACTCTTTCTGTGATGTTCATGTTCAGCTTTTTGATTGATGGTAGGAGTAATTTCTACTGTACTAGCTGGCAAACAGGCTCGTAGCTAGAAGTAAAGTAGATTGGTAATTAAGCAAACGCACCCTTAAAATATCTTTTGATCTTTTTATGGAGGACAAATACCTGATGCTTTATCAGAAGGGTATAACAACCACAGTTATCGTTCCCAATAGGATCGTATAACCAATTAGGATCATATAATCAATTTGGAGGTCTAGCTTCTGTAATTTGAACACCAAAATCTTGCGGAGCCAAACTGGCCGAAGGGTGTGCAAATACATTTGAGGTCACCTGCATTCCTGGCCTGCATGCCCATTGCTGCCCGTAATGCTTCACGACTGCCTCCTCATTACCAGGTTGAATAAATTCTGCCGTATCAGTAACTGCCACAGACCTTGGAGGATGTTCTTGTTTGTTTACCTGTGGAAAAGAGGCTTTTAGTTGTTGCGGAAGTACGTATGCAAGATGGCATGAGGTCACAAGTCCAACACCTCCAACACCATTTTACGTCAAGAAATATCGATGGCAAAAATTCTAGCCCTGGCTCACGCACAATTGAAAATGACAGTATGGCTGGATTACAATTTGCTGCCAAATTTGACCGTACGTCACTTTTGAAGCATGGGTTGGGGATGCTCTCTTTTTTATTTGTACTGATCTTTTGGGTTCAACTTGCCATCAAATCTTTTTCTATCCTGCCCTGTCGTTTCCGGATTTGCATAAACCCATATCTACTGATTTCATTTCTAAGAGGGAAAAAAAAGTCCAAAAAATTGTCTTATTGCCTATTTTGGCTAAATAAGCATATTGGTTTATTTTTTTGTTTAAGAATTCAAATTTTTATTGCATTTGTTAGTTTTTGTTGATTTTTTTTGTGAATTATTGTGTTGTCTTAACATATTTGTTGTCTTTATTCTAAAAAAATTTGGGTCTCAATCATAACTGTTTACTTTTTAGATTCTTGTCATAATGAAACAATAATTCACAAAAAAAAAACTTAATGACAAGAAAATAATTCAAATAACTTATTTAGCCAAACAACTGCGCTATTCACACAGATAGTGCACATATTTTTGTGTGGGTCCATGCTGGGTTCTACACAAACAATCCAACCCATTCATTAAATGCAAAATATTTAAAAATCAACTCAATCCAATACATATAGGTGTTCGATTCAACATTTAACTTTTTATTTGGATTTCAGGATAATAAAGTTACTGTAGATGATTGGATCGAGCGCACCTATAGTTATTGGATTGAGCTGATTTTTTATGAGAACCCTTGAAAAAATATTTTGCATTTAATGAACAGCTTGGATTATTTGTATGGAATCCGGAGTGGACCCCACATAAAAATCTGTGTGCAATCTGTGTATATAGTCTGTGTCAACAGACTTATTGAAAAGATAATTACCGCTGTATACTCCGTTTGAAACGTTAAACTGATCTCTCCTAAAGCCTTCCGCCTAGGGCTTATTCATTAGTGGGAACAGGTAAGGCCTTTCAACAGCTTACCCCCCCACCCCCGCTCTCGCTCTCTCTCTCTCTCTCAGTCAACCGAACGGCAATACTCCGACGAGGTATAGACCTCAAACTTGAATCTCTGAACACGGTGACGTATCGGCTGAATCAAATCGTACACCAGATTTATAATTTGCACCCGTATACATTTGTGTGTTCTATAAGGACGTGTCCGGAAACCGCAATTATTGCAGCGTTTGTTGTGTTCCTCATGCTTGGTGACTTATATGAATCGTCATTCACTTCATAGACAAATTAACTCTTGAAATCCATTGGCGGTTTGTGATCTTTCGCTGTATATCATATTATATATATGCTGGTGTTATATTGTTTTTGATAACTCAGGAGTCCGGGCCAGCTACGTGCGCTTTGACTAATCCTGAAAGCCCAGTCCTACTGCCCACTTGTGGAAAGCTCAATTAAAGCAGAAGCAAAGGTCAGTATGGACTGGCCCTAAAGGAGTTCATGGCAAGGTTTTGAACTTGAGACCTTACCTTAGGAGGGAGCAAACCCGTAAGTCCCCGGCTTTGACGAGCAGGCCAACCCCTTGGGGTTATGCTGGTGTTATATGTTTCTCAGGTGTCATTGCATTTTAACTTATTTTGGAATCAGTTCTATCAGTAGGGTCCTTTTTAGTTTTCGTTTTTTTATCTGGTCTGAAAATGAATACAATCATTAGCAAAAAGGGGATCAATTATTTTCATGTTCCAATGACCAAAAAATGCCTACCTATAATTCTCAGGTTTTTCAACCTTTTAGTTGTACTTAGGGTGCGAAGCGCAAAAGCAAAGGGCGTCGATTATGTGCAGTTAAATATTTTACATCCGGAGGCTTTTTATACCTTGAGATTTAATTGTTGAAGCTGATATAGGAATGGTGGATAGGATCAAAAGACTTAGGAATGTTGCCATGTCGGTTAGTGAACGTTTATGGTCTACCATACTTACAGCCTTCTACTTTCTTCCTTATTTTTGTAGCGGGGTTAGTATACACATGACAATTCACAATTCAAGATTGAAAGGTGATGCCATGTCATTGATGACCTCACAATGTCATTTCGGATGCTTTCCTGATACTTGAACTCCCCCACGATTCCAGCCTCCGACCTTCCTCGCTGATCTCTCAAGGTTAATTTGTTGTCCGATCTCTGAAAATCATTGTAGAGAAACTCGAAGAAGTTAAATCATTTTTTTAAAATCGTCCTCCACAAAAATATTTCACCAATTTTTGCCCCCCATCATATTCAAATTCTGGTTCTACCCCTGCTTGTAGTTGCACAGTAGAGGCTTTTTGCAATCTTTTTGTTCTCCATTTTGAATTTCCTTGTATTCATATTGGTGTGTAATCTCTGAACTTTGGAAATCTCAAAATAAAAGATGAAGCCATAGGTTTCTTTAAGCTATAGAATGGTGAGGTTCCGTATGGTGTTAAGTTGTTATTGTCAGCACACTGACCACAGATTCTAGGTGTATGTACGTGGATTAATTGGAGACCTATGTGTCAGCATGTGCTTTGAAGACTAAACATTGCAAGACCAAGCTTTTTGGTATGGTGAGGAGGCTAAATCTTGTGCAGAGTTCCTGTGATATAGTGGCCTTCTTTAGGGCAATATAGAGGTTCTTACATCTTAATGGCTTTCAATCGGGATAATGACCTTAATAAATAAATTTGAAAAAGTGGAACCAAAACCTTGAAGTTGGGGAAGCTTTGGCCATACCCCAAGAAATGGAGGGCAATTTATTAGGTTAGATAGAAGTATTGTGACAAAATGCTCACACAAATGCACTGGAGATGTGTATATTTGCTATCATGAAAGTCTACAATGATGCCCCATGTTTGCATTTGTATCTTTTAATCTTCTCAGTCACTTCTACCCTTCCCGAGCATATGATCTGCTTGTGCTGGCAGCTGGGCGCGCGCGCTCACATACACAAATACTTGTATTCTAATTAACATAATCTCTGCAGGAGCACACTGCATTTTTTTTGGCGATCTCCCTTGAATAAAAGTGCACAATATGGCTGCTTCAGAAGAGAACAGTGCGCTCTTTCCAATCTTCATCTTGACAATAATGGCTCTGCCATTGGTACCTTATACGATTCACAGGTTATGTCGTGCAGCCTCCAAAAAGACGAAGAGCATCCACTGCCCATGTGCAGTTTGTTTACGCTCTGGCAAGTACCGTAAATCCATATTTAAACGTGTAAGTTTCACATCCAACTCATTATTTGGCTTTGCATCTTTCTATTATTGTCTGTTTTTCTGGCTTTCATATTCTTTTGGGTTCTTATTCAGATATCAAACTTCTCAACGTATAGCAACTTAACGGTTGTGCTGCTTTGGATCGTCATGGTTGGCTTGGTTTACTACATAAAACATGTTAACCATGAGGTAATCAGGGTTTGCTGTCATAGCAAAGAACTTTAATCATGAATATTCTTTTTATTGGTCAATACTGTGATATTGAGGACTGAATATTGAAAGTTGGTTTTCCCTTAAAAAGAAAGTCTGTGGTGGTCATTCTGTAGTTAAAGTCATTATGCATCTATTACCTTCATAAGGCTTGGTTTGGTTTGATATACATGTGTACATCTATGTGCACTACTTGGAGTAAGAGAAAGAATAGTACATCTACGTATATACCTACATGTGTATGTATCCTTTTCTGGTAACATTGATTTTTCACTTTTTTTTTTCTATGCAAATGTTCTTCAATTATATGTTTAAGATCTAAGTGTTACTTATCAAAAAAAAAAAAAAAAATTGTTTAAGATCTAAGTGGTTCTAACAGTAATGTCACACATTTATCTAAAATCTATTCTTGGTTAATTTTCTCCCCGCTTAGGAAAAAAATTGTTGCTTGTCTTGTTATTCTTCAGGTCCAAGTGTTTGAGCCGTTCAGTATTCTTGGGTTAGAACCTGGAGCTTCAGATTCAGAAATAAGGAAGGCATTCCGGAAACTTTCCATCCTATACCATCCTGATAAAAATCCAGATCCAGGTTGAATGCTTTCTATATTAGCTTTTTCCCCTCAACTTGGCAAGAAATTTGATGCTTCTCAGCATTACCACATTCTTATTGAGTTCATTCTCCCTTTTTCTTAGAGGCCCACAAATATTTTGTGGAATACATATCGAAGGCTCATCAGGCTCTGACAGATCCAATATCACGGGAGAACTTTGAGAAATATGGACATCCAGATGGCAGGCAGGTAGTGTCAATGTTGAGGGGAGAAACTGTGCATTTTCCTTCAGTTTTCTTCTCTATTATGATAGTTGATTTAGAAGAGAGCTAACCTGAATCAGTTTCACCTTCTTGTTTGAGTTAGGGGCTTCAAATGGGAATAGCACTTCCTCAGTTTCTGCTGAACATTGATGGAGCATCCGGCGGCGTACTATTACTTGGGATTGTTGGAGTCTGTATTCTTTTGCCCTTGATTATGGCTGTTATATATTTGTCAAGGTCTTCAAAATATAGTGGAAATTACGTCATGCATCACACGGTGAAAACATATTACTACTTCATGAAGCCTTCCTTAGCCCCGAGGTATACTTTTGGGTTATTTTGTTGGTATTTGCAAGTTGTGACATAGTTTGAATCTTTTTTCTTTAAAAAGCCGACAATTATGATGTCATTATTGCATGTGTAGCGATAAGTCATCAGGAATGACATTGCCATTTAAAATGTTACTTGTATTTTAAATGTTCATTTTTTCCGTAATGTAGTCATGTAGCAACCGAATTCAGTTGAATCTATAACTCAACATTTATCTTTTTGTTGGTCAAATATTGCGTGTTACTTTTTCATTCCCTTATTCATGTGGTGAAGTACACCTTTATGACTTCACCAACTGTCAAGGAAGAGAAACTGCATTCCAACCCCCCCTCCCCTAAAGTGGCAATGGAGATGATCTTGATGGAATGGAGCCATTTATTTGTGCCAATGAGCATAATGCATGAATATTTTCCTTTCTGGGTTTTGTCCTAACATCACGTTTGTGGTACAGCAAAGTTATGGATGTTTTCATAAAGGCTGCTGAATACTTGGAGATTCCTGTTCGTCGGAGAGATGAGGAACCCCTTCAGAAGCTGTTTTTGTTGGTCAGGAGTGAGTTGAATTTGGACCTTAAAAACATAAAGCAAGAACAAGCCAAGTTTTGGAAGCAACACCCTCCCCTAGTAAAGGTTATATAAGCTTCCTTCTTGTGAGTTCATCAAGTAACATACGTTTTGGCTTATGCTCTACTTTTTTTTTGGGTACCATATGCTTTATCCTGTGCAGGCAGAATTGTTGATTCAAGCCCAATTGACACGTGAGTCAGGAGAATTATCTCCAGCTTTGCTACGTGATTTGAGGCACATGCTTGAACTTGCACCTCGCCTTCTTGAAGAACTAATGAAGGTACTAACACTACTGTGGGACGTTAGATCCAGTGTTTTTTGAAGTCTTGTATAGCTTATATAGAGTTGCTTCTGAAAAGTTTTCATCTGGTGTGAATTGTTGCTCAAGTTTCTTGCTCTTTAGGATGTGGGTTGATGAATATGTTTTGCAAAATGTAGCAGTGTAAAATTGTTTTTTTCTCGGAGGATTTTTCTGAAAGCCCGATTTATGCATCTAAAACTAGATAAATGCAATGTATATATTTATAATAAAAAAAAAACCAGAAGCTCTCACAGTAAAATGTTGTTGAATTTGTTTCGAGAGTTATGGTGTTCTATGTGCTGTCTTGTGCCTGATAGAATTTGTTTGCCTTCAACAAACAAGTAGTGATGACCCAGCAGTTACTGGTTGGTTGGAGAACCAGTTGCTGGATAAGTGCAAGATTTAAGGGGAAAAGGTACATACGATGTGGCTCAGTGAAGTACATTGACCGTAAATTCATATTGCTCTGTAGTTGGTTTCAATTACCAATTTTCCTGCTGGTAGAATTTTGAGCCGGGAATACGTGCTAATCCATGGTTTGTTCTCCAATAGGATAGCAGGTTTAAGGACACTGCATGTATACTCGTGTTTGAAATGTAATACTTGTGTTCATGTCTGTTTTCTCTTTTTCACTAGCATCTCCTTCAAGTTGACATAACTCATGGATACTTCATGCTTGCAGATGGCAATCATACCACACACTTCACAAGGACATGGATGGCTGAGGCCAGCAATCGGGGTGGTTGAGCTTTCTCAAAGTATTGTTCAGGTGTTTTACCAATGAAATCTTGTTCTGTTTATGGTATTAGGCGGGGAACTCCTTAAGTCTATTCGCTTTCCAGGGTTTCTCATTCTATTGTTTGCTGTCTTTCTTATTTGTTTTAGCAACAATTGTTTTACCGAAGACATTAAGTGTGTATCTGCACACTGGAATTCTTGTGTCTTATTTTTTCAGTCCAGTTTAAAATCTCTTCTTTGCTTCCCGAGGATTTGCTTTCCGCTGTGTTCGAATGATTGTATTGACATTCTCTTTTTAAGGAATTTGGAGCAATCATTTTGGACATTTCATATGGCTAGTCACTAGTTGTAACTCAAGGTTATATTAAATATCTTTGTTATTTTTGTTTGCGTTTTCTAGCATTTGTTTGCATATCAAGGAAAATTGAGAGGATTATTTTGTTCCATGTGGTGATTCCTACTAGATCCTTATGTTTGAACCAATTTACTCCCTGGATTATTCCACCAAATTATTTAGCCATTTTTTTTAATCCATTCCGGCAAACAGGTGTAGGGGGCCTACTATTTCAGTGGTATTCTGAAAGCAGCCACTTTGTACATGTATTGCCAAAGGTTATGTCTGTCTCCAATCCTCCCCCGTCCGTACCCCCAATGATTGGGAACTAGATGGGTTTTGTTATTGTTTCTGTTATCCATTTAGGCAAACCTTATAGTCATGACTGAGTTTAATCTGAATAAGTGCTGGGCCTAAATCTCATTCATTTAGGGTATAGTAACCCTTTATTTCTGAAAATTCTGGCCTCCTATGCGGTTGAAAATCTTTATATGCTTAAAAATTGGTAATTAAGGTTTCACTTTAGAATCTTTTTTACACTTCTTTAGTATTGAGAAGAATATGAGGTTCTTCTTGATTTTGACACTTAACAAATGCCTTTGATCTTGAAATTTTGCAATGCAGGCTGTTCCGCTCAGTGCACGAAAAGCATCTGGAGGGTCCACTGAAGGAGTTGCTCCCTTCCTACAGTTGCCACACTTCAGTGAGGCCGTTGTCAAGAAGATTGCGCGAAAGGTACAAATCATATTGCCCAGCAGGGAACTGTCGTGTAGTTAGTCTCACCAATTTGACAGCATTATTTTCCCTTCCCTCAATTGGTTGGCTCTTGGCATGTTGACCATGGCATCGATAGCCTGGTTTACTCACCATAGAGGAACACTCATCTCAGTCTTAATGCTGCTTTATTCTCTGAATAAAGAGTTTTTGGGTCTGAAGAATCTTCTGGAATCAAACTCGTGCAGTATATTTTGATAGAGTTAGGCGCTGGTTTGTTCAGATCTGTAAAAAGTTGCTCAAACAATTAGTTGGAAAACTGTATGGATGGTCCTAAGACATTTTATGTTGCAAGACTTGAGATTTTGTGGGATCATAGACTCATAGACTTTGGAGAAAAGGCAAAACTCTAATTCATATATGAAGTCAGCAAGCTCAGCAGGGGCGGAGCTGCTATTTGATGCCTATAACAGTGTTTGGGTCACTAAAATGGCAGAGTTCTTAATCTTTGTGGTGGTCTTTGAAACAGTGTTCTAATTTTTTGGGGGTTAACTGTAGAAACTATCGATAAAAACTAAACCCTAATGTAAGTTTTTTTTCCCAATTCAATGCTCCCTTCGCTCTTTTGCCATTAGTTTACGTTCGTACCCTCATTTTCTTCCCCCTCAATTGGCTGCCATCTTATCATTATGATGGACCTGAACGTGATCCGATCTTTTCAGTCTTCACCTTTTATTACTTGGCTTTCTATTAATGTTTGATTGTTCATTGTTGATACTTGGTGGTAAGTGTTTAGTTTTTCGTTATTTAATGCAGAAAGTGCGGTCATTTGAAGACCTTCGAGACATGACCCCACAGGGGCGTGCTGATCTCTTGACTCAGGTCGCCAGTTTCTCTCCTGCTGAATCCAAAGACGTAGAAACGGTCCTCAAAATGATGCCTACCATAACAATGGAAATCACATGTGAGACGGAGGGCGAAGAGGGAATCCAAGAAGGCGACAATGCAACTATGCAAGCCTGGGTCACACTCAAGCGCGGGAACGGCCTCACTGTGGCCCTTCCCCATGCTCCCTACTTCCCCTTCCAGAAGGAGGAAAACTACTGGCTCCTGCTAGCAGACCCCGTGTCCAATGAAGTGTGGGTGTCTCAGAAGATCAGCTTCACAGATGAGGCAACGGCCGTAACTGCCGCGTCGAAAGCCATTCAGGAGTCAAAAGAAGGGTCGGGGACCAATTTGAAGGAGATAAGTTTGGCGGTTAAGGCAGCGGTTGAGAAGGTGAAGGGCGGGTCCAGACTCGTGATGGGGAAATTCCGGGCTCCAGCTGAGGGGAATTACAACTTGACGTGTTACTGCTTGTGCGATTCTTGGATTGGATGTGATTTCAAGATGAGCATGAAGGTGAGGGTTTTGAAACAGAGCAGAGCGGGGATGAGGGGTGGAGCTGGGGTGGTTGTGGAGGAGGGACCAGTTGTGGAGGATGGGGTTGAAGAGGAAGAGGAGGAGGAAGAAGAGTATGATGATTATGAGAGTGAGTATAGCGAGGATGAAGAGGAGGTTAAGGATGTGAAGAAGAGCACAGGCGTTGTAGCTAATGGTCAAGATAGTGGTTCAGGCTCCGACCGGTCAGGTGGCGAGGAAGATTAAGACCATATTCTCCTGTCTTTTTGTTTTGTTTTGTTTTTTTGTTTTTGTTTTGCTTGCTTATGGTGATAATGAAATCATTTTTCACCGTGCTAATACGTAGTTACTCTTGCAATTACTGTACTTCCACAGTTATAGTTTACATGATTATGATATGCCCTGTTGAAGTCTACGCAGTACGCAGTGTCAAATTACAGTAGTTTATTTTTGACAATAGT
This sequence comes from Rhododendron ovatum, assembly GCA_019656835.1. NCBI lineage: Eukaryota > Viridiplantae > Streptophyta > Magnoliopsida > Ericales > Ericaceae > Rhododendron > Rhododendron ovatum. The sequence continues at coordinate 12,716,872 of CM033791.1, read as the reverse complement.
AATCTTGCAGTGGTTCACCATTTTTCCCTGAAAACCTTGTACGTTGCTGAAGATCCTCCTGAAACCCTTGTCCGCAGCTGAAGATGCTGTCTTCAGCAACAGTAGGGAAGACCGACTTGAGGTGACTCAGTTTTATATCGTGCTGCTTTTAGACTGCAGGTCATAACTTAAAACTGGAATGTGGAGCTTTGAAGAAGTAAATTACCAACAAAAGTTTGCAGAAACAGTTGAATAGAGAAGAAATTTTTTCGTATCAATTTTCATCTTCTGTTTTCTGGTGAACTGAGGCTGGACAAAGCCTATGGCGGTAATTACTGTAACGGCAAATAACAAAAAGATTCACAATGGCACATAATATTGTGCCTGAGTTTCTGGAAATAATCCATAATGATGGTTCTGAGTTTCTGCAAATAATCCCCTAATGATGGTCTGTCTTTTGTTATTGATGTATGTATTCTCTAATATACATGGAACAGAAGGCAAAACTTACAGCGGATCAAAAAAAAAAAAAAAAAAGAAGGCAAAACTTACCCTTAAAACCTGTATCCATTTCCCCAGAATTATTGTACCCCAAGGAACAATCAACAGTTCATGCTAGCAAAGCAACCAGTGTCACACATCCAGTTAACTCACTTGTGTCCCTTTTGGCTTCGAAGAAATTCGCTCCAGGAAGAGATTATTATGTCCTTCAATGGTAGCGGGAGCAAGTCCAAACCAGATTATGCCAATGGACCACAAAACTCTGGAGGCTATTTTGCTAAAATATCAGTATCGCGGACAATTTCCATGGACGGAAGCACAACTGCAGCCACTGCATTGTTCTCTAATCCGCCGCCCTCATCGATAATAAGCCTAAGGCCTTCAATGTGAAGCTTTGCATGGTGACCGCTTACCACAATGGTTGGATACTCGGTAAGTTCCTAATATTAACAAACACCACACATCTTAAATTATTTAAAGGGCCTTTTTGCCATCATTCATCAGGCTAATTTAAGTCATAGACTCAAAAAAGCCACTTGAACGATTGGGAAATACAAATGAATGTGGCTCAACCAGATCTGCTAGCTAGCATAGAAACTAACAATCTGTTTTCGGATTGTTTGCATTTTCCTTTTATTTGTTTCCCATTTTTTGTAATTCCATGTTTTGGAAGAAAACGAATTGATAAGTTCAAGAGAATGCACCGTTTTTTATCACTTCCATTTTTCTGCATTAACGGTTCTAAAAATTTCCAAAAACAGCATTACGAAAAATTCCGAAAAGTGGTTTGCCAAGGAAGCCTCTTTTTTTCCCCTGGAAACACAGAAAAGGAAAACTAATCCAATGAGAGAGAGAGAGAGAGAGAGAGAGAGAGAGAGATGGTCACCTCTGGGATATCCCATACGTTTTTCTTCCCACTGAGGGCCTCCACCTTAGGCACCCTGGTGTCCCTGGCTTTCAAGAATTTCAGCTGTTCTTCAACAGCTTTCCCTTTCTCCAAGCCAGCATGCACAGCAATCAGTTTACAGTGTTTGATTCCTTCCTCGGTTTCTAAACAGACATCATCCTGAAATGGGTAAGCATCAGTAAATTCCCATACCAATCCTAATATCTTTACGTATCCTCAAATCTACGAACAGTTGCTAATCACAATAACATTATGTGATTATCACTTCCGACGGGTACCCTTCCAATAATCAGCTACAAGATTTTACTTCAAAAAAAAAGAATAGCACGACATACAAAAGCCTGACCTCTTCATGGACCCAAACTAGATCAGCAAGAAACTTCTTGTGTTCATCAGGGAGTGCCCTTATCAAGTCTGGACTCAAAAATCACGGTTAAAATCCAAATCACCACAGCACTACTTAAACGAAGGCCAAAAACCCAAATTGAACTCCAAATCAATCAGAAGACGTCATTTGACAATGCAAATACTAAAATTGCATTTGGATCATGGATTTGTGGAGTTATTTATCAAGGCAAAGGAAAATGCTAGAATAACAACAGAAGTACAAACCACTACAATTAAGCACAAAAAGTCGAACCACCAAAAATCACTACTAAATAAAGAAAACCAGCATCAAACATGCAATAAAACTCTTATATTTTCGGGTAAGGTAATACAAAAACAAAGGGAGTATCCTTGAGAATCCCTCAAAACAACCAAGATTAAAACAGGAAAATAATACTCCAATGACGATTTCATATTGTTCTGATCTACTTCCAGACCTTCAGAATGGTTCTTTAGTTGAGCAAACCAAAGGGAATGGTAATTGTGTCAAGTCTGAAATCGGGCAGATTCATATTTTGTCACCTATTCCTCCAAACCAACTATGGATTTTGTGTTATACTATTTCTTCATAACTAGTTCTACATCTAGGTTTTTACACCATGCGATAGGTTCTACATCTGTTTCCCCTGTATGCTAGTCTAATTACATATATCTTTCACCAGACTTAGAAGACAAGTAGGTCTTTTCATAGGGTAATAATTAATCAATCAACAGAACACCATACCAGCAGAACCATGTTGCACCCCGTATGACTCGAATGTCGTGCCGGCATCGTAAACCGAACCCTTGTACTCAGTCCCCCTCACGGCATTAAACCTAACCCTAATCGTCCCAGCCCACCTCCTACCCTGCAAATGCATGTCCTCATACACCCCTTCCTCCTTAAACCACCCTTCTCTCTCCTCGCTCGCCGCGTACTCCTGCCACGTCTCCGAGAACCCCGACCCGTCGCGCGGCGGCGGGAGGACGCCGACGAAGGCTGCGAAGGCGAGGTCGTGGTTGCCGGAAAGGAAGACGTGGGTTTGGTTTGGGTACCTGGAGGGGAGGCCGACGAGGAAGTCGATGACGTGGCGAGTGTCAGGGCCCCGGTCGCAGTAGTCGCCCAGGAAGATGACGAGGGCGGTTTGGAAGTCCGGCGGGGGGATTAGGGTTTCGAGGTTCGACCAGAGGTTTCGGAGCTTGGTTATGTAGCCGTGGATGTCGCCGATGCAGCAGACGGTTCGGGGTTTCGGCGGGTGGTTTGATAGATCGTTATGGTTTTCCATCTCTCTCTCTCTCTCTCTCTCTCTTGCCTCTGCGATGATGAGTAAAAGTAGTTTTGTTTGGAATTGAGGGAAAGTGGTAGAAAATGCGGGAAACAAAATGAGAGTGAAATTGGGGGAAAATAGGTGGGAAATTTAATTATTTATAAAATTAGAATTCTTTATTTTCTCTACTCTTTTTCTTCAATCCAAACAATTTGAGGGAAGAAAAAACTTTCCTTTCTTTTCTCTCACTTTTCCTAAGTTCCCAACAGAGCAGTATGCCTAACTGGTGAGAGAAACTGAAAGATAGATTGGTAGTTGCCAATTTGCCATATGTACGGACACTAGATTTGGTGCACACACGTGTGCAATTTTACAAAGGCTTTCGCTAAACAAGGAAAGTGATTTATTTTTATTAAAAAAAATTACATTTATTTATTTTGTGTTGATTTTTAATAGAATTATTGTATCGTCGTGATAAGAAGAATTTTAAAAAAAATAACATTGAAACCCAAATTTTTTTAATAAAGACAAAAATTTGCTTATTGGGTTATTTTTGTCTTTATGCAAAAAATTTGGGTTTTGGTGTTAGTGACGACACAATAATTTACAAAAAAAATCGATGCAAAACTAAAAAATAAGGAAAATTTTGGAATAAGAACAATGAAATAAAGCACTTTACTTATTTAGCCAAAATAGGCCAAATTACAAATAAATTTCCATGGCTTAAAACCCACTTGTAGGAAAAACTATTCATGTGGTGCCCCCAAATTATTCTTCCGCCACACACAATGGTGGACTCAGGAATCTGACATAATAGGGGCACCAATTTTTTTTTAACCGTAATTTATGAGTTACAATTAAGCACATTCACACCAAAATAATTTCAGCATTCATGATGAAGAAACAATTTTGTATTTTAATAACCAGCTACTTGGATAAACTTGCGCACCTCAACTATATATTTAAAACAAAATTATCACATGTTCATCATCTATTTTCCTATTATTAACTCTACCGGTACAAGTTTCGGGGATCAAAAGTATACAAATGCAATGGGCAAGTTCATTTTGAGTACTACACAAATGATCAGAGACATTGGGAGAGCGGGGGGGAAACCTTGGTCCTGGCTGTGGGAGGATATGTCGGAGCAATGGTGTGGATTGTAAACGACGCTCGCAATGAAAGATTTTTGGTTTTTTTAGTGCCAGAATTTTGAAACAAAAAGATATACTTAGGGGAGTGGGGGAGACTAAAACACATACGCTCTTGTTCCCAAAGCCAACAACTTACCACTGCACCAAATGTTGCTTACATGCACATATTCGGCATATATAATACTCTTATATATACAAAATCAGGAATTTTTTTTTAATAAAAGGGCATGGGGGCATGTGATCCCATGTGCCCCAAGGTGTGTCCGCCCCTAACCACACATTTGATGGTGGAAACACATTTGTGTGGTTCCCAACACCAAATATGTGAAGCTCACATAAATGTATAAATGTATGGTAGAAAATAATTTGGAGCATGGAATAATTATTCCAATTATAGACATGGGTTTGTTTGAATTGGGTTTTGAAGAAGGTTTTTGCCTTTTTAGGTAACGAGTGGAGATAAATAGATAGAGAATAAGAATAATAATTGTACAAAAAATTCACAGGGACTGTGTGTGGAAAGAGGGGTTGAATTGTGAGAACCAAAAAGATCGCGATTTCGAGATCAACCCACCTCAATACCCTTAACCACCAAACCCCAACAAAACTCTTAATTTTTTTGAGTCTCATAATGGGCCCACAACAATGATCCCAACCGTTCATTTTGAAGTTGTCGGGAACAATAACATATGTTAAAACGATTAGCTAGACCGGTCATTAATAAATATATGAATAATTTTCTATTGGTATAGGACTTAAGTGTTTGCTCCATCTTACGATCTTAAGTTCGATTTTTCTTGCCAACAACTTTTGGGGCCACCTTACTACACGCACAAGTGTATGAAATAGTTGCGGGAGGGGCTGTAGGGATTACACCGAGGTGTGCACAAGCTGACCCAAGATCAGCTTTACAGACGAAGCAACGGCCGTAACTGCCGCGTGGAAAAGCCATTCAGGAATCAGGAGTCAAAGGAAGGGTCGGGGACCAATTTGAAGGAGATAAGTTTGGCGGTTAAGGCAGCGGTTGAGAAGGTGAAGGGCGGGTCCAGACTCGTGATGGGGAAATTCCGGGCCCGAGCTGAGGGGAATTACAACTTGACGTGTTACTGCTTGTGCGATTTTTGGATAGGGTGTGATTTGAAGATGAGCATGAAGGTGAGGGTTTTGAAACGGAGCAGAGCGGGGATGAGGGGTGGAGCTGGGGTGGTTGTGGAGGAGGGATCGGTTGTGGAGGATGGGGTTGAAGAGGAAGAAGAGGAGTATGATGATTATGAGAGTGAGTATAGTGAGGATGAAGAGGAGGTTAAGGATGTCAAGAAGAGCACAGACGTTGCAGCTAATGGTCAAGATAGTGGTTCAGGCTCCGACGGTTCAGGCGGCGAGGAAGATTAATATCATCTTCCCCTTTCTTTTGTTTTGTTTTTTTTGTTTTTGTTTTGCTTGCTTATGGTGATAATGAAAACAATTTTCACCGTGCGCATACACAGAATTACCATAGTTTATTTTGACAACAGTAGTAATATTGCAGTGATTCACCATTTTTTCAAGAAACCCTTGTCCGTTGCTGAAGATGCTGTCTTCAGCAACTGTAGGGAAGACTGACTCGAGGCGACTCGGTTTTATATCCTGCTGCTTTTAGATTGCAGGTCATAACTTAAAATTGGAATGTGGAGCTTTGAAGAAGTAAATTTTACCAATAAAAGTTTGCAGAAACAGTTGAATAGAGAAGTATTTTCGTATCAGTTTTCATCTTCTGTTTTCTGAAAAGTGAGAACATAAAAACAACTTGAGATATCGAAAAGTAGAGAAGCTTGAGATATGAGATTCAATTCTCCTGGCCGATGAAGTAAAAGCAAAAATCCCATGCTTGTATGGGTGGTGTAAATGCACCTCCAGGAGAGAGTCAGAGGGGGATCTTGCACAGAGATTTCACCGGAGAAAATATAAGCATGTGAATTCTGGTGAACTGAAGCTGGACAAAGCCTATGGCGTTAATTACTGTAACGACAAATAAGAAACAAAAAGATTACCAATGGCACATAATAGTGTGCCTGAGTTTCTGGAAATAATCCATAATGATGGTTCTGAGTTTCTGCAAATAATCCCTAATGATGTTCTGTCTTTTGTTATTGATGTATACATGGAACCAAAGGGCAAAACTTACCCTTAAAAACCCAGTATACATTTTCCCAGAATTATTGTACCCCAAGGAACAATCAACAGTTCATGCTAGCAAAGCAACCAGTGTCAAGTACTACAAAAATCAATTCGAGAGCACATCCATTTAACTCACTTGTGTCTCTTTTGGCTTCGAAGAAATTCACTCCAGGAATATTATTATGTCCTTCAATGGCAGCGGGAGCATGTCCAAACCAGATTACGCCAATGCGCCACTAAACTCTGGAGGCTGTTCTGCTAAAATATCAGTATCGCGGACTATTTTCATGGACGGGAGCACAACTGCAGCCACTGCATTGTTCTCAAATCCGCCACCCTCATCAATAATAAGCCTAAGGCCTTCAATGTGAAGCTTTGCATGGTGACCGCTTACCACAATGGTTGGATACTCAGTAAGTTCCTAATATTAACAAACACCACACATCTTAAATTATTTAAATGACCTTTTTCCCATCATTCATCGGGCTAATTTAAGTCATGGACTCATAGAAGCCACTTGAACGATTGGGAAATACAAATGAATGTGGCTCAACCAGATCTGCCAGCTAGCAGAAAAACTAACAATCTGTTTTCGTTGCATTTTCCTTGTATTTGTTTCCCAAATTTTGGAAGAAAACGATTTGAAAAGTGCAAGAGAATGCATCGTACTTTATCACTTTCATTTTTCTGCATTAACGGTTCTAAAAACTCCAAAAACAGCATCACGGGAAATTCTGAAAAGTGGTTTGCCATGGAAGCCTCTCTCTTTTTTGGAAACACAGAAAAGGAAACAAATCCAACTAGAATGAGAAAGATGGTCACCTCTGGGATATCCCATACGCTTTTCCTCCCACCGAGGGCCTCCACCTTAGGCACCCTGGTGTCCCTGGCTTTCAAGAATTTCAGCTGTTCTTCAACAGGTTTCCCTTTCTCCAAGCCAGCATGCACAGCAATCAGTTTACAGTGTTTGATTCCTTCCTCGGTTTCTAAACAGACATCATCCTGAAATCGGTAAGCATCAGTAAACTCCCATACCAATCTTAATACCTTAATTTACAAATCCTCAAATCTACGAACAAGTTGCTAATCACCATAACATTGTGTGATTATTACGTCCAAGTTCTGACGGGTACACTTCGAATAATCAGCTACAAGATTTACTACAAAAAATAAGAATAGCACAACATACAAAAGCCTGACCTCTTCATGGACCCAAACTAGATCAGCAAGAAACTTCTTGTGTTCATCAGGGACTGCCCTTATCAAGTCTGGACACAAAAATCACGGTTAAAATCCAAATCACCACAGCACTACTAAAACAAAGGCCAAACACCCAAATTGAACACCAAATCAATCAGAATAGGTCATTTGACAATGCAAATACTAAAATTGGATTTGTATAACGGATTTGCAGAGTTATTTATCAAGGCAAAGGAAAATGCTAGAATAACAACAGAAACAAATTTGACTTCTTCACTAATCTCTCCCTTCCTCTCTATAAGTTCCTCCAACAAATCCTAAATCCAAACACAATCTATGAGTTACACCACTTGATACAAGAACCCATTTATAACTAATAACTAAAGAATCTAACAATTAAATGCCAGAACCACTAAGGAATGGAGTAATAACCCTTGAACATAAAACAGCCAAGCGCCACTACAATTAAGCACAAAAAGTTGAACAACCAAAAATCACTACTAAATAAAGAAAACCAGCATCAAACATGCACTAAAACTCTTTTTTTGGGTAAGGTAATCCATTTAAGACTAGTATAACCAAAATACAAGGACAAAGGGAGATCTTCTTCCAGACCTTCAGAATAGTCCTCCAACTTTACCCAATATGGACCTCCCATGGACGGACGATGGAGAATAGCAATATTTATTTTTTTATAATATAAATCCAGATGTCACATGTTTGTTTCTTCTAGTACCATACCTGAGTGTTCTACTTTGTCAGATGTACGAGTACTTTCTATTTTGTCTAAAATACCTATTTTGCCCTTAACAACCCATATCAACCTTTTGCTCTTACAAATTCACGGGCACGGCTACTTCCTGGTGGAAAAAAAATTCACGGCTATTTTTCCTTTTAATAACTTTGGTGTCCAAACAAACTTACTCGTATCTCAATTAATTTTAGAATCTCGATTCTACCGTTCACTTATGTGGAGTCTAAATAGAATTGGAGCAACTGTTTTGTATGAATTGGCCCTAAAAGAGTTGATAGTACCTTTAAGATTTCGAATATGAGACTTTATGAGGAAGCAAACCTTAATAACGCGATGTTATTTTGGTATTTTTCATTTTTTGTTTAGTTTTTCGTCGTAATTTTTGGAGTTAATCGTTGGTCTCGACGAGACGAATCGAAAAAATATAAAAATATAGACCGATGTTGAAAAAAGTTCATATAAGACGATACTGTAAACAAAAAAGACATTTGTTTGATACTTTCTTCAATTGCGTTGAAGACCCACCAAAAAAAACATTCAGTATGCGTAGTTTTGCATCAAACTTTTATGACTTCTTAGTTCATCTTAGCGAGAGAAAAAAAATATTAAATCTTATAATTTTTTAGAAAAAGACAAAATAAGTCCAAAGGATAGTTTGTCTTTTTTTAAAAAACTGTGAGTTTTGATCAATATTTTTTTATTTTTTCGATTCCTTTCGTTGACACGAATTAATAAATCACAAAAAAATTGACGCAAAATAAAAAATGCAAAAAAAAATGAATAAAGACAAAAAAAAAAATACGCTGTTGATTTTGCCACTCCCTTTTTGTTAACGGCACTCCCCTGCAAGTATATTATTGCACCAAAAATACACTTGCAATGGAGTGACGTTAACAAAAAAGAGAGTGACAAAATCATTTATCTAAAAAATAAGTCAAAAAAGCAGTTTTTAACTTTTTAAAAAAAATTATGAGTTTCGATCAAAAAGATATGTACTCCCTCCGTCCCTTATTTTGTGTCCAGTATTCTATTTTGGGCTGTCCCTTAATAAGTGTCCATTTTGTAAAGTTAGTGGGTAAAAGTTGGTGTATTTTCTATTTTGTCCCTAAAAGTATATTCCATTTTGAAAAGTAAGTGAGTAAAAGTGTAATGATGATGGGTAAGTAGGAAAAGTGGAGGAAAAAGTTGATGTGAAAGGTATAATGATGATGTCTTTTTAATAAGTTGGAGTTACGAAGCAGGACACTTAAAAAAAGACGGAAGAAGTATATGAAAGTTGTATTTGAATTGTTGTATATATAAATTAGTACTTAGGCCTTGTTCCGCAATGCAAAATAAGAACTTATTTTTTAAGAAGGCAATTTCAAGTTCAAAAATGATAAGTTTATTAAAATCTAAAAATATGTAATATGGATCTTATTTAAAAGATTTCTTTGAGATCTTTAATACGATGCAAAAAAAATTAAAAAATTATTTTTCATTTGTATTATTTTTTAATTTGAAAATATAAAATAAATACTTATTTTTTAAGAAAGTATTCTGGAACGGGCTCTTATTTGGAAACAATCGACGTGCTTTTATGGCAGAAGTCACCAACATGCTAAACTTTTGTTATTCAAAGGGAGGGGAGGGCTATTTTCATCATTTTGTTAATAGACTTGTCACATGCTCTGAGAAAACGTACACCGTTGAAAAGCTAAGGGACCCACTAATAATCAGCCTCTGGGCGGATGGTAGATTTAGCCTTTCTTCATAACTAGTTCTACATCTAGGTTTTTACACCATGCGATAGGTTCCACATCTGTATGCTAGTCTAATTACATATATCTTTCACCGGACTTAGAAGACAAGTAGGTCTTTTCAGAGGATAATAATTTAATCAATCAACAGAACACCATACCAGAAGAACCATGTTGCACCCCGTACGACTCGAATGTCGTGCCGGCATCGTAAATCGAACCCTTGTACTCAATCCCCTTCGCGGCATTAAACCTAACCTTAATCGTCCCAGCCCACCTCCTACCCTGCAAATGCATGTCCTCATAAACCCCTTCCTCCTTAAACCACCCTTCTCTCTCCTCGCTCGCCGCGTACTCCCGCCACGTCTCCGAGAACCCCGACCCGTCGCGCGGCGGCGGGAGGACGCCGAGGAAGGCCGCGAAGGCGAATTCGTGGTTGCCGGAGAGGAAGACGTGGGTTTGGTTTGGGTACCTGGAGGGGAGGCCGACGAGGAAGTCGATGACCTGGCGAGTGTCGGGGCCCCGGTCGCAGTAGTCGCCCAGAAAGATGACGAGGGCGGTTTGGAAGTCCGGCGGGGGGATTAGGGTTTCGAGGTTCGACCAGAGGTTTCGGAGCTTGGTTATGTAGCCGTGGATGTCGCCGATACAGCAGACGGTTCTGGGTTTCGGTGGGTGGTTTGGTAGATCGTTTTGGTTTTCCATTTCTCTCTCTCTCTCTCCTCTACGATGAGTAACTGCCTAACTGGTGAGAGAAACTGAAAGACAGATTGGGAGTTGCCAATTTGCCATATGTATGGAGACTAGATTTCGTGCACACACGTGTTAACCGCCTTACTGGTGAGAGAAACTGTAAGGCCCCGTTCTAGTACGTATTTTAAGTCCTTGTTTTTTAAGAAGGTAATTTCAAACTCAAAAATTATAGATTTATTGAAATATAAAAATATGCAATATGGATCTTGTTTGATAGATCTTATTGGAATCTTTAATACGATGCAAAAAAATTAAAAAATTATTTTTTATTTACATTATTTTTAAATTTAAAAATGTAAAATAAGTACTTATTTTTTAAGAAAGTGTTTTGGAACGGGGCCTATGACAGATTGGGAGTTGCCAATTTGCCATATGTATGGAGACTAGATTTGGTGCACACACGTGTTAACTGCCTAACTGGTGAGAGAAACTGAAAGACAGATTGGTAGTTGCCAATTTGCCATATGTATGGAGACTAGATTTGTTGCACACACGTGTGCACTTTTACAGAGGCTTTCGCTAAATAAGGAAAGTGATTTTTTTTTTATTCAAAAAAAATTGCATTTATCTATTTTGTGTCGATTTTTTATCGGATTATTGTATTGTTATGATAAAAGGAATCTAAAAAGAAAAAAAAATTAACATTGAAATCTAATTTTTTTAATAAAGATGAAAAAATTGTTTATTGAGTTATTTTTGTCTTTATTCAAAAAATTTGGATTTCGGTGTTAAATTTTTATTTTTTAAATTCTTTTTGTCATGACGACACAATAATTTACAAAAAATCGATACAAAATTAATAAATACGAAAAAAATTGAATAAGAACAATGAAATAAGCCACTTTACTTATTTAGCCAAAACAGGTCAAATTACAAATAAATTTCCACAGCTTAAAACCCGCTTGTAGGAAAAATTAGGATGATGGTCTAGGACGTATTTTGATAATTAATACCCGCCAAAAACAAGCTGAGAATATTTGTTAATGCTGAAAATATTCTTGACGGATATTAATTATTAAAACACGTCCTTGACTGTCATTTTCCCAAAAAATTATTCATGTGGTGCCCCAAATTATTCCTCTACCACAAATTTGTGTGGTTCCCACCACAAATTTGTGTGGAGCTCACATAAATGTATGGTAGAAAAGAATTTGGGGCATGGAATAATTATTCCAATTGTAGACATGGGTTTGTTCGAATTGGATTTTGAGGAAGGTTTTTGCCTTTTTGGGGTAATGAATGGAGATAAATAGATAGAAAAATAAGAATAATAACTGTTCAGAAAACTCACGAGGACTGTGTGCGGAGAGAGACCCAAAACGAAGGCGATTTCGGGATCAACCCACCTCCGTACCCTTATCCACCAAACCCCAACAAAACTCTTAATTTTTTTGAGTCTCATAATGGACCCACAACAATGATCTCAACTGTTCATTCTGAATTTGTCGGGAACAATAACATATTTTAAAAAGATTAGCTAGATCGGTCATTAATAAAGATACGAATAATTTTCTATTGGCATAGGACTTAGTTGTTTGCTCCATCTTACGGTCTCAGGTTCAATTCTTCTTGCCAACAACTTTTGGGGCCATCTCACTCCACGCATAAATCGTGTGAAATGGCTACGGGAGGGATTGTAGGGATTAGACCGAAGTGTGCGCAAGTTTGCCCAGGGCAACCTACATTACCAAAAGAAAAAGAAAGAAAGAAAGAAAGAAGCTCTCCCTCTATAGATAAAACTGATTAGAGGGTGAGGGACACTGACTTGGTGATTTGTTTGCAATCAATCTGGTCGAAAAGCTCTTTAAGTTTGTTTGGCTATTCCTAGCGGAAAACGCTTTGCGAGGTTAATGACAAATGGTTTAAGACTTGAGATAAGATGATAATTCTAAGAGAACAGGAAACGTTGGGAGGGAACTAAAACAGTGCGCTATTGGTGAAGAAAAAGAAGAGGAGGAAAAACTCTGTTTTCAATCAAGCATTGTTTGTGTCTGATGTGTAAGGTAGAACAAAGCAGCTTGCATGGCGAGAGAGAGCGAGAGATATGTTAGTTTTCCCTTCTGAGTGAGTTGGTTGTCTCATTTCCTCTCTCAGTGAAGGCCAGATTTTGAACCCACGAGGAGCGGGTTTGGGATTTAGGACTATCAACAGCTTCTGAATCCTTTGTTGACCCCACTAACCCACACCATATTGCCCCAAAAAAAGATAATTTATCGTATCTCTTCTAGTGAATGAAAATCTGCCCACGCAGAAATTGTTAAAGAAACACTGATCACCAGAATGCTCTGTTCACAATCAAACATCTATACAAATCTCATTTTATTGCAGAAAGCAGCTGTTACGAAAATCAAAGTCGAAAAGAATGACAAAACAAAACAAAAAAATAATAGGCAAGAAAGAAAACTTAAAATACAGGCAAACCATTTCGTTTCCCCTATACAACTAATTATTGAGTTACTTCCTGTGGTAAAATTTACTGTATAAAGATTTAAATACCACTATTGCGACTAAAGCTTGCTATCTCCTTTGGAAGTTTAGGTACTTGATACCGTAGCCGAAAACCAAGAAGAAGAGAAGAACAAAACCGATGTGGGCTATTGCGACTGCCGGTAGGAAGTCATAATCGAAACCCAAATAGCTTTTGAGGAATGCCTTCACCGTCACATTAACTGCTCCTGGTATTTCTAGTGGCTCGCTTTTGTCACCTACTTGAGAGGTCACGAGTCCATAGAGTGTCCAAGACACTGGTGAAGCCCAGTAGTACCACCTCCACCAGACCGGGATTTGCTGCAAATACTCGGAAGATGTAAAACTTACTAGCAACAAGACAGATTTATAACGAATAAAAGCCAAACATGGCGTTTGGATAGAGGAGAGGGGGAACAAAGGTAATATATAATCTTATATCTAATGAGGAGAAGCAAAAGGGTTGTGACATTCCCTTCCTGTGGGTTTGCTATTTTGTGTTTCGTACAAGGAATGGAGGTGCAGAGGCTGTGTTATCAGAAAATGCTAGTATCCTAGCAATCCAAAATTGTATTTACTAATTATTTCAGTAAGATGATAGGAACTAAGAAACTAGATAGCGTGGAGTTTTAGTTGGAAAACTGTGAAACAAACATTGGATGAAAAAGTTTTTGAAAATATTAGAAAAATAGTACTCTTAAGTTATTGAATGTTTCTCTCGCAAAATTTCGTACGCTTTAATGCTAAGATTGTTAGAAACCTTATCCCTAATATACCAGAAAATAAGAAATGTGGCATGATGTGTTCAAGGTAACATGCTGCTGAAGCAGTGAAGCTAACTATGTAGTGTTCAAGTAACAAGTGATGGGTATTTTTGGTTAGTAACAAGCACTTCACAGTCCCCCCACATTAGAGGGAAAGAAGAGTGCTCAAACTGCGGCTTACATCAGTCCCTCCATTCATTGCCCTTAAATAATTTAAACAATAGAAACATCGTTATTGAGTAATAGCTAGGAATAGCTTTCAATTCCCCCGAAAACCCTCAATCCAAACATAGTGAGAGAAAAAACCATTATGACATACCGGTCTGGGAATGAGGAAACCCGAGAATAAATTCCAGAAGCTGAGGAAGAAGGACATCACAATGGCGGCGATTTGGTGGCCTGGAGTCAGTGCCACAACCATCATTCCGTACAATGTGAAGTAGATGAAGCACATCAATATGAAGTAGTAGAACCACAGGACTTTCTCGACTTTCCACTCAAACCCAATCATGGAGTACAAGAGAAGACTGTACACAAGTGTTTGAACTATAACGTAGATTGTCTCTATGGACACCTGCAGAATTTTTTGATAGGACATTCCGTTAGTTTTGTGACATATTTTCGTTATTTTGGCCATACTTCAGAATGATAGAACTAAGGTTCCATCTGCAGAGAATTATATCTCATTTCCCACTACAGGAAATTAATTACCTGAGCAAACGCATAAGGCAATTCTGAATACATCCCGGCAGCTCTTTCGCGATAAAATACTGTTCTCTCAATAGCAACAATAGACTGCACCGAAGAAGCATTAGTGGCTCCAAGGAAGAGAACAGCAGCATACATAGCTCCCAAAAGGTTCATCAGATCTTGTTGTTTTGTTCTGAGAACGAAAACGTTATTTAAGATCAGATACGAACACCAAGTTTCCATCGAATAGCAAATCAAGGAGTAATATACACAAGTAATGCAACCAACAAAGTACGAACTGTTGGATGGCTTCTCTTTCTTTTGGATAAAACATGAGAACTCCTATGGCAATGGTATGCTAATCTACTAGCCTCTCAAATGCAGCTTGTACCAATGTTAATGCTTTTTCCACAATTTTAACTTAAATTTTCTCCTTCCGTAGGACTCCTTTTAGATTTTGTAACCACATTCAATGTCCTTTTATTCAAATCTATTAGTCTGAACTTGTCAACTTTAGTTGTTTGTTCAGCTAGCTAGCTAGCATCTATATTTGGTGCAACAAAGGGAGGTCTGACCATAACTGAAGCAGTAAAATATGTAACAAGATGATGAAATGAAAGACTCACGTCTCCTGTCCTTTCTGCCAGAAGATTAAACCGAATAAAGCACCAATTACGATTGTCATGAAGAATCGAATTGCGTTGTATTGAGGATTCCTCCAGTAAGACCAGTGCTGTTTCCAGAAACAAGCCATGCACTGAGTATTGAATGATTGGGAGTACTTGGTTGGGAAGTGGAGGTCCTTGGAGCCTGGTGGAGGAGTACTGAGTTCTTTAATGAGCTCTTGATTCCTCCTGAAAGAGTGTCAATAAAGAAAGATATGAGAATAGTTGCAATCATTATCTCCAGACTAAGTGCAAGAAAAATAACTACTCCTGTATGTGAACAGTTCGTAATCTGCTTACTGATAAAGGGATGAGTTGGCATAAATATCAGCAAAATCAACGCCCAGTTGAGCCTCAACTGAAGGAGCACTAATCTCCAACATCCATGTAGCAGGATTGTAACCATCCCTAATCTTGGGAACTCCAGGAACAGCCTGTGGAAGATTATAATGTTAATCCATACTAAAATGCCCATGAGTAGCAAATCTCCCTTTCGAACATATTGACTTTCCCAGGTTTAGACTTTTTATACTGTTCTTTTCTTTTCTAATTTTTGGGGAGGGGGGCGCTGGTAGTACAAGCATTGAACTTTCAGAAAGTAGAAAGAGGAAATGAAATTTTGGAATTCACTTCAAGGTTTTTTCAAATGAAATTTAAGAAACTATCGACTCACTTCAAAATATTCTACAAGCTTCTGAGATTGGCGACCAAGAGGTCCCGCATAAATAACTTGGCCTCCTCTCTTCATCAAAAGTAACTGCAAGAAACAAAATATGGTGAAGTTGCATTATTTTCCATAATCGAACCACGAAACATAAGACAATAAAACATCAACACCATTTAGGAAATTGAGGCATACCTCATCGAAAGCTTCAAAAATGTCAATGCTAGGTTGGTGAATTGTGCACACTACGGTCCTCCCCGTGTCTACTGTATTTCTCACAGTTCGCATAACAATAGCTGCTGCTCTAGCATCAAGGCCAGATGTTGGTTCATCCATGAAGATGATAGAGGGGTTAGCAACCAATTCTACAGCAATTGTCAATCTCTTTCTTTGTTCTGTTGAAAGGCCATCCACTCCAGGAAGCCCAACTAAAGAGTTCCTTATTGGATTCAGCTCAACCAAATCCATCACCTCTTCAACAAACATCTATGGCAACAAAGAAGGGGGGAAAAAGAATAAGCCGCATTAAGTTATTAAACACAGCCATTTCAAAATTTTGGCGAACCTAAGGCTATTTTCAAAGTGATTTACCTTTCGTGTCTTCGTGTTCACGTCTGAAGCAAGACGGAGCCAAGCTGAGTAGAGGAGAGATTCATAAACAGTGACATAAGGCGAGTGAATGTCATTCTGTTCACAATAACCGCTAACCCGAGCGAATGTTGCTTGGTTCTTTGGGTGACCAGAAATGCTAATAGTTCCTTCAATGTATCCGCCAGTCTTCCTTCCGGCTAAGACATCCATCAAAGTGGTCTTTCCAGCACCACTAACACCCACAAGCGCTGTCAATATACCAGGTCTGAATGCACCACTAACATCTCGTAGCAGTTGAAGACGGTCCTCCTCAACTCCTTGAGTTTTCATTTCCTGGTAGAAGAAACCAAAAAATTGAGCTCAATTAAATAGTCAAAAGGCAACACTCATGAAAATAATCATCAACATGGCTGAAGAACAAAGTAAGGAATATTGTGTGGGACTTAGCTAATTGTTCAGTTAAGATATATCAAAAAATGTACTACTAAAAATGGAAAATGCAACAAGAACAAAATTGCATGACTATCTGTGAAAATTTCCTTGAAATATGTGTGTGTAAATATCTGTGCAATCAATATCGAATTCCATTCCACACTCAAGGTTAGCAAAAGCCGCAAAAACATAGGAAACTAAAGCTAGTCTAACTATTTAAAACCAAATGAAAGTACTAGTTTAGTTTCTGTCCTGGTTTGAAAGATATTCAATGTAGACAAGGGAAATTGCGCCAGATAATCTTATTAAGGAAGGAGCTTGCATATTGAACAACTTGGTGCAGGCTATTTAAGTCCCAAGAATATGTAAGTGAGGTCATTCATCAGCTATCTTGTTGCTTTTATCAGAAAAGAACTTTCGTTCCCTACCCTAGTTATGACGATTCACAAAGAAAGCCAAAGAGAACCTCAAAATGTTCAACAGAATCAAACGATTATTAACTTCTGAGAATTGACTTACAGCGGGCATATCTACGTAGTAATTGATGTGGTTGAATGCAAGTGAAAGGGGTTGGAAGGGTAAAACCATTCCTCTTCTAGTAGGTGCATCATCATCGGCACTGACAATCGAATCAGAACCCCGTGAAGCATTTCGCACTGCCATACCAATACCTGCAATCATTTACAAGGCATTCCATAATTCGGACCGGTAGAACATTTTTCAACACCGCAGGATATATCAAATTTATGTCGTAGCCTTTTCTGTTGCCCTAGCTGTGATTATGCAAAGTTCTATCACCTATTTAGCCACCATTGAGATCAATAAGAATAATGATGCTAGAAGACATTAGCACCTTTTCAAATTGAAAACTCTCATCCAAATTATAGGTACACATATCAAATACAAAACTGGTCTTGTTTTTACGCAGTGCAGTGCAGATCTGATCTGAAATAAGATATCTCCTTTTGAAAAACATCAAAACTCCCTATATGATTTCCCAACTTCATTTCAGTCAATACGCATGCAATGTAACTGAACTCGCCATGAACTTGAAAAACTCGCCATGAACTTGAAAATGGAAACGAAAGGTGAACAAGGTGTCAAGGAGCTTGGACACAAACTCTTTCACCAATTAGGAAAAAAAAATTGTTTTTTAACTTCTATAGTTCTGTACTAGCAGTAAGTAATGGCCTGCATGTTATTTGGCTGCACGTGAAACCAACAGGAGATTTAATTAACTAACAAAGATCAAGAGGCAACGAATGAGTCCCAAACCTTCAGAGGATTTCTTGTTCTTCTTTTCATCATCTTCATCCAAGACTACCGCTTTCGAGTCACCCAAAGCTGGAACCGAGTGTCCAAAAATGGGGTTGGTAAGAGTGGAGTTCCCCTTAAAAAAGTTATATTCTCAAGGAAATAGACTGAACCAAAAAACTTGATTACTTACGGTTCAAGTAAGTCAACGCTGCAATAAATAATATGTTGAAGAGAAGAGAAAATGCTAAGAGTGCCCCAACACAAACCCAAAACATGTAATCATCTGTGAAGAAGCCTCTTGCTTTGAGGAGGACTTTCCCCACCGTAGGTGCATCAATGCGGGGGTCTGTGTTAGGCTGCATGAAGGAAAATAATTCAAACTTTTGATGAGGCTACTAGATGAAATGCAAGCAGAAATCAGATGACGAAACAACAGAAAACCTAAAGTGAAATCCAGAAATATAAGGATCACAAGCAACCCTCAAAAGAGAACTTACAGCACTCCATCTTTTGTCGAGAAATTCATTCATCACTATAGCATTCTGTCCATACATCATGGGGGAAACCCAGTATCCCCATATCATAAATGGCTGAATGTCATCTGCGATTAGATATAAAAGTTAATGTTTGTAACCATCCGATCATCTATACATGAAAAATCCCAAGAAAAAAAGACACGACATTTTTTGCCATGTAAAGGAATATTCAGCAATAGTGTACCAGACCGGTGAACTGAAAGAAGAGCACAATCATAAAAGCGGCTCAACAATGAAAGTACAAATCAGTAGCTTACTTCTGGCAACTATAAATCCTCCGAGCACAAAAACCATCAGCAAGGTGAAGGTGCCTAATGTGCTTGCGACAACCTGTGTTCTCCCTACTGCAGCAATAAAGCGAAAGAGAGAGAGAGCCATTTGATGTATACCAAAGAATGCAATGAACTGCCGAAAAAACCTGAACGAGATGGAAGTTTTGTCAGTGAGATAAACTCTACAACAAATATATTGCAGAGACCACAGAATGAGTTTGAGAATAGTAAGTGTCTGATGCAGAACTTAGCTAAGTTGGTAAAATTCCATGGACATGAAAACTATGACTAGAAGCCAACAACGTGTGAAACACTCTTACCTGCTGGCAGATGGAGCAAACCCAATTGTGTAATACGTGAGAATAATCCATATTGCTGACTCCATTAAGGAGATGGGTATCCGGAGGACCCAAATTGGCAAGCCAAAAGCCCAGGGAGGATAGAATAAGAAATCCCTCTGCTTATAAAAGACGGGAAGCCTAAAAACAGTCATTGCGAGCTCTGCCATCCCATTAAACATCACATTAATGAGACTGAAGAAAAGTGCTCCAAAAAATTTGCCTCCATCTTGCAAACTGCCAGCTGGCATTTGTGTCCTCAAGAACACAGTGAAGGCTATTATGGACATTATTGTAATCTGGGTAGTCTTGAATATGTATACAAAAGAGTTACGCTTCATTAGCAGCCACTCTCTATCAAAGCATGCCTTAAACAGTTCCATTTTGGAGATACCGTACTTCTGTGTCACCAATGCAGCTGGGTGGGCCCTTGATTTATCATAAGGAACACTAAGATCTGCTGCCAGCTCTTGGCCAATACGGAATGAGTTGAAGGACTCCGCAAATTCAGGAACTGAGATAAATCTGTAAGGGTCATTCTTCCTTAACCAATATTGTTCTTGATCCTTCTTTGAAGTCACTTCTTGGAGAAAATCTGCAACTCCTTTCCTATCTGGACATTTGAAGCCCATACATTCAAAGAACTCTAGGATATTTTCACGTGGACCTTGATAGATGATCTGACCTTCTGAAAGTAAGATAATGTCATCGAATAGATCATATGTCTCAGGGGCTGGCTGCAGGAGAGAGATGATCATGGTCACATCCATTATATGAACCATTTGCTTCATGTATTTGACAATCTGAAAAGTGGTGGAACTGTCCAGCCCCGTTGATATCTCATCCATAAAAAGAGCTTTTGCTGGTCCAACCAGCATCTCTCCTGCACCAAGTTAAACCCCGAAGGTGTTGGACTAATAATAAAGGACAAACACTAATTAACAAGAGACAAAATGACAAACGAATTACCATTGGTAGACAAGCAAGATAGACTCCCAAAAAGAATTTGAATGGAACTAGGCTAATGAGAATAGCAGCATGCAACCTAGTTCACCCATTAACTAGCACGAAAAAAAATTGAAGTGGCCAACAGAATTTTGTCACTGTAAGCAGAAAAGTGTTTCTGCAACTAACAAACGTTACAGGTTTTTCAAAAATTAACAGACCATCAATTCTTTTTTCACAATCAACCTTCATATACCATATGATTAGGAAGTTAAAGAATGATGATGGTGTTATTAAGGATGAATGTTACGGAATCTACCGATGAAAGATACCGTGGCCATTCTGGAGCCAATTACAAGATCAGCTACTAAATTAGAAGACCATTGCAGAACTATCATGACTGGAATGAGTTAAACAGCCATACATGTTTGAAACTCTATGCCACTATTAGAAAGGAATAAGATCGAAATCTAAAGGTTGGCTCCACAAAGATACAGTGAATTATGCTACAAGAATAATGACATCAAACTACAAGAAAAACAATGCCATGGGTAGTAACACTAGCTAAACGTCATTGTTCAAGAGGCGAAACATTGCCACAGACAACTGTGTTTAAAAGGTAGCTACAATAGTGACATCCAGGAATGGTATTTGTCTATATGTAAGCATGTTCAATTCTATTAAGTAACCTAAGAACGAGATGTTAGACCGACTTGAAGTGTCATTGTTCACGATATTTAACAAGTGGATAAGAACCTTCACAAAGAGGTGATATTGGAGCGGAAGAAACAAATAAGGGAGACAATTAAAAAGAAGATTAAATGATTCATTTATCAGTCTTGAAGGGCTTACCAGTGGTCACACGCTTCTTCTGTCCACCAGAAATACCCCTTCTCATGTCGTCCCCAACCATAATATCCGCACAAATATCCAGTCCGAGTATCTGTTATAAGTTTGTTAACATGCGTTTCTAAAATTCTTACCCTCCATGGACAGAGAAGGGGCAGAACAATAATGCATTATAATAAGCGTAAATTGTAATCAGAATAATAGCAAAAACGTGAAATTTAAACAAAACCTTGAGAATGTAATCTGTGACCAAACTGGTTTCTTGGCCTGCCACAGCTGTTGCCTTCATAAACGCATCAATCTCAGGATCTGGTTTAATTCCTGCTTCTTTCTCTCGTCTTGACAGTTCCACCAGCATTTCATATCTTGTGCCAACCCCCAAACAGCGCCCAGAGAAATCCAATGTTTCCCTCACTGTCATCTCACCATAGTGAAGATCATGTTGACTAATGTAAGCACAGGTTCTCTGAGGAATAAATTCATTCAACTCATGACCACAATAGGTGATTTTTCCTGATACCTGCACAGAACACCAAGTCATCCATCCGCAAAAATTAATAAAAACACCAATCCTAAGACAGCAAAATAAAAAGTATGCTCAGTTAGTATCCATTAATGGGTGTCCAAAATGCGTATATTGGGTACAGGACTAACTTTTGACATTAAATGCACAATTGTCAAAGCATAATACACAAACCAAATAAATAGAATTAATGGTTGATATCAACAAACGAACCCTTAGATCACGGTCAGACTTCCCTGCAAGTGCCTGCAACAATGTTGTTTTACCTGCGCCTGGTGGACCCAAAAGCAGTGTCATCCTGAATGCATAAGAAAAACATAAATTAACTTTATCCTACTTCAAGTTTTCAACAGCACAACATATCACATTATCCATCTAGCAATTATCTATGTTAAATTAGTTTTCGATTACTTACTGAAAAAAAATTAATTTGCAAGGGCAATTTTTTTCATATGTGATGGGAAATAACAGAACTCAGACCACCCTTTTACATGATGCCATGTCTACTTTATGCAAGCAAGACAAGTGATAACTATTGATTTTTGATGTCTGACATGAATGTCATGAACAAGAACGGAAAAGCCTAGCAACCTCATAATATTACCTTGATGGTTTTACTATGCCGCTGACATCTTTAAGTATCTGGATCTTCCTCTTCTTGGAAGGGGCAAGCCGAATTAGTCCAAGAACACTCTGTTGTCAATAACAAGTAAAAGCATAGAATCAGTATTAATAGTCAGCAAAAGAGCATGAAACCGTGTGAAAATGGAACATTCTCTTCGCACAGACAACTACCATCTTTCATGTAACATTTACAGCAAGAAACTGTCATAAATCAAACACTTATACCTAGAAGAACTTGTAACATTATTTGCTCCCCATCTGATGAAGAAACATAGAAGTGGACAAAAAACTGAACTCTAAACATGCAGTTTTATTCCTGATACTTGCAAACTAAAACCAAATGTTGAAATTTTACTGCTCCATTTATTTCACCCATTCAGAAAAATCTAGGGAAAGGACAAATTACAGTAAACTAAACTCATCCTTATATGACACGGCCAAACTTCAAGAAAGATTTCTAAATTCCCTTCCTTTATCATGCAGACAAAGAGAGTGTCTTTTTCACGGAGCTATTCAATCTCACGCGTCCATTTCGGTTTTGGACGGTCCAAATTTTAATGAAACTTTTCCGGGGAGAAGTTAATCACAATCAATTATTACCGGTCATAATTGGTTTTCAATCCAGATCGTCCAAAAACACTTTGGTGGATGGTTGTGATTGAGCTCCGTAACTTTTTCTTTACGGAAGAGCCATAAAGAAGATTTTCTCGCAGACAAAATGAGACGTGTACTCTTAACTGCACAAAGCTAGTACATACATGTCTAAAACAAAATTTTGGTTCCACAGAAAATTCTTCCGGAGTCAGAGTCTCTTGTGTTTTGAAAAAATAGTTGGACTGTCCTGGAAAGAGTCACTTGAGAGATCTGAACATAAGTCACATAATGTGAGTGCGCATGTGTGAGCGCAAGGCGTATTTCAAAAACATCCCAAACTACTAAAATTTTTGGGAGAGCGCCAGCACAGAGTGAGTGAGAGGGAGAGCGGACACTGACGGTGAGGACTATGCAACTAAGATCCGAACCCTTAAAATAAAAAAAACAAAGAAACTTTACCTCAATTGCGTTCAAGGTAGAATTCCAGAGGGTAGGAAGTGCTCTGCTCCCAACATAAACATGTCCCTCTATTGATAAATGCTCGTACCGTACTTCAATCTTCGGAATATCAATTCCCACCCTGCAGCGTATCCACCAAAATCATTAACCAATTCGATTCAGTCCAACATAATTAAAAAACAGAAATATTAATAACCACCAAATTTTACAAAAAAAAACACAAAATCCTCAACAAAAATTTACCAAGTACATTTCATTTATTGCATACATTACTGGAGTAGTATGCAGGAAATATATGTGAGACAGACCTATCAGTCCTGTCCCTGAGCCGTTGGAGAAACTTGTCGTTATCATCTTCAACAACCTTGAGTATGCTCTCCATCAACTGCTTCTTATCCTGCACACCAAGCTGAGTGACGTCAACCTCATCCCTGACGACTCTGCCGTTATCCAGCACTTTACTCAGCACCCCCTTCCTCAGCCGATCGTACGTCGGCAGCCGCTCGATCGCCGCCCACCGGAGATCCTCCTCGTCGTCCTCGGCCTGCCGCCGCCCGCTCCGCGTGAACACGTCCGGCGGCGGCTGCCACACTTCCCGGAAGCTCGCCGATGCCCCCGTCCAACTCCTTCTGCTCCCCGACGCCGTGAAGCTCCTCCTGCTGCTCGTCGATCGGGCCAGATCGTCTCCGGCCAGCGCCGACGCCATCCTGTTTTTAAAATAAAATATTCTTATCCAACTATTCTAACAATTCTCATTTTTCACTCAAGAATATTTGTAAATTGTAAGATTGACACCAGATATGGGAACCTTTTCGACGATCAGATTTGAATGCGTGAAATAGATATTGCCTTTTCCGATGTACCGGAACTATGAGAATATTGCTACGTTAACTCCCAATATATTGAATATCGCGCGGATCGAATCGACAGGCGTGAAGAGGGTTTTTAATTGTTGGATGCCTGGGGAAGGGTGACAGAATGATTCCCCGGCTGGCTGGGAGAGAGAGAGAGAGAGAGAGAGAGAGAGAGATTGTTGTCTGTTTAGAGAAGGAGAGTGGGTGGGATTTATATATTGGTGTGTGATGATAGGAAAAATTATTACTCACTATTTGCGGGGTGCCGTCTCGTGGTGTTCCAGAAGTTTTTACTATCACAAATTGATGTGGAGCATATCTGAGTTTAAGATCATGTGTATAGATTTCATGTGAATGTGTGATAGTAATAGAAGTTTCTGAAGCATTACGTGACGGTGTGATTTTAGGAGCACGAAATAATCACTCTGGTGGAAGACGACGATAGCACTTTTAGCGGGAAGGGAGGGCTATTATAAAATGAGGAAGAAGTTAGTTAATTAGATTTAATATTTAGTTAAAATATTGACAGAAAGAGAGATTTTTATTTTTTCAAATACTAGTACATGTGAGTTGTGATAACTGATAACGTCTGGTAAATTCATTTTGAAATCGAGGGCCTCTCGTTTGAGTCAATTTTTGTTGACTTATTTGGGATTCTAGATCTCTCACGCTAGTTTTTCAGTTGCAGTTGACCCATCTCTTTGGAAAAATCGAAATCGCAAGTAAGGAAAATAATAATAATAATATATTGAGTAAAGCTTATCAAAACAAGCTTAACCGCTCCTTCTAGAAGGTCAATCAAAGCACCAAAAAGCCAAAAACAAATAAAATAAGATTCAATGGGCTTGGATCACCATCACAGACACCGGTGCAGATTGGGGGTTGGTGCTGTGCAGCAACTGCATTGTGTTGCGCTGCTCGAATGTCGTTCGTTCGGCAATTCAACGGTTCAAATCTTATATCCGCTCATATTGCATCTTAATTGTTTATTGCTGAAATGAGATTTGAGCCGTTAAATTATCAAACGAACGGCATCCGAACTGTGCAGTACCGTGCTTGCATAGACCTAACCCCCAATCCCACCGGTGTCCAAGGACCACGGAATAATTATTTCCACGGAGCCACCAATTGGTTTGGCTTATTATCTAGAAGCCACATAATTATCATCACATCCTAAAATGGTTCAAAAGTCGAAAAAAATAATATTCTTTTCTCATTTGAGATTTCGCCTAGGCTTGCTTCTATCATTTTGAGCATTTGATTTGTTTCTAGAAGGCAGCCAAAGATGGGGTTAATTTCAATAACATCCCCTCAACCATACCTGATTATCACTTGACCTCCCTCTACTAAAACAATGGTCATCCAAACCTCCTTAATTATGAAGTGTTATCACAATCACCCCTCCATGTATTTTGCTCCGAGGCACTTTAGCATCTATCTATACTACATATTAAACAAAAGTCATGGCTAGTGAGGATGCATGTGGTTGCGACAAGTGGCATTAGTAAAGAGGCATCTGGTTGCAACACATGTCACGTACATGTTAAGAAAAAATAAACTCTAACAATTGCATTTGGAAATGTTACATATATAACTGATGTCCATCCCTTAATTTACATGGACCACCAGTGATTTACGTAGAAACAATCTATCTATACTATATATTAAACAAAAGTGCCTATCAGTGAGAAGGCCTCACATCGCGATAAGTGGCACATGTTCATTAGTTAAGATTTTTCTAAGATAATTTGAGAAGCCAAAAAGTAATAGCAAAAGAATTTTAATAAAAAAAAGGAAAGCGAGATAAGATAGGCTTATGCAATTCAAGGTTCAAATCTCTACCATATATACATGCAAAGCAACGTACATTTCTTTTCTCTTACCAACCAATTTTTTTAAAATTCGAAATTTAAAAGTCAAGAGAGGATAAGGAAATATAAATCATTAGCAAAAAACAAATTTGAAAAACATAATAGTATTGTGCTACAACATTTCTACATATCGTGTGATGCACAGTTAACTAACTTATACGTTAACCAAAAGTTATGAATGTGACAAGAGAAGTTTAACCAAAAAAAGAAGAAGGTGTGACTAAATGTATCTAAACTTTTGAAATTTGTAATCTATATGAGGTTTATATGAAATTTGTAATCTATTTGCATGTGACTTTCACAATATATGAGGTTTTTCATCCCTATTCTCAGAGCTCCCAACAACAACATAACTTTTCATCGATCAAAATGATTGTTTTCCTTCTTTGATATTTTTTTTTTTGTTTATTTGCGAATGAAGTTTGTTTGCTTTCTCTCAAAGAAATGTTAAGTAAAATGACCTGAAGATCTATATTTTTTAAGAGATGGAGAGCGAGTACGAGGTAAGTGAGACTTTTTCACTCTCCCTTCTTTTTTTATTTTCCGTTTGATTGTTTGCCATTTGATTACTCATCATCAGTTTTTTTTAGATGATCCATAAAGCCAAACTTTCGTAGATGTTCCATGTCATGTACAACTCTTGATCTTGAACTTTGAAGTTTATATTCAGGTAAGTAACTACTCGATCTTTTATTTTCGAAAATCTTTTATTTTCTAAATGTTGATTTTAATTGATATTCAAATTTAGACACAGGAGACGCATTTTTTGTTAAAAATATTTACAATCTCTGTAAAAGTGCGAGACTACCATATCATAGTTCAACGTCTTATAAATAATTGACTTCGTATGCCAAAAAAGAAAAAAAGAGAGAGACATAATTGAATGAGACAAAATACCTAATTCGATGGTTGAAATAAGATTTACTGATAACATCGAATGCTAATCAACAAATTTTTAATTAATAAACAAATAAATCCCTTTCTCACCGTTCAAGAAAAGAAAAATGAATATCATAATGCATCGAACAAAGAAAACAAAATATATTTTATTTGGGCATGTGATTCCTATACATAGCACGGGTTTGCTGCAAGTTTTAGGATGAAAGTATATATTTAAATTTAATTTTTTTGTGTGTTGCAATTCCCGTGCTTAGCACGGGTTTGCTGCGAGTTCTAAAAAATAATCTGAAAATCAATTGAGCCTCAGTATTTATTTCAAAAATTACAGAGGGGGTCAGTGTAATTTATTCAAAATAAAGGAAAAGGCATGGGGGAAGAGGCACGAATCTTTTTTTCTTTTTGTTTTTTTGATCCGAAGAGGCATGAATCTCGAGGGAGATTTTTTGTTCCTGAAATATCGCATTGTCTGAGGTACATGTGTTGGACGTTAAGAATTCTAGCTTCTTCTTTCAGCCAAGACTTTTAGAAAAAGTTGCGTTTTGTTTTTATTTGAATTGTTTTCTGCATTTGTTCGTTTTGTGCCAATTTTTTAAACTTTTTCATTCGTCCCAACGAGGTAAAACAAAAAAGTAAAAAAAATTTACTTTTACCCAAATATTTTGAAGTAAAAATTTACTTAAAAGTGGTCCATGTTCAAAATATTTAGTAAAAGTAAAATAAAATTACTTGTTCAATTCGTCAAAAAGTTAAACAAAAAAATTGGTGCAAAACGAACAAACGCAAAAAAATTCGAATAAGGACAAAACTCAAAAAATGAAATAAGTTGTTAATAGAACGAGAAGGAAGGTGTGTTGTCTTCGGCTTAAGGTACCCCCTTTTCCCCTTTTTAGTTGAACATATATTACAAAACATTCTTCAAGGTTCCACCTGAAGAAGGAAATTAAACTATCCAACTTGGGAGCTAGTGATTATTCAGTGTCTCTAAGGCATTCTACGTGAGTGACCCAACTTCTTAATTACTATACATTTGTGTAGATTTTACACAATTTGTAGTGGGTGAGAAAGCAGATGGAGCATTTAGTAGTTACGTATCATACCCCAAGGCAGAGACGGCTATACGGGGCCATGGCCCCGCGTAGTTTCATTCTTTTGTTTTTTTTTTTATAAATTTTAATATGAATACTTTACATTCACACAATCAATTGAAAAGTATTTTCAAGAAATGAGAGGTTTAGACAACATTCTCAAGAATGGAGCTTAATATTTTCGAGCATAATGTCGTTCAGTATCTGCAATCCAAACAATTGGAATGTATTTTTCAGGCTGTATCTATAGTTGATTGAGACTAGAAGATCAGTAACCTACTTATTTGTCTACAGAGTTGTTATACTCGTGCTTACTCGTCATAGTTCAATCCTCCGCTTACAAAATCTTGGTTCCGTCCCAACCCCAAGGGCATTGAAATATTTCTCTAACTTGGTTTGATATGAGACTGAAGAGCATCCCCAACTTGGTTTTACTTTTGTGGATGACAACCTTTTTTTTCGAAATTTGACTTGTATGAAGAGGAAAGAGGATGAAAGAGGAAATTTGAACTGTGGGTGTGTCAAATTTACATGAGTTTGTAGAGGATTGTGTCAAAAATACCTAATTTATTGTTCTTTCCTCTGTCTCAATTTAATAGTTTCCCGTTTTATTCTAACCGGATAAAAATTAATTATATCTTTAAATTGATAATAAATTTTATATTTAATATGAATATTATTTGATAAATCTCGATTAATTTTATAATTATAATATTTTTAAAATTACATAACATAATGTAAATTATAAAATATAATTAATTAAAAAATACCACCAACGACGGAGGGAGTATTTGATGACAACCAGTGCTGCTGCTTCTTTTTCCAAAAAATAAGATAAGAGAGGGTCCTGTCTTAGGCCACGGGTCTTCATCGTCATCACTTTCTGCTTTGTTTTTGGCTACTACTCCTACTAGTTACAACTTTACAAGTGTGATAGTCTGTACCGACTTGGACTCCGTGCAATTACCTCAATGAAAGTCAAGACTGATTGATGTCTACGCCCTATCCACCCCCCATCCTTGTACAATTTCCCTCGGATGCTGATAAATACAATTGCGAATTTGTTACATGTGGTTAATTCATAAGAGAAAATTTTTGGATTCCTCCTTATAAATTGACTACATCTAGTAAATTTGCAGTTGTATTTAGCTGAGCCCTTTCCCTCTATTTTCTCTCAATCTTGCCATTGCAGTATCGATTTGCAGGTTTTTGGATATTGAAATCCAAATGATATATTAAACGATTAGATCAAATATTTATAATAGATATTATATTGAAATAATTTTTTCTGCAGGAGTTTTTGAAAAAATATTTTAAATTTAAGAATGGCTCGAATCGTTCCGCATCACAATATGTACATAGTTTGTCGGTGTCAATAACACCTTTGCTTCAATAATTTGCTCAAAAGTCAAAAGAGATAATGTAAATGACGTTAGCGAAAGGAATGGACATTTAATTACCGGAATGGGAGGGGCTGTAGGACACTCACCACACTATACCGTATAGTGCGGCCGATTCAACCGTCCATTTTGGTGTGGACGACTTGAATTTAATCCGAGCTACTATAAATCCAAGCCGTCCATTATCGAGATGGAAGGCCGAATTTGTCACACCACAAGTGTAGTGCGGAAGTGCACTACAACACCTCGGGTCCATTAATTACCCTACTTTCCAAAAGAGCCAAATGACTTTCCCCCCGTGATTCACAAAGGCCGCAACCATTTTCCACACTAGGTATATCCGTAGATTATCCCTCTATCAAAGGATGGACAAAAACTTTCTAGCTATCAACTTTCAAAGACTTTTTGGAGGAAAAACAAGTAGTAGTAGGAGTATTTGATTTCCAAGCTAGGAAACACAAATCACAGGACAAAAATAATTATCTCTTCATCCTCATTTAACGCTAAAAATAATTCTCATCATCTCTAGCTTTACCCCATGTTTATCTTAATCTTGTGCTCTTATAACCAAACACAGTATATATATATATATATATATATATATATATATATATATATATAGCAAATCCTAGGCTTCATATGCTCACATTTATAAGCCCGTGATCCTTTTGTGTTCACTCTATTTCTATCTTTAATCTCATTTTTTTCGGATCATTTTCAAAAGTAATTCGATGATAACACATGTCACACATGTTCATGTCAGATGACCGCACCGGCCTCACTAGATTTGCATAATTATGGGTAGCAAGGAACGGGTTATGGATTTGGGTGGAAACATGGATGGATTCAAAAGTTTTTAGGATAAATTTGAGTGACGTCCTCTACGCGCGGTTCTCCTTAATAATAGATACCCCTCATGCATGAGAAATGATTAATTCATCCTTTTTAATAATATATAATAAATAATAAGAAAAATATCAATTCTCAAATTTTTTGACCCAAAAATTAAACTTTTTGCTTTTCAAAATGAAAAACAAAAAATATACTCATTTTTCAGGAAGAGATGAAAATAGAGAAGGAAATGAATTCACTACTTTAACTCCAACTCTCCGATTTGCAAGTTGCATGCGTTGCTCCGACATCTAACCAATTGATCAATTTTATCGCTGATGTATCCTTCATTTGATTCAGATATACTACTTATCTCAGCGCCGCGTGGTATAGGTCTTTTAACTCTTTCATTTGATTCAGATGTACTATTTATCTCAGCCGTGTGGTATAGGTCTTTTGACTCTTTTTATATGTTGTATTAGATGCACACACTGAGTTATAATGTCTAAAATAAATGAAATTCTTGCCCTTCCAAAAAAAAAACTCAAATTCACCAACTTAGATGTCGGTCCCTCCAATCAAAACAACTTGTGCACATGAACAGCGGCATCGTGCGCTAGTTGCAATTAGGAGAGAAAGCAGCCGCCTATACCCTACTGTACATGTGCGTGTGATATTTTCGGAACTGTGCGGTTGGAATGTGTTTTTGTCGTGTTTTTTCCTGATTTCATCAATTCGGTCCCAACTTTTGTTTGCAGGTCAATTTGGCTTTACTGCAGTTTTGGAGCAAACTGCAAGCTGTGCAGTTCTGCATTTTGAGTGTCCTTTTAGGGCCTCGCTCAATGATCGAAATCGTTGATATGATAGAGCTCGACGAGTACTTCAATCATACCAAAAATCATGTTCATCGGATTCCGATCGATATCCAATTGAAGCACGTTTACTTCCAATGGAAGGGTTGAAGATGGGTTTAATCCAATGTGCATGGTACACTTTCTCAAAGAGAAACGTGTTTCGATTGGATATTGATCGGAATCCAATTAACATGGTTTTTGGTATGGTCGAAGTACTCGTCAAGTTCTATCACATGAATGATTCCGATCATCGAGCGAGGCCCGAAAAAGGCACTGAAAATGCAGAACTGCACACTGTGCAGTTTGCTCCAAGACTGCAGTAAAGCCATCTCCTTTTTGTTTCCCTCTCTTATTTATGTTGCTTTGCTTTGAACTTTTGTTCGTGTAGTACAACGTGTGTGGCGATTTATACTAGTAGTTTTCGCAGACGAAATTGATCAAATTCATTTAATAACCTCAAGGGGTTGGCCAAGTCGTATCGGTCTACGACTTAGATGTTTGTTCCTTCCTTAAGGACTCTCAGGTACGTTTCTGGCTCCTTGACAACAACTTTTGGGCCCACCTCACCCCACGCATAAGCGTATAAAACGGCTGTAAAATGGACTGCAGGGATCAGTTCAAAATGCGCTCAAACTGATCCGAACCACTCTACATTACCAAAAAAAATAAAAATAGAATCAAAATCTGTTTCTAAAAGCAATTCAAAGCCACCTTAATTTTTCCTAAGTTACTATTGATAGGTCATAGTATCCGGCATCTACAATGAAAATCACCTAGTACTAGAGTTCAACAAGTAATTAAGTACTACTTTTGAAAAACACCTAAAAGTTTGAGGCAAACACGCAAGGAGTTTATTACTCCACCTTTGAATTAAAGTGTGCTGGTAAGTGTGACAAAGGCCAAGTGTGTATTGTCATTTTCGGTTGTCCATCATTCTCCCCCTCAGAGCTCTTGGCATTCATTACGCAAGGAGTTTATTACTCACAAGTCTTGGCATGCTTCATTATTTTACTTACCCAAAACAAACAAAAATAAGAGAGTCATGGCATTCATTATGCATTTGTACTTACCCAAAACGAACAAAAAGAGAGAGTCTTGGCATGCATTATGCATTTGTATTGGTAGTTTTTACTACTCCGTAGTTCGTAATTGATTTTCACACTTTCTTTTATATGACTGTAATTATTTTTTGTCGATCTCCAAAATTGAATTTACGACATTGCCCTTTCATATGTAAAAAAAGACTATATACATCAAAGGGCGTTTCTGTAAATTTATACTTCCTCGGTTCCATTTTCTTTGTCCTTTTTTGATATTCGTGTCAGTTTTCAATCGCTTATATCTTCCAATATGAATCTCCAAAAATTATGCACTATATTATTTGATAGTTCTCGATTAGGTCTTTAATACAAAATTTTCAAAATTATGAAAAATATTGTAGATTGGGAGATATAAGCGTTTAAAGAACGACACGGATAACGAAAATGGACAATCAAAATGGGACGGAGGGAGTATGTCACAGGGCAAAAAAGTGTCATTAGTAATACACACACACACACACACATCAACAGTGCTACTTGCACATACTTTTTGTGCACATATCATGCACATACATTTTTGTGAGGCCCATATCAGGGTTCCACAAAATGATCCGAACCGCTCATCTTTTTTAAAATATTTTTTGGTATTTCTGTAAAAAATCAGCTCCAACGGATATCGGTAAGAGCTTTCTCAGAAATCGTAGAGCAAAACAGAATGATTCGCCTACAATTTCTGAGAAAGCCCTTATCGATATCTGTTGGAGTTGATTTTTTACGGGAACCGTCCAAAAAATATTTTAAAAACATGAGCTGTTTGGATCATTTTGTGGGACCCCGATATGGGCCCCACAAAAATGTATGTGCATAATATGTGCACAAAAATCTGTGCGGGAATCATTACTGTATATATATATATATATATATATATATATATATATATATATATATGTGTGTGTGTGTGTGTGTATAAATACTCTCTCCATCACAATTTGTTTATCCGTTGTTACTACTACTATTTTAAACCCAGAAAAGATACAGGTACAGAAAAGAGAGGAGAGATATCGTACTGACGGCCGCCACTATACATATACACACGAAAAGGGGTACTCCGATCAAGCACCCTACACACCTCGGATGACATTGATTCCCGCGTCGGGCCCCTCGGTTTTTTTTTTTAGAATTTTTGAACAGCTCGGATCGGCCGTCCGATGGCCGAAGACGGCCCACCGGCGGCCGTCGGTACGATATCTCTCCTCTCTTTTCTGTACATATAGCAGAACTCATTTTAAACCTCTCAAATTTTCTATATTTTTCGTTCTCTGTTTCTGTTCATTGATCGTTCTCCGCACATTGTGTGTGTTAGTTTGACTGACTCAAGTGACGATTTTTCAAACGACGCAACTGGGGATCCATTACAGTCCCAATTAATGATCCGGATTTCAAATGTGTTTATCAAATTCTCCCAAAAGAAAGTTGAGCGGACTTCGTTATCTATTTAAATGAAACATATCTATCACAAGAGAAATCAATATCAATATTCAACAAAGAGAAAAAGGATGATCATACTCCAATCATTCTTTTTTTTTTTTGTCAAATATATTTATTTCAACCAAGCCTTTTGCCAATGTCCCTATCATCCTAAATTCTCGCGTGAGTCGTACAAAATAATAGCTTAAATCGTCAAATAAAACCGTAGCAGGGTCCGTTTTACTTTAACAGAAAATACTTACGTAAGGATCTTCATGACATGAGAGATGCTTCGTCCATCTTCCTCGAGTATGATTTTAAATATAGAGATTACGTGCATGTACACTCCAAGTCCAAAAGAACATGTTCAAAGATGAGGAACACACGCAACTGAAAATTCGAAGCAAGGATTTGTTAATGGAAAAAAGTGAAGCAAACAAACAAGCGCAGCAACTCCTACAAAAAAATAATAATAATAATAATAATAAATACAAGTTTTTAAAATTAAAAAATTGTACGTAGTTGTGTATTTTGTGTTTAGCAAATCAGTATGCTGGGTTCTGTTCCTTAGGCCCAAGTTTGGTCCTCGCTCGTCGTTGGCGTGTCTTATTATTGTAACGGCGAGAACACAGTTGTATTTTTCTTACAATCAATGATAGCGCGTTCGTTCAAAATAATAATAATTAAAACTTGCTATTGCCTGGTCATCAGACATGACTTTAATTAGTTTTATGAGATAAAGAACTTCTGTGTAGCCAAAACTGATAGGAACATTAAAAGAAATGAGGGTAGGCTGTCGTAACTCGTACGCACTAATGATTTTCAAAGAAAGATTGTTAGTAGTAATTAGTAATTAAGTATAAAACACATGTCAAAGCATATCTGAAGAAAGAATATCCTCTAGTTTGTGGAGTTATCTCTATTTTTTTCCCCATAGTTTGGAATAGATCTCTGGACAATGACTTCAGTGGAAATGTCAAAATTACCCTTTATGTAATGGGATTTTTATAGTCCAACTACCAAGGGACTTTCTTCTTCTTCTTTTGTTTTTTTACAAAAGGAAGAAGATTTTATTAATCTGAGAGGCAGAAAAACGCCTAAACATCAGAGAGAGAGAGAGAGAGAGAGAGAGAGAGAGAGAGAGAGAGAGAGAGGAACCCCCCATGGGAGCAAGATAGTTGTCCACAGACCGAATAAACTATAAGAAAGGGTTTTCTTTGCACAAAC
Organism: Rhododendron ovatum; assembly: GCA_019656835.1. Lineage (NCBI taxonomy): Eukaryota > Viridiplantae > Streptophyta > Magnoliopsida > Ericales > Ericaceae > Rhododendron > Rhododendron ovatum. The sequence goes on along the minus strand of CM033791.1, from coordinate 12,681,899 downwards.
ATATACAGCCCTATTACAATAACCAAGGGACTTTCTCAGAAAATAGAAATTCATCCCTATATATTCTATTTTCAAATTTCCATATATTTTATTAGTACTGCATGTTATATCAGTACTAAAACTTTACAGAATTGCTATTAATAAAAAGAGATTCATGAGACTTTCAAAATAAGATCCATATTGATGGTCCATTTTTGATACACGTGCCCTTCAATAAATTGTTTATATCATACAATCTATAATATTTTAAGTGATTTTAAAATTTTTGTCTAATAGAACTAATTGAGATGTATCAAAAAATTCATATTACATATAAAAAACATCTAGGAGTTTTATTTATTTTCTTTACAATTCTTGACTGGAAATTTTAATTTTTAGATCAAACGCTTATCAATATCCGATTAAGATGAATTTTTGCACATTCTCTTAACAAATGGATTTGGACAAAAGGAACAGGTTTGATTATTGATTATTGTAGTAAAACATGGAATGAGTATACCCTCACGAGTGTGAACAAAGCCAGGGTGAACAAAATTGCTGGGGTGTTATATATTGGATGAATGAAGAGAAGATCATACCACACTAATCAACCTTAAAGATGCTAAAATATTTTACAATTTACAATATTCTGTTTTAGAAGGTAATTGGTCAACCTTAAAGATGCTACTCCTAAAATATTTTACAATTTACAATATTCTATTTTAGAAGGTAATTGGTCAGCCGTGCATAGCACAGGTTGAGTGTTAGTTTTACATTATAAAACATATAGACAATTTTGTAAGAGGTGCCAAATAGTGAAAGTGGACCGTCAACGATAGAACGGAGGGAGTATATTTTAGAAAAATTCTAACTATTCATAGGTTGTACCTCAAAATGAATAATAAAACTCTTTATATGCGCATATGGAATTTACTTAAAAAATCCTATTTTAATCAGTATTCTAGAGACTTTTGTTGGAAAGTGCCAAAGTGGAGTAGTAAACGCTCTTAATTATCTGAGAGAATAATGCATTGCATTTAGGAGTTTCTATTGTATCTTCCTCAAATTGCATCTAGTGGGACACTAGCTAGCCCTAATGTTCAATGCCCCAATTAGTGAGAATCTCAGTGGCGGGTTCAATGTCCCAACTAGTGAGAATCTCAGTGGCGGAGCTGTTCAATGGTTGAACAAGAAATTTTTCAGTGCCGAGCTGGTATATCCACGTGGTGCCCGTTTAATTCAGCATATCAAAGCCGTCCAAAAGTGTTTTGGAAGGTTTGAATTTTAAAAAAACTTTTTCAGAAAAGAGTTTATTTAAAATTCGGACCGTCCGAAATACTTTTGAATGGCCTGGATAGGCTGAGCGGGCGGGATACCACGTCTACCCAACCGGGACTGAAAAATTTCTCGTGGCTGGGGGTGGCCAAGGCCCCCCCACTTTTTTGGGAAAAAATTACGGAGTACTAGTTTGAACTGGGAGGTGAAAAAATACTTTCAAAAGTCTCACAACATTTTGGGGTTGCTGTGACTACCTTCTTGTCACTTTAAAATTTTCCGTTTCAAAAACAAAACAAACCAACATTCTTCTGAGTTCTCTCTGTATTTTCCTCGCACAAAGTCTCCCACTCGACTTCAATCCGTCGAACCGTGCGTCGAACTCGAAAGCTAATCAAGGTGGAGGATCCCGGCCGGCAATCAAATCTATTTTCTATGGCTCCCGGCGGAGGGAATTGACGAACGATGAGCGACGGCTACCTCTTTATCTATCTCTCTCTCTCTGTTCCTCAAATAGAGATTATAGAATGTCCATCTCGGACAATCTATTTAATGCCATGTGCTTTTGTGATTTCATAGCCGAAAGATTGTTTTGACTTGCCCCGCATAAATCCTAGCTCCGCCATTGAGTGAGATATCTTCGAATGTATGCGGTCACATGATTATGAGTCCATAACTAAGATGCTTGATTTTTTTTGCCTCTTTATTAATTCTCAAATTGAAGTTGTGTTGAAAATTCGGATTTCGGAGACTTGTGAAAAGAAAGGAAAATAGAAATAAAAACACGAAGGAACAATGAAGTGAAAGAAGCTAAAGATATTTATTTGGTTTTCCTATGAATATATATTTTTTGGGTAAGTAAGGTTAACCAACAAAAATAAAAAATTAATCGCAACATAATACAAGATAGTAGCGACGATTTTGTATATTTCCCAAAATTCCAAAAATAAGCCTGGTTAATCACTATTAATACTTCGGTATAAGTTCGGGATAGTTCTACGTACATACCTTACTCCTGACCCTTGGGCTATATACAAATAGCTAATTAAGGTCCCGTTTCGCTAAGGTTCTTATTTCTTAAGTACTTATTTTTTATTTTACGAGACAGATTATTCTTTTACAATTCATCACCTTTAATTAAAAAATAAGTACTTAACTTGTTTTTAGTTGATGGAACACACCCTAAGAATTCTCATTATAGGGTTGAACTCTAAAAAAAAGTCTGGTTTGGCCGTTTGGAATTTCAAAATGGGCCACAATAAGAGGAAAGCTACTTTAATACTTAAGCATAAGAAATGGGCCATTGGAGAAAAATGGACCAGCTAACCACCATATACTACCTTGGGCAAAGGCAGATATAGTAAGAGCAGGGGTGAAGGTGGTGGTGTTATATCCGGTTCCAGGAGGATATACAATCCGTGGGGCAAACAACGGATATAAGGAGTTCGGATATATATTATCTGGGGTGATAGTATTTCCGCCCTCTATATTCCATCAACAAACAGGCCCGGGTCAAGCCCATTCTTTTAGTGGCTCACCACTACAGGCCATTAAGGTTCTGAAGACCATACCTGAGATGGTACCAATTTAGACCAAGGCTCTGAAAGACCATATCGGCGACCTCTCCTACCAATTTATTCTAAGGTTATGAAGACCATATCGGCAAACTCTCCTCTCTGTTATTCGTCCAACTCAGATTGGTGCAGAGCACAAAAATCATCCGGCTTCCGTTGAAAAGTTGCCAGGAAACTCGGATCCATGCAAGAATCTCGCCATGAATGTCATCGTCTTCTATTTTCATTTGATTTCTGCATTTTTTTAATTTTTGGTTCATCTTGCCGTTACTCTCCGGTACTGGCCGGAACTCACTGGTAAATTAACCGGAACAAAAACATACCTTCGCGTCTACTTCACCTGTCCTTTAACACATTAAGCATGTTCGAATAACCAATGTTTGGATAAAAACAATACAGTCACGATTAAATATCCCTTGCATTCTACATCCCACAAAAGATGGGATAATGCAATGAAATAACATGTGATGTGGGATTAGTAGTCCGATCAAACAAATGGGTCATAGAGTACAACTGATTCAACCATGCAAAGGAACCCAGACACATATCAAACTAGCAAATCGCAAAGGTTTAAGGCTAACCAAATACCAGAAACCAGAACAGTTTTAGCTAATACATTCTGAACAAACCATAAGAGAAAATCAAAAGACAGCTAGCTAGAGCTTGCCGATAAACTCTTTGATGGTGAGAGAAGAACAAATCCCAAGAGCAAACTTCAATGTCTGAATCCACTTTTTCCTAACAAGTTCAGTAAATCATCACAACATGAAAACATCCACAACATTAGGCAGAACATATCTAGATTGCATAAGCTCTACAGTACACCAGGCATGCATCTCATAGAATATTTATCCCGCGATTGAGATGTTTCATACCTTTTTACATAGTTAAGAGACTAATAGGCAAATGACTTATAAAGTGGTTACACTCTAGAAGAAAGGCAGATCAGTCTCCACTAGCACAACCCCTGCAACCGCAATGCACACACTCTATAACCTTTTCCTCTCTCAGATGCTTGGGGACTCGACAAACACAAGTGGTTTGGAAGTTGTGATCCCTCGGTTGCATGCACCTTAAACAGCATAGACGTTCATAACCAGGCTGCAAATGAAGCACAAATTTACAAGAATATATCACAATTTCTTTGTCAAATCAACATTTCCTACCTTAATAGTTAATAGTTGTATTGTACGATTCGTATCTAATACTGAAACCAGGAAATGCTGCTACAATTACAAAATTCTTCTCTTAGGCTCTGTTTGTTTCAATGTAAATGTTTTTTCAGAAAACAAAACTTCAAACTTTTATTTTTCGGTGTTTGGTTGGCACTTGAAAAATATTTTCAGAAATTGACAAAATAATGTAGAGAGATAAAGAGGGGGCTTAAATTGTGGAGAGATCTGAGAATACTGAAATCGAACGTGGGTCATGACTAACGATCGAGGAAACTGAGCAGTGAGAAATGAGAATCGCAGAAGAAGGTAGCGGGTTCATTTTGAAAAATAACTTACGGAAGATTTAAGGGTAAGTCATTTTCATCCAATTAATGGAAAATGTTTTACATGTAAAATGTTTTCCTCATTTTTTACACAGCGAAACACCGGAAAATAGGTAAAACATTTTACCGGAAAACATTTTACGCCCAAACAAAGATAATTTATGTCCTCGTGAAAAAAAGGGAAAAAAAGGTTAAGAACGCATTAGCTGACTGCATCATATTCATCCTATAAGCACCATATAACCAAATAATTATACAGGAGTATTGGTTCTTTTCTCTAGACAAAATAGATCAAAACAGATGTAAGCATGAACTGGGAATCGCGAGATTTCTGATAGCTGTCGTCCGATATGAAATGCTACTTCGTCAGAAACAGGAAAACAAGGGAAGAAAAGGAAAGCTAAGCGAAAACCCAATTTGGGGAATATTCGAAGGAGGGGACGTCACAAACCTTCTTCCATTTTGCAATCAAATTAGGGTCAGCATAGCCTTGGTCCAAGCAAAACTCGTACAACTCCTTCGAGATTTCCTTCCTCCTGTGGTAAAGGTCGAAAATGTAGCGACTCTTCTGATGTGCTATTTTGAAAATAGGCCATAAAGCTTCACATTTTCTTTTCCCATCATGGGGATCATTCTCAGCTATCCAAGACATCAAATAAAAGTGCCACGATTAGTTTCAAATTGTGGAGAGATCAAGCTTAACAAACAGCGCTATGAGAGTAACACAACAAAAAGCAGATCAAAACCTTCTCTCATCTTAGCTTGTAGTTCACGAAGAGTTGGTTCGATCAGTTCCCACCCCTCTGGATATTTGACACGGTTTGTCTTCACCTTTGGCATTTTTCTGACTGCAGCAAAGGAACAGATTGTCAAGGACGAGGAAATAATACTGTACTGATCTTTGTCCTAGGAATGACCCACTGCATTTTATCTCTAAACATTTCATTTTCCCTCTTCTAAACAGAGATTAAAAGGCAAAATAGGAGAAACACACATGTAACGTACTAACGTAGGGTTATCAAGACAAGGTAATAGGAAAACAAATTACCCATGCAGAAAAAAAACCCATTTACGTAATTCACCTACATATCTACTATCTAGTCAAATCATCCAAAAAAATCTTTATACTAGGATTGCTCTATAAGAAGAAACTCAGAACATTCATAAAGCAATGTGTCTCAACAAAACAACTGCCAACAAAGTCTTAACAATGAATGTGAAACCAATCATGGTTGAAAAACTTATTGGAGTGACAAAAAAACACATGCATGGGACTTGGGCATATAACTAAAGAGCCTAAAGAGGGAATCTGGACTCATAGGCCAAAGTTGCTATTTGGCAAGATTCTAACAGAAAAATAGCCCAGGCAGGCAGGAAATTACTTATTGTAGTTTTTTAATGATGGTTTTATGTTTCTAAAATCAGCTGATTTTCTGAGGTAGATGACTTGGAGTGGCATATCATATTATTATTTCCCAAACTATTTCCTCTTGTTCCTCCTATGTCCAGGAGACATGCTCATTGGGGGAATTTAATACATTTGCATACTAATTTGGAGAAACATATAAGCTTTCTAATAATGCTCATGTTGTATGCATAGTAGTTTTTGGCTAATTACAGGGACCTCAGATGGAGTTTTGACAACTAGAAGGATCACCCCTGTGCAATCTGAGATTACATCGCCTTCCCCACTTGTCGGCCAAATGTTGCTAAGTTGCCAATGAAATACATAATTAGGCTCGCAATACAAAATTATAAGCTTGCGTTAATATATGAAAAGATGATTCTCTCCAACCCAACCCAACACGCGCACACACACTCACTCATACAAGCGCGCGCGCTCGCACGCACACAGGTGAAAAATAATTGAAAATACTACAATACCCAAATCAAAAAATGCAGCTATGAACAACATCACAAACACGCGCGCGCACCCACACACAAAATGCAAAAGAAAAACAAATCCCTGTATAACATTGCACTGAAAATTCATCAGTTTCTCACATCAAATTCATCTAAACAACCCCTTCCTTCAACTGATAAAACCTAATTCATCTATTTACGCCCCATACACCACACACATGTACGTACTATATATTTGATGTCTTGTATTGCGTATATAAGATTCATAACATCCGTCAGATAGAGAAGCTGCACCAAGAATACCTAGAACTGCTTTACTGTTGAAACATATGGTATCTCGGGCAAGTCACTGTATGGTGCCGAGGTTATGAATTGAACTGTTCCCTAAGAATAAGTGCATTTCAATTTCTAACCCATTCACCCATAACCAATCGAAACCAAATACTAACAACATCAAATCAACAAGAAATAGAATTTTTTCTAAACGGTAGGATGAACATAATTGGAAAACAACTACAAAACGGTTCTAGATGACGATATGTACTGCAAAAACAAAAACAAATACCCAATACGAAACTCAAAACAAATAATGGAACGACTGGAGTCCCATCAAACAATTCAATAATCTTGAATGGACTCAAATCAAACAAACAAGTGATACCACAATCCAGGACCTTTTGTAGCTTTAAAAAGCTGGGAAATTTACGCGCTATGTCATCTTTCACACGCACAGAGAGAGAGAGAGAGAGAGAGAGAGAGACAAATCAAACAAACAAGTGATACCACAATCCAGGACCTTTTGTAGCTTTAAAAAGCTGGAAATTTACGCGCTTTGTAATCTTTCACACGCGCCCAGAGAGAGAGAGAGAGAGAGAGAGAGAGAGAGAGAGCTGTTCTTATCGTCGCCTGGGCTTTGATAAATTTTGGGGTGGTTCTGAGTCTGATCAATTTGTAAATTAGGGCTACGTCTGTATTGAAGACATCTGAAGAAACCCTGCAACTTTATCTATATCACAAACTACACCCCCTGTTTTCAATGTAGATCAGTTTAAGCCCACACATTAAATTTGACAACAATCTAAACCCATTTGATAAATCCTACCTGACTTCTCTAACCCGATATGTACTACTGTCCAACCCAATTGAACATTTTCTATAATTTGGGCTCACCAACTGACCAAAGTCACCATGCCAGGTCGCAACGAATCAATAAAGCGTTGGTCTCTTGTCAGCATTTGGATCTTTAATTGGTAACCTTAGCCTTTTAATCTTTCCTTCGATAGCCAGTACTTCTTTTAATCTTTTTATTTTTTCAGAGATTAATAAATTTCGTTTACCTATAAAAAAAACGAACCAATAAAGGTTTAAAAGGGTCTTATCGTTCTGTGAAATTTAGGGACATATAACGATTAAGTATTTATCAATATCCAAATTCTTAAAAATATGTTTTAAATAAATTGAACAGCTCCGAATATTTGCATGAGACTCCAAAATAGGTCCCATGCAAAACTTGTGACAACTATTATGTGAGCAGAACCAGCCCCGAAAATATATTTGTTTAACATGCTTTGCACCGTACATGCCTAGCCTGGTCTGTCTATTAAACATGACATGTCACATGCCATGTTAGGATACTCTTAAGACCAGCACAGCGCATGGGTCCCCAATTAGTACCGTGCATGTACTTTGTTGGGGACTTTCTGCAAAAATCTAGTTTTGAAATTTCCAGGCCGATGTTGCGCAACAAAGAAGTGACCCCGAAATGGGGCTCAGACTGTTCGGCTATCTGCATGGTAGCATTTAAGCAATAAGTATAAATATAAGTGACATTATAATGATAGTGCAAGGACCATTTGATAGCTAAGAGGATAGCCATGAGTTCTGTTTGTAAAGGGCTGGAACTCCAGCATGAGAACGAAAGAGGTCCTGAAAAATTGAACCATCTGCAAATGACGCGCAAAGGCCTAGACCGCTTGTCTGGTGACCTATTTTCCATGCTTCATCCACATGGATATTGATTACCCGCTGGTGGAGTCGGAGAAGAATGTGAGTAGTGCAGGGTATGGCTTGAGAATAAATGATGGCGACGTCGGCATTGTGGAGCACCCGTAATTTCTGTCTTTCGCGCTCAGCCCAGAGGGATGACCTCTTGAACGAAAGAGCACTATCTGTGGCCAATAATGCTAAAGCCGCATTTGGGAGGAAGGGAGTGTCAGAGAACACTTGCTGGTTGCGAAGTTTCCAAATCGCCCAGAGAGTAGCGACGAATTGGAAAAAACGGTCTTGGTGATTCAAGGAAATGGTGAGGCGAATGATCCAGTCCATTAACCATTCTTTGAAAGCTAGGCCCTCAGATATAGATAATAAGGTGATAGGGAAGGCGCTGGTGTTCCACACAATGACGGTAGATTGGCATTTCCAAAAAAGATGCTCTGTAGTTTCCTCTTTGATGGAGCAAAGAGGGCAGAGTGGTGACAGATACTGAAGCCGGGGGACCAAATTACTCTTGGCTACTAAAATACCTTTGATACATTTCCAAAGAAAAACCTTGATTCGTTCCGGAAGATTCAAGCTCCAAAGAGTTTTCCAGATATTGTACCCTTTGTGTAAGTGGGAGGGTTGTGCATGATCAGCTGAGGCTGAGGAGCTGTTCTTATCATCATGTAATGAAAGGTACCCAGACTCGGTAGAGTAGCGACCCGAAGGAGTGTGAGGCCGAATATGTTGATCAGGGGAAGGATGAGTAGTAGAAGATCTCGGATTTTTTCGACAGAGGGTCCTTCCGGGGTTGCGGAGATAATGCTAGAGACCTTGAGTTGTTCAGTGCCAATGAAAGGAACTAGATGGCTGAGGGGTTGAGGACTATGGGGTATCCACCGATCAGTGTAAAGATTTATGGATTTTCTGTTTCCCACAATCTAAGAGATATGATGAGCAATAAGGTCACTCCCGTGTAGAATGCTTTTCCAGGTCCACGAAGACTTGGGATGGGCCTTAACTTTGAGAATACTAGTGCTGGCACAATATTTGGGAAGGAGAATTTTTGACACAAGGAGGGATGGGTAGCTTGGTTGAGAAGGCGGAAGTCCCTGATACCAAGCCCTCCCTCAGATTTGTAGGCTGAAATTTTATCCCAAGATAACCAGTACAAAGGTTTGCGATCCCCGGACTTCCACCAAAAAGCCGCGGAAATAGCATTGAGTTTGTCACAGATGGCCAAGGGAAGTTTGAAAGTGGAGCAGAGATATATGGGTAGTGAGGATTAAACCGATTGGATTAAGGTCAGTTTGCCGGCTTGAGAGACAGTTGTCTTCCATCTAGCCAACGCTGCCTGGGTTTTAGAAAGTATTAATTGTAGGGTCGGTCAAAATCTTGACCATTGACTTTAGGAGACTTTTGACCAGCCAACCACAAAGAGACATATGGAGGGACCTGGAGGACATACACATGGCCAAGGACCCATGTGGGACCCCGCACGTCAAGAAGATGGGCCCACACGGGAGAACAACAGGTCTTGCGGGGTGGGCAAAACCCTCACTAGCAGAGTAATCCACGAGAACCATCGTGGTGGGGTCGCACAAGTCACGAGACCCCGAAATAATAGAGAGATCTCATTAAAACGTCGAGTCCTACTTTGGCCACGAGGCAGGACCACGGGAACCTCAAGACGGGACGATCATTGTGGAATCGCGATCCTACTTCCACGGAAATTGAGAGGGATCTAGTGGCATGGTGGCTTGGGAAGGAGGCATTGTTTTTTACTTTTTGACACATCTAAGAGGTAGCCCCAAATAGGAAGCTAGATTATTAACTACGGGAATGTGGAAAAAAAACTCTGGAATCTACTGCGGAATGCCCTAGGAGTGTTAGGACTAAAAGTGATGGAAGATTTCTGTTGATTGATGCTTTGTCCTGAAAAAAGGCTAAAGTGTTTCAGGGTATCTCGCAGAGTGGCACAGCTTTGCATGGTAGGTTGGAAGAAAATGAGGCAATTGTCGGCAAAGAAAAGGTGAGAGAGAGAGGGTCCATTTCGTGAGAGTTTAAGGCCTTTGCACATTTGCAAGCGATCAAGATGATTTAGAGCACATGAAAGAGATTCTGAGGAAAATGATAAAAAGATAAGGGGACAGGGATCACCCTGCCGAAGTCCTCTACGGGGTATGAATTTCTCGGAAGGGGCTCCATTGTTAAGGACCGAAAAAGAGACAATGGAGAAGCATTGGTGGAGGAGACAAATCCAATGCTCAGAAAAGCCCATTTTGCGAAGAATTGCTGACAGAGAGTTCCAACTAACACGGTCGAAAGCCTTGCTCATGTCGAGCTTAAGGGCTGCCAATTGTTTTTGACCCTGCTTCCGAGTGGCAATGTGGTGAGAAAATTCACAGGCTAGCAAAGAACTGTCGGCAATCAATCAACCGTGTACAAAGGCATTCGGGGTAGGGGAGATATAGGAAGGCAGTATGTGTTTGAGACGATTAGCCAATGTCTTGGAGATGCTGGGGACTTGTGAACGTAAAAATAGTAAAAGATTTAAACAAATTTTTTTAAAAGTTGTAACAAAAATTTGTCAAATATAGATATAACTAAAATAGGATAAAGAATAGTAAGAAACAGATACTAAGCCATTTATGCTATTGGAGTTTTGCATTTTTGTATTATTATACTATAGTATTGGTTTATACGTATCCAGATTATTCAGTTGATTGTAGGAACACAAATACTACTATCATTTATAAATGATTAAACTTAATGGGCAATTCTTATTTGTGTGTATATATATACACGCACATATATATGAGTGATACATCGTGCTCATGTTTTACTGTGCTCATGCTCGTGCTACTGCCGGGTGCCCCAAAATAACAGCCCAAGTGTCCGTGTCGATTGACTCATACTATATTGTGTCGAGTCGTGCATACATCTAAATGAGTCGCGGTCATACCAACTAGGCTCAGTTTACACCTCTATACACCACATATGAATATATCATGCATGTGGATATACATAGAGTCAAATCCAACTAATCTTCCTCAAGTAGCAATTGCCGAAAAATTCCACCTCCAATCCACGCCACACTCCTCCCCTCTCTAAGAGTGTCTCCAATGGCATAACTAAAGGTAATTTTTTTAAAAAATTTTCAATATTGGTCTAACATTTGACTCAGAGCATCTGCAAAGGTAATAATCAAAACTAATAACCAAAATGTGCCACGTAAGCATTTGATTATCCATTTAGTCCATAATCAAACTTAACAATCTCTACCTCCACATTGGTTATTTTTGCATTCCTAACAAAAAAAAAACCCACAATACTCAATGCACATCTATCTAATCGCAAACGAATTTCAATCATGCACCCGACTACACCAAATTATTCGTCTCGATGAGACAATTTCAATATAAGGTGTTTTTTAATTTTTGAGTTTTTAGTTTGGTTATTGAGTTTTGGTTATTGGTAAAAATTGTTAAGTTTGGTTATGGAATGAGTAGAATTTGGTTATTTACTAAAAGACTTATAACTTTGTTTATTACAATGTGCGGTGTTTTTTGAGCATTATTGTTAAATTTGTTTATCCACGCTCATTTACTTATTACAATGGGGATGCTCTGATGTAACCAAACTTTGCCACCCATTAACTAATAACCAAATTTTGGTCATTGGATAAACAAAAGTAGCAAATCAATGAACCCACCGACTTATTTTTATTCTCAACTCTCTCCATCTCTCTCTATCTACTACTCGTAATAATGATTCTTGATTATGAACTAAAAATTACTACTATAGTGGAATTTCACATTGTTAATCTAACTAAAAGATGAGATGACAAATTTTGATCAGAAAAGCTATAGGGACCGACGGGTCCTGTAGGGAAATCATACCAACGGCCACCGAATGACCGATCCGAGCCGTCCAAAAATTCTAAAAAAGAAGAAGGGGTCATGCGAGAATCAACGGCATCCGATGTGTGTAGGGTGCTTGATCTAAACACCCTATTTTTCGTATATACATGTGTATACACGAAAAATAGGGTGCTCACACATTAGATGCCGTTGATTCTTGTGTGAGCCCCTTGTATTTTTTTTTAGAATTTTTGGACGGCTCGAATATGCCGTACGGTGGCCGGAGACGGTTTGGGGCGACTGTCGGTACAATTTCCTTACAGAACCCGTCGGTCCCTATAGCAGGACTCAATTTTAATTATCTAATTTTGGCTATGCAATTGGAGATACCTAGGGCGGAGCCAAGATTTTTATTACTCCCTCCGTCCCTTTTTAAGTGTCCTGCTTCGTAACTCCAACTTATTAAAAAGACATCATCATTACACCTTTCACATCAACTTTTTCCTCCACTTTCCCTACTTACCCATCATCATTACACTTTTACTCACTAACTTTTCAAAATAAAATCTACTTTTAGGAACAAAATAGACAATACACCAATTTTTACCCTCTTAACTTTACAAAATAGACAGTTATTATGGGACAGTCCAAAATAGAATACTGGACACAAAAAAAAGGGACGGAGAGAGTAGTATATTAGTGGGGTCAATACGCTAGTTATCTATTCCTGCGTAGTATTTGCTAATCCGAAGAATTACACTGTAAAATGTCATTTTACTCTGCAATTGGTCCCGAAGACTGGTTTTATATATTTTTTTTTTGAGTCCTGCTAAGTGTACCGACCACACCCCCCCGAAATCGTACTGACGACCGCGCCAGGCCGTCTCCGGCTACTGGATGGCCAATCTGAGAAGTCCAAAAATTCTATAAAAAAAAACCCCGAGGCGGAAAAAATGGTGTTTAGATCAAGCACCCTAAACACATCGGATACCGTCGATTCATGCGTTGGCCCCTCGTTTTTTTTTTTATAATTTTTGAACGGCTCGGATTGGCCGTCTGGTGGCCGGAGACGGCCCGACGTGGCCGTCGGTACGATTTCGGGGGTGTGGTCTGTACTCTTAGACTTTCTGTATTTTTTTTGAACCAGAAGACTGGTTTTATATTGAAAACCATCCATGATGGCCTAATTTGTAATGATACCAACTCTCGACTTGCGCACAAATTTCGTAGTGGATGAAATCGGTTTAGTAGCCTCAGTAGGAGCTGCATCCTCTTGACAAAAAATGAAGTCAGCCACTGGTGATTATGTACTCGTAGTAGCCTTTCGATGGAACGCGACGTCCTGCTGCTATGCTAGCACTTGAATTTCAGCAAGGATCACAATTGAGGGGTTTTGGGGTTGATGCCCTTTGTTTTCCCAAAAGGTACCCCCAAAAAAGGAGAACGCTTGAGATTTTTATGTATTTGAAGTCAGTAGGGACAATTTAGGAATTTTTTCTAGAGCTTAACAGCAAAATTAGACTGCAAACTATCAAATGTCCTTGTGAAAAAGTAATGGTAGACTAATAATACGTACACGACTAAGTTTCAGGTCCTTTGTACTGTTTAGTGTATGGTTTGCGAAATATGATAAGTATCGGTTTCCTGGAAAATAGAACATGACTGGGTTCTATTGACGACTTGTTGCCCTGTCTATGAACTTGTCTATTTAACTTGAAACATATCAGGCCGTGAACCAGCGTGGGAAGGGCTTTGAGTCTTTGATGCTCACATCTCGTCAATGAAGTACCTTTCTTGCGGCCAGAAACAGATCATGGGACTGATGATATCTGATGTCTGTGCACGAAATTTCCCACATTTTGCCAAGTTTGAAAGCAGTTGGAAGAAATCGCCATGGAGGAGACGAAGAGTAAAAATAAAGACGAGCTCTCCAACATCCAACCTCTGTGAAGACTGGAAAATACTTCCGGTAATCTTCGAGGACCTATGCCTTCATGTTCTTCCAGAGTATTCCCAGCAATAAAAGGTAACTGTCATATTTTGCTTCACCATTTCTTAAATTGTGTCGAGTTAAAGAACAACTAAAGAGCCCCGTGCATAGAAACAAACACAACTCTCACAAGAACGGGGTCATATCCATGTCTGTGTCCCGTAAATGTTGGCATAAACAACCATATACCTCTCACAATATGCATTAGTATCACACCTTGAACCAAAGTAAATGGTTGATCGATACATACTTTCACACCATTGGCACATTAGTTTCAGCAACTTAAGACTCGCTCAATCCTCTTTTTTGCGTCTTTTCAACCATGAGAAAACGAAGAGTGATATAGACCCACAACTGAATATGTGGTACTGTTCCAGAGACAAAAGAAGGGCAAAAGAAGAACATGCAATGTGCATAATGTTAAATAAATAACAAACATCGCTTTTAACGAACAGAGACACCTATGTACAGATTTTCATCAAAGGAAGCTGCTTTGGTGTTTGGAAACAATTCTCAAGGGGAAAAAAAGAAAAGAAAAGAGAACTCTACAATTGAGGTTGTAGCTCTTCAAAAAAAAAGGTCGTCCATTGCATAACATATGGCTTAAATATGGTCAGTCTACTGGATATTCAGCCAAAGCTCCACCGGTGGTTAATAACGAAATAGTGATCAGTAATCTAATATCAAATGCCCTGACGTTTTTTAAAAGGAATTCAGGAAATTGTGCGTAATATTGTCCTCAATTCATCAAGTCATACGTCCTTCAATCAAAACATAAAGCAGGATACACTAGCAATAATTTGAGCAAGTGAATTCCATGGAGAACACTCGCGTAGAAGATTCACAAATTCTTCAGAGAAAGGAGATATGTATCAAGAAATTTCAGATAAAGATTTCTCCTAAATACAACAGTGCAGCAATCAAGCACAAATAATACAAGAAAACCTAAGACCAAAACTTAATGATTTTAAGGTTTCAGATATTTGCTGTTACAAATATCAAGTTCCCTTCCCTCGTACCCCTATCAATTACAGGTATCCGGGGGGGGGGGGGGGGGGGGGGGGGGGGGTGTTGAAGGTGTTGTGGAAATTGAGAGCAGACACGTGTGTGGAAGAAAGAACTCCATCTCTCGTTGCAGACAGAAAAATGTACGAATAGAAAGCTACAGGCATTTCAGCTCAGTATTCAATATGGTAACAAGAAAGGACCAGATAGTGTTAATACATGATAACTCAACTGTTACACTAAAATTTGAAATTCAATGAGAGGAATAGCCATTCTACAACTTGTGCCCCTGCGATAATGGGAATAGTGCCGTCCATTTTAGAGAATCTAGCTCTTTAGCAGTTATAAGTTAAGCTCAACACTAAAATACTAAATAATTGTAAATTCCAATCCCATGATGAAACAGCCATCTCTCATGATTGCATCAATCTTCAAGACATTTTATAAAGGTCTTGAGCGACCGATGCATTTTCTGATACCCTGGCTTTTCCATAACATTTCCATACCGGACTTGCATTATAAATTTATAACCAATATACCAGCTACAAGAAGGGAGGGAGAGGAAGGTAAAATACCTTGACTAAAAACATTTTTTCTTAGAACAACTCAAATTCCAGATGCTCTCCTGCAGCCCCATACTCCAAATATTTTCTCCCTTTTACAGTTTCAAGATCACAGAACTCAGGCAATTCAGGAGGAACCGCACACCGTATCAGAGCCCAATTCAAGCCATCAAAGAAGGGGTGCCGCTTGATCTCAGCAGCCCCTCTCTCAAATCCCAAACGATTCTCAGGCTCCTTGACTAACAGCCTTTGGATGAGATCCCTCGCATGGAAACTAACAAGTGGGCTTTCTGGAAACTTAAGGCACTGTAAAACCACATTGGTTAACGTTTCTTCATTCCCAGAAGCACCTTTAAAAGGTGTCCTCCCATATAAAAGCTCATATAGAAAGATACCGAATGTCCACCAATCAACGGCACTCCCATGGCCCTCTCCTTTAATGATTTCAGGAGCCAAGTACTCGTGGGTCCCAACAAAGGAGTTGGACCGGGCATCCGTTGGCTCAACTACAAGCTGTGGCAGTGATCTGACTAGGGCTGCCGCCAGGTCAGCTTTTTGTTTCTTTGCTTTTGCAGCAGAAGGCAAAAACCTGGGTCTGAAGCATGCAACTTGACAGGACGGCTCAATACAAAATGGATCAGTGCAGCTGGACCCTGTACATGGACCTGAAATCTTCGGGGGCTCCATAGCCGACGAAGACGATTTCAGGAGAGTTGGGCTTACAGAGCATCTGAGTGACAGGTCAAAATCTGTAAGCATGATGTGACCATCTTCTCGGACCAGAATGTTTTCTGGCTTCAAATCTCGGTAGATAACTCCAAGCATATGCAAATACTCCAAAGCAAGGAGGACTTCAGCCACGTAAAACCTGCAAATACAAGGAAATGTTTTGAGGATTAAGTTATATGCTAGAAAGAATGACAAGAAAAGGCCTCATAATGAAAGAGTCCCTATCCACTTTGGTACTTGAATCAAGAAACAATACCCATCACTGTTGGCCCACGTTCTGTTCATTTTCCCAACACTCAAGTATATTTAACCAAATGCTATGCTTGACAGTTACCTATACAACTTGTTTTGGAGAAAACATTCTGTTAAGAGAACACAGATATATTATCTTACAGTCAAGTTACATCAAAAGAGAGTTTTCCCTGCCATTGGTTCATTAACCAATAAAAGTTTCAATTGGGACATGAATATGCTCCTTGTGAATATAATCAACCACGGCGATATTTTAGCAATTAGTTTGGACTTCAAGACCCAGAAGAAGATTAGGAACACACCAATCCTACAATGCGCTTGTCAAGATTCCAAAAGAAGCCATTGTTCTACCCTTATTTGTTAATTAAAACAAATAATTGCCAACCACATAACAAAATTGATTACTTTCAACCATGTTCTTATGCAGGAATTTGGGATCATACAACTTTAGATCTTGAAAGTTTGACAGATAATACAGCAGCTGCTGCATTTATAAAGTATCAAACAAATTCAATTATCTTGAATCGACAAATATACGCTTTACCTATAATTACTAATTACATAAACCAGCTAAACTGAAGGAGCTGCAATCAGAGAGAGACTGTACAGGGAGCACGCAGTGCACATACTTCAGATAAAACCTTCATAAATACATAATAAAAATTCATACTCTTCAGCAAATTAGCATGCTGACAATGCATTCTTTTGGATGAACATATCAGTTTTTATCAAGTTGTAAACTGGTCTGAATAAACCAATATAAAAGCTTTCAACAAACTGTTTTCTGTAATGCCATATTAACAGTATAAACTTTTAAGTGTGTGAACTGTGACATTTCTTTCCCCGTCCAGGATAAATTCAGGAGTTCATCCAAAAAACCTGAAAATGCTACCTACATGTTCGATGAATTCCTAATCAGGGTTGCTTTTTTATTGTGTCTTTCACCTTTCTCATTAAAGCTTTTCAGTACTTTCAAAACTCTGTCAGCCAGAAAGAGAAAAAATTCATTTTCCTACCTTGCTGCTTGCTCAGGAAAATATCTTTCAGGCTGCTTCTGCCGAAGAACATGCAGATCTCCACCAGGACAATACTCCATAACTAGGCATGACAAATTATCTGATGTAAACTGCGCATATAGCGTGGGCAGAAAAGGATGATCAAGAATTCTCAGTATTTCTCTTTCAGTTTGGGCCCTTGGCAACTTTTTTCTTCTAGCCAAAAATTCATTGTCCATGACCTTAATGGCAAAAAGGCAGTTTGTTCCTATCAGCTCAGCAAGATACACCGTGCCAATATCTCCAGAACCAAGCTTCTTCAACAGACTGAAATGTCCTAAACCTAGAAATCCATGTTGTTTGCTGACATGGCGGATGGCTTGCCACCTCATGTCCTTTGACATGTGAGGCCTGTTGCCACAATTAGACCCGCTAAGGTTACTCTCTTCACTGATAGTAGTGCTTGTGCTATACTCACCAAAGCTACTTTTTGAACTCTGAGAGATTTCCCCCTTTTCCTTAGGGTTCAAGTTCTTGACGGGTTTTTCAACCACAGATCCGCTTTCGTTACTCTTACTAGAAGTAAAACCCACTTTAACTGCACTGGAGTTCATTTTACTTGAGCTGACCTCAGCACATACAATTGCAGTGTTGGATGATGGTGAATCTCTATTGGTCTCGTTTCCCACATTGGTAAAAGAACAGCGGCATCTTTCGCAAAGTATAGACCCAGTGCTAAGATCCAAGCTACTAGTGATATCTTTGCTTGTATTAGAAGTGGAGCCAACAGTAGGGGAATTCCGGTTTAAGTTCTTCTTAACAATCGGCTTGTACTTGCGGACTGGCTTGACCGGATGTGGAACCTTTCGTGTAGGCTTGCTTCCCTTATTTCGCTTGAATGCAGTAGATGAGGATAGTAGCGTCTGCACCCTGCCTTTTTGTCTTGACTTCTGTGCTGCCACTTTGTTCCCTAATTTGACTGAGGCAGGAATACTACCGGTCTGTATTTCACCATCAGTTATCTGACAAGACAGAGAAGAAACAACTGCATGCTTTTCCTCGGAGAACAGCTCCAACTCTGGTGTTTGATTCTGAACTTCTGTTGACACAGGTGTCTCATTTTCCATCAGCGTGGACCTCTTACCCTTTTCTTTGGTTTCCAAGGGGAATTGAGGTGAAGAATGATCACTTCGGTTTGGTGTTCTCATCTTGGGTTCTGGTAAAGAAGGAACTACTGCGTGATTTTCTGGCTTTTCCGTTTCAGACTCTGATGTCTCACTCCAGATTTCTATTTCCACAGATGCTACTCCAGTATTTACTAGTGCCAAATCCAGTGGAGGAGAAGAATGGGCACTCTGGACAGATGATTTCATCTTTGACTCCCAACGATACTGAGGTAATTTTTCAGAGTGGTTCCAAGAGCGTTCTCCTGGTACCAGAGATATTTCAAGACCTCCCCCATTACTGCCGCTTGGGGAACCACTGGACTCACCAGCTTCAACTACTGAGGACCTGTACAAATTTACATTTTTACCAACTTCTGAGACCCTAGGAGAACCTGCTGTTTTGGCTAACCTTTTCATGGCAGCCATTTCAGATGCCTGAGAAATACATTGCCTCCTTAGTGCCTGTTTCAGAGACACTGGTTCCGAGAACCCAATTCCTGGTGAACGAGGTACACCCACACCAACTGGTTTCTTCAATGTATCTTTCCTTGAGGGCACTGTGGTTGCCTGTTCTGAAATATGCAAACTCTTTGATGATGGTTTGAGACTAATTGCCTCAAAAAGCTTATTGATATCATCGTGTAGAGAATTATCAGATCCCAGCTTCAGAAAAGGATGTTTTTGACGTTTATCATGTGCTACTGTTTGATTAGTACTTTTAGAATATTCAACCCAGTTCAACTCGTCCTTAGCTTCAACGATTTCACAAGTACCAGAAAAGGAACCCATCAACTCAAGGTTTATGTGGTGTATCATACAGATACAATTATTAAGAAAGTCGAAGACAGCCTATCAAACTAAATTATTCCGTTTCTTAGGAACCATACATGTCAGGCAATTGATATGAATGACACCACATGCACCGTAGAGCTTTGTTTTATCATACAAAATCCACATCTTGTGTCATTCATTAACTCCTTTCAAAAACTTCATTTCTTCACATGCACCATCAAGATCCTGAAATGTAACCAGAGAATAGATAATGTTACCGAACAACCCCAATTTCCCAACCAACAGTTAATGAAATTAGAGAAATATTAGGGCAAACCAAGGGAAGTTAGGGACCCATATTTAGGGCTTGCAAATGAACTGAGTTGTTCGCGAGAAGCTCGACTCGGAATAACTCGGCTCGGTTAGAGCTCGTTTGAACTCGAGCTGATCTTCGAGCTACTCACGAACAACTCAGCTCAAGTTTGAATGAGCTCGCTAAATTCTGGGCGACCTGAGCTCAACCAGCACAAAACCCGGCTTGACTCAGCTCGTTTGTAGCCCTAACCATATTTCATGCAATTTCACAACATTGAAGACCGTGGCACATCAAGAGCATGAACATAATAATTCAACAAGGTTACGCAAAATGATCAGGCATGTGATGCCTTCATAGAAAAAGAAGGTTTTTAGAGACATGAACGTGTATTAAAATAACATTGGGAAAATAAATTCTAAATTGGTTTTATCATTTGTTTTATTGAATTCCCCACATAACAAAGAGACAGCCATTTGTTTAGGAATACCTCAAGGAGGTATATAGCAGTTATATCCATTTTAGTTATTCAGTAATTCGTTTTAGTTATCTTCTTAATATTCTAGGCGATCTTAGTATCGGAGTTTTCTTAAGTATTGCCATTCCAAGCATTGCTCCCGTTGGACTTCTTATGTCCGGATATGAGCATTCTAGTTGAACTATTGCTTGAAAACTGTCACTAACAGTAACCCAAAAACATTCTAGTTTTTTTTGCTAAGCGAAAACATTCTAGTTGACAAAATGTTTTTAACTAGAGAAGCCAGATTAAACAAAGACAACAAACGATGACAATGTGATACTAAGAGGAAGAAAACCAAAATGCAAATCCCCCCCCCCCCCATCCCAATTAATTTTTTAAGATTAAGAATTCCGATTAAAGGCGAGAACTAATGACTCCAGACTTCTAAGGAGAGCAACCCTGATTTACCAATCAATATAATAAAACCACCTCAACTCAAGCAAGTTCAGGCCAAACTAACACACACTAAGTTACCTGCAATTGTATCAAGGAGTTTGTGGAGGGATACGTGTAGGATAAGGGAGAAGAAATGGTGGGAAAAACCGACTTTTTTACTTTAAGGGAGAGGAAATGGTGAGAAAAAATGAACTTTTTTACTTTGAGGGAGAAGAAATGATGGGGAAAACTCTACGTCCTTGATACCCTTGATTCAATTTCCTCTCCCTTTTTGAGTTTTTCCCACCATTTTCTCTCCCATTTTTTCCTCCACGAATCTCCCACAAATCCTTGATACCAATACAGACCCAACAAATCATTATCTTCTCAAAAAAACATTTTACAGCAATAAGAAAATAAATTAGAGAACTTGCAGCACAGATTATTCAGCAAATGAGAACCTAGAGAGAAAACCGTCGATTCCATTGGAAGTGCACCAGTTAGGATTTTAATTGATACAAGTATATACTACAAGAGAAGTAAACAGTATTCAGAAAATATTTCCGTTGATTACCACATTTTAACGACATAAAAATCAAGAATTTAGGAAAATCACGAATCGCAAAGACTGAACTCTGTGGAATAGAGTTGGAGAGAGAAAATTAAAGGGTGTTGAAAGAAATCACAAGAAATTCAACAAAAAAGGCAAGTAAAATGAAAGCAGGAGAAGAAAAGTTACCTCAAAAACACAGCTTTAGATTCAGTGATCTAGAAGATGAGAGTTTGGGGGGGCAATGTGGAGTACGAAAACCCTATGTGGGGTTTCAGGAGCGTTTGGTGGATAGAGATGGGAAGAGAGAGAAGAGAGATGGGGGGGGGAGAGTAAATGGTATAGTGTGTATCACTGTTTCTCTCTCTAAATTCAGACCCAGTTGTGTATGTATGTATTTTGACAGGATGGGTCCTTGCGCAGAAGTTGGTGTGGGTCCTACGTAGGTGCCGAAAAGTCGGATCCGATCCGATGGTGATTTCTGCCTCTAGATTCGATAGCCCTTTTTAATTAGGGTTTTCACTCTCCTTCTATGATTAGATAGATCTATTACTTCAGGCTAATTTGGTTTTAAAAGTTAAACAATAATTTTTTTTCCTTTTTTTATAATTTTTTTGTATTTACTAGTTTTATATCAAATTTTTATGATTTATTGATTCGTCTCAGCAAAAGAAATCGAAAAAGTAAAAAAGTTTGATCAAAACTCATGGAGTAATTTTTTTTTAAGAAGACAACAAAAAAAGTCAAAAAAGTTGTCATTTTACTTATTTTTATTTTTATTCAAAAAAATTATGAATTTTGATCATACTTTTTTACTTTTGTAATCCCTCTCGGTTAGACGAATTAATAAATCACAAAGTTTGACGCAAAATAAATAAATGCAAAAAAAAAAATTGAATAGAGACAAAAAAAAATTCACTTCAACTTTTTAATCCAAACCCACCCTCCAGCCTTTTTCTTTTGAGGGATTCAAATTTTTAGACACGATTTTCAATAAACTTTCTTTATCTATCTATCCTCATTCCTTACTCTTATTAAAAACCTCACTCAAAATTTCCAAACGAACAAGGCCTTCTTCTTTTAATTTTAGTAGTATCTTTTACTGCATAAAATTATAAATTATCCAAAGCTCTTGAGTAACTCATTTTACATAAAGGGCAATTTGATACTTTCACATGAATAAAAATAAAAGGAGTGTCAATGGACAAAAGAGAAGTGTTAAAATCATTTCTCTTTAATTATTGTCCTAAAAGGGAATTCATCATAAAAAATATTTGGAAGTAAAAAACTACTTTCAACCAAATCAAAGGTGTTGCTAATGCCAATATTGTTTTTGTTTGTGCCAAAATTATACTCCTATACACTTCTCAATCAAAAAAAGTACTGCATCCGTCCAAATTTAATTGTCTCTAGTTCTATTCTAATAGGCTAAAAAATGGGTTATATTTTTGAATCCGTAATATAAATTTCATATCGAATATGAATATTGTTTGATAGATATCGATTAATTCTATAATACAATATTTTCAAAATCACGTAAAACATTATAAATTGAAAGGTATAATCGAATTAAAAATGACACGAACTCCAAAAAAGAACTATTAAATCTGAACGGATGGAGTAATATATTTGTCGCCTACCACAAAAATTTCTCAATCAAAAAAAGTAATAATATATTTGTCGCCAACCACAAAATTTTCTCAATCGAAAAAAGTAATAATATATTTGTCGCCAACCACAAAATTTTCTCAATCAAAAAAAGTAATAATATATTTGTCGCCAACCACAAAATGTTAAACAAGGTGATGAACATGTTTGTCGTAAATAATTGATTTAAAAAATAATCTGGTTATCGCAAATAACATTAATTGAACTGAATAATGTTAAAAGAGGAGAGTCAAAACAAAATATCTAGCGTGAAACTATTGGTACCATATATATTTTCTTATTCTATCGGATACGATAAGTTTAGAGAATATGCCAAATTCATAGTCTTTGTCTACTGTATAGGTGATGCAGCTATAGACGTGGCTTTGTTCGTTTGCCAGTTTTGTTTAGTTTTAGTTTTGTTTTCCAATCATTACCCTACTTCTTTTTCCAATCATTATCCTATTTTTTCAATTATTACTTTCATATCTCTCTCTATCTCTCCCCAATTATTACCCCTATCTTCAATCATTACTCTATTTCTCTCTCCACCCACTATCAAAACTAAACTAAACTAAACTCTCAACCAAACACAACGTATATCTTTATTATTATTATGTATTATTATTACATGTTGTAGTGGCTTGAAATTAAAGGCGTAAAATATTTTAGAAAACCCAATTACCTAGAGTTATGGCTTAAATTTTTAAGCTCCTCATATCTCGATGATATCCCATTCCGAGCATTTGAAAAAAAATTATCCTAAAAGGAACCCTATTTTCTAGGTAGTGATTTAACATAAATAAATAAACAAAGAAAAAATATATAAATAAGACGGCAAAATCGGGTCCCAAGCGAGTCAATCACCTCTACAATTGAAAGACACATATGAGAGAGAATGATTATATATTATTTGTAAAATTTTGTTAGCTATGATATCATAATCTATTCCTACAAAATTCAACCAAAAATAGTATTTTAATAATGTACATGAGAATTAAAAAAAATGCCATACCAACTAAAGGTGCATAATTGCAGGGCCACTGTATACGTGGGATGGGATCCTTATGATCAGACCATGCCACGGACGACGGACCACATCCCTTTCGGCCCATTACTCCACATGGCCCTTTCCCTTTTGTAGGCTTTGGTGACCCCCACCATGCCTCTCTCTTCTCTTATCCTATGCTTCTAAAATTTTCAGGATGAAATCATGCTTTAATTAATTGTGTGACTATGACTACTGATATGAACTTGGAGTCCTTGGAGTGAGAGAAACTCGCTGAGGCAGAAAACGGCCACGTTTAATTACAAAGATTGTGTGGGGACTATTTTGGAGCCTCAGACAAATAATCAAAGTCGTTCGATGATTTAAAAATAATCTTTCGAGCGGTCTTGTAAAATTGGCCCAATCAGAAAATTGTGTATGATTGATTCAATCTTTTAATTTTTAATTAATAATTTAGGATTCTGAATACTGAATGAATTTTGAAAGAAAGTTGGACTATTATGTGCTCGCCTGCTTGGTATCTCGTTGACCTGAATCACACATATTGTAGAGCTTGTTGAGAAGAGTATTTATCAAAAAAAATATTTGTAACCAAAAAAAAAAATTATTATGATCAAACATCGATAGGTGTCAAAACGCAAAATATATTTAACAACTATAAGCCGTTTCGATACCTATCGATGTCTAATGAACAAAATTTTTTTAGTAAATGCTCTTCTCAACAAGCCTTACAATACATGTAGGAGACACCGAACACAAGATCCTAAATTTTGAATAAAAAATTACTAAATGATTGCATCAACTACATGCAATTGTCTGATTGAACTGATTTTTTACTAAACCACTCAATAAATTAATTTTATATTATTGAACGACTCTGATTATTTGTGTGAGACTCTAAAATAGGCCCCACACAATATCTGTAATTAAAAAGAAAAAGAGAGGATAAAAGTGCAAGTGGGTTGCCTTACTTGCCGACAAAACGTGGCTGTTTTTCTGGCATTGCAAATTGCAGCGAGGGGAACTCACTGCAGGGACTCCATGTCCTACTGATATTCGGTTGATTTTAATTTTCGCATCATGATTTACCCGACGAACCTCAGAGTGTTATAACCCTTCTCTCTCTCTACTTACTCTCTCTGTCACCTTTTACAAAAATTAGCTCAATCTAATATATGTAGATCTTCATTCAAATCTTGTCATTTTTTATTCAAATTACAGGGTTTTCGTGAGCCCACTCGGGTTTTTAAAAAAAAAAAAATTAAAGTGTTTGAATTTTTCGTGCAAGACTCAGAATAGGCTCCGCGTGACCGTCGGTGGAGAATCGGTAAAGCCACTGTCGATGGCTGCAGAAGGACTCTTAGTTGTGCGACTATGACTACTCATGTTCAATCGATTTTAATTTTTCGCATCATGATTTACCTGACTAACCTCAGAATTTTTTATTTTTTTTTTGGAGGAATTAAACGATAGAAATGACCTCAGAATGTTATACTAATCCTCATCTCTCTACCTCTCTGTTTGTTACTTTAAAAACCTCACCTTAATGTTTATCAAACAGCCTCTAAAAATTTGAATCATCACATACATGGCAAAAGCCCATTTTTCATCCAACGAAGTTAACCACTATATAGCTAGGACTTAACAAGTGAAAGACGGTCCCAATCATTGACCAAAAAAGGAAAGAAAAGACGACATATCTACCCGATCGACGACATATCACTGGATTTAGAGACTATTTAGCCACCGGGGTGGTAGTTGAGTTGGCGAGGGCGAGGGTGAAACTTCCTCCCTCTCCTTGTTGCTGTCATGAGCTCGAACTTGCTTCTAGTAGCTAGCAGTCCTTGTGAACCAAATTTAAGAACGTGAAGGCACTTATGTTCAACTCGCGCGCATCATGGTGCGCTAGTTGGATGTGACTACCTTAAACGTCTCTATACCGAACATTTTAAAGCGGTTGTGAATCTCGATGATCACGCTCAGAGAAGGTGTTACATTTAGTCGCTTATGGCTAACCATTTTATGGTGGACCAGACAAAAAAGGAGAGAGAGGCTAGTTTTGGACCAATAAGTCAAAGTAACTTTAATGGTTTGTCTTTATTTAATTTTTTTTTTTTTGCATTTATTATTTTTGTGTCAAACTTCTGTTGATTATTGTTGTGTCTCGATGAGAAGAATCAAAAAAGTTGTAACGACCCTGATTTTTGGTAAATAAAAATTTTGTTAAATATTTAAATTTTATTTTAATTACTTGGATTTGCTACTAAAAATTTCTTTTTAATTTTAATAATCCGTTATAATTAGATTTGAGATTTATAAAATTATATATTTTCACACCGAGCAATCTAGTCATTTTCTAAAGACAAGTATGCTTGTAGAAGCACTTGTATTTTTTTCTAGTGAGTTAAATAAAATCTTTAAATTATATTTCTTGGCTAGAAATCCTACTTGGCAAGTAGACTTAGTTTCCAACCAATTTGTTAGAAAACCCTAATCACCGTTTCAATCTAGTTACAATTTTCTAACCCGAGATGGACCTTTTTGACCGTCTTAGAGTCTTATGAAACCCTCCGAACCCTATTGAACCATTAGACTATAGGAGTAATCATTTTTATTCCTATATTTAGTCATTTCACTTTACCTAGCATCATTACTTACCCTACCTATTGGATAATAAAGGCAAGGGAAAACTTTAACCTTTGGTCCATAAATGTTAGGAAAAATATTATCCCTTGGACAATAGATTTTCATGACTAGTCATATCAAATTATTACCAATATTCTTTTACCCCTTGGTCTATAATTGTTAGGGGAATTTTTGTCCCTTGGTTAATAGACCTTTGACTTGCCAATAAGCATGACAAGACAAGTCATTCATGGAATCTCATCATTTTGAAAGCAAGACTAGCTTTGTCATGCATGCACACCTATATTCTAAACTTAAACCTAATAATCCTAGACTTACTTTCCTAGATTTTGCTTAGATGTATATATGCAAATATATATACTTGGTACGAGAGAGAGAGAGAGAGGCCGAGAGACAGAGGGGAGGGAGAGTGTAGTGTGTGCTTGTGTGTTGTACAGTCCAAGCTACCTCTTTAGCCCTATTTTAGCCATAAGTCTAATTGACTAGACAACTCATTCTAGTCAATTTCTAGCATAGAACCCTAACCCTAATCATCCTAGACCTAGTTCTCATTACCCTAGATTTTGACTACAAATCTAGACTAGAATTGACCATACATGGAAGGCTATACCTTAGCCTAATCAAATTCTACCTTAGACTTATAAGACTCGCCATGATTACCTAGATTTACCCTAGAAAGCATAAGATCCTAGTTAGTTTATAGCCTTAAGCCTAAAAAGATTAGACAAGACAAGACTTGGCATGCTTTCAAGCTTGATTGGACATGACAAATTGACAATTGAGCAAAGTCCATGGAAGAAAGGAGAGAGGGGGGGGGGGGGGGGGGGGGGGGGGGGGGCGCGGCCATAGAGGAGGGAGGAGGAGCTCAAGTGTTGGCTATAAATAGCACCCCATGCCTTCCATTCAACTCACACCCTCACTCAATTGCCATTTTCATTTTTCAGACAGCTTACTGCCCTCCGCGAATCTCCATTTTTCTCCTGCTTAAAGTAGTTTTTAGGACCAACTCCCTTCGGAAAAGTTGTAGAGCACTTCGAAACCTTCAAGTTAGACCCAAGAACCATCCAAATCGGTGAAGAAATGACAAAGATATGGGCATCCGAAGTTCAGTAAAAATCTCAGATTCCTATTTCCAGACAGCATACTGTCTTCTCCTTTATCACCATTTTTCTCCTACCTAAAGTAGTTTCTAGGATCAACTTCCTTCACGAAAGTTGTAGAGCACTTCAAGAGCTTCAATTTCAACCCAAGAACGATCATATTCGGCCAAATATTGACTGAGTTACTGTCATCCAAAGTTTGGTCCAGATTTGCGAGTTTCACCACCCGTAGAAAACTTCCAATTAGCTTATTCGGCCCCGACTTGTTTCGGATCAAGGTAGAGTCCCTCGTCCACTAACTCTACGTATAGCATAGAATCGTACGTTAATGTGCTTGATTCAAAGTATCAATATCCTTATCGTTTTTCTTAAGTAGGTAAGGTTATCTATTGTTTAGTTTCAAGTAGATAAGGTTATCTACCGTTTAAAATGCATGATAAGTTTATCTCTCTAATGGAAGTATGAGCATGTTAGATAAATGACTTGGTCTTAAATAAACATATGTTGTATTGAATTTCTCAAAAAGGAAGATAGAACGATTTTCGAAAAAGAAGACTTTAACGCTTGACTTGAAGTAGTTATATTTTGATCTTTCCAAGCATGCTTAGCAATATTGAGTTGGATGCTCTTGTTGGTTTAGCTTCATGATTTCAAGGAATGATTTATGTTTGTAAAAAGTCCTACCGCGGAGTCTATGCATGAGAACGAGACACGAAAATCGAGAAAGTTAGAAACATGACACCTAGGGTGTGGTTAACAAAAAGATGTGTTTTTGAAAAGGCGAAATCTTTTGGAAACCACAATGTGGCCGGACATGGTAGCCCATTGTGTGGTGTGTGTTTTGTGTGCCAATGGGAACCCGGTGCGGCGGAACTATTGTGAGGATACTCGGGAGACCGGAACGGCGGAACCGAGGTTGGGTGTGTGGCTTGGTTATCCGCGGAGAGGAGCCAATGCTAAGTGTGCCAATGGGAATCCGGTGCAGCGGAACCATTGTGAGGATACTCGGGAACCCGAAACTGCGGAACCGAGGTTGGGTGTGTTAAAAATGGATTTTGAAAATATTGATTTGGTTATGAAAAGTGAAAATGGAGACACAGTCTACGATGAGTCGCGTAGGAGAAACACAGAAAAACATGGACACCAACGATACTTGATTAGTGAATATGGATGTGCTATCGTTAATCGTTTTTGTTAAACCTACTTGTACTCTGTTGATTTTATGATATATTGTTTGTAAATTAAGGGTTAGTGGGTTTGGATATTCTATTGAGCTTTATAGCTCACGGTGTTACATTTGGTGACCCTGACATATTATATTGGTGGCGACGCCGGTATAATGTGTCAGATTCTATAGACGAACAGGGTGAACTCTACACCTTGGAGGCTTTTGGAGCCGAGAAGCTGGCCAGAATGGAAGAAGAGGCGGAGCAGTAGATAGGAACCCTAGTTTATCTCTCCTGTTGTTGATTAAGAACACTCTTTGTGAGAGTTATGTTGTAATATTGAGTCAGACTCCATTTAGATTTTCAATGAAATTGCCTATTTAACGTACCCAAAATTGGGGGCGTTACAAAAGTAAAAAATTATAATTGAAACTCTTACAGCAATTTTTTGAATAAAGACAAAAAATAAGTAAAAAATCTAACTTTTTGACTTATTTTAGCCTTTATTTAAAAGAATTTAAAATTTAACATTTTATGTGTGCGTTTTTTCTTTTTAGAATTTTCTGACGGTTCGGATCGGCCGTCCAGTAGCTGAAATGAGTCCGGCGCGGCAGTCGGTACACCGTCGTTATGTTTTTGGTCGGTGCACATAGCACCACTCTCTTTCCTCGTGAAAATGTTTTGAAAAGGAAGGAAAAAAAAAAAAAACCAGAGTACTCGGATTCAGCACCGTGAGCTGTGTAGGGCAGGAATTTGAAAGACGCCAAAATTTTCTTTTGTCCACTTCTGTTCTGGTCACGAGTTTTGTTGTTTTCCTCCAGGTGACTGGCCCATGCCTATTTCCCAGTAGACAGTGATCGATTCATGCATTGCCCCCAAGTTCCAACCAACCAAAGAAGTACCGCAAGTCACAATCCAGAAATTATATTCACGATCAAGCCACAAGGTTAGTTCGGTTGGTTACCACAAGGTTAATCCGGTTGGTTGATGGTTTTGTTTACCACCACACAATTATTTAGGGTTTGATTATTCTTGAGGACTAATGCCAAAAAAAACCCATTTCTTGTGAATTTTCTAATCTCGATGCGGATGACCTATCTTTAACAAAACCGATGAGGGAATTATTCAAAGTGAACATAAGCTAGTCCGGGCACAACTGGCTGGTAAACCAAAAAAAAAAAAAATTACTAATATTCATGTGGTTATTGCCAAAGAAGGTGCAATCTGCAATGGTCGGTCCAGAGGTTAGGGTGAGCCCTTTTTCAATTCGGTTTCGAGTGTCTCTGTTCGGTTTGGATTTTGATAGAAATTTTTTAGAGTAATAAGTAGAAAAAGATAAATAGAGAAAATTTATTAGAAATCGTGCCTAGGAGTTTTGAGATCCCAACCAAAACGAACAAGGCGGGTAACTCCACCCTCAAAGATGTGATGCTGTATTTTTGCTTCTAAAAGTGGGAGAAATTTGCTCTCAAAAATATTTTCAGGCCCTATATTTGATTTTCATTGTGAAATATACTATCGCAGAATCTTTTCAACAACTGTTTCTGCAAATAAAATCCTCATTTTTTTTTTTTTTTTGAAGTATTCCTTCTTGAGAGGAAATAGCTTCAAGAGTATTCATCTTTCTTTTACCAACAAAATTTTAGCGTTATTAATAAAGCTAGATTACTACAACGGATGTCAACGTTGCTCAATCAGCTCGAATCAAATCAAGAATCACCCAACAAAAAAGTTCTGGTACAAGATCAATGGGCTAGAAGGTCGAAAACAAGCTCTGAAAATTATGCGCGGAACGAATTCTTGTGGAAACTTTATACATATATTCATCTCAAAATCAATTGACAATGGGTGAAAATGTCCCAAATATTATTAAATGATCGCTCATCTCACCCCAAGTAATGTAACTGTCTCTCTCTCCCTCTCTCTGTAATGTTCTAGAATAGTAATACTGAGAACTAAAAGTAGCAAACAAGCTTAGTTTACGAATAAAGCAATTCTTGTTATTTCCACCTTGCAATTCTTTTTGTTGGGTTGGTGGTTGGTGGGTGAGAAAAAGTAGGATTGTTTATGAAGAGTTGCAGTTCGATAAAGAAGGAAAGCGAAATGTTCATCAAATCTCAAATATAAGAAGGGCAGGGTCCATTAAATTGTCCATGGTTGGTTGGTTTGGGTGCCCAGAAATGGGCTTAAATCCTCCTTACATGGTCCCCTTACGCGTCAAACCATTCAATGAAGTTGATTATCAAAAAGTACATGGGTAGAAACCTACCAAGACGAGGCCAGACGGAACGACGAATGAACTAGGCCGACCGTTCTGTAACAATTTAAAATTGTACTAGTACTAGAACTATAGTAGTATAGTTTTTATTTTAGAAACGTTAAAATTATGTGTTTGCCCGCCAAATATCATTTCAAAGATAGGAACGGATGGAATGACGAATGAGCTGGGCCGCCAACCATCCTGTAACATGGTTGCTTGCTTGCTTGCTACATGCTTCTTGCCTTTGAGTATAATCTCCCTAGATTGGTAACATGCAGGGCTGTAAATGAGTCGAGTAACTCTTGAGTTCGGCTTGGCTCCTAAACGCTCGGCTCGGCTCGTTCAATAAACGAACTGAGGTTGAGTTTTTGACTCATTTGACAAAAGATCGGCTCGTTAAAAGAGACTCGGCTCGATTAAAAAGGCTCATTTGCTATATGACTTAGCTCAATTCATTAAGGCTTGAGCCGAACTCGAGTTCAAGTTTTTTGACTTGTTTAATAAACAAGTCGAGCTCGAGCTTGACAAAGTTTGGCTCAGCTCGGCTCGGCCCTACTAACATGTAACAGTTCCAAAAGAGAGCTGGCTAAAAAATGGCTTTTGACACCATCCAAGCAATTGATAAAACAGTGTTGCAGGTAGCTAAATTATTGATCTGGGTCTAGAAATTTAGCTCCGATGGAGATGGTCTAAAGTGTGGCTAAAGGCATGTCCTGTGGCTTTCAATATTCCAGTGACCAGCAAAAGCTATATATATTTTAGTTTAACTTTCTTCTTTTGACTACTGGCCCCTCTGTTCCATATTATTTGTACGGTTCACAAAATGAAGATACAAAAATAATATAATTTTTGCAAAAAAAATTTAAATTTTTTTAAACAATTCACTAGACGTAGATGAGTTCTTTTAATTTATGAAAAAAGTTTAAATTTTTTCTTGAATTTTTTTTTAAGAACCGGACAAACATTTTAGGATGAAAGAGGTATTTTTTTTTGTTATCTTCTTCCTTTACTTCCCTTTGCCTTTGGATTAATATTTACGCCGCGACTTTTATTTTTCAATAGAATAATGGCATAATATTATTATTATAAAGTTGGGCACCGAAAGAAATAGAATAGCGTATTTTTTGAGATGTGTGACCCTATAGTAGCTATTTTTTTAAAATGTTGGTAAAATAACCTGTTTAAGGAGAAGATAATTGTCTGGATTTCATGTCTTGGAGCACATGTAATCATCAGTTGACCCCACTGATCACTCTGACTTTTTCCCTAATATACATTTAATATATTTTATTTGAATTTTTGTTATTTTGACCCGCCGAAAAATTTCCATACTGCTTCGATTTTGCTTCAAAGATCAGACAACAATATCAACATCCAAACGTTCCCTTCTCCTGGCATTTAAGTTGGTAGCATTTCAAATGAGGCAATCATGTATTGTTTTTTTAACACACGTGAAAGTCATGGTAAAACAAAGCTACAATGATTGATATACCACACTTTAAAATACAATATTCATTTAATCATTTCTTCCAATAAGCGAAGAGCTGAAATAAGCCGCATATGGTTCGAGTTTTTTACCTCACTAACCAGAAATTTTAGCTTCGCCCTCTGCTACTCATGTACCAAGGGTTCATGTCCAAAAAGCTCCCTCCTCCGTCGCAAAGATAAAGAAAACAACATAAAAGACATACCAAAGTCATGGTTTCTTTATTTCCTCTCATTATTATGGTAGTTATCCTCATTACGTAATTCCAACTATCACTACTAGGAGTATTTAAAATTGATGGGCCCGTATTTTCTTTCCTGTTAGTGTATGGTACACATCTACCCTAATAATTTCAGTACGGATACTGAAGAAAATGGCAGAGGGCCAAGATTTTTCCCATTTGAAAACACATGCATGCAGCTCATTATTGCCTATTGGACCCTGATAATACAAGCTATACCTAACTGGTTGTTCCTTGTCTTTGGGTATCCCCTGCTTTGGTCATGATGCGACTGAAGCCAAACACAATTGAAAAAACAATCAGAGTATCAGAAAGGAAATCTCATTAGGAACCAACTCTTGACGGTCAAGTGGGTCAGTTCAGTTGGTCAAGATTGTTACATCTCACTAAGAAGTCATGAGTTCGAGTCTTTTCAGCTGCATGCGAGTGTTCTTCTGTTGGAATTATTTCTCCTCCTAATGGGGACTTGTAGTTGAGCTGGATTTATAGTTGTTGAGTTGTTGGACTTATGCTTATCTCGTGGATTCTCATGCAATTGACGTAGTTTTTGCCGATAAAAAAAATTTGTTGTAATTTTTCGTGGTTTATGCTCTATACTTTGTAATTCATACATGATGGAAGGATCTCTTCAATCAATTGCAAAAAAAAAATAAAAACCAACTTTTGACATGATAATGTTACTCCGTATCTGGTAGAAATAAGCTTGAAATCCATCGACACCCGGTGGCTCTTTAAGGGGACTCGGGTTTGACCCCATTCTATTTTAGAGATATGGCAAAACTGCTTATGGTCGGTGGACGGCCCAGCTTTACAAAAAAAACTGTTGGGAGTCTGATCCGTGAGAGGTGTGGACCAAGGCCCGATTCATTGGGAGTCCACACTACATATATGGTTCCATTATATATTGAATGATCCATTTCTATTTAAAAGGCTAAGCTTTGTAAGTGATGAGTCATCTAATTTTATATTAATGTCCAATTTCTTTTTCTATTTATCCGATGTGAGACTCAATCCTTTACACATGTTCTAATAGAAACTAAGAGCATCTCCAACCCTTGACATCAAATTGGGGATGCCAATTTTTTTTTGAAAGTTGATGTGGCATTTTGACATCTCCAATATGACATCAAAACCTCTTCTCCAACCCTTATGTCAAATTATATTTATTTGAAATCAAATTATCTCTCTCCAACTCTTATGTCAAAATACAAATGGTCATTTTTTGAAAATTGGCATGGAAGAAGGTGGCTGCCAAGGTTGGCATGAGAAGGCTTGCCTTCAAATCCACGTGTATTTTGGCATTAAAGAAGGCTGTTAGGTTGGATTGAATTTTGGTGTCAATTTTTACCATTAAGATGTCCACGTAGGAATTGACATTTCCAATTGGAGATACTCTAAGATCTTAATTGGTATTTCTTTGAAAAATCCCACAAGCACATACTTTTATTTTTACACACACTTAGATTCACGTTGGCCCCAAACGCACTACACCTCTTGTGTGTGTGCAACCCCCCATGAATCTGATTGTTGTGTATTGTGTTTACACAAGTATAGTGATTGTAAAGGAGTTTGATATTTTCGAGGCTGTGAAATAATTTCCACGAGGACGGAGAAAATAAATGTGGGCCTAATTTTGAACGTAATTTTAAGGTCCTCCAAATGCGGCAGCCCAATTTTTGGGCCTTGAAGCCCACTTTCTTTGTATTTACACCCTAAATTCTCCGTTCCGTTAAGATTCTTATTTTTTTAAATACTTATTTTTTCGTTTTACGAGACATGTCATTTTCTCACAATACATCACCTTTAATTCAAAAAATAATTACTTATCTATAAAATAAGTACTTATCTCCCTTAGCAGAACGGAGTTGACCGAGAAAAAGCCAAACAAAAGGTGAAAAAATAAACTAAATTTCGATGACATTTGCAATTAGTTGAGATGTCCACGGAGAAAATGCCTAAAGAGCAAAATCAAATATACTTAGAGTCCAAATTTAAAAAGTGAAACTATAGATGGAAATTTCTCTGGAAAAGCTTCAGCTAATGAGTGCTTTAGCTGATCCTAAAAGAATAGATTTTTTCTTGCTATACTTTCTTTTATCCGATTGAGAGGAACTAGCCTTAAATTTAAGGCCGGCCCAGTCAATTTGCAAGCCCAAGTTCTTCCTTGCATGCATGTGCTTTAGCCGTCGTTTTTCCTTGCTATATTTTCTTTCAAGATCTGTTATGATGCGACTGAAGCCAAACACAATTGAAAAAAAACAGAGTATCAGAAAGGAAATCTCATTAGGAACCAACTCTTGACAATCAACTGGGCTAGTTCAATTGGTCATTGGTCAGAACTCTTATATCTCATTAGAAAGTTAGGAGTTCGAGTATTCTTATCTGCGTGTCGGTATTCTTCCGTTGGGATTATTTCCCCCCTAATGGAGGCTTGTAGTTGAGTTGGACTTATAGTTGTTGTGTTGTTGGTCTTATGCTTATCTCGTTGATTATCACACAATTGATGTACTAGTTTTTGCCGATTGAAAAAAATTTGATGTAGTTTTTCATGATTTATAGTCTGTACTTTGTAGTTCATAGATGATGGAATGATCTCTTCAATAGATTGCAAAATAAATAAATAAAAACGCCAACTTTTGACATATGATAAATGTTGCTCCATATCGGGTAGAAATAAGCTTGAAATCCATCAACACCTGGTGGTTCTTTCAGGGGACTCGTATTTGACCCCAATC
This sequence comes from Rhododendron ovatum, assembly GCA_019656835.1. Classification (NCBI taxonomy): domain Eukaryota; kingdom Viridiplantae; phylum Streptophyta; class Magnoliopsida; order Ericales; family Ericaceae; genus Rhododendron; species Rhododendron ovatum. The sequence goes on along the minus strand of CM033791.1, from coordinate 12,646,351 downwards.
TAAAATCTATAGTTGATGTCCAGTAGAGATATTGCAAAACTGCTGTTGGTCGGGGAAAGGCCCAGCTTAACAAAGAAAACTGTTGGGAGTCTGATCTGTCAAAGATTCTTTCGTGTGGATCAAGGCCCAATCCGTTGGAGAGTCCACAAAATCCACGCTATATCATATGGACTTAATATACATATTAAATGATCCATATCCATTTAAAAGGTTAAAGTTTTGTAAGTGGTGAGTCCTTCAATTTTATATTAATATCCAACCCTTTTTCTATTTATCCGGAGTTGCGGAATAGTTTTCACGAGGACGGAGAAAATAAATGTGGGCCTAATTTTGAACGTACTTTTAAGGTCCCCAAATGAGGCAGCCCAATTTTTGGCCTTGAAGCCCACTTTCTTTGTATTTACAACCTAAATTCTTCGTTCTGCTAAGATTCTTATTTTTTTAAGTACTTTTTTTTGTTTTACGAGATATATCATTCTCTCATAATACATCATCTTTAATTCAAAAAATAATTACTTATCTATAAAATAAGTATTTATCTCCCTTAGCGGAACGGAGTTGACCGAGAAAAGGGCCAAACCAAAAGGAGAAAAAATAAACTAAATTTCGATGACATTTGCAATTAGTTGAGATGTCCACGGAGAAAATATCTAAAGAGAAAAATCAAATATACTTAGAGTCCAAATTTAAAAAGTGGAACTATAGATGGAAATTCTCTGGACAAGCTTCAGCTAATGAGTGCTCTAGCTGATTCTAAATTTTTCCTTGCTATCTGTCTTTTATCCGATTGAGGAAACTAGAATTAAATTTAAGGCCGGCCCAGTCAATTTGCAAGCCCAATTTTGAAACTGAAACCATAACAGATCTTGAAATTAAATGGATACGACTCATTGTGCACAGTTTATTTATTTGTTTCAATATAAATGTTATTGTTTGTCGGTAAGTCATTGATCGTATTTACTGAATATAATTTTTTTTCATAATTTAAGAATTCGATGGGTTCTACAAAATAAAACAATTCTAATTATTGTTGTGAGCTCAGAATGAGCCCACAAAAATCAAAATTAGACCAGAAGTCATGAAACTTAGGCCTCGTTCGGCTTATTTTTTGTCCTTATTCAAATTATTTTCTAATTTATTAATTTTTTGTCAATTTTTTGAGAGATTATTGCATCGTCATGACAAGAGGAACCTAAAAAGTGACAAATTACTGTCGAAACCTAATTTTTTTAAATAAAGACAAAAATAAGCTAATAAGCCAATTTTTTCGTCTTCATTAAAAAAATTGGATTTCGATAATAATTTTTTACTTTTTAGATTTCTGTCGTCATGACGATGCAATAATCTCCAAAAAATTGATGAAAAACTAGCAAATAAGAAAAAAAAATTGAATAAGAACAAAAAAATAAACTAGCTAGCTTATTTAGCCAAATGGGGCCATAGAGACTGAACTAGGCCCAAGTCTGGGAGTCCCTTGAACAACACAAATGGAACAAATATACTATAAGTCCCGTTTCAGAACACTTTCTTAAAAAATAAATACTTATTTCATATTTTTAAACTAAAAAATAATGTAAATAAAAATTTTTATTTTTTTATTTTTGCATTGTATAAAAGATCTTGATAAGATCTATCAAATAAGATCCATATTGTTAAAAAAATTATTTACATAAACACATTATTTTTAAACTTGAAATTGCCTTATCAAAAAATAAGTACTTAAAATAAGTTCCTGAACGGGGCCTAAGGTCATCCACAGTGGTATAATCAAAAGTCAGTTGTTAAAGTTAACAATATTTGTGCAAAAAATGACTCACAATGGTATAATCAAACTTAGCAACATCCTTAGAAATAATCAAAATTTGAGCTTTGGATAATCAAAATTAGCAACTATTTTCAATAATTAAAATTTGCGAACCCCACACTACATAGGTAATTGGTTCCAAAATTTATATACGCGCTTATTTCAACTAGTATTTTCTTCTTCTCTTCTTCACTTCAACCACAAATTGTTTCTCTTTCTTTTCCTCAAAAAATGAAGCTCATATTTCTCGATCATCTACAATTTAACTCATCGTTGCCGGATTAAGGTATTTAACTCTTTTTTTCCGTTTTTATTTTAAGCTGCATTCATATGAATTTAACTTAAATCTGAAAATTGTCTTTATTTGAATTTTTTCTCATTTGTTAGTTTTGCACCAAATTTTTATGGATTATTGATTCGTCTTGACTAGAGGAAGCAGAAAAGTAATTTTTTTTTTTACTTTTACCCAAGTATTTTGAGAAATAATCATTTTTTAGCAAAAAAAAGAAGACTTTTTTGACTAAAAAATGGTTATTCCTTTTTTGTTCCTCCCCCTATGGTTGAGCAAATGAAGAACCTTGTACAAAAAAAAGAAAAAAAGAAGAACCTTGCATTCTTTTCCAAATTCAAGAACACGTCTGATTTTTTTTGAAAGATTAAGAGAGTGGTGGTTTTGTGATATAGGCTATAGAAATAGGAAGAAAAAAAAAGTTTATTTATAATTTTGATAGATAACACTAGGAAAAACACTATATATTTGATATATTTTTGCCAAAAAAAAAAACGTAATGGAGGGAAGTGAATAGCGGAAAACAGATGGAGAGAGAGAGATTGTGTGAAATTGTTGTGGACTCCTTATTTTGGTTATGGACTAGAAGTGACTATTGTAAACCTCAACATTTTTAAGCTTAGCAACCTCTTAAAAGAATAATCAAAAGCTGACATGTCAACTTTTAGTTATCCATTTTTGATTATACCACTGTAGATGGCCTAAAGGGGTGTTTTCACTAATCTATTAGTTGTAGACTTGTAGACTTTTTGTTTTAGCCTGACTCAAATATTTTTCGCGGTGATTAATTTTGCGTCAAGTTTTTATGTACTACTCCGTATTATTGAAGGAACGAACGGTCCATCTTTGCTTACCACGACAACGGTTGACACATTAATAATATAAAAAAAAAAGGTCAAATACTAACAGGAGGAATAAAAAAGTCTCCGACCAATTGTTAGATCGGTTGGTTACCCGAATTCGGGAAACATGGTGTACTAACGTGGGATTTTGGGGTCCCATTCAGCTTTAACCAATTTGAGTTTTGATACTGAAAAGATGTTCCGTTCACATAACATAGGATTACCGACTTGGAGACTGCTTGTCTGCTGTTTGGGTGTAGACTGTGAGATATTTTTCAATGCCGAGCGGATATATCTTACGTGGTACCCGTTCGGCACATCCAAGCCATCCGATACACTTTTGAACGGTTCAGATTGACAGCCTCTCTCTCCTCTCATTCCAACACTTTCTCTCAAATTTTTCTTTCTCCAAATCTGAGCTATGGTCAAACACGGAATGGACAGCTCGGATGCGTGAGCGGGTACCACGTGGTGCCGAGCGGGTACCACGTGGTGCCCGCTCGGCACTGAAATTTTTTTCATAGACTGTACCCTGGTGGTTTGAGAGCCCGTTCCGCTTTTCCCTCCCTTAAAAAATAAGTATTTATTTATAATTTTCAAGTTTAAAAATAACAGGCTTACTAAAATTAAAAAATATGCAATATGGATCTTGTTTGATAGATGAGATCTATCAAACCTTGAAAAAAAAAATCATAAATTTATTATTTTTAAGTTTGAAAATAAGTCATTATTTTTTAAGTCCTCATTCGAGAATCTGGAACGGGGCCTTAGCCATTTGCTTTCGCCTCGATGATCGAATTCGTTCACATTACAGAACTCATTGCATGTACATTAATACGAAAAAAATCAGAGCACATTTATATAGAAACACAATAATGTGCTCTTCAAGTTGTAATTCAATGTGGCAAGCTCATTTTGTTTCTTTATAAATGTGATTTGGATACAAAACAACATCTGAGATTATACAGAAACACAATAATGTGCTCTTCAAGTTGTAATTCAATGCATTCATTTTGTTTCTTTATAAATGTGATTCGGATAGGATATTATTCGGTAATTAATTGACTTGATTTTTTGGGATAAGTAATTGACTTAATATTTTATCTGATTGTTGTAATCAAAGAGTTCTACAATGTGAACAAAACTAATCATGCAAAGATTCCAAACAAACGTAACATGCGGTCGGAGTTAGTGAAACTTGCGTTTGTGGTCCAGCATCCAAACGACAACACAAGCATCTTCCAATCTTTCTAGTAAATGCTTGTACAATGACCTTGGTTCGTGTCAATCACCAGTGACATCGTTGATTCCCTTGGCTTAAAGATTAACAAAAAGTACAGGAATACAACTCTAAACACAAATCGTGTACGTGGATTCACATGAATCAAGCGAACTTTCGAAAGAAGAAGTGTTACTCCTCCTAAACCCTAGACCAAAAGATTTAAGTGTAATTCTGATTAGAAAGAATAAAACTCTACTCATGCGCCAATTTACATTAGGATAAATTATACTCCCTCCCCTCACATAACATATGGCGTCACACAAGATTCATATGTAGACCCCACATGTTATGTGAGAGGAGAAAGTATGCTCCTAGAGTACTGAATAATTACCCTTTACAGTGAGCTATCGTGGCAATTCAACAGACAACAGCTGTTCCAAAAAAAAAAAAAAAACAGACGACAACAAATGCGCCACGTGTACAGCGCGGATTGAGTTATTGGTCAGCCAATGAGCATCGACGCGGCCCCATATATATACACATATACTCTTATTCCGGTCCTAATTTCTACCCGAAAAGCTTACCTCAATTTCCCCTTAGTTATCACTCGTCTCTCAATCGACCTCTCTCAACCGATCACCATATGGCGGAGAAGAGCTTCAAGTACGTGATCCTCGGTGGCGGCGTGGCCGCTGTAAGTAGTCTCTCTCATGTGCTGCTCGCTTGATTGTACAATTTGATGATTCGTAGTCTCTCTCATATGCTGCTCGCTTGATTGTACAATTTGATGATTCCACTGTCATCTGATCATGTTTTCTGCTCAGTACTTACTTTTGCTGTGTGTTGTTGATTCAAAGTTGAGGATATGAATCGGAATTTTAAGTTTGATCTGTGTTTATTGCACATAGATCTAGGGACAGAGCCAGAGAGGGGTCAGCAGGAGCGATTGTCCCTGCATGAAAAAAATGAAACACTACTATTATATGTAAAAAAAAAAAAAAAATTCTTATGAAAGTATATAGGCTCTCTCCTGCGTAGAATTTTGAAAAAAAAAATATAATTGTAATCTTTGAACTACGTGGATACTAACATTAATTACTAAAGGCTAAGGGCTAAAATATAACAAAAAATAAAATTATAGGGTTAATATTGTGAATATTCAAGTAATAAATTTTCACACTTCGTTAGATGAGTTTAGCATTTTACAGTTTTATTTCTTTTTGCCCTAAAATCTCAATGGCACACCAAATTCCTCCCCCTTGTTGGTACAAACATCCCCAATTGTTAAGACTTCAAAGGCAATTTCGAGAAGATAGAGACGAAGGAGAAAAGATTTTGGAAACCCTAAGTAATTTTGGTGAAATTTAAGTTGTAGGTATGTCTTTCCGCAATTGTTGTTCTAGACTTCTCCTAATTCTTTATTGTTTGACCGGTAAAACAAAGTAACATAAAAGCCCATGTACCGAATTCGTTCAGTTGTGATAAATGAAAAAGAAGAGGATGAACAATAAAGAAAAACAAGACACATACATCAAGATTGATCCCATTAGTTAAGCCGATTTATGTATTTATGTTATTTTGAGTTTTAATGTATTTACGTGATTATGCATGTGTATTTATATATTTTTTTCTCGCATGCACGGTCGCTCTTGCGTGGTGAAATTCCTGGCTCCGCCCCTGCATAGATCTAAGACTTTTCTAATTCATTTGAGTTTCGTTTTTTTTTTTCTTTTTCCCATAGACTTTGAGAGCTACTGGTATGATTTTGTAGAAGCAGGAAAAGAGGAGAGACATCAGAATTCGGAATCGAAATTTGTAAAAATTGCGACATTTCTATATGCTAGGAGAAGTGTGTGCGTGTACGAATATGTGGGAGTGGTTGTTGAGCTCAAGTGAGCAAGATGACTGGAGCTGAAATGGCGATGTTGAGATGCATGTATGGTAAGACTAGGAGAGATAAGAATTAGAAGCGAAATTATTCGTGAGATGGTAAGAGTTGTACTTATACAGGATAAGTTGAGAGAAAATAAATTTGGTAGTTTGGACATGGTTACAGTAGACATGTAGACGCAGTAGTCACGAAGGGTGACATGATAGTAGACTAGTAGTGGACAGTAGGGCTATAGGAAGAGGAAGATTTAAACTGACTTTGAATGCTGTGAATTTTGATATGAAAGGATTTGGGCTTATTAAACCCAAGTTAAAAGGTAGCCCTAGACAGAGCTCGATGGAGAAATAAGGTTCATGTAGCCGACCCCAATTGGTTGGGAACACAAAACTAAGTTTGGTTTGGTAGTTGAGCTCAAGTGATTCTACTATTTTGGCCTAACAATTAATTCATGTTTGTACTGAAAGTAGTTTGTAAAATTTTGATTTTAATTAGCACAATATTGGAATTCCTTTTTGTGACACAGCAATGTTGTTACACCAAATTGATGTTCTCCCATGCTGTATTAGAATAGATATAATCTTGGGAAACAAACATGATGTGCTTGGGGCAACTGCAGGCCTTTTGAGTTTGAATAAATATACATCTGATTGGACAGGTTGGTTGGTTGTTTGATAAGATATGCCACAAGAGGCACAGCAGTGGGTGAACTATAATACTAGTTAATTAACAAAGTTGTGTGCGAGCTTTCAACTTCATGTATAGACTCATTGACATTGCACTTTCACTAACTTTTCGTCAATTGGTTTACGTACGAGTTCTTAGTTCTTTACAAGTTGAATGAGTTGTTCGTGACATTGATAGCATAAAATTGAGAAGTTTATTTATTTCATTATGTTGAAGGATTTTGTTAGTAAGTTAAATTTCATGACATAACACTCACATTGACAGGGTTATGCCGCAAGGGAATTTGCGAAACAGGGAGTTAAGCCTGGCGAGCTTGCGATTATTTCCAAGGAGTTGGTATGCTATTTTTGCTCCGTTCTATGATTTCGTATTTACTTACCGGTTGCATTGTCTAGTAATTATGTATATTCGCATCTGCAGCTCATGATGGTAGAAGTTAGTATAAACTATAAAGTAAAGAAATTACACAGACATGTCATCACAGCTACTTATAAACCAAGATTATGATACAAGACGATACGACACGACACGTTAGGGTCACGAGAACAAACGAAAATGTCTATACACATACAAACGAAACTCAACCATTTTTCCCGTTTTACAGTACAATGTAATGATTATGTTATTCTGTCAATGTAGTAAGAACTAAGGACTATTTCCTTCTTATATTTCAGAAATCTGGAGTGAGACTCTTAATATCTATCTAATTAGGAGGTTCTATTCCCTCATAAATTGGAAGTTTTAAGATTTAAGTTGCGAAAATCTGAAAGTCTCAAGGAGGAGAGATTAAGTGGTGTATGGTCCACTGGTTTTGATTTGAATCATTGACTCACGAGTTAATTTGTTCGAGCATGAAACAAATTTTATCTGTCAAGCAAACTATGTGTAGTGTCCCCAAGCTTTCCAAGGCATATCCAGTTCTCAACAAAGAAATACAATAATGGCAAATATATAGACCAGGTCTAACACGCGCTGGGGGTGTTACTATGTGCGTCGGTATTCGACATGTGTCTGATATATTGATTACAGCTATTTGACATGTGTTTGTTATACTGATTGCACCATATTAGACACAGATTGCACCTTCTTTGACTAGCTCTGAATCAACTTTTATTTGTAAGAAGGGAGTGAGGTTTTTGGCTTCTCATTGGTAGTGACACTTTTGGTTTTGTCGTTGGGTGTATTCGAACATGGAATAATTGAGACTAGAATTAGATCCTCTCAAGGAATTTATAGTGCATTAAGATTTGACTTGATCGTGGAATCTACGTGCAATACACAGTTTATGCTGCATATATATTCATCTATTGTATCTAAAACAAGTCAACCTCTCTGCCCAAAGAAAAAGTGGAAAACATGTCTATCGAGGACCTTAATGTCCATTAATTGTTCTTAATATCTAGGACATTAGTCAGTAATCCATAGTTTTAGTCACTAGGATTGACGTGTTTCTGTTTTGTGCTAGAGGGTAATGTTTGTGTCATCTCTTATTTTCTTACCTTGTGATTGGGACTCCACTTGATTATGTGAAATTGTGTTTCACACTTCAAAGAAAAAGGAATTCAAATATGTTCTGGGGCTTGATGCAATAAGAAATTACCTGCTTTTGTAAAAAGATTGCTGGTTAACAAGAAAAACAATACTTTCTACCTATGCGTTCAATGTTTGTTACTTGTTGTCTGCCTCTGGTTGACCGTTGCCATTACCTCTGTCATAAAACATTTAAGGAAGATAGAGCTTCAACTGCTGATTTCAATACTTATTGTATTTCCAGTAGTAATCCATTTATGCTGAAACGTGCTTATTTGGTACTCTAGGTTGCTCCTTATGAACGTCCAGCTCTTAGCAAGGCGTACCTATTTCCTGAATGTAAGTCATCTAACTCATCTCTACACCTCAAGGACAACCTTAGTGAATTTCTGGTTATTGTTGTGCTTCTTTTACTTGTGTGACTCCTTCCACTTTAGATTTCTTGAATCATACTTTGGATTGAAGTAATTGCCAAGACTAAAGTTGAGAAAATCTGGCAACAGTCTAATTTTTAACTAAATGCTTAAATCATTAAATGTGATGTGTAAAAACTTTTTACGTGATTGGCAGCTGCATGTCTTTTTCTTGATCTTCCAATTGATTTGCTTGGTATCTTCTTCTTCATAGCAAACTTCATAGTTAAACTTGTTCTGCAGCACCTGCAAGACTTCCAGGGTTTCATGTTTGTGTTGGAAGTGGAGGAGAGAGGCTGCTCCCTGAGTGGTATGCCGAGAAAGGTGATACTTATTTGCACACATTTTCAAGTGATCGATACATCGATGAGATTGGGCCCTTCATCATTTTTTCAATGAGAGAGCCTTAAAACAGAAGTTCCTTATGGAAGCTCGACTTATGTTACAGGAATTGCGTTGATCCTTGGGACAGAAATAGTGAAAGCAGATCTTGCTTCAAAGACTCTCATCAGTGCTGCTGGAGAATCTTTCAAATATCATGTTTTGATCATTGCAACTGGTTCCTCTGTATGTTATTAAGTCTCTTAATATTTTCATAGAACTGCAAGATTCCTGTCTTCTTGACAACCTAAACTTACAAAAGAAAATTGGAATTTTCTCTGCAGGTTATAAAGTTGACAGACTTTGGGGTACAAGGAGCTGATTCCAAAAACATCTGCTACTTGAGAGAAGTTGATGATGCTGATAAACTTGTCGAAATAATTAAGCAAAAGAAAAATGGCAAGGTTGTGATTGTTGGAGGAGGATACATAGGTCTTGAGCTGAGTGCGGTGATGAAATTAAACAATCTTGATGTCTGTATGGTTTACCCAGAACCCTGGTGCAGTAAGTAGACAGACTATTGTGATGTGCCTATATGTGATTTGAAATCCACTTGCTTCGATATTGTTATCACGGATCCATGTAGAATATTTGAAGTTACTGATTTGCTTAGGCTCTTAGGTTAATCCTTGGTTTAGTGACACCCTATGGATGTTTTGTTTGCAGTGCCTCGGCTTTTCACGGCAGGTATAGCTGCTTTCTATGAAGGTTACTATGCAAATAAGGGAATTAAAATAATTAAGGGAACTGTTGCTGTTGGGTTTACGTCTGATGCAAACGGAGAGGTTTGTACTCATGTTAAACCCCTATCTGGTTGTGATGGCAGCCGTATCACTTCGAAAGCATTCTGTTATTCAATCTTTTGTCTTATCACTCAGGTTAAGGAAGTAAAACTCAAGGATGGCAGGGTGCTGGAAGCAGACATCGTTGTTGTTGGCGTTGGAGGTAGACCTCTTACAGGGTTATTCAAAGGACAGGTTGAAGAGGAGAAAGGTGGAATCAAGGTTTGTATTCTCCAAATATTTCAGTTATTGTCCCTCTTAACTTGCTTGGTAGTCTTCCACGGAAATTGCAACTATGTGGACTAAATTTTACAGAAGATGACAGATTTGGGATAAGTGCACAACATACTTAGCGAGTTTGTGACACTTCGTTGGCAAGTCTTACATAAGACTGGAAAAACACATATAGCTTAGTTGCATTTTCATCAACCCCTTCGTTTTTTATTCCTACATTGAGAATTTTGGAAAAAGAACCTTAGCACCCATATCTAGAAAGTGACTTTGCTTAGGGCCTTCGGCATATATAGGGGAAAGCACAAAATATTTTGTTTCTCTGTTCTTGAGTACTTTGAACATTCTTGTAAACTTTTGGAACCAAGACAGTTGCCAACATGTTTTCATTTCTGGCTAGTGGAAAATATATATGGCACCTCACAGACCCTTAACAAAGACACTATACTGCATTTCATTGGGGATGACATTGCAGCCTATTTATTTGTACCTTCAAGGATTATGTTATGATGTTACCTTCCTTAATTGCAGACTGACAGCTCCTTCAAATCAAGCGTGCCTGATGCATATGCTGTTGGGGATGTTGCTACTTTCCCAATGAAAATATACAATGAGATGAGAAGGGTTGAACATGTTGACCATGCTCGTAAATCTGCTGAACATGCTGTGAAGGTATGAAAAGAAGTTTGTCGTCGTTATGTATTTGTAGTGCTTTAGAATCAAGATCCATAATCTACTTGCCTTGATTGCCAACATTCTGTGATGGAACAAGATAAAAAAATTTAGGTTCTTGGAGTGACCAAGATAAGTTGATAATGAGTTACTTCACTCAATCGCATTGTGTTATTTTTAAATACAGTCCATACTGTAGGGTTATTGTGTCAAAACTCACCTCCACAGTGAATAGCAATTAAAAACTTAGTTTAATTTTTAAAGGTTGAAAGTTTCACCCACCTGCTTTTCAATACCCTCTTCTGCATTATGAAGAATTTCAGAATATAGGAAAGTGAATCGATGAGTTGAACTCAAGAACCACTCGAAATGTTTCACTTCTCATAGTGATTGCGTTGGGTCTCATCCAAAAGTTCCTCTGCACACTCTCTTTGTGCCCGTAACTATGTCAAATGTGCAATAATTCCACTTGATCAGATTTAGATGAGGAAATAATCTGTGTGTGCAGGCAATCTTTGCAAGTGAAAGAGGGAAGTCATTCGAGGAGTACGACTACCTTCCGTTCTTCTACTCTCGTTCCTTCAACCTGTCATGGCAGTTCTATGGCGATAATGTTGGCGAAACTGTGCTATTTGGAGACCACAGCCCAACATCTGAAAATCCCAAATTCGGAACGTATTGGATCAAAGAAGGGAAGATAGTGGGTGTCTTTCTGGAGAGTGGGACACCGGAAGAAAACAAGGCTATCGCCAAGGTCGCAAGGGTCCAACCCCCGGCTGAGAGTTTGGACCAATTAGCAAAAGAGGGTCTTACCTTTGCATGCAAGATTTGAAGTTTCATGAAAAAAAATAGAGGAGGAAAATGTTTCCGTAATTTGCGCATGGATTTTTACTACTCGCTGAACCTTGTGGGCTTGATGTGTCACTATGAACTGATGGTTTCCTCTCAAGTGTCACTATGAACTGATGGTTTCTTATGGTATTTTGTATGTCCTCCTCCAGTAGTTTGCATAACCTTCTGTCTGGATTATTAGTTGTTTATTATGGGGTGAATAAGCAGTTATTCCAAAAAAAAAAAGAGGTGTGGGGTAAAGAGTCATAAAAGCACATGTTTTGTTTTTGGTTTTTTTATCCCCTGAGAACTAACCGGTGCAATTTATATTTGAATAAGCTTGCTCTTCCTGTTGATTGCAGGCCGTTGAATGAGGAAGATATGAATGCTGATACTAATTTCCTAGAATTATCAATTTATGGTACTGAGATTTCTGACAGTATGTTTTAAACTTATATTTGTACCTTTACTTTTCTTGTACTATATCATACACCTAGTATCAGGTTCTTCTTGATACCAATTTCTTTTCCTCCCTACGCGAGAAACTAGTATTGACTCGAAGTAAATCAACAAGCTTGGCACGCGGGTATTCTAGATAGGCATTGCTTTACCTGCATATCCTTGAGCTTTGATGCTTGTATCTTAGTTGGATTACTGGTTTGCTGGAAAGGCTACATTTTGTACCGGACCAATGATTTGGTTTGGATTCTGTGATAGAGAGGTAAGGGGGAAACCGAAGCTGAAACTCATAATGTAAACAGCATCATTTCTGACAAGGAAGCTGCTCATCTGCTAAACATCCATATTTTGTCAAATAGGTAAGGCGAAGTTCCATAGAGCTGTGGGAAATGAGACATCGATATTTTGTCTGATGATCACAACGGTTAAACAATTGTTTGGATAGATATTTATCAAATTATTGAAAGTTGAAGAGTGAATAATCCATCATTCGCTAGTAATTTTTGCGATGTTTGTTTGATTTTGATTCTCTTACTGCTTTTGAAGTAGGCTGAATTTGTATCCACGAACTTTGGATGTGAAAATCTGTACTCTAGAACACTCCGGCTTAGCCCAGGTGATATAGATAGGAAACTTGTTGTCCAGGATTATAGATTGGGAGTTCTTCAATTATGTCGATATGGAGATGGTATGATCTGTGCCCTTCATATTTGCTCAGGCCTGATTTTAAAAGTCGTCTTGACTTTAATCGAGCCTCGACCTCCATTCACTAATGCTAGACCTGGGTAACAGGTCGTGTCGGGTCATGTTCGTGTCGTGTCAGTCGGGTTCGTGTCACAAATCACCCAACCCTAACCCGACCCATTTAGAATTCGTGTTTCTCGAGTCGTGTCATTTTCGTGTTTCGTGTCAGAAATGCTCAACCCTAACCCGTTAACTTCGTGTCCGGTTCGTGTCGTGTTATCGTGTCTGTTGCCTAACTCTATACAGAATTGCAGATATACCATATATTATGTATATATGTTCGTGAAAATAGGTGACACAGATTCGTAACCGTGTTGGTCGTGTCAATTTCGTGTGTCACGTGTTCAATCCTAACCCAACCCATTTAGAATTCGTGTTCTCGAGTCGTGTCATTTTCGTGTTTCGTGTCAGAAATGTTCAACCCTAACCCGCTAACTTCGTGTCCGGTTCGTGTCGTGTTGTCGTGTCTCGTGTCTGTTGCCCAGCTCTAACTAATGCAACCTGCACAGAAGAAGGAACACAGACTTCGGGTCCCACAAACGTGATTGTAGCCGCTCATTTGGTTCAAAATCTTTTGTTTAGGGTTCCTGTAAAAACTCAATTTAACTGGATACCGGTAAGGGTTTTTATGAACCATCCAATTTTGTCCATAATTCAACATAAATTCTGAGACAAAGTTGGATGTTTCGTAAAGGCCATTGCCAGTATCCGATTGAACTGATTTTTTAGAGGGACCCTAAAAAAATATTTTCAACAAAAAGGGGGGGCTCCGCTCATGGTTGTGGGACCCAAAGTGGGTCCCAAAACCATCAGTGCATGGTGTCTATAATGCTTCTTCTGTGCAGGTAGCACAACTCGCCTCCATTAGTGAGCGGTGAAATTAGTCCTTTAGGATTTAGTCGAGCGTTAATTGGTTCGGACACCTTGAGTTATTAAACACTCTCTCCGTTCCATATTGAGTGTCCATGTTACTATTCTAAACATTTTAAGAACTTTTTTTTATATCTTTCAGTCTATAATGCTAAAAATATCCAATATGAATCTTGTTTGATAGGTTTTAATTAATTTTATTATACAAAAATTTTAAAATCATAATTAAAAGAAATAAACAAGATAAAAATAATAGAAAATAAGTGAAAGTGATACCTCAATATGGAACGGAAGAAGTATATTGCATTATTGTTTGATTTTATTGCCTGGTGCGGTGTTTCCACTAACAAAAAACGCTAAAAACCTAACACATTTTATCATCTCGTTTCCACTAATAAAAAAACTGTTAACAAAAAATTATTTTTGCTACAATAACTCTACTCACAAATCCATCAACTTATTCACTACCGGAAATAACTTGACATTTTTCAACAACTTATTTACTATTAGAAACACCTAACAACTTTTCAACAACAAATAAAAATCTATGAAATTTTCACTACTGAAAACACCCCTTAAAGTCTGTGACTGTAGTTTTTTATTTTTACAAAAAAAAGAATTGCACTCAAATGGTTCTTTTTGTGTCATTTCCATCATGCGGACTTGCGGAGTCAATCTCTCTTTAGATTAGCACTGTTTTAGTCTTTCTTAGGCATCGTTTGGCAAGAGGATTAAAATTGACTTTCTTGTTTTTTTTTTTTGTGTGCAAACTCAGCAATATTAAAAATTATCAACGTCATTTGGCTAAAGAGTTTTAAAGCTAGCCTTAAAGAACTACCTGTATAGTTGGATGGAGTGTCCAAATCATGAAATCACATAGTAGGCCAAGGTAAGCCAGTTGCCAAACGAACTACTATATTTTTGGACTAGCGGCCAAAAATTCATTAGTGGTCCAAAGCTCTAAGGCCCTGTTTGATAATCATACTAGGCCTTGGGATTGGACTACCAATTCCATGGATTTAACAATAACTTGTTTGGTAACTAAAAAGAGGTGTGGACTATTAGTCCCATGGGCATATGAATCCCCTCATTAGGAGGTATTACCAATACCTTGGGGGACTTGGTATTAACAATCCAATCCCCTCCTTGCCAATGCACAAATACGAAAATAGCCTTCACCAATTCCATCTCCTTACCAATCCTATCCCATGTGAAGGGCAAAAATAAAAATGTATACTATCAATCCAATCCTATCCCATGTTAAACAAATATGATATTAATAATTCCATCTTAAACAAACATACTCATCACCAATCCCATCTCTTTACCAATCTCTTCTCATTACCAATCCCAATCCTAATCTCATCTCCTTACGAATCCCAACTATCTATCACTGTTATCAAACGGAAAATAAAATTCTACTTTAAGGCTTTTGTTTGGGCGTAAAATATTTTTCGGTAAAATGTTTTATTTATTTTTTGGTATTTGGTTGTATAAAAAATGAGAAAAATATTTTATCTGTAAAATATTTTTCATTAATTGGATGAAAATGATTTACCCATAAATCTTCCGTCAATTATTTTTCGAAATGAATCCATTGTCTTCTATTGCAATTTTTACTGCTCAGTTTCATCGATTATCATTCTTGACCAACGTTCGATTCCAATATTCTCAGATCTCTCCACCGTTTAAGTCTCTCATCTCTCTCTAAATTTGTCGATTTCTGAAAATATTTTTTAAGTGCCAACCAAACACCGAAAAATAAAAGTTTAAAATTTGTTTTCTTAAAAAATATTTTACATTGTAAAACATTTTACATCGAAACAAACGGAGCATATTAAAGGAAAGACTCATGGCAAGAGACAGCCACAACCAAATCATTTAAAAGACCATTCAAGGCTGGGGTTTTCCATGACTCTTTCCAGCAACCGGCCAAACATGTCCTTGTGGGAACTGGTTCCCGTCCAGTCCTGCACTGCCCATTAAATTTTACTCCAGATCATCCATCTAGGAGTAGGACCACCTACCAATTCAAGGAGGCGACCCGAGCAGATGAGGTTGGACCATCGTTCGCCATCTAATTTCCAAATTTATGTACGATATTGAGGATAAGTTTTGGAGCGTGCTCGATCGATATTTTTTTTTAACTTGCAAGCAAGATTCGAGAACTAATTAGAGCATCCGCTATGGAGATAATAACTTTTTACACGTTAAAGTGTACAAATAGAGTTCATTTCACTTGGTTGTGGAGTATTATGGGCTAGCTAAAGGTTCATTAGTAAGAATAGTTAACTCCAATTAAAATGCCCAAGAGCCTCTTTTTTCCTTATATCCCAACAACTATTTTTTTTTACCAACGGCACTATATTTGAACATCTCTAATTATTTATAAATATTTTTGTTAAATCCCAAAAGCTCTATTTTTTTTAAAAAAAATCCGAACAACTCTATAATTTGCTTTGAACACAACGGCTACAATACAAGGTATGCCTGGAATCCGTGAAAGTTAGCATAGGTGTATAAACTTGATCGATGCAGAGGTGGAGAAAATTAAGCAAATTGGTAGCACGGTAGCAGTAGCACCCTTTCGATGGAATGTTATAATATGATTATATATATTAAAAGTTTTAAATAAATTGGCGAAAAATAGCCCACACTTTTATCACTTGCTATATTTAACTCCCCAGCTCAATCAGAGAGAGTGCCGAGTAGGCATTTACATCATGTCGGCAAGAGTTTGACGTGATTTGAAGTAAGATTTTGATCCCACTAACTAAAATTTCTGACTCCGCTCTGACTTACATCACATCAGCATATTGCATTTGGTCATAAAAATAATTAAGATCCTTTTTAATCGATCAAAAGACACAAGAAGAGAAGGATAGTTTAGGTGGATAAGAAGCAAGGTTGGCCCATATTTATTTGAGTGAGTTATTTGACAAGTAGCTGTCTTTTATATTTATTAGGGTTGTTCGGATTGACAAGTAAATAAGACCAAAATGTTGTCGGATGGCACATGGGTTTGGGTTTCATTTGCTCTCACGAACGAAACAACAAATTTTTTGACCTATGTGCCGTGGAGCCTAAAATAGTCCTCTCTGTTCTATCTAGGTTTGTTTACTAAATTCACCATATTTTAATTCAGTCCTCGCGCGAATCTCAATTTGTCTTGCATCCTTTGTTTTGGAATTTGATGGGAAAATAAAAATACAATAGAAAGCGTGAATTGCCTTCAAGAAATTACATTAATAATGGGACACTACATCAATCATGTGAGGTTGGCAACGATCCAAGAAATAGGGAGAAGAAATTATAATACAGTAGCGAAATACTATTGTGCAAGAGAACTAATATTAGGGTTGTCCACGGTCCGGATTGGATCGGATTCCTATGAATCCAATCATAATCCGTATCTCACGATTTTTAGAAAATACAATCCAATCCTAATCCAAAAGTCTCACGGTTCGGTTCCAATCCGAACCGTGAGTCACGGTTCGGTCCCAGTAAGTCACTAGTTCCACTGTTGCACTCCAGATTCATCCAAGACAACAACCAAATAGGGAGCAACCAAATAGGCAGCAACCAAATAAAGAAGATATTCCATTTTGTAGAGCATTATCTACTTATTATAGTCCATAAAACCAAACAAAAAACAGCATATTATTAAAGTTTTAATTATTTATAAATATTATACACACACACACACACACACACATATATATATATATATTTAAATATCTCATGGTTCGGTTCGGTTAATCCACAGTTTTGAAATGAAAATCCAATTCTAATCCGTATCTCACGGTTTTTTAATTTTTGAATCCGTGTTCGGACCATTAATCCATGGACAAAATCCAAAAGGCACGGATCGGTTCGGTCCGGACCGGTTTTCGCTTTTTCTTAGACAGCCCTAACTAATATCCTTTCTTTCGAGCAGATTTGACCTCTGACTCTGAGTATAGATTGTACAAAGAGCGAACATCTTTCCTTTTTATCGAAGAATTAATAAAGTGTTTCTTTCTTATGCCTAAAAAGCTTTAAACAAGCCCAAACGGTTTGGCTCTATAGTCCATGGTAGTATATATTTTGTATTTCAGTTTAGCTATTTTAATCCAAATTATTTCTTAAGTAAACAAATGAAAAAAGTAAAATAGTTCGATAGTTTAGGCAATCCAAAGAAACATAACTGGAAACCCTACAGTGTCCAAAAGTATCTCCTCAATAGTTTTTGACAAATTAATATTTCCTAAAGGAAAAATTTTGAAAAAATAAATGGTTTTTGAATTACATGATAAGCTCAACATGAACTCCATCAAATGTTGTAGTGCTTTGTTGTGCTAGGCTAGGAACCACATAATACACAAATTTTTTTTTTGGTAAGACTCTTCCCTTCTGCCTTATAATTCTCCCGTTTCTGTTTTTAATCATCACTTCCACGAATTTTCGTAGTTCAACACATTTTTAAAAGACAATTTCATATTTGTGCTTCCGCTTTTGCTCGGTTTTAGACGCGATTTAGCTGCTGGCCAGTGGCAAATCTCCAAATGGACCACTATTTTGTACGTCCGTGTTACTAGCTTTTAAAGTGCTATGGCCTATTTGTGACCACAAGAGTGGGGGTTTTTGTTTTGATCTTCTACCACAAGAGTGCTTCATTAACGATTTAGGTCCTTGGTATTCCTTGATGTTTGTGGTTTTTTGCAATTGAAATGAAATCCACCACTTCAACGTTGAGTGCTGTAAGCCATCGTGAGATAATGATTGATATGAAACAACTAAAATTTTTCCCGATATTTTTGTCACTCTCTCGGTTTCTAAATGAGAGTCTTTTCTCGACATATGTGTCGCTTACAAAATCGCATATGTCTCACAATTTATGATATTTTAAATAATTTTAAAAATTTTGTCTGTCAGAATTAATTGAAATCTATCAAACAAGATTCATATTGCATGTATAAAATATTATAAATTGAAAAATATAGATATTTTTTGAGAGCTCCGTAATAGTGAAAATGAACTCTCGTTTAGGAACAACGGAAAGAGTGTTCACTATGAAAATATGTACAATTTTTAAATACAGTAAAAGATAAAGAATTCAATGAATAAGTTTTTAGTAAATTTCTTAACTCTAAAATAAAAATCTCAAATTCTGTGCCTATCATGACACTATCACTAACTTTTACTCCTTGACGATACACTTCACGTTCCTTCCAACAAAATCGCGATCCCTTATCCCTCGGGAATATCCCTCGGTCTCAATTCTATTGTCCATTGTTCTATTTTAATAGGCTAAAAATAATTATAACTTTTAATTGATAATACCGATTATATGCAATATGAATTTTGTTTGATAGATATCAATGATCTCTTTTAAACGATATTTTTAAAATCACCAAAAACATTATAGATTGCAAGATATAATCAATTGAAAAGTAACACGGACTCCCAAAAATGACAAAAGAATTGGGACGGATGGAGTAATTCTATAACCGCAAACATTCACACAAATGCTTTATATATACATTCGTATTTATTTATGGATCGCACATACATTGAAGATGTAGTTTGTGAGCTCTTATATACTCCTAAATGTGAATGAATTTGTAAAAATGTCTGCGCAAGTGTTTTGAAACAATGGAAGAATTAATCTTGCGAAACACATGTAAAAGACACTGGCCCCCCTACGATTACTAATAGAGAAAATTACACTAGCTTCTCCTGAGGTAACTGAATAATAAGACACATCTCCTCCATTTCAAAAAATTAAATATACCTCCACAAACGTCAAGTTTGTTCCTTCTAACTGTACTTTATTAAACAAGAAGATAGGAATTACTACATTGTGCTTGATTGGTGAAACAAAACTTTTATTTTACGTACCTATTCATATGCTTCATCATAAACCCACCTCAATAACTATTGTCTTCTTATATCGTACCAATCTTTTGATCCTCTTTGACTTTGACACTATTGTCTAAACCTGAATTCCCATAATTATTATACCAAACCCGATTCTCCCACTCCTATTCGCCATCGACATACTTATCCCTTTGCTTCTGATTTCTGAAACCTAAAACTCAAATACACGAATCATATCTTGTTCCTTTCTTAGTCATAAGCAATTTGACATAAAACTGCATTAATCTTTCAAACCAATAACACACCACCACATTCCCATTGCAAGTACGCCTCATAACCTAAATCCTAAACTCACCCATTTGTAATCTTATTACCTAAATTCTAAACTCACCACAATTTTTTTTTATCCCTTTTGACTTAGGATATATATGTTCATTATTCTACAAGCATTGTTGGTTTCTTGCATTATTGTTTTTCGTTTGTTGAATGAATGTGGACCGAGAGAAATGAATAGAAATTGATTTCCGCACTCATTTTTTTTTTTTACCTTTTATACTCTGTTTTGTTACTTAAATCTATTACGTTACCATTTGATGTGTGAAAATTGAACAACCAAATGGATATTTTTGCAAATTCATGTACACAAAGACAAACGACAAAAGTAAGAATATATATACAAACAAAAGTGTGGAAACCATCACTATCTAAATCGTACTCCATTTGTAATATCACTTTGAATCTCAAGGAGGTGAACTTGACATTCTTAGAATCTCAATTGTTCTAATATAACCGGCTTAAACTTTAGGACAACTAAATGTAATTTAGCCATTCAGTGTCGAATCCATGAACTGTCAGATGGGTAGTTGGGACTGACAGCGGTCCCACTAGGCACTAACACAAAAATCCACTTTTGACATTTTTTTCTCCCTACAGAATCGTGTCACGCCTTGTTTTGCCCGGTGACAAATAATCATCGGCTTGTCATACATTGGCTAGGCCAGTTAAAATCCACTTTGACATTGCACATTGGGTCTGATTTCCTCTGTTTTGAAAATTTTTGGGCCTCTGTATCGAGAGATTTTTTTGACCGTTGAATTGTACTCTCTTCATCCCATATTTTTTGGATTTTTTAGATATTCGTGTGGATTTTCAATCGTTTGTATCTTGCAATATAGTAGTAAATCTTCAACAATATGTAATATGAATCTTGTTTGATAGTTCTTGATTAGAATTATAATACAAAGTTTTCAAAATTATAAAAAATGTCATAAATTAAAAGATAAAGGAGTTTAGAAAATAGAGCTAATATAAAAAAAGACCAAAGATTTTAAAACCGAATGAGTATAATTTATTATTATTATTTTTTAAATCAGTCCTCGCTAGAGAAATTTTTCGTTGATGTATGGGTATATGCTACGTGACACTTGCTCGGCACATCCTGACCTTCCGATACATTTTTGGATTGCTTGGATTGAATCTCTCTCTCTCCTCTCACCCAACACTTTCTCCCTTATTTTTGCTCTCAGAATCGTAAAAAAATGTAATGAACGACTCGAATGTGCCGAACGAACACCACCTGGTACCTACCTGGCATTGAAAAATTTTCCCCTCGGCACAGAAGATGTGCCTCAATGCGGAGACACCCCACACCCTCTGCTCTTAAAAACTGCCACTATTCCCCCAACCTCTAAACGACGCTACTCCATCTCCACACCTGCTCTCTTTCTCTCTCTCTCTCTCTCTCTCTCTCTCTCTCACACACACACACACACACATGTATATGCATTTCTAGACTATTCTTTTTGGACTCGTGTTGACCATGGAAGTCGAGACTCAAGTGCTAAAACCACCATTCTCTCCCTCCGTCCTAAGTTTAACCACAGGTACCACCGACGCCCAATCGCAACGGGAGATCGCACCGGTGTCAAGTGCGGCCGCGATGAGGGTGCAGAAGGTATATAGGAGTTATCGCACCAGGCGAATGTTAGCGGACTCGGCCGTCGTAGCCGAAGAACTCTGGTACGTCTCTTCTTCCGCGTCGTCGTCTCTGTTTTTCTTTCTTTCTTATGGAGTGTATTTATACACGAACTGATCGATAGATAGTGTGGTGATGGGATGTTTTTCGAAGGTGGCAAGCGATAGACTATGCTCGATTGAATCACAGTACAATTTCATACTTCTACAAACCAGAGACTGCGGCTTCCCGCTGGAATCGAATCAGCTTGAATGCTTCCAAGGTCTATCTCTCTCTCTCTGATTACTGCAATGTGATATGGAATAAGACAATGGCGATTGTGACAGGGCCAACTCAAGGCAATTTTGTGAGACCTAAAGCGGTAAATTGACTGCAAGTGGGTGGTACTAACAATACTAACTTTCAAAAAAAAGCCATAAATTGATTCTCTCTAGTTTGTGATGTTTTTATAGATTATTTTAGGGTTCTTATTGGGTTGTCTTTAAGCAAAGTAAAAAAGACAAAAAAAGTACTCTTCAGTGCACTTTTTTACCCTTTCAATTTACTTTTTTACACATTTTCATACACTTTCTAAACCTTTAACAACAGTCCACTGGGCTGTCTTTAGCACTTTCTATTTTTTTTTATTCATAATTTGTTTTTTTGGTGAAATACTTCAGATCTTTGTACGCAAAAAATTCTTTTTCAATTGTTAGGATAGCAAACCCTCTTTTTTGTTTCATGAAATTGTTGATTGTAAGTAGGACTTCAGCAATTATAATTTCAAAAAGTTGTTGTGGTGGAAAGCAAGAAGTGACGTTTACATGAATTCTCCACTATATTTTGTAAGCAGAGCATGCATTTGGATATGTAGGGTCGTACGAATTTTTATTTTTAGACATTCTTATGGTGGAAGCAAGATGTAGCGGTTGAATGTATTCTCAACCATGTTTTGAACAATGCATGAAATTGGAAAGAGATTTGTGTTACAGCGAATATATTGATTCTATTTAGTTTTGGGTTAAAACTTCAACTTTTGGCTTGCTTCCTCTTTGAGTTTGACCTGTTCAACAAAATAAAAGAGAAAGAAGAGTAGTAAATTACAAGAAATTGTGTTACTCTTGTAGAACATGGGGACTTTTAACAGCTCTCGAGTCAGTTGTTTCGGAGTTGTGTTAGTAGCATTGCTCTATGCTAAAGTCGCCATCAGTCATGACTGTACCTACCGTAGATTTCTTGTTTATCCTGTTTTTTGTTTTTGTTGTAGTACAAGAGACATTAATGAATGTCTACATAGAGTTGGCTAAATATTGTCATTTTATTTGCTCCTGGGCAGGTTGGTAAGGGTTTGTCCAAGGACGCCAAAGCACAAAAACTGGCTTTCCAACACTGGATTGAAGCTGTAAGTTATGTTTTAGTTGTCATCTTTATGGCCTTCTTTGAAGTTCTGCCTTTGTTGCTTCTTTTTTTACTCTCTGTGAACTTTAGATTGATCCAAGGCATCGTTATGGGCATTACTTGCATCTGTATTACGAAGAGTGGTGTAAAACAGATGCTGGTCAGCCATTCTTCTATTGGTAAGGGAAATTTTCTTTTAGTGTATCAGCTTTTCTTCTCATTGGATATTTCATGTACTTTCTTCGAAGTAGATGTTATCAATCTCAAAAAAATTAGCAACAAAGGCATCTATTTTACTAAAAACGCATGAACTCATTGATGGAATGATTTTGGGTGGCCCAGCCTGATCAAGGATCAATCGGTGCTTTATCTTGCTTTATGTCATATTAGAGACTAGAGAATGTTAGAGTAAGGGCATGTGCAATAGTTAATTGCTCATATCTGCTGCTGAACTTCTTGTCATTGGTCATAATCGGTTACTGCGTCGCCTTCGTCTATCTCTTCCTGTTTTGCAAAACCTAACCTCTTGGCTTTGACTCTGATGAATATTGCAAAGAATGAAGAAATAAGGGTTATACAACAACAACAAAATAACGTAACCCATCTAGTCCCCAATCATTGGGGGTATGGACGGGGGATGATTGGAGATAGACCTAACCTTTGGCAATATATGCACAAAGTGGCTGCTCTCAGAATACCACTAAAACAGTGGCCCCCCTAAACCTCCAAGAACTGAGGAGCTACAAGGATGTTTTGTTGTAAAACCATGGCCCCAAATCAAAGTCAAATGGCATCAGAGAGGGCAGGCCTAGAGACCCAAATCAATTTATGTGCACATTACCATGCTTCTTTCATTGATAGTCCAGAGCATCGGTATGCACAATAAAGAAATAAGGGTTATACGCGAATAAAAAATTTAATTGCCTAGGCAGGAGAGAAATGTACAGTGGGACTGTTGGTATGCACATTGCCTATATGCCCCACTTATTGTTGTCACAGAATTTTGTTGTAATTCACTACACAGGGATATCATAACAACAACTAAGTACTTAATGCATGAGTTGATGTTGTTTTTCCCCTTACAGTGTTTGGTGGGATAGAGGTTGTAGCATGTATTTATGTCGAACCTTCTTGGTTCTACTTATCCCAGGTTGGATCTCGGAGATGGAATGGATGTTGAACTTATAGAATGTCCAAGATCAAAGCTTCGGCAACAGTGCATCACATATCTTGGACCTGTATGTGCTCTAATGAATCTGTTTTGGCCAGATCTACATATTGAAATTCAGTTTCTGGCTGTATTGAAACCTATGTAATGCTGTATTGAACTGTTGTCTCCAAGTCAATCCTAAATTCCTACTATATGTGACTTTCCTGTGGTTGATTTTTCTTTAAAACCAGCAAGAGAGAGAAAATTATGAATATATTGTTGTGGAGGGGAAAATAGCGCACAAGCAAAGTGGAAATTTTCTTGATACAACCAAAGGAAAGCCAGGTGCAAAATGGATATTTGTGATGAGCACCTCCAAGAAACTTTATGCTGGTCAGGTGAGAGTGATATTGAGAACTAGAATAATTTTGTCAGCCTGTCTGTTAATATTACCCGAGCTTTAGTGTAATTTGGAGCCTGATATGTTATTTACTTTCAGAAAAAGAAAGGAATCTTTCACCATTCCAGCTTCCTTGCTGGTGGTGCAACATTGGCTGCTGGAAGGCTTGCAGCAGAGGATGGAACACTGAAGGTACTGAAACAGTGCACAATTCATCAACTTGAAGACATTTAAAAATGGGAATTGACATTTTCAAATCTAATTTCTCATATATAATCAGCCAATGCTTGTTCAATTTAAAACTTCCGGTCTTGATGTCTTCATTGCCTCAACGTCATAGCTGTAGTCAGTAATGATCAAATGGACTTCAGATGCGCATAGCCTTTTTACTGCACTTGTTAAGTTCATATCTACTCATGCATCTATCTATGTGCCATTCCTGGTGCTAGTGTTTTGAGTTTTGAAGTTGTGTGGATTTGGAGTCGGGAATGATAACAACTAACAAGTTATCCTGAAGAAGAGGAAGGCTACACTACATGGGAATTTTCTGGACATTAACGGAAACGATATTATTGTGTTGTGTTCTGCAAAGCTTTTTAGGAAAAGTTGGACTATCTGGAAAGCTAGAATCATAGACTTTTTGTTATTAGGTCCCACTCTGGAATCTTGGAAATGCTATTTGTTGTGCTGATTTTCAAAGAAACATGTGTTGACCTGCTTAACTGGTATAGTTTACGGAGAGATGAATCCGGTTCCCCTTGAGGTTTGGATACCTCTTTTTTCATCAACATGACTTTACTCTATTTGTGCAATTCTTGTGCATTCAGGCTGATACATGCTATACAAGGAAATGCAGATCAACCTGATTGTGATATCATATCATCTGAATTCTGACTACTTGTTACTTTTCAGTCTATATCACCATACAGTGGACATTACCGGCCGACTGATGACAGCCTCGACAGTTTTCTATCATTTCTCAAGCAAAATGGAGTTGACCTTGACAGGGTTGCAGTATGTGACGTTCTTTTCTCCAATATTGTTTTGTTATAGCTAGTCAATGATGGGAAATATACGATCCCACCCACGCAATGGAAGCGTAACGATAAATAACACTCACACAAGAGAACAAGATTACGTGGTTCCTCAAACTCGGGTACGTCCACGGAGAGAGAACAATTTCCACTAATATTGAATGAGTACAATGAGATACAAAATACCCTACTCTAGCTCTCAAGCTCTCGGTATTTTTATCTCCCTCAAACTCACACAATTTTCTCTCTGCCGTTTTCACTCTTACACAATCACGGCACAAGATGTCCCTATAAATAGGCATGACTAAGGCTAGCACAAAAAACCTCTTCATCTGCCGAGATGCTTCTGGAACTAACCACAAATGCTCCTCTTTGGAACAAAGCACAACTAACTTGCCCACTTAATTCCCTTAAACATTTATCCGGCCCTTTAATTAACTCAGCCAACACCAAACAAACCACTATGGCCTTTTCTTTTTCCAAACAAGATTAACACCACATGGGCAAAACCCAACTGTCAATTGATTATCGTGTTAAACTGCTGTCAAGGGAGGTGGTTATGTGGAGCTACACAGGCTGTTAGGAAATCAGGACTTCCTCTGAATCCTCAGAAGGAAAGCTGGTTGTTTTGCTGAAGGAAAGTAAAGTATCACTTTCTGTGTCCGTGTAGCTTCCTTAACCTTCTCCAGTACGTAGAGCTTCTGGATATAGTAACTCGTCGTTGTTTCTTCTATCAGATATGCAAGGCGAATGATGATTATGAGAACTACGAAGAGAGCAAACCGAAGAAAGAAGAGATTACATCTGAATTTTCAACATATTCAGAATCTCCTCAACCTGTTAATTCCATAGAAGAGGAATCTTTGGAACCGCCTGTGGCTTCCCAAACTGAAACAAAAAACGACTACAAAAGGACCCTATCCGGTGGACTTCGGAGCGCGAGAGCTGAGGTGCCTGAAAAAGCAATATTGCAGAGAATAAACTCAAAAAAGGCAGCCAGTTCATATCAGTTAGGCCATCAACTATCGCGAACATGGTCAACTGGTGCTGGTCCTAGAATCGGTTGTGTCGCTGATTATCCGGTTGAACTGAGGTTACAGGCCCTTGAGTTAGTTAACCTCTCTCCAAGAACTCCTCCAACACACCGGTGGATGGCTGGTCTTGCATCACCCACAACCATTCCTGAATCGATCTCTGCTGTCTGAATCTGTATATTTCTTGTCATCTACTACAATTTCTCATGCATTTTGCTTGTAGTGGATGCAAGTTCCTTAAGTCTATGTCACTTGAGTTCTTTTAAGCTATTAATCTCATCCCTATTTCATCATCTGCCAAGACTTCCATTGAGGGGCAATCTCCGTTAGTTAGGCCCAAGGCCCTATGGCTACGATTCAGTAACTTTCATTATCGCGGGCTTGAGATGTTTGAATCGACTTTGGAGATTGGAGTGACAACAATTTATAAGGAAGGCGTTTCAGGCCGTTTACCATATTGTTCACCCTAATCAATAAATTTTGGTATTTTAGTTTGTTGTTCACACTAACTAACAACTTGTCAACCACAATTTCTTTCTTAACAATTTTTTTTGCTTGCATACTCATCTAGAACTTATTCATTATCGGAAATAACTTGACATTTCTCAACAACTTACTTGATCATAACAAATTCTTTCTCAAAACTTATTCACTACCGAAACATCACATGTGTTTTAGACATGGGTGTTTGCACATTTCACAAACAATAGGGTGTTATGTGCACATTCTTGAACAATAAAGGGCATATCTGCACATAGCCCAAAATATAGGGGGTCAAAATGGACTTTGCCCAGAATATAAAATGGACACTCCTCTCAATCACTCCCTCTCACGTTGTGTGTGGGGCTTACACATTTAATTAATTGTGAGCCGGAACCAATCAAACAGCAGCCCAGTTTGGATGGTAAGGTCCAAATGAAAATTGCTCGGGCGATCTTGAATCACACCCGGGCCAGTTTGGAGCAGTTTTCAGCTGCAGTAATTTTCACCTAGGCGGCCTCAAATCCCGCTTGGGCGCCCCGGGCCTAAATGAGAAGGCAATGCTCGCAGTAATTTTCTCCCGCGTGGTTCTGAAATCCGCCCTGGTGGTCGGCGGCGGACAAAAACGCAAGTTTTATCGTTTTTAGGATTTTCTGTGTATTGGCTTGCTTGGAACTATAAAAACAAAGCTAAAGCAGCCTCCTATTGTAACTCCTATATACATACTTTCATCATAGTGAAACACCCCAGCACCCCGTGGAGTACGATCATACAATCAGCGTACCACGTAAATTTCGGTGTCTTGTTCTTTTCTTGCTTTAGATTATTTTCTATTTTTGGTTTGTTCTTCGATTGTATGTGTTTGCTTATGGGTTTAGGAACAATTTTCATGGTCCTCTTGACTTCCATGTGTCCAACAGCCACCCCCAACCCCCTGTAGTTCGTCTCATTGGATGGTGCACTTCTAAACAGATAAGACCGGCAGAGCCGGCCTTGGGGTAAGCCCCACAAGACCTTGGGTCTGGACAACTCTCCACCATGGGCAACCAAAAAAATGTAAACCCAACGTCACCTTGATTTTATTTATTTTCCCGTTTATGTTCTTTTATTTTCTACCGATTTAATAGTAAGTGAACAATCAAGTTTGGGTCGGCCTTAAGCAGTACTCCAAACATCGGGACGAGGGAAATTATTTTAATTACGTTCATGCAGCAATCCACATTTTTCACAGGTGCCACCAACCCAAACCCAAACATGAAGTACTCTCACGGCATTCGGCCCATGAGTAGTAGTATAGGAAAGTAGTAGTACGTGGCCGTTCGGCTAAATAAGCTATTTGGTTTATTTTTTTATTTTTATTCAATTTTTTTTGTATTTGTTAATTTTTTGTCAATTTTTTTGGGATTATTATTTCTTCATAACAAGAGGAATTTAAAAAGTAAAAAATTACGATTGAAATCCATTTTTTTAATAAAGACGAAAAAATTGACTTATTTTTGTCTTTATTTAAAAAAATTAGGTTTCGATCGTAATTTTTTACTTTTTAGATTTCTTTCGTCATAGTGAAACAATAATCTCCAAAAAATTATTGAAAAATTAATAAATGTAAAAAAAATTTGAACAAAAACAAAACAATAAACCACTTGACTTATTTATCCCAAGGGCAAATCATCATGCTTCTCTGCCTCTACGGCCTCTGAATCGCTGGACCGGCAGGACCGCTAGTTTGTCTCTCAGATTTCCTACCTTTTTGTTTTGCCCTTTTGCCTTGTCAATGGATTGAATTGAAGAAGAATATAGCCCAACATTTGCAGCGGCATGCAGTCTCACCCTTTGCAAATCAATCGAATGTATACAGGCCCAAGTAAATAGATAAAAAAATTTGTATATATAATTATGGTTCACAAGAGGCGGCCGTAGAAATTTGTATATATAGTTGTATCTGTACTTCTTTGTTCCAATTTTGGAAATCTTACTTTTTAGAAAAAAACATAATAATAAAAAACTACCGAATGACACTCTATAATTGTTGAACCCGAAAGATAAATAGTAGTTTCAAGTTATTATGTCGGGGTCGGGTTTACGTGCAGCACTGATTGATAAATAAGTTAGTCGTGCCATTTTTCAGGTTATGCGGGTTGAACCCGATCTCGATCCATTCAGCAATTGTGTTCTCGGGTCATATGATGTACATGTTTCATGTTAAAAATAATTAATTCTAACCAGCCAATCACGTGTCGAGTTCGAATCGTGTTACTGTGTCGTGCCATAAAATTTCCACCCCTAGACATTACGATCGAGAACCGATGGTCTATTTTCCCGTAAAATCAATTTAGGGCGCGTGCACGCACGAAGCTGCCTTGGTGGAAAATGGAGAGACGTGTTAACGCATGGGCTCAAGCGTCCTCGGGAACATGTCTGGCATGACACGTGGCAGTCCCCTGCATCCTCCCTCTTATGACTGATGTCTCTACGTATGAATTTGATACGTTTGAATTACCACCACCAGAGCGGTGTAAGTAATACTGGTGTCCAGTATGACGTCGGCGTCGGAGGGAGTGTATTGTGGCTCGAGCTGGGAATGCGGTGGTGGTGACTCGGTGGTCGGGAGCGAGTTGGAAGCGGCCGAGGCTCTGGCTGGCCTGGCCCATTCCGGGTTGCCGACTCACCGAGTCAAGACCGAGTCCCCGCCTCCACACTCGGGAGGAACTAACCCTCAAGAAGACGCAGCACTACTTCGTCCTCCGTGTCCCTCCGAGGTTCGTTACGATTCCTTTTCTCTATTTAACCTCATTTGAGCTAAATTTTTTACCAGGTTTTGGTTCGGTCTTTTGGTTGTTTTCTCTTAATTTTTACGTAATAGATTTGGGTCAAATTGTTACATCAAATCGTAAGAATTAAGAGAATACAACAACAAAAAGACCACGACAAAAAGTTGGCAAAAAGTTGGTCCAAAGGTGTCTTAAGTAACTGTTGATACATTTTTTAGTAGCACGTATTGTGTATTTTCACTGTGTGTGCAGATGTTTTTGAACTGCGGAAAAGAAAGATGTGTTTATTGATTTCCGTCTGTCTCTGCGTTTGGTTATGCAATGATAAGTGATTGAATTGGGGAGGTCGGTTGTTGGTGGCCTTAAATCTAGGTGATCAACTTTTCTAGTATGAAATTTTTGAAGGTCTTTTCTATGGATAAATAAATACTGTAGTAGTAGTTATCTTGACTGTCTGGATAAATAAAGTGTTTGAGTTAGTTAAATCTTGAGTGAGAAAGGATGACAAATAGAACTCTCTTATGTATCCGGCTATGTTTCTCACAGGACAACCGTGAGATCGATTTAGTAAGCATTGGGGGAAAACAATATTTATTGGTGGTTTATTGTCAATAATACATTAATTGCCGTCAAACTGCAAAAAGAATGACTTCCATTAGGGTGGCGGCTCCAGATTTAGTAGCTCTATTAACCGGAAATATGTACACAAAATTTCATACTATATTAGTTTGAATAGTCAGTTGAAAAAAATATGAAAACATATAGGATTTTATAGTTGTCGTTGATGAGTCGTATTTTGAGACAAACAAGATTAAACTGGCACATATATTGGCTCAGGGCTCTCGTAGTAGAGTATTTAAAGATAAATTACCTTAACTCTGGTAGCTCTATTAATCAACAATATGTACACAAAATTTAATATATTAGTATGGGTTGAGGCATCCACTCAAACCAATTGGTAATGAGTGGAGAGGCCGCCCAAACTCATATACTAGTTTAGGAGGTTATAATAAACCAATGCGGGACAAGCTCAAACACTTCATCGCACGTGCGATTCCTGACCCGCACGGGTAAAGTTGAACAATGGATCCATAACATAAGGATTACAACGAACAACAAAGGTGCATTGAAGGCACAAACAACGGGGCAATTAATCAAGAGAGTCTTGTCCAAAAGCCTCTAAAAGCCTAGCTCTGAGACCATGTTAAAACATCCAACTCAAAATCAATTGGCAATGAGTGGAGTGGTTACCTAAGTTCATATACTAATGAACCTATGTGGGACAAGCTCTAACAACATGAATAGTGAGAGTTAAATCCTCTAGATTATGAACACCTGATCGGAATACGAGAATTTCCACCTTGCTGAAGATCTAGTGGTTTGGTGCTATCTGAAGACTCAAATGAATAGCCATCGCTGGTCAAAAAATATGGAAACATATAGGGTTTTCAATTATCCTTGACGAGTCATATTTTGAGTCAATCAAGATTAAACCAGCATATTAATTTGCTAATACCCTTTCTAGGGTAAGTGTGGTGATTAGGCTGGCATGGAACTTTTTGGAGACATGCTCTTCTTCTTCGTCCTAATTACTGAGATGATATGACATGTTTTTTACGTGACGTCATAGATCCCAAGGAAGATTATCGAATTCAACCGAGATTCGCTTAGAAGAATCTGAACTCTGAAGTGTTTCTGTCAACAAAAATTTCCGTATTACATCTTATGACATAGTTCAATTTCTTTTAAGAAGCTTGTACACGATTTCATACACTAACGAGCAAAACAAAATTTAGAACTAGTTAATGTTATGAAAACTAAGTTTAGTACATATAGACCAGAGGCAGAGGCAGTAGACATGGAGTCGACAATAGTTAAGATAGAGCATAGAGTACGGTACTGATCCTAGACATGAAGTCGACTCTCGTTGAGATAGAACGTAGAGCGCGATACTGATCCTATATGTCCTTTTTTATCTTTCGTTTTGCCATCGTGAGTGTGGGCTTCGCTTGGACTTATGTGTTCTGTGATCAACTATGGGCTACCTAGGCCGATGGGTGTTCATGATATATTGGGCCGAGTGTTCAAATAATGCCTGAAACAAAATCAAAACTAGTAAAATCTGCAAAATAAATTTTGGGTGTAAAGTTACACATCCATCATCAGGTGTGCAGCCGGCACTACATCCATATCCATGCTTCTCATGCTTTGTTTGCTTTCAAGCATGATTGGGGAGAACCACCATCAATTTTCTTTTCGGTATAGGAGAAGAAATAGCTTCATCAAAGAAGGCATAAGTGCCACATATAATATTAGAGCAGGAAAACTCACTAAAACAAAGCAAGCAAGTTAAAAGCTAATGTTGCTTAAAAACCAAAAATTGACTATTCCAGTCCCTACAAATGGAAGAATTGGGTGAGAAGGCTGTAGTTATTGAAACTGAAAGGATTTAACCCGAACACTGTGTTGATTTTTATTCGGCTGTAGTTATTGAGCCGAGGTTTTATGGGGAGCTCTGAAAGTGCTATGGTTCCTCTCTTTCTGCAAAGTAAGGAAGTTAATTGCACTATGATTTGCTGGTCTTGAATTTTTCCTTTTTGATTTGTGTATCAGGATCAAGCAGGAGTTGTTAAGCAGCAAGGTGCAGTTATATGCACCCTAAAGATGGAGGGGATGGACATTGAGCAGGAAGCTGAATTTCATAAACCAAGTCATATCAGCAACTCAAGTTATGTATCTTGTAGTGGTAGCAAGTCAAGACCACAGTTAACTGAGGTACATAAGTTTCAATTTCCTTGTATTCTATTTTCTGTTATGCCCCCTGTAAGTAGTATATGTTATTCTTTTCAGGCTGAGAAGGAAGCGCGAAGATTACGCAGGGTTTTAGCCAATAGAGAGTCTGCTAGGCAGACAATTCGCCGTAGGCAGGCGAGTTTTGTTTAGGCAACCCAATGCTTATGTGGTTCCTTAAACATCAGCCAGAAATTATTGGCTTAGATTTGTTAGGCTTTCCATTTGCTCTAGTTGAAGGATGTGTGTTTTTCCTCTCGTTTGCTTTGTTTTCTCATTACATGCAATCTGGGCTTGCATGTTTTTCTTTTTACCTTCTTTATTTATCACTAAACTTTTCTTATACCCATGTTTCAGTTTCAATTCAATTTTAATGATCTCGTTCTGTCTCGAGTCTACTACTAGCCCCTCCTTTGTCGAGCTCCATCACTTTTATCTTCTTTGCACATATTTGTCACCATCATTTAGATAGTCTTTTCAAAATTAGCTCCCTGCTTGTGTTTGATTTGTAGGTTGTTGGAGTTTGTCCCACATCAATTAATTATCTCTTTCAAAACAAGTATATGAGCCTAGGCGGCCTCTCCACTCGTTGTCAATTGGTTTTGGGTTGGGTGCTTTAACATGGTATGAGAGTTAGGGTTTTTGGAGAATTTGTCCCCCATTGTTTGTGCCATAAGTGCACTGTTGTTTGTTGTGATCCAAGTGTCATGGATCGTTTGTTTACCGTTTCACTTGTGAGTCAAGGGTCGCACGTGTGGGAGATTGTTGGAGTTTGTCCCACATCGGGTAATTATCTCCTCCAAACTAGTATATGAGCCTGGGTGGCCTTTCCACTTATTGCCAATTGATTTTGGGTTGGATGCTTTAAAATAGGTTATCACTTTCTCTTCATTGTTTCATTTTATTAGTTGGAGCAATGAAGCAATGACACCCCTAGCAATCGCCGTATCCATGTCGGACACTCCTGGAACACATGGGGACGTCACGTGAGTTGTCAAGGCAAATTGATATAGCTCATAGCTAGTGATTCACGAAGAAGCTGAAGTAGGTCGCCTGCACCAATGAACTAGGAAACACTCCTCCTTCCCTAGTGGGAACAATCGTATTATTTGAAATAGCATGTGTACCTTTTTTCTCAATGCTGACTCGAGCTTCTTATAGTCAAGGTAATTGTGCTTTTTGGATGGCGTTTTTTTACTCGAAAGATCAACCTTTCCAATGACCATATAGAAGGATATCCAAAGTCATACAGTGATGGCCAACCCAAGATGATATGGCCCACCTCCATGGGAATGACATGGCACCAAATGTTACCCTTTGTTGAAGAGGAACTAGTCGTCTTCATTGACATCGATATATGATGTGACCCAGAGAAACTTTGTACGAAGTGGGATGGTGAATACAAATGAACTTTGTATGACGCAACATTAACATAGCAGCTGTACAGGTGATGAATTTGCAAAAATTGTCTTCGTCTTTGATATAAGAGTGGAAGATCTTGCTCCTGTCCCCATCATTTATGCAAGTTAGCATAAGCACGCATCTAAGCCTGCACAATGTATGCAAGAACCGACGGTGGCACAAGGGAAGGATTGTAAAAGGGTGAGAATGAATATGGGCATCCTCCTCGCACCTTATCTCCGGATCTAGGTTATCATCAAATTTTGGGTTGTAGACTTGTTTAGGTAAGTCAGTGGAGTGAGTTTTGGGAAAGCCTCATCCATGAGAAACTTTATACATTTACTGTTGGGATTTGGTCAGATTTGTAGGAAAGTCGTTGTAGTTACCCATTTTCCTTTCTCATCCATATGGTTTAGAGGCTAGTTACTGCTTTGCTTGGTCAAGTTGGATGCAGAAGGAAACTTTGTTTGGAAGGGTTTCACAGGCTCTGCAGTGGCTCTTCATTGAACTTGAGGTCTGGTGACCGATTCATAATCGGGATACTGTATGCTTTGTTAAGGTAGTATTTTGTGGAAAACTAGCTCGTGTTGGAGGGCATCATTATGTCCCCTTCAAAATCTCCTCAAGGTTATGCGCTCATCTTCCTTAATGTTACAGCACCTAAGTACTCTTCACTCTTCAGTGACAGTTTTCACCCCTTGTGTATGCATTGATCTAGAAGGATCACCTTGATAGGATGGGCGGAATATTTCTCTTTTAGAATTTCCTTCATCTCAACGTAGTCAGTGATGGCGGGTTGGTTTTGCCTCACCTGATATATTCATGTTGCAGAATGAGTTTTAAGTTGTCTTGCACAAATACATTAGGCGTGTCCGAAGCAGATTCCTGGAACAGATAAGAGTCATAAGTGTCTTTCTATTTACTTAAAGAAATGAACATGGAGAAAATAGGTCACCTGTGAAATCTTGGATTCATAAGATGTCATGGTAAGTACATTGGGAAAGTCTTGTCGAAAACCTACTTGGGTTTGGACTATTTTTGGAGAAGGAATTACTTGGGCTTGGTTGGATGGTAATTGTATGATTATTCTGTGGGGTAAGATGGTGGGAGGTATGTGAACTCAATTTCGTTCAGTCAGTAAGGCGTAGATCAGGTAAATTATACTCGGAACATGTTATTCTGTTGAGGGAGAAGTTAATCGAAACTTTCTTCTTTGGTTGCATGAACCTCCTACTGGTGTGACAAATCCACTATGGAAACTTGATTCTGGGATTCGGAGTAAGATGCTTGTAAGAAGCTCTCACCAATTGTGATAGAACCTCACGCCCAGTTAGGAAGGAACTTTGAGACATTTGAATCTCAAAGTAACCTATGAAAAGCTACAAAGTAAGAGAGATCTATAGTACCCCAGATCATAGGGAACAATCCCCGCAAACTTTTTATGGTACATGATATTTACGTAGTATTCATAGATAGTTGCACACTAAAACAAAGTTGCAACTAAAAATCAATATCCAATTTTTGTGCTTCTGTTAAGTTATACATTGGCACTTAACCCACGTTAAGTTATACATTGGCACTTAACCCATGAAACATTTCGTCGGTTTTGTACCGCAGACTCTTCAATGTGTCATTGCTTCTCTGTCCCCCTTCCATTTCCATTACATGCAACTATGTTTTTCAATGGTTTCGGTATCACAGTCAAACTTTTTTCTGAAAGAACAAGAGACCCACAGCCGTGGATTAGACTTTTCCTTGATCTGTTACATTCCACAATCTACATTTTGCTCTGAGTCTCCGGCATACTTATGCGGATGTCTGTTTTCAAGTCCAACAGCAACTTACCTTTGCATTCTTGTATTACTAGTCTCTGAATTGAAATACAAGTATGGTTTTAAGGTATGAACAAAAAAGAAGTGTTCAAGAGTGTTGCTGATATGAAACAACATTTGCTTGTTCCCTTGAGCATCAAATAATTAGGTAACAAGAATGCTAGAAGTGTATGCAACTTGGAAGTGCGTAATTTGTTAAACTTGAAAGTACTAGCATCCTTTAATTTGGAGAAGTACAGTACATACTCTGATGTTCTTTTTTGTTTGCTAGTTATTCTATCATTTTTGACTTACAAATGGCACAGGCATTCTTTGCTTATGGTTGTTCAGCTTATTGCCTCTTCCTTTGTTTTTAGGCTCTGTTTGTGGAGTTGACCAGAAAAGCTGCTGGTCTAGCAAGTGAGAATGAGAATCTGAAGAGGGTAATGATTTATTTTGGACAGTCTATGTCAATGCTAGTATGGCTTTTACTGAGCTCATACTTATAAATTTATTTCTAATAAGCACATACTTATGTTTATTCAAGGAGAAGGTGGCGGCTTTGGAAGAATATGATTCTTTGAAGAGAACAAATAAATGCTTAAAAGCACAGGTAAGACATGATTAGCATTGAAGAAATGTGTATTGCTTTTTGCTAATTCAAGAATTTTAAAGTTTTCAGATTTTCCACTTCCATTCTTTTGTACTTTGCAGATGGCGGAGACAGTTAAGGCAGGAGTAGAGGAAACTCGGGTTGATTCAAAGCCAGCCAATGTCAAGATACCTACTTCCTCATATGCCAATTGCCCATATCTCGTCTTCAGTCAACCCCCATTCTCACCATTTCCCTGGCCTCATATCATTCCATCTTCAAATCCAGTTCAATTGAACAGTCTCTCTCAAAATGCCATTTTTGTGCCATCGGAAGTCCCCATGCCATCCATAGCCAAACCTGACATATGTCATGAACCAGAAAATCCGATGAAGGTTAACAGTCAAGGAACTCCCTTCTGTGTTGTGCCATACCCTTGGTTCTTCCCTATTCCTGATCATGGGGATGGACTCAACCTTGGGCCTTCCATTGACCTGAATAATGAACAAACTGGAAATTCCAACGATAACCTGTGTAGTGCTAGTCCATCTTCCAACATTATTGTACATGAAGAGAAGAATCCCGTACAAGCTAAACCAGAAGCTTCTAGTAAAAAGGATGATGGTGCTGCTGAAGCAGCAGAAGCCAGGAGGAAAAGGAAGGAACTCATAAAGCTAAAGCGTTTGCATTGCCTCTAGTACTTTCACACGTTATTGAGCTTTTCAGGCCAGGATTTGGATGGTGAACTAGGTTCTTCCCGAGGTGTTGCCTGTGATTGGCATTTGCAAAGGCAGAGGACCGAGAACTCCATTGTTAAGTTCTTAACCATGGAGGGTTTGACAGAATGAGGGACCGGTTTTGTAATTAAGGTTTGTTTATCTACTGTAACGTTCTCTTGCTGTTCCACCCCTTTTCACTTTCTCGTAGGACGCTTTAGGTATAACTGGTTAGTAGAAGTCTTGCTAGAGTGTATATATTGCTTGCTTGGCAAAATCAGAGTTTTGAGAGTCTGATAGGAACTATACTTCGATTGTGAGTGTTCTGTTTTTCTCTGAGTTGTTCACAACTTTGTAACAAAGGGTGTCAGTATTTTTTTTTACCCAAGTATTGTGACATTTCAAGTTTTGTAATGCTTTGATTTTGGGGAAGGGTGGCAAAATTAGGAAAATCTGCTGAATTGTTATCAGAGTTGTCATCAATCATAGATGTAACTCATCAATCATAGATTTTGCCATGCGATTCTGATGATTTGAAGCTCAGGCTGATGCAAAGCAGATGATGTACCGTATGGAAGGGCTCGTTTTACCACAGTCCAATGTCTCGATAGTTAGCTCTTGCTCTGTCGGTCGTTTAAACGACGTCAACGAAGGTGTGTAGTTGCACTATTCCGCTGGACCCTAGACACTAGTTCCATAGACATGGATAAGAACACGTGATCATATCTCAAATTAATTGGAGGGGAAGTTGGTGACAGTGGAAAACATAAAGCTTGTTGCTTTTGTGGGGTTCACCTAAAAGTCTCTTTTCTTTTCTTTCCATTTCATGCTTTTGTTTGCATTCTTGTTGATTTGATTAATTTTGCAGCTCCAATATGGGTTTCACTGGTTTTGAACCCACCGTCTTTTGCAAGCTGAAGAGATACAGACAGATGCCTGGGATTTGTATTTTGAAGGTTTTCCTAATTCAGAATCTCAGATTAAACTTTTTGACTCAACAATCTCACCAAAGTCCTTAAAAAAAAAACACCTTAGGATTCATATATAACACTTCCTGGGATTGGTCTACCACTCAACTCATTCAAAATAATCGAGCCTACGATCACATAATTCAAGGGCAAGCTTTCCTTTTTTGTAGTAGGTCGCGCCACAGAATAGCTGCGAAAGCTTTCTCGACTCTCCTGTAGGATTAAACTGCTTGACCCATTCCCTCCTGGCGCGAGAGTGAAGCGGGAGGAGAACCGAATGCTCTCCTCTCTGCACGGAGGCAATCAGAATTACCAGCTTCGACTTGACTAGGAGTGGACTTCTGAATTATAGAATTGCCAGCTACCAATATAAGTCAGTTTATTTCACCAAATATGAGTATGGGGATTGGATTATATATTCGAGATGTTCACATATCTAGGGTTTATCTGGTATTTAATGTAATTTTTACGATTAGAATAAGATAGTCCTTCAATATATAATCATAAAATATACTGTAGGTGATTCTACAAAGTGTGAGATATGTATAATCAAGATTATCTGATGACACGGTTGAGAGTCGAATAACAGGGCCTATAGAGTGTAGATAATAGATAAACCCTCGTAGTGCATGGCTGACTGGCTCAACATTGTGTGTATTTTTGGAGCTAAAGCATATAAAAGAGATGCCGTTAAAAAAAAAGCATGTTTGTTTGAAATTTGTTCAGATTAGGGCGGTAAACGAACCGAACAGCTCGTTAATGACTCAGCTTGACTGGATAAGGGCTCGGTTAGTTAAGACTCGAGCCGAGCTCGAGCTCAAATTTTGGACTCTTTTAGTAAACGAGCTGAGCTCAAGCTCGACAAAGCTTGGTTCGGCTTGTTTACGGCCCTAATTTTGATACAACAGTTTGAAACGGGGCAAGATGCATTGCATGTTCTTTTTTGTTTTTTTAAAAAAAAAAAAAAAAAGTTTTAAGGGATGACATCAAGAAGACTTTTTCGCAAACAAACAACGCCCTATGCCCCGGAAAGCTTAATCTATTTTTCTTTTCCAGTTTATATATAGATATATTCTTGTTGCTTTTGGCAAAGGAAAATAAAGGATTTGCAGCAATTGTTGAATGTAAGAATTGTATGGATGTTAATCGCTAGGGTTTGGCCACATGGGTATGACAAAACAATTAAAGGATTTGTCCCCAAAAGTCGCAAGTTTGAATCCTACGAAACCCAAGCCACTGAAAGTTTCTCCGGCCGTTAACTTCAGTGTCATGAAATTAGTCGACGTGCTCGCAAGCTTGCTCACACATCCGGTTATGAGGAACTTTTTTTTTTGAACGGTTGTTGTATCGTTTCTTATACCTAACGCATTATATTATTCACAGATTACCTTTTCGGTTAATTAAGAAAAATCAAGAAAGAAGGAAAAGAAGGTAACTTCATTGGTATTGGATCATACGGCTGGTAGACCTCCCAATTAATGTCTTAATGTCATTATACCGGCTGTATGATCCAATACATATGGGTCGTCACCCATAGTAGGTAGTGGTGTGGACGGGTCGGGTTTGCCCCCGAACCTGACCTGACAATGTCGGGTAACAATATTTTGGGCCCTGAAATTGAACCAAACAGGTGGTAAGAACCGTCTACGAGCCCGATTCTTTACATCGTGTTGGGTCGAGTCGGGTTTATCCTTCGGGTTGGGTCGGGTCCGACTCCGCGGGTAAGGAATGCACCAACCCGAACCCGAACCGAAAATTAATTTTTAACAGAAAGTGAACCCGTATCCGTCAAAACCACATGTTCGACCCCGCTTGAGACCCTTCGGGTTGGGTCGGGTTGCGGATTTTTTGCACACCCTTGATAGTAGGGGCAAATCCAGAAATATAGTCTAGTGGGGGGTACCTTAATAATGATCAGAAAACCTATAGGTACCGACGGCCTTCCCACCGAAATCGTATCGACGGCCGCGCCAGGCTGTCTCATATATACGAAAAATAGGGTGTTTAGATCAAGCACTCTACACACATCGGATGCCGTTGATTCTTCCGTGGCCCCTCATTTTTTTTTTTAGAATTTCTGGACGACTCGGATCGGCCGTCTGGTGGCTGGAGACGGCCCGGCGCGGCCGTCGGTACTGATAGCAGGACATTAATGATAATGGCAAAAGTTTATTTTTTTTTAGTCAATCACATAAGATGGTACAAAATTAAGACATGCATTACTAACTAAAAAAATAACCCGTACTTTAAGTTAAATTAGGTTAAAAATGAGCACAAAATCTCAGATAAAAATTTTAAAGTACGTTTCAAATGAACATTGATAAGTTTTAGAATGATTGAACTAGTTTTGTTAATGACTTTATTGTGAAATATTTCTCCTAGATGGTTCAAAATAAAGAGAAATCAAGAAAGAATAACTCTAAATAGACAAACTGCTCATAACGGAACAAGTATAAATGCACCATATGATGAAATTTAAGCATAAAACTACTTCTATATGTGTTTTTTCGAGATATATGCAAATGTGTATGTTTATATATTAGCACAGTTTCATAATTATGCTAAATTTATAACAAAAACTAGCAGATGTCCATGCCTAAAGGGATGTCCAAACGAAATACAGTCCCAACTTAAATAAGTTGTCTACTCTATCCATCCAATATAACATACTCACCTTCTACCTCACTTTAAAAAGTTCATGCCAAGGTAGAGAGAAGAAATAAAAAAATGAAATAATTTATAGGTTAATTATCAACTTTCTTGAAATAATATCAACTTAAAATGGAAAAAACTAAAAGGTATTAAATTGAAAAGGAAAGCGTATATATTACCATAACCGCAGGTCAAAGTATAACTTAAGAAAACATTCTCTTAATCGGACGGCAAGGATCTTAGCTTGAAGGCGATCAATGGATATAGAGATGCTCATGTTTGTATGTGTAAATCGACAAAAATCGCTTTATTTTATAATATAAATATTTTAATTTTGAAGTTTATATAAATGTTATGGGTCAGGGATAGAATCACGTGGGGCACACGAGAACACGTGTCTCCACTCAAATGCGTAGCTCCATTCTGTCTCTATATACCTTAGTGGAGACATCGAAGGTATATAGGGTGGAGACATCGAAGGTATATCGGGGGGGGGGGGGGGGGGGGGGGGGGGGGAAGTTGGTTATGAATAGGCCAACAGAGGACGCTTTAGGCCTTGTGGAGACAGGAGGGGGCTCACGTGAACAAACTCAATTGGCAAGTTATTTTCTTGGACTTTTAATCAATCAATCAATCAATATTACGCCATTTAATTAATTGAGACTTACCAACTAAATTAAAGTGGTTATTATACCAAGTTTAGGGTATTAATAAATCTTTGCAAAAATTAAGAAGAGAGGGTTTGT
Source organism: Rhododendron ovatum (assembly GCA_019656835.1). Taxonomy (NCBI): domain Eukaryota; kingdom Viridiplantae; phylum Streptophyta; class Magnoliopsida; order Ericales; family Ericaceae; genus Rhododendron; species Rhododendron ovatum. The sequence continues at coordinate 12,604,950 of CM033791.1, read as the reverse complement.
ACTAATTGAGTGTATGGTACATGACACCAACACAGCGACGGGACAAGTAACACACCATAAGAAATGACAACTTGAAGTGTCTGTTCCAGAATCACGTAATGTTGGTTAGCGAAAATAATGGAATCTCCTCCAGATTCAGCAACTCCTAATATCTCTGCTAAAAATATAACGGATTTTTAAAATTTCACGCATGCGATGCCTAAAAATAAGTTAAAAATGATTTCCCACATTTTAGTTCTTTTCAGCAGATGAATATTCCTTTCCAAAACATGAAAAAAACAATAAATATTAAGTAGAGAATGTATTGCATAGCTGTAACATATATACCTTATCCACTCATCAATCATATATTCGTAGGTCAGTTGATATGTTATGACATACCGCTTATAGCTCAAAATTCTCAAAGTTTGGAGCTTAGTCACATAATTTTTGAAAATATCATATGCTCATGTTTTCAATCATGGCTCTCGCGAATGTTACTAATTTGAGACGTGATTTAAAGATTCTTTTATGCTTGCGCTCGCATAGGTGATATGTGACTTAGGTTTGGAGGGAGTGGGATAATAAGAAATAAAATGCTCTGTTATTATTTTAGCAATATATATCGGACGAAAATTCCTTCAAATTGTAGTTCCTTTCATCTCTACGAAGGTAATGATCGTAAAGTTTCTTTCTCAAAAGTCTCATGTTTGAGCGTGTCTAGTTCTAAATAAATTTAGAAAAAGAAAAGGAAACCGTATGTTTGGACAAATACTTGAAATGTTTCAAGCTATATATGGGCGCTGTTTGTGCTAAAATGATTGTGTGCGGACGTGCCAGAAAAGAATAGAAATTATCATTTTCAGATTAATTTAGAAACAGCTAACTTAATCAGACAATTGTGATTATCAGTTCGATTACCTCAACGAAGAAGATTTTTCTATAAGATATCAACCAAAATGAATTGACACTCTTCAAACAGAAATCAAAAAAGATAATTGAATATAAGCAAGCTTGAATTTAATCAAAAGCAAGCTTATATGCAATTACTTTTAAGATTTTAGCAAGAACAAAACAGAAATATAAACCCGCTTGAATCTAAACAAAAGAAAGGTTATACGTGATCACTCTTTAGCAAGAACAAGACAAAATTATGTAAGGTAGTAATTTGAATTTAATCAAAAGCAGGTTTACATTCAAATAAGTTTTCAAACTTGTAAAATATTAAACTACAATTACATTAACTACTTCGAACTAATTCCTAAGTTTTAAACTACTTTAGATCTCTAAACAATCATTTTTTGTATGGGATGTCAGATAATGATTTGTTGGGGGTTCTTCTTCATTTTCCTCTTCTATTTATAGACAAAGGGTCTGTCTATAGTTCTCTTTCTCCACATTTCCCTTGAATGTCTAAGTCTTCATTCAAATTTGATTTGAAACCTCACAATTCCCTCCAAGAACGGTTGCGACTGCCTTCAAACTGCTGTTGACTTGGTCTCTTCAAAAAACTCTTCTACTTCCCACGTTTGTTGCTATAGATACTGGCTGAACATGTTGATAATGGGCCCCTGTTTATGCGCAATGTGAATTAGTAATTCGAAATGGGTTACCCATATGATTACAAATAAACACAACTGATTTTCCTTATAAAACGAGTCCCTAATGGCACCGTTCGATGGTTTAAGGAGTTAATCAACGGTTATACTTCATAATCTTCTTAATATTTGTCATTTCATAACCAAACGTGATTGTTTCCAATCTAAACGATACCGTATAGTACTAAAATAATATTATAATTAAACCTATCGATTCTCTATATCTTAGGCTTAATCACAATGTGTTTCGATTGGTTCACACACTGTATAATGCCACGTGCAATTTTCTCATTAGGTGGTATATTTTTGGATGTAAATAGACATGTTTGCGATAGCTGTGAATACAAATTTTAGATTCTAACTTCAGATTCTGCTGCAGATTTGAAGTTTTAAATTTTAGTAGAACCAGATAAACATGTTTACCATAATTGTGAAATTATGGTTAAGCTATAGTAAAAGCTAGTATTAATATTTCCCTACTTGAAAAAGTTGGGAAATTAACTTTTATAAAACTTAAAATTTAAAATCTTATCCGAAAAGCTCCAGAAGGTACCCAAATCAAGTTTTGGAATTTTTAAAATTTCATTTATTTTTAGTTTTTCAAAATCTGTTGAATTTGAGAATCTGTTAACTATAATTTTTGAGGAACACTCCAAACTGATTTTAAAAAGCTCGAATCTCAAAATCTGAAAAACAATTTTTCTTGAACACACACACAATGAACAGGTATTTATAACAATTACTGGTTAAAGTTTTGCTCGACATGTGTCAGGATAAGTTAATAGTTATCATATCAAAGTGCGGGTTTGCGAGAATTTTTTCCTTCACATGTTGAGATTTAAGCTTTTCAAAATCAATTTTTTGTGTTTGTCAAAAATTCTCTGGATAACGCATTCTCGGATTTTACATAATCTGAAAAGCTAAAAAGGGAATGAAATTCTCAAAATTCATTTTTATGAACAGCAAAAAGAAAATGGGTTTGAGTAGCTTTTGAGATTCTGTAACACAAATTCTCAAAAATGAAATGAAATTCTCATAATCTCGCAACCACAACAAACAGGTTGCTGTGACAGTACTTGTAGAGACTCCTAGAATAACACGCGGCGGTGCCGTAGGAGCCCTGAATAATCACTTTTGTATGTCGGCCAGTTCGTTTTAAGAGCCAGGGTTAAAAACCGTAATCTACGTGTTGGAGAAAATATTCAATCTGGTGGAATTCTTTAGGTTGAGAAATTTGTCAAATGAACAAACACATAAACCGCAAATAAGGATCAAGTAAAGAACAAAAGACTAAACACATACTCCCTCCGTCCCTATTTTAGAGTCCAGTATTTCATTTTGGGCTGTCCCTTAATAAATGTCCATTTTGTAAAGTTAGTGGGTAAAAGTTGGTGAATTTTTCATTTTGTCCCTAAAAGTAGATTCCATTTTGAAAAGTTAGTGAGTAAAAGTGTAATGATGATGGGTAAGTAGGGAAAGTGGAGGAAAAAGTTAATGTGAAAAGTGTAATGATAATGTCTTTTTAATAAATTGGAGTTACGAAGCAGGACACTTAAAAAGGGACAGAGGGAGTACAAGATATTTTTTGTGTCGTTCTCTAGTTGTGTAGCTGAGTATATACATATGCACGACTCACACTAGCTAGTTCCGCTATGTATCAAAAGAAGAAAGTGCATGCACATGTTGATTACTTCGGCTGTGTATATTATGTACTTGTATCCGGCCTACGGTTTACGTAATCAATTATGCCACTATATAAGTTGTAGCTGAGTATATATGTGCACGACTCACACTAGCAACTTCTACTATGTATCAAACGACGAAAGTGCATGCACGTTCTGATTACTTCGGCGGTATATATTTTTGTATTTATATTGTACAGTTTACTTAACCAATAATGCCTATATATAAGTCGTACCCCGACACAATCAATAGGTAAGTAGAAATTCAAAATTGAATCAAACTTCACAAACCCAACACATTAATTAGGCTTTAAACCCTAAACAACTCTTCTATATATAATCTCAATCTCTTAGAAACACTTTCAGAATTTAGAATAGAATGCTAAGATTCATTTCAGAACAATATGTATGATAAGAAAAGAAGAGAACTGTCCTAAAAGCAGCAAGCAAAAATCATAGACCATGTTCGTTTTAGGTTTTAAGGGAGGTTTTTATGAGTAATGAGTGAAGATAGATAGAAAAATAAAATTTCTTGGAGATCGTGCTTATGAGTCCCCCAAACGAACAAAGCCAAGAATATGCCAGAAATTTGATATAAACAGGAAGAAATTGAAGCTATAGATTTATATATCTTGTTCTTTAATTCCCAAGTTTTGAAAGACAAAACATAAAAGAGACATTGATGTACAATCATAATGACAGATTAATTCATTAATGTGACACACACACTAATCACACTAGTCTGCACACAGTAGCCCAAGAACAACAGCAGCTACCAAACAAATTTTGAACTAAGCACAATTTACATAAAAACCCTTACCAGAAAACCAACCAGACATGATGCCCATGTAGGACCCTCCAGGTCATATTGGTACACTTTAGTAGTACTTGCGAATCTTAGGTCATAAAGTAGTATCAACGGATTGTATGCAAGCATTCTGCACACTTCTCTGAAAAATAGAATTATTCCTTAGGGTTAGTGCTTAGTTGTTGTTACTGAGTTTATGTAGCTAGCCATGGTGGTTTATATATATGCATTAGGATGGGGCTCCTCTCCTTTGTCGGACCAGCACCGGGAGACCGCCGCCGATAGTGGCGGTGAGGCCGGGGGAGAACCGGAGACCGTGTGGGTGGTCCGGCTGCGAAGCGAGCCTGATCTCAAACCGGCACAGCAACGAGAGCGCCACGGTCTTGAGCTCCACCAGAGCCATTTCTTTCCCCAAACACACCCTAAGCCCGGCTTGGAAAACCGGGTACTTGAAAGGATTCTCTTGAAAGAACACCCCATCTCGCAACCACCTCTCTGGCTTGAACTCCAAGCAATCTTGACCCCAAATCTCCTCCATTCTTCCCATGGCGTAAGGGTGGTAAGTAACCCTCGTTCCCTTCTTCACAAATGTCCCGTCGGGCAGGACGTCGTCGTCCAAGCAGAACTTTGAATCGAATTGGATGGGTGGGTATAGCCTCATGTTCTCGTAAACGGTTGCCTGCAGATAGTGGAGTTCCCTCATTTGCTCGAAACTCGCGAGCTCCTGGTTAGGCCCAATGACGCTGTCTGACTCGGCCAGGATGGAGTCAACCACGTCAGGGTGTCTGGCCAGGAGCCAGAACAGGCTAGTCAAGGCGGAGGCCACCGTGTCGCGCCCTGCCAACAAAAAACTAACCACGATATCTCTTAGATACGTCTCGTCGTTTATCGTTCCCATGAAGCGGGAGAGAAGATCTTTGTGGGCGGAAAAGCCCAGTTTTCGCCGTTGGGTTATCACCTCTTGAGCGAGGGTGTTGATCATTTTGATGGACTTTTTGAGGCGTCGCTCGGACCCTAAGTTCAGTATTCTCTTGGCTTTCCATATCCATGGGGAGGCGGTCATGGCTCTCTCCGCGGATAACTTGGAAGCCAGGTCAAAGGAAACCGCGAATTCGGACAAGGGCAGGGACACTTCCAGGCATTTTGGATCAAGCCCGAACGAGAATCTGCAAATACTATCGAACGAGAATCTCCGGAAAACGTCCTGTAAATCCAGAACCGCGGCAGAGTCTTCTCTATCCGCGATCGAGGACAGGAGAGGGATAAGCCGGTTCTTGATCTCCTGACTGACGACTTCGAACGCATACGACCGGATGGAGGCCCGGCCTAGCTCGTGGCTCGCCATTTTCCTCTGGAATTTCCAGTGCTCCCCGTCCACGTTAAAGATACCCCTCCCCAGGAGATCGCCCAGGATCGCAGAAAACGGTTTCCCTTTCGGGTAGTTCTCGAACCTGGTCTTGAGCATGTACTCGACGTTTTCCGGGTTCGCGGTGATCGTGTTTCCGAGCACATGGATGTGAATGGTTTTGGATGGGGATTTGGCGAGGACGTGAGTGTACCAGTCGCAAAGATTGAAGAACTGGTCCGACCAAGTTGAGGTGATGTAAGTGTGGCAAATTTCGCAGTTGCACCAAAGCCTTGGTCTCAGTAAATAGAGTGAGAGTGAGAGGAGGAGAGAGAGGATTAATATGAGGAGAGAGATGAAGAAGATAAGGAAACAATCACTAAAGGATGTTTGAAGAGAGTACTCATGAACCCACCTGGAAATTGCTTCAGAGTACTCCATGGATGATAGCTAGAAATGATGAGAGATATAAAAAAAAAAGATAATAAGAGGAGAGAGAGAGAGAGAGAGAGAGAGAGAGAGAGAGAGAGAGAGAGAGAGAGACCAATGAGAGGAAAAAGAAAGAAAGCTGCTGTTGGTGTTTTATATTGTCACAAAGTGCTTACTCTAATATGTTTTCCACTTGCTTAAACTAGTTAGGCCCTTATTATAATTATAGAAGAGCAATTATCGTACGTTTAATGGAATAGTTAATTAAAAACGACTTTTGTAGAATGACATGATTGCGTTATGTACAATCTTTTTTTAAATTTATTTGTCGCTCGGACGAAGTTGTATATTCCGTAAACGTCAGCGTCGTGTATAATTTTTTGAGTTAATTATTCCGCCGAAGTTCAAGACTAATGTTTTAAATTACTGTAGGGATGGTGATAGAATAGGTCCCACCTATCTTCACTACTGCATCAGTTATTTTTTGGACTGATTACACAAGTAGATAAGATATATATGTGCATATATGTGTATATGTATATAATGACAAAACACACACATATATAGGAATATGTAATAAATTTGAATACAGGAATAAAATATAGAGCATGGATAACGCGTGGGCAAAAGACCAAAGAGGTTTTTTGAACCAACAACATAATTTATATTAAATCAAAAGGAATACAAGAGTGATAATTCTTTGCAAGACGAGGAACTGCTGTTCCTCTTTGATCCTTATACAATGCACATAACAAAAACTTGGGTGCAGCAGGATGCACAAAAAAGAAAAGCTTGAGTGACGGCTGAATTGTTGGCTAACAAATCAGCTACCCAGTTAACTTTCTGACGACAAAAAGTGCTCCAGCGGGCGAAAGACAAAAGTTGAGTTAGTAGAGCCATTTTTGTTTTCTTTATGTGTCACCTAATGGAGAATTGGACACATTCGATCGACTCAATCCCACGTGCATTTATTCTTCAAACCCTGGCCACATTTTGGTGTTACAAAAGAGGCGGTGCTGACCGATCAGCTTAGTGGCAATTTATTTCCCCATGGACCACTTGAGGTGATATGTCACGTTCATTTTCTAGAGGGTTTTTGCGCAATAAAAATATATATAATAAAACACAAGGGTGTTTAGGAATATTTCTTACGAATATTCTTTTTTAACGGTTCAGATTTCTTTCTGATACAAATTTTATCTGCTCATACAAATAAATCCAACAATTCAGATTTTTTCACCCTTCACATACAAACCAATGGTATCTTGATAAATAATTTATATTGCCTAGCCAAATTTTTTATGGCATGTTTCGGAAATAATGTGCATTCAACGCTCGGATTCCAAAAAGTTTTATATATTAAAAAAATAGTTAAAAGAATAAGTATTTCAATTTTCAATCCGTTTGAACCGGTGCGAAGATCTTATTTTTCTGATCATTTTATCCTAAAGAGTCATAATTAAATTTTGATTATAAGGCTTTTATTTTATCTTAATCTTATACCTATATTTAGTTCTACAGTTATTTTAGGGCTCTAACAAAAAGGTTTTAGAATAAAAAAATAATTACGAACCTTTGAGGTAAAATAATAAGTAAATTAAGATTTTCGCACCGGTTCAAACGGATTGAAAATTAGAACACTTAATCGTTTAACTATTTTTTAAGACTTTTATATACGGAGTATTAAAAAAATAGTTAAAAGGTTAAGTGTTCCAATTTTCAATCCGTTTGAACCGGTGCAAAAATCTTATTTTTCTAATCATTTTATCCTAAAGGGTCGTAATTAATTTTTGATTATAAGGCTTTTATTTTAGTATCTAAATCTTGTAAATTTGTTTTGTTCTACAGTTATCTTTTGGTTCTAACATGAAAGCTTTATAGTCAAAAAATAATTATGACTCTTTAGGATAAAATGATGTGGAAAATAAGATCTTCTCACTTATTCAAAATAGATTAAAAATTGGAACACTTAATCTTTTAACTATATTTTTAATATATAAAACTCTCCTCAAAATGTTACGGCGCCGTTTCGATACAAAACTGACGAGATTATAGTATTAAAAAAATAGTTAAAAGATTAAGTGTTTCAATTTTCAATCCATTTGAACTAGTGCGAAAATCTTATTTTGTTAATTATTTTATCCTAAAGATTAACTGTTTCAATTTTCAATCCATTTAAATCGGTGCGAGAATCTTATTTTCCTAATCATTTTATCATAAAGATTCATTATTAATTTTTGATTATAAGATTTTCATTTTATCTTAATCTTTTAACTATATTTGATTCTACAGTTATCTTAGGGCTCTAACAGAAAAACTTTACAACCCTTTATGGTAAAATAATCAGTTAATTAAGATTTCGCATCAATTCAAACGGATTAAAAATTGTAACACTTAGTCTTTTAACTATATTTTTAATATATAAAAGTCTCTTCGAATAGTCCAGATTAATTTCAGATCAATGACTGAGATCACTTTAATCCTAGCCTTAACAAAGTATCCATACTTTCTTAGTTTATTACACAAACACCATCAGTCTTACTCAAACCCAGGTTGTATCAAAAAAAAAAATTGAAATCCAGATTATCTAGCAGAGAAGCGAGAGGCGAACCCCGCGGCCGCCAAGCCCAAGTTATCACTTCACCCCCATTCCTACTGCAACCTCCTGATCGCAGCCCATTCACGTTCACTCATCACAGATTGTTGCTGATTCAAAGCCTAGATCTACCTCCACCCACCCCTATAATTTGGGAGAGTGTCGTAAACACGAGTAATTCTCTTTCGTGAATTGATTTAGTGTTTGAATCACTAGCTAGCAAGTATAGTAGACACGAACAATTTCAACAGGAGTGTGTAGTGCCGTAGCAACGGGCAAACACTAGTGTGTGCATGTGCGTGCGCGCGTGTGTAGCGAGTATCTTTAAAATCACGTTCTGATCACTTTGAACGGCTCGGATCGTCGTAATTCGATCGGAAAAGGGGAGTCCCGCACGGTAAGACCGTGCGAGATCCCTTAAGAGATCCGGATTGATATATATATATATATATATATATATATATATATATATATATATATATATATATAAACTGCTCGGATCAAGCCCTTCCCGATCATTTTTTTGCTGATTTCTCGCGGGAACCCTTAAAATCACGTTCTGATCACTTTGAGCGGCTCGGATCGTCGTAATTCGATCGGAAAATGGGAGTCCCGCACGGTAAGCCCGTGCGGGATCCCTTAAGGGAACCAGACTATATATCCTAAATCTCAATCTCATAGTTTCTGATTAATTTTTTATGATCCGAACTGTTCAATGTGTGCATAATGTGATTTTAAGAGTGCTTGTTTGAGTAATTTTTATGTGAACCATTCAATAAAAGATTGCTCGGATGAAACTCTTCCCATATATACATACAGTATATATATGGGCGGTTTAAGGGACACTCCAAAAAACACCCAAAAAAAACACCCTAAATCTCAATCTCATAGTTTTCGATCAAATTTTTATGATCTGAACCTTCAATGTGTGCAGAATGTGGTTTTAAATATGTTCTCGAGAAATTAGCAAAAAATATGATCAGAAAATTCTTATTTTGAACAATTTTTAATTGAACGGTTCAACAAATCTAAACTCTCTCTGCCCGAAAAATATTGTTTGATCTGCAAAACAAACACTTTAAAAAAATTCTTCATCATAAGAATTCGTTCAATTTTATGATAAATTAGATCTAATTGATATTTTTTTGACATGGTGATCTAATTGATATTTAGTAGGGGCAAAAAGTGTGATTTCCACCACCCCCGAAAAATATGCATTATTTTTAACTTTTAGTTTTACGAACCGGACAATTTTTTGGCACGGAAGCAATACTTTTTTTTTTTCTGACAATAAAGTAAAGATGCATCTAAGGTTAGATATATTTGTGGTTCAGTGGTCCTGAGCTACTCCCCACGGATTTAGGCGTCCTTTTAGAAGACTCAATGAACTTTGCTCATGTGATGGAGGCATTCCAGCTAATTCATAGAAAAAAAACTTCGTGTTGGTAAGGTGCATAGCATCGTACTGCGCACTTTTGAGTCATTGGATTGTGCATCCGACAGTTCGGATCTCATCTCGGCAACCAACAATAGAGAGTCGTTCATTGCCGAAACAAGATCCCAAACCGTCGGATACACGATCTGACTGTTCGGAGTTGCACAGCACACCAGTGCACAACACCATAAAGATGAGAAATTGTTATGGTCGGTGATCAATGTGTTAAATATATGTTGTATCGAAATTTGTTAGTGGATCATCTTGTCAACCCGTGCAATCCCACTAACGGGGGTTGAAACTTCAAGCTAGGTCAGAACATGCATAATCCATTGGCAATAAGTGAAATAATACCATCTAAACTATAGTACTCCTTCTGTCCTTCAATAAGTATTTGGCGCGCAAAAGTTAGGTTTTACAAAACATTTTAATTTTTTTTCATAATCTAATAGAACTCATTGCTATCTATTGATTCGTGAAAAAAAATTAATTTTTTTAATGAAACAAATGCTTCTTTTTTAAGGCCTAGTTTTGCACGCCAGACACTTATTTAGGGACAAAGGAAGTACTAAATAACTAAGCATGAGTAGCTAAGTGAGCGATGTGGGATGACGTATAATACTTTTCCTCACGTGCAGTCTGGTGGCAAGTGGAGATACCCAGTGGCAGACCCAGGAATTATATATAGTGGGGTACATAATTATTCATAACTTTAAAAAATTTCACCGTTAACTACAATTATACACCATTCCAATTTTAAACTTATCCACACATATGTATTCTCTGGTAGATTTTTTCATTTGAGTAGTGAAGTGGCGAAATACGTTTTCTAAAATTTTATTTTCATGTTTTGTTCTTCTTAAGCACTCTGTTTTTCATACTTTCTAACTTAATAAAAGGACCCAAATTTCGTGTAAGTGCAATTCGCCCACAAGTACATCTCCCCTCGTCAATTGTTCATATGATAGGGCTCGTCATATAAATTGTCCATGAAAAAATTTATATTGATTAAACTTTAAACTGAAACAACTCCATCAAAATACTTTTATTCATATATAAAAAATACACGGTCTAACCATTTTTCGCACAAATAAAATGTTGTTATTAGTGTCCAATCAACTTTATTTTTTGTGTGGACAAATTATTTGACAATCTCTACGTTATATACGTCTTGGATTATCGGAAAAAGATCTATAATTGTGCGAACTACATTTTGCACCCCTAAATCAAACAAGAGAAAACCTTAGTCCAAAAAAATAGTATGAGAGGGTGTGGGGGCACGTGACCCTTAATAAGTCCGCCACTGGAGATACCGATTGAAGAGGTGAGGGACTTGACTCAGTTAGACACTCGATCGACTACTTAAGGGGGAGGGCAGCTAAGATCTAACTTTGATACCATATTGGATTCTCTGGAGGGTTTCAACCTAAAATCGATTGACAATTATAAGGGACTTTGATTCCATTTGGGTATTTGGATGTTTTATGTTGAGTTTTTGTGGTTTTTTTTTTTGATGTCCAGTTGGCATCTTGCCTTCTTTTAAGTTTCGGATGGTTTTTTGCCGATGTACCATTGATCTTTTTAATCTTTGTAATCCTTTATAAAGGTTAATAAATTATTTTTGGTTAATAAATTATTTTTCCTAAGAAAAAGAAAAAAGTGAGGTAGCCTCTGGATTGTATTAAAGGAACTAAACTATACTCTTCGCAAGGATGATGAAACGAGGGCATGTGCATATATATTTAATAAATTAAAGGTGTTTTCAACTTTAACATCATCATGTTTTGCTAAGTTTTTTTTTTTATTATTTTTTTCAAGCGGTATACATTAGAGGGGTTAGAGAAAAGTTAGCAAATTAGTCCACAAAGAGTCCAAATTAAATGTTGTTCATACTTCTGAACAACAAACGCCCCCGACGGCGCTCGAACTCTGGCATACCACAAGAGAAGGACCCGAAGATGCCAACTAAGTTGGAGCCCATTGGCCATATTTTACTAAGTTCAGAGATCCGTATTCGTATATTTAAATAGAAAATTGTGTTTTTTAGGAAGGTTAATTCATGATGAATATCAAGGTCAGCAATAACTCTCGAAAATGATAGCTAGCCTTCTTACCTTAATTTTCTTTGGAAGCACCTTCCTTAATTACCCACCTAACTCCTTTTTTTAGGGTGTAATCCGTTTTTAGAAATCAGGATTTTTTTTTTGGGTATGTAACAATGTGATACTCTAGTCTCTTAACAGCATGAAACATATTCGGGATGAATAATTTGCATACCGACCCCAGCTAAAAATATTAACAGACTGGTACTAATTTGGGACTTGGGGGGGTCGGTTTGGTCCAGGGTCTTAAATCACAGTTACAGAAAACGTAATTGTATTGGTGATATGATCGTATATCAAATTCTATGGACTAATATGTGAGTAGATCTTAAGATATAGTTTAAACAAATAAAATGCCAAAGATATATAAGTAGATCATGATATTGAAAGTCCAAAATCTCGTTACGTAAAAGCTGACACGATACATAATGGCATTTATTTAAAACCCTTATATGGTTCAAGATTTTGATTATATGCTATAGAAAAGAGTCCGTATTTTGATTCCTTCTATTATGGAGCAGGGACTTGTTGTGCTCCTGAGACCTTAAACGTCATTTAAATCATTCACTTTTTAGATATTGATGCGTATAACACCTACACAAATGATAAAAAAATAATATCGAAAAAAATAATCGTGAAAAAAAATAACATCGTACTTGTCAGTGTAACTATGGAACGAAACTATCTTGACAGTGTATTTTTAATATCGTACTTGTCGTTAAAAAATAATCGTGCTTTGTCGTTCATATATTGAAGACAAATGTGATTCTTCACTACCAATCTAGGGTAGCAATGTACGTCTGATTTCTTTCATGGGTCACGTTTTCAAATGTTGGGCCAAAATTTCAATGTAACGGTTATTTGTAACGCCCTCTCATATGACGTGGACCCTATAGATGTATGAATTCCACCTCATAGGAGAGAGCGCTACAAATAACCGTCACATTGAAACTTTGGCCGAGTTTGACTATTTCCATCCATTATAATCATCATGGTAATGTAGATCCCATGACAATCTAGGTTGCAAGGTGTCAATTGATTTTTTTCACCGACCATAATAAAAAAATAAATAAATTATGCAGACATGGTACAGATCCAAAAATTGATCCAGAAACATGTGGAACCTGTAGATTTTGGTACGCCACACCCCAGATAACCTAGTTCATACACCTGTGTTCCAGGTAAATCTATGGACCATTTGGGTCTTGATGTTTAAAAAAATGCTCTTTACCTATTTTTGAATTAAGAATTTATGTAGGTTATCGACAAATTTCTGGATCTCTAAGTTCGATGTTTAAAAATAGTTCTTAAATATTTCTAAATTTAGAATCAAGATGCTCCAGGTGGCTCTTTCACAGTAATTGACGAAGAATATTGTGAGTCGCACCCAAGTGAATCTAGCTAACTCCGAGCCTGTTCAGTTGCACGGAAATGATGAAAATGATGACAAAATCAACTTTCTTGTAACTTTTTGCGTGTTCAATTTATAACCAGGAAAGTTGTAGGACACACGGCTTCAATTTTTTTACTGGGAAACACTTTCTTGTAAAACAAGTCTTGCCAAAAGGAAGAAATTCTTGTTTCCTGCAAGATTTCGGCTCCGTTCAGTTATCGGGAATGCTGTGCAGAAAATTGGTTTCCAGAAGAAGTGACATAAAGGAAAAGTTATTTTCTTTTGTGTGTTTTCTTGACAAGAAATAAACAATAATTCTTTCCTTTTGATAAAATCTATTTTGCAGAAAATTAGGTTTTCTCAATGAAAAAATTGAAATTGTGAGTGCTAGAACTTTTCTAGTAAGTGAAGACGCAAAAAGTTACATGAAAGTTGATTTTTATATTCTTTCTGCTCAATTGAATGGGGCAGGCCTTCTTGTTAGAGAACATGTAGATGAAAATAAATTTCATTTTCTTTTTACTTCACTTTTTTTGAGAATCAAGTTTTCACACAATATTCCCGACAGCTGAATAGGGCTTGATGTTTCTAAGTCAATTTGGGGTTGGGTTGGGGGGTGGTAAATTGTTGGGTCGCTGGTATTGGTGTCAAAGAATTGTTGGGTCTCTGATATTGGTGTTAAAAAATTTGGGGGGGGGGGGGGGGGGGGGGTGGGTGGGTGGGTGGGTGTGTGTGTGTGTGTGTGTGTGTGTGTGTGTGTGTGTGTGGGGGGGGGGGGGGGGTTGTAAATTGTTGGGTCTCTGATATTGGTGTTAAAAAATTACTCTTATCATTTTTTGAATTCTTTATATTGCAATTGACATATTTAGGTAACTCTTTCACTGTCATTAAAGTAGAAGATTTTTTTCCTTTTTATCTCCTAAATTATGTATATTTTTTCTATTTAGTCCATAAACTACTAATTTGACGATTTTTTATATCTCCTCAACTATCATACTGTTACCTACTCAGTCCAATAGATAACGAAAATTAAGAATTTAGACGGAAAATACCATGTAAAGCCCTATTTGGGACTTTATAAAGCAGATACTTTATTATGAGAGCCCTATAGAGATAAAAATTAGTTATGACTCTTTAGAATAAAATAATCAGAAAAATAAAATATTCACACCAATTCAAATGAATTAAAAATTGGATTCGTTTTTGAACGGATAAATGATAAAATGACTCGTTCTTGTTGTTGGCTTCTTGCCTTCATTCCTTTGGGTTTGGTTCTTGGGTAACGTTTGTCGGTGTGCCCGTAATCCATTGAATCTATATAATCTTTTTCAAAGATTTATAAAAAAAAAATTGCTGTTATAAAACACGAGTTTCAAGGACATCTCTGTTCAGATTTTTTAGCTCTATGGTACTTGGTGTTGAAAAACCTCTCTTACCTATTTTTGAATTTTTAAAAAAAAATAAAGACATAGAATTGGCTCTATTGATGTCATTGATGTGGATGATCGTGAGCCACCCAAAATATACTTAGTTTTTAGATTTGTAAACAAACAATATAATTTAATAAATGAGAGGATCATTAACGTGATTGTATGCATGATCCCCTTGGACCTTTTTTAATTGTTTAATTGCTCACATGCACAGTATATATATATATATATATAAAATCTGAATCTTGAATTTGCAATAGTGGAACATATTAGTTAGTTTGAGACAATTAGAGGGTGTACATTGGTTCCCCTTAATGTTGGTGTATAGATTTATTTACATAGAAAATAGATATCAGCATACATATGGGGAGAGAGGGAAAGAGAAGTAAAAATTAAATACTCCATGTGGTGCCCGCTCTTCTTCATAATCATATATTCATGTAGAGTTCACCACAAAGTTAATGTGTGATGACGAAAGGTATTGTGACACCAAGTCGTAATACCCAAGATTTTTGAATAATTACTCGGAAGGGGTGTGGGCTCCATCTTGGATTCATAATATAATCTGGATGATTCATTTTGTCTGGCTTGCAAGTATGTAATTTTTGTTAAAAGGCTCACTAATCGAATAGACATATGATTAACACTTTTTGTTATAGTTTATTATCAACACGATAATAGCCATTGATTTTTTTTTCTTCAAAACAAACGTATTTCATTTGTGCAGTTACACCTAAATTTCCGCTTACATGAAAAAATAAACAAGCTGAAGAAAATGAATATCTAGAATAACATTTTTTTTTGGCCTGCGATGAGAAAGAACGCAACATGCCTCCTCGGGGTGATCTTTCTTTCTTCCTTCGTTTTTTTTTTTGTTAATTTCCACTTGTAAATTCCTAGTCAAAACGGTGGCTTGTTACTTGCACAATATTTCAGCATATTTTATTGTCATTGGATATGCCAGAGTATCATTGTGATATTGTCATGCATGTGGTATTGACTTAATACAATATCGTCACCACATAATGTGAGTCATTCTTTATCTCTCAATCACTTAACAAAAGCAAATTCGTAAACAGTAGGAAGAACCACATAGGCAATACCACGTGGTGCTCCGAAAATGTTGAAAAATTACTCTCAAGTTACTGAGGGTACCAACCAACTAAGTGAGGAATAAGACTTACCATGAACTGATGATGGCGTAGGTACTAGGTATTGTAAAGCGAGGACATTAGAAGGGCTTTTGAGTCTTTTCCAGTCGTCTGTAATTAGTTGGTTGTAACTGAGATTAGTTTGTTAATTAGTTAGGAGTTAGTTTCAGTTTTGCTGAGCTGGCCTTGGCGCTCAGCTGTGTGTCAGTATAAGTGGGGTTTCCCTCCCCATTTTGTAATCAGAGAACAGAATCCAAGAATCAAGAGATGGATAGTGGATATATTTTCTCTCTCTAAACTCTCCTCTCATCTACCATCTAGGTGGTAGTCACCACTTCTCTTTTAACACCTACGTCGGTTCGAGCCCCAGAAGGTATATTTGTGCTGATACTCGGTGGTGTCATTAATAGGCTTTATTTCGAACCCGTATGTGGACTGAAGAGGGAGATTTCTCGCCGTTGTACACCAGGTGGTACCGTGGTGACGGCCCGTTCTTCCAGACTATAGCTATGGCTCGAACCAGACATTCTATTGGAGGGTAGGAAGCCCTTATAGTTACGCCAAAGGGAGAGTTACTACGTTGGTTGCCCCCTCTCACCCTTTTTGATGATAAAAAAAAAAAAAAAACTCTCCTCTCATCTCCTTCTCTGGTTTGGTTTCTAGTTTCTTATATATATGCGGTTATTAAAAAAAAAGGATTAAGTTGTTGGGTATTATTAAAATGAAAAGCAAATTTTGACAAAATCCACTAATTAACTATTGATTGATTCCTTTGCCCAGAAAGTGGAGTAATATCTAGTACAATATGTACAAATGACTATTTCAAAATGATCAAAGTGGAAACAAGGGAATATATAAGATAGTGGAGATCATAGATGATCAATCAGGAGAAGTGGTACCAACTATGCATTTGTTTGTTTTGCGGATACAAGCCAACCCCACACACTTAAAACAATTAATAATGAAGTATAACACACAGAGAAGAGAAAACAAAGTATTATATGGCCTCCCGGCCATTGAGTCAGAGCCGGCCCTTGACTTTTAAGGGGCTTAAAACAAAAATAAAAAAATGAGACCTTTTTGTTAGACTATTATAATAGGTAAAACATTAGGAGGGTCTTAATTTGAAATTTAAAATTTTTTAAAGGCTTAGAACGGTCGCAACACAAATTTTAGCTCAAGGCCATCTCTGAAACTAGTCATAGACTGCAAAGCGACAAACCAAATTGAATTAGTCGACTTCACAAATGTCATTAATTTCCACGTTTGTCAATTGAAAATTAAATGAAAGACAACTCTGAGGTACCGGTACCTGTTTACTATATTGGATTATGTTCTAGATGAAGCTTTTGACCATGGATCTCCATATGGTCCGTATATTAAATTTTATCGATCACATGGCATTAACGTTGCAACCTATTCATTACAATTAGTTTCAGGAGAGAGAGAGAGAGAGAGAGAGAGAGAGAGGAGAGAGAGAGAGAGAGATCAGTGGACCAAAATAGGTACGACACAATATTGGAACTCTTGCTTTTGGTATGTGGAGGAGCTAGGGACGGCAATATCAGTGGACCAAAATGCGGACGACACAGCTCCGCCACTAACTGCGTGGCTCCCACATTGTGTGGTGAAGAAAGACTTTGAAGCATGACTTGCATATCTGAGTTGTTAATTAATAAGAACACGAGTAGACGTTATATATGCTAATTGTATCGAATCATCTTGTTCCTCCCTCCTCTTGTCGGATATCTCGTTCTACCTCTATGCTGTGATGACATCCCTTTCATATGGATTCAACCCCGATTCTCCCTTGTACCCCAATATATATGACGTTAATTAATACTATTTCTTCCTTAATTTGAGGCTTAGATAAACAATTTGATTAATAACATCCTAGAGTTCATTGTTAATCATTACCTTTCCCGCTAACAAATAACCGGTTTTTCATATTTAATTACATAATATTGAATCACCATCAATGGGAATCACATCCCCCAGCAACTGACCAATCTTGAACAGGTTCATAATAATCATGTCCAACTTAATGAGAGACCATCCCATTTTGTATATATTGTTCTCAAAATACAGAAAAACAATTTTCTCCAGACCTATTGTAAAGGAAACTTTACATTTTTCAGCATGCATGCATCTAGTTATCTTGTATAACTAACTTATTAATTTAGTTTAAGTCAGCAAAGAGATAAAATAACTTGCAGATAGATAGATAGATAGAAATCATTTTCTACCCCAAATCATATCACTAAATCTGCAAGTGAAGTTTGTGTTCATGTACATATCCTCCCACATGACCCGGGGATGCTGCTGAGCCAGCTCCCTGCCGAGCAAGATACAGAGCGGCCTATCTGGCTGTTCATCACCTCGGCACGGACAGCTCGGATCGAATCTGAGTGCATACAAATTGCATGCAAATCTGAACCGTTCATCGTTTGGTTAAAATCCAAACTATTGATTGCAGATACGATCGACCACTCTGGAGGGTGGTGCCAAGCAGCATCTCCATCCCCACCCCCATCCCCATCCCCATTCCCACGTATAGGTATAGATGTTTAAAAGCCTATTATTTCATGAGTCATGACAGCAATTTTGTCACGAGGGAGACAGGGTAGCTGGCAAGAGGTGGAAGTGGGGTTTGTCCCTTTAGATGGATTCCACACACATGTTGAAGCCTAACCTTCTCGTGTTTGTCATTTTCAAGCCCATATAATAAATAAAAATATATATCATATATTCATTTCTGGATCGAAGATGATATATATTGATGGGTGGATGGGGTTTCGTTTTGTGGTTTTGCTGCATTTGGTATATTTTTTCTGCTTCTATTTTGGTCACAAATGATGAGATGAGAGCATCTTATCACAAGAGGATGTTTTCTGGCGGTGCATTCTGGGATAAGAAAATCTTTGAGAACATGCGTTAGCGCTATGTTTGGATTCCTAGTATTACAGTATTACAATAAATAAAAAGAAGTTTACCAAAAAAATAATAATAATAAAAAAGACGATTGATAAGACAAGAATCTAGAACAACATGGGAGCACATCCAGTACAGTCCCTTATGGTCCAGTCCAGTTATGTGTTATTTATGGGCCTTTTCTGGGTCCTTAACAATGATTGAAAGTTTCAGAACTGTTCAATTTTTAGAGCTCGTCGAGAATAATGATCATATCAAAAATCACGTTGATCCGATACCATTTGGTATGATTTTGAAATGTATTGAGCTTTGTATAATTGTGTTATATGGATTGTATTCCAGTGCGGCACACTTGTTTTTTTACAAACTTAATGCATTTTGAAATCATATCAAATGGTATCGGATCAATGTGGTTAATGTTCTTGATAAACTCTAAAAGGTGAACGGCTCTGACGACTATTGTTGGCTTGAGAAGGGCCCACAAATACCTCAAAATTGGACCAGACCACAACGGACTGGAGAGGATATGCTCCCGAACAAGACTAACACAACCAAATTATTTTTTTATTCTGATAATGCAAAGTGTTTCGGACCGCCTCGCGTGTACGTCGGACTAATTTCTTACATACAACCTCTTCCGCAATCTTTTCACGCTCTGGCTCGTGACAGTGAGGTGTCACTTACATCTCCCGAAATATTATTTTTTATAGTCAATATAGCTAGTAGTGGGATCCAATATTGTAATGTTGGATACGGATCCGTCAAATTGGAGATTTCGTCATTAGAAATGACATTGATACATAAATGAAGTTTTGAAATTACCTAGTCCCATACTAAAGTTGTACTACCATAAAATTTTATGGACAAGATTACATTAATAATGGCCCACCGACACTTATATAATGGAATTCATTACAAATTAATCATCTAACTTACACGAATCTCAACTGTAATTTTTTTCGATTTAGTAAAAAATAGACCATTAATAACGTCGTGACTAAAAAATTCACAAGAGATATTCTATCCATAGCCTTATGTGAGCCCCAATCAACTGGATGGTGCACGAGTTGGGTTGGATATCCGAAATTATTTAAATAAAAAAACAGTTGTATATAATTGTGATGAGTACAGACTTGTGTACGACATGTGGCTCGAAAGTTTATAGTAATATATAGTTCCGAGCTTGACGCACGCAATGACATAGAAGCTATGAAACTTTATTAATGTGTTTCCTATTATTGTTCTGAACAACACATGAGAAAGAAAATCAACATCGACTTCGAACTGTCGGATCGTTCATTTGACGGCTCGGATTTCATCTCGGCAACCAAAGATTGAGTGCCGTTCATTGCCGAGATGAGATTCGAGCCGTCGGATACACGATCTGATGACTCTGAGATGCGCAGCACGGTGCTACGCTGATCACTGCACAGCACCATCTCCAATTCAATAGACAATCATGCACAACCTTACATAAGCTTTTGTTTTTTTCTATGGAAAATAAAGACGCCTACTTTTCTCATCTTTGCTCGTTTGATCATTCTACCATATTTCTGAATTTTTTTAAAAGAACAATCTAAACATTTTTTTCCAAAACACATTCCCATTTTAATTCTCTTAAGAAAGAAAAAAATTCGAGAAAATTATTTTTCGGTATATTACTGTAAACGACCTAAACAAGTACTTCTATTTTTTTAAGTACTTATTTTCCGCTTTATAAGACAGGTTATTCTCTCATAATACATCACTTTTTATTTTATTTTAGTTAGTCGAACAAACCCTGATCCACCGGCCGAACTAAACAAAATTGATATATTTTTTGCGGTTTTTATGGAAAAGAAACGAAAAAGTAAGTGAAAAAAATAAAAATTTATTCTCTGGTTGGTCCTGTAACTTAATTTCTGGTTTCTTGTGTTAATTAAATAAACGCCTAGAGTCTACCAAAAATTAGGTGAGACATTAGATTAGAGGCCATGCTTGTTTTGTTTTAGGAATAAATGTTTACTTAATTAGCAGCAAAGTAGCATCATGTGTATACTAATTTACTCCTTGCAGCGCCTATACACGACAAATTTTGTGGCTTAATATTCAACAAAACACGATTACCAAAAACTAAACACACTTTTAAAAACCCTCCCAAATAAACACGCTTTTAATAAACCCCAAATCCTTACAGGGAGTCAGAGAAATTGGGAAGCAAGAATATTTAGGTAGCATGTCAATTTCGTATTTAAAATTGCGAAACTATTTTTTTAATGTTTTGTTTATATCTTAATTAAAAACATACATCCAGCCATGTTGGAACTTGGAACTGCCGGCCAACATAATAATATAGTACTACTAATTTTAAAGGAGAAAGATCATATGACAAGGTAGGGCTGCTGTGTCCACTGAATGGGCATCGTTCCGAGTGTAAAAACGTGATTGAATCGGTCATTTTGCAAAGCTCTGACACGTAGGGTAACTCAAACAATCTAGTTTATCGGATATCAATAATTCAGTGATAGAACGATTGTGGTCGGATATCAGTAACTCAGTGATAAAGTAGCTGTGTGATTTCAGCATAATAAAATGCACTTTTCGAGTGTAAAATGCCAGTAGTCCATACCCTTGGAGGAGGGTGTAGAAAGTTTACATAAAATGCACTTTTTATGTGCTAAAATAATACTTTAAATACTCCACGAGTGGAGAAGTTTGTACTTCTCATAAAGTTGGAATCAATATGTAAGGCTGACATAGAGTTTTTAAACTAACGGAGAGAGAGAGAGAGAGAGAGAGAGAGAGAGAGAGAGAGAGAGAGAGAGAGAGAGAGAACAAAAACATGTAGGAAGAGAGAGAGAGAGAGAACAAAAACATGTAGGAAGACAAGCTATACCACAACTCAAAATCAACACGACTTTCTCGAAATTGAATGTTTCCCACTATTTGAATAGGACAAAAAAAGAAGAAGAAAAAAAAGGACCACAGAGGTGATAGTTCAAGTGGTTGGAGGAGCTAACATAACGTTGCTCCTCTCCCACCAGTCTTGAGTTAGATACTTGGGATCATATGGTTGAGACTTGAGAGAGGGAGCTCTAATTTAACTACTTCAGTGGAGATCTGGTGATAAAGCCCACGACGTGGTGAAAGATAAAGATTTCCTCGTTGATCGGTTTAACAATGGCTTAAGTCCGAACATCATAAGTCAAGTGGATTAGCCAGTTGATCGGGAGATCGATATACTGGTTAAATACAGCCCGCTCTTTCACTAAGGGAAAAAAATAGGAAAAAAGCAAATCAATCACATTAGAGGAGCAACAGATTTTCCCGTTCGACTCTCTACTCTTTGAGTCTTGAGTGTGCCATGTGATAACGAAAACAAATTTAATCCAATTCTCTCTCTTTCCTCCTCATAGATATGTTGTTTTATCCAGAAAATCTATTTCAACGTTCAAACCGCCATGTATGGTGTCAATGTTACAAAGACAATTACGGTGTTAATGCCACAAAAACATTTATTAGTGCTGCGTTATTTACCCTCGCAAGGGTATGCTCCCACTTTAAAGTGGACACCAACACGTTGAGTGAGTCACATGACACAACTAGCACAGGGTTGGTTCAGTCCGCGGTGAATTTGATCCCCACACAATTGATTAGGTTCAATGCTTGATCAAGCCGCAAGAAAGTCATTTCTCGTGAATTTTCTAATCCTGATATAGATGGTCTGTCTTTATTGGACCCAGAAAGAAATCAATTGAGGTGCGCGTAAAAGTCAGATGACACAACTATCATGGGTAGGGAAGAGGAAACAGAATGTCCACGTTGTGATGACATGGCAACAAGTGAGTCTTTTGCAAGTGGAGTACACTATGAAAAGTTTTGTTTCCCCAAACAGAGCGACACAATAAAAGCCAATTGGAGAATCTCATATGGAGGAGATTAAAAATGAAAATACTGTGACTTAGTATTATCTTCTGCAGTGAGCTTTTTTCAATAGAGTAGATAGGCAATCGTCATCTTCAAGAAAATTGGTGGATGTGACTTTCAGACTTAGCATAGCTTCTGACATGCAGAATCTGCTCCAATGGAGCTGTTGAGGGGTTTGCTAAACCTCTTTAAAGCTAGTTTAGCACCAACTGAATTGCCGTGTGTTTGTTAAGAGTGATTTAGTGAGAGAGAGAGAGAGAGAGAGAGAGCTGAAGTAGCTTCCCTGAATCCCTTTCACTAGTTTTGTACTCACTAAAACATATCAGCAGATACTCAGCAAACATAACTAACTAGGCCCACTTTTTACACAGCGTTTTATCAACTCTAGTACAGATGCTCTTAAAGTATAAAATTAAAAATTAGGGTTTTGTTCCCTGTTAGATCTCTCCTATCGATCTCTTAAAGTAAAGTATTTGTTCCCTCCTAGATCTCAGATCCATCCCCCTATGTGCTATCAACTTGGGGCCCCTCTTAGATCTTAGATTCAATCCTCTCTGTGTACCCTTTGGGGTTAGTCCATACGTGGCTTTTCTCCGATTTTTAAATGAGCTCTCTGCTAGTGGAAGGTTGTTCCCAAACTCGTCGAGGTGCACGTAAGTTAACTCGGAATACCTGAGTTATCAGAAAATTCAGAGAAGAAGCACCAAACGAAGTATGCATGACTAATATGTGACAGTAGCATATATCCATAAAACAAACGTGTAAAACCAAAAAGCAAGTTTGTGATAACTGGCAGTTGGGACCCTATATACATCAAGAACTGACTTAAAAGTGGGTCACATTATCTACCAGTTTCAAAACAAACGTGCAAAAAACAGCACAGTTTGTGATTCAGACAGCCATACATGTTGGCCACTTTTGATGGTTTGTACTTTGTGAATGGCATGGTATCCTGTGTTTTCTTTTTCCTTTTTTCAAAAAAAAAAAAATACAATTTATAAATATCATGTGATAATTCATTATAGTGGACATTCAGTTTTGTGAAAAATTCTAACAACCCATAATTACACACCAAATAATAGTCAAGCATCGTAAGAAAGTTCAAAAAGCAAGTCCAATGGGAGGATGGATAGTCATTTTCCATCCCCAAATGCAAAAACCTAGTCTCCAATGAGGGGATGGAAAAGAAGATGCAAAATGTCTTTGATGGATACGGGGATGGATACATCCATCCCTATATGCAAAGGTGCATAATTGACAGCTCACCAAATCAACTAATTTACCAGAAAATGGATGGCCAGAAAAGCTTGAACATGCCGGCAACAAACCTTGTCGGAGAGTTGACGGAAAGAGGGGGTTTCACGTTTGGGGTGAGATCTCACTGAGAGAGGAGAGAGGGAGTTTCACGATAAAGCTGGTTGGTTGAGAGAGAGAGAGAGAGAGAGAGAGAGAGAGAGAGAGAGAAGAGAGTTCGGAATTGCCATTGTAAAAAAACAAATATTACCATTGAAAAATTATCCAGTGTGGACAATGCTGGTGAGAGATAGTTACTCCATATTTCCATCTCTTTGGTTCTATTATTGAACTCACAATTGGAGAAGGGTGAGTCCTATTTTCTATCCAACTAACTTTTAACCACTTTTTCATACTAAAATTCTCCTCATTTTCCATCCCACCATTGGACTTGCTCTATCACACAAACAAATATATGCATCTACTAACCCAACAAACACAACCACCACAAATATGAAAGGAGAAATCAAATCTTAACCTACTGATGAGATGCAAGTGCTCTAATGAGTAGGGTAAGACCCCCAAATTCCCAATATTTTGACCACGTGGTTTCAGTACAATTTCTGTAGGTGGATATGCCTTGTCTGCCATGTAAATCACAAAAGCAATTTGGGAGTTCAATGGTACTCCTATCTTTTAACCACAATGCCCCAGAGCTATACGATGCAATATGGACCAAGTCTTGATGAGATCAACCTCAACTACTGACAGGGACTCATCTATCTTTAGGTCTAATCAAAAGTAAATAGATGTCCACTGCCACCTTATTGAGTACAACTCCAAGCAATGTAGCCTCTTCGCCGGAGGTTACCGATCGGTGTCAAGTGTGATGGACACCAACAGTCTACATTAGATCCTCTCCGGACGCATTTCTGCCACTCCAATTAGAAGTGTCGTATATTTCTCTCAACTTTTTTCATTTAAACACTCTAGGGTACTCTATGGATACTTGTCTTAGCAGCACAGATATGAACACGAGACACGGATACCACACGACACGGACATGTAGATACGTTATTTCCCTAAAATTTAGGTCATTGACGACGTTGAGTATAGGTTCAATAATATATGTCTAAATATATATATATATATATATATACGTGTGTGTGTGTGTGTGTGTGTGTGTGTGTGTGTCTCACCATAGGTATACATCCCAAGTTATATAAAAGATAAGATATGATAAGTTATGAAGAATCTAGTTGACATGGAACTCAAGAAATCCTTCAAAAACAGGATATGGACACAGTTAGGAATCCTCCAGAAGTCCTTAACAAATTTCAATTGAACTTAATATGATAAATTTTAAGAATTACTACTTTTCCAACTTTGCATATTATATGATATGTGAAATTTCAACATCTTTGAACTGAGCCGTTCACATGCTAGTAGGGCTGTAAATGAACTCAGCAGTTTTGTGAACTGTTGGAGGCTTGACTCGGTAAAATTTTATTTGCAGCTCTAGACCTTTATGCCAGCATAAATTTATGATATTATTGGCTTGTTAAGGCTCGTGAACAAGCTCGAGTTCGACTCAAACCTACGCAAGCTCAACTCGAGCTCGGCTCATCAAATTTTCATTGAATTTGGCTCGGGTTCAAGTTCGCTAAAAAACTTAACAAACAAATCTAAACATTCTAATATTCGGACACGGTTAGGAATACTCAAGTCCATAACGAATTTCAATTGAATTTAATATGATAAATTTTAAGAATTACATACTTTTCCAACTATGCATGTCACAGTGACATGTGAAATTTCAATATCTTTGATAGTCACATGTTAGCAAGTGTCCAAGAAGTGTCTAATACACGCAAAAGAAGCATTGGACATGTTACAGAAAGAGTGGTTGACACCTGTACGAATTAAGATTTTTATTTTGTAATTATGGACACGAAAAAAGGTATCAGACACATGTCCAAGGAGTGTTGGTGTGGGACACGTGTCGGACACAGACCCACCACGAGTATCTACGACACCTCGATGGAGGATGGTTTATTGAGTACAAAGACATGTGTGAGCGATGAAACGTTTCTTGTTGAAATACTTAATGGAATAACACACCGATAAATGTGAAAATAGGATATATGGTATTTTAATTGTAATTAGAAGCTTGTTATTTATTTGGTTTGTATTATACAATAACTTACAGACACATGTTTTCCTAAGTGTATCCCAATGTGTCGTGTCATCTAACTTTTGGAGAATGACGTGTCGAAGTGTCGGTGTCATGTCACGTGGCCGTGCTACAAAGATACCATGTAATAGGAATAAATAATTAGTCATTTGTTTATTTACACTACATGCTTTGTCTTTTTCTTCAACAACAATGGAGAGAGGCTTAATCATTCCATTTGTGTGTTGATTTCTCACGTGGGAACCATCACACTTAGTGTGGCAAAGATTAAGACATTATTTATCTGTAATTTATCTTTGTTTAGGTGGATCAATCACAAAGAGAGCTCCTAACAAAGAGTAGACTATTCGGGTATATACTCATGAATACATCATGCCTTATACTCTACTGACTTAGTGGCTTAAACAAATGCACACTAAACTGAGACATTGAACTCAGCCAAACTCAACCCTTAAACAATCCAGCAAAGCTATTATGGAATCATTTAATAAAAGGCTATCAGAAGGTATCTTCCGAAGGGTGGTTCATTGGTCCCTTTTCTGATGCTAAATTGCAGGATATAATAGTTTGTATATATAGCTATACATAGTTATATAACTTTTCACAATTTAGTAATCCAAAAAAAAGGGACATGTGTGCAACAGCACCCTAATGGTTTATTTTCTTATGCGAATTTGCAGATTCCTCCTGAAAGATACTGCTGTTTTGTAAATCATTTTATACTGCTACAACTCTACTAATCCGAAACACATTACGCTAGACAAGTAATTTCTGGTTTTCACTCGCCCAACCCTAAATTTAGAGGCCTTAAGGATCGTTGAAGATATCCGACAGTTACCCTGCAAGGATGAGTTGAAAGTAGCCATGCCTGGCCCGTTACGAAGCATAGGGTTTGCAGTTTTGCAAACACATACTCTTTTGGTTTTATGATGGATGAGTAAAAGCAAGTTTTCTTTCTTTTCTTTTCTTTTTTTCCCACTAGGTGCATGACTGTTTGTCGGACCGAGCCCCAGCAAATGAAACCCAATAACCAAGCAAATAGGTGCCTCCAAAGTCCAAAGTCCGAGAACCAAGAGGCTACTTGGGTGTCTTGTAAGCCAAACAGGGAATGATTTCTTACTTTAGTAAACCTACATTTATTTCCTGTACTAATAGTAAAAATTAAAAATGCAAGTAATAACCAGGAGTTACAGGTTGGAAGCTATCCCGTTGCATGATTATCAAAAGTAAACAGTAACAAGTTGGGTAAGAGATGTACATATATTTAAATAAAGCATATTTGAAAGTCCAAACATCCAAGAACTTGAACCGAGATGTTATATCCATATCTTGATGCTCCATGATAGGGGAATTAAATTAACCTGGATTTGGGGACCGGTACCATTCTGTATGTGAGCTATTCATGGATGCTTCAGTCACAGGCAAAAGAATTACATATTGTGAATGGGATAGATGCTACTCTACCAGCTATTAAAAACAAAGTAGTAGCGCGCGAAACCCAGTAGGACCTACAAAGTTACCATGCACCTGAAAAACTCACCTTTCCAGCACTAAATTCATATTATGTGCATACGCCTTTTTATAGCCACGATACATACATACATACTTATGTATCTCTCCGTATGTGTGTGTGTGTGATTTCCAGTGAAGTAGTTAGCTTCTTGTTCTCAACTATTCTTGGAACCCTGCTGTTTGGATCACTTATGATATCAGTATTGGTTTCCTAATGAAGGGCCATTGGATGCTGGATTTTGTGGTAGCAATAGTCATATCAAGATAACTGTCAAATCTGGCAAAGTAATATAGACTTTGATGGGTTTATTTCTTCAGCTAATAAAAAACAAAACTAGCACGATAATAAAAAATAAAAAATAAATAAAAACTAGCTATTATAGGCTTTTGCACAACAAATATACTCCCCCATTAGAAGAAACCAATAATTCATGAAGAAAATATCTTCTAGAAGATGAGCTAAAACTTTAAAAGACACCACCCAGAAGCATCATGCAGGGATATTTTGATCTCGTGTCATATTAATTGGTATAAAATAGGAATAGAACAATAATAATGCTTTAAGGGAAGGGATTAAAACTTCGTAAAGCAGGGTCTGAAACCAGACAATTCTAGGCCGGAAGGGTCGGATTATAATTGAAACAGCAGCCATAAAAACAAAGGCATTGTATTAAGAAATAAACGCTACGTGCATGGTTATTTGCACGTGATGATAATATTGTAATTCTATGTCTATATAGATGGTCCCGAATAGGTCCAGCCTATTATTGAGCTTGCACTCTGTTTTAGGGAGTTTTTCTTACCAAAAACACTAACCGTCACTAAAGTACTTGTTTCACGGATTAAGTCCCTATCATTATCTATCTTAAATTAATTAAAGAGGTATGGAATCAAAGGTAAACTACAAGCACTAAGTTTATAGAACTTCACTAGCCTTTCATAAGTTTACGACTTTATGTTAAATCAAGATATTATAAATACCATATTCAATTACCACAAAGCAATAATTTTTTTGACTTGTGATGCCAAGCATAGTAGTTTATCTAGACATCACTTTCCAACGAACCAACTATTGAGGATTCTGTCATTACCCTACAATGCAAACGCCACCTCAGGGGAAAAACAAGTGAAGAAAGAAACAAGAGAATGAACCTTTACAGCCACAATCCCTAAGCCATGGTCCAGGGTTCCTCTCCTTAAAACAGTCAGTTGATGTCTATATTTGTTCCCCCTGGAAAATTTAGCATGGTAATGAGAAGTAAGCCGGAACAACTTGGGTCAAGTATTTAATAAAGCATATTCCAAAGTCCAAGAACTTGAACCAAGAGGCTGTCCAACAGTTTGATGCTCTATTGATAGAGCATGTAACGAAACCTGGATCATAGAATTACATCTTGTGAATGGGATCGATGCTACTCTACAAGATATTAAAGAGCAACGTAGTAGCACGGCCACCGCGGTAGGACCTACAAGTTACCCATGGACAGAAAAAAGTCACCTTTACAGCAAAATAATGCATATTATGTATGTGTGTACGCACTTTTATGGCCATGAATATGATAGATCAGTATGTAAGGAAAATATTTATATAATCTCAAGTGACGTAGTTAGCTTTTTGTCCTCAACCATTCTTGGAACCATTCTTTTTGGATCATTTGTGAAATCAATATCTGTTTCCAAGTGAAGGACCACTGGATGCTAGATTTTGTCGTACCAATACAGTCATATCAAGATAAGAGTCAAATCTTGCCAAAATATAATCTAGACTTCAATGTGTTTATCCATCTTCAGCTAATAAAAAACAAAATAGCTATTATTGGCTTTTGCAGAGCAAATATACTCCCAATCAGAAGAAACCAATACCTGATAAAGACAATATCTTCTTGAAGATGAGCTAAAAGACACAACCCAGAAGCATCATTAGAGACATTTGGATCCCTGGTGATAAAACTTTGCATAAAATAGGATTAAAACAATAATTCTGCATTAAGGGAAGGGATTAAAACTAAGTAAAGGAGGCCCCGAACTGGACAATTCTACGCAGGTGACATCGGATTACGATTGAAACCTAAGAAGCACGGAGACAGATGATGATATGGGACGCAGACACATGACATGGAGACGCGGACATGTGATTTTTCCAAAAACTAGGTCAATCAGGAATACATTAAGTACATAAATGAATATATATTCATATGTATATGCCTAGGAAATTCATGTGCTATTTTAAGTATTACTTTTGCCAAATTAACGATACCAAATCCAATGAAAAAATGAGAACGGCAGATTGTGTTTTCATCCGTAAGTTATTTAATATTACTTTTTAATTTGGTTCAGATTTCAAACATCACATTTTTATCCAGTTTCAAGTTTAAAAATTATATTATGACCCAAAATATGTTCGATACTTGTCTGATACATCTCAGACTAGTAAAAACTATTAAATAATCGGACACATATGTTCATGTGTTCGGACATGGTTGTCAAAATTGTAGAATTCACGATACGATTCCCGATTCAGTTCACGATTCAAGCAAAAACGATATGAATCTATAGGTGAATCAAGGTTTATATAGAATCGGTGGTGAATCGTACGATTCACGATTCGATTCACGATTCATGCAAAAATGATACGAATCTATAGGTGAATCACGGTTTATCATAAATGCTGCTTTTGACTAATATGAAACCACATTTGCAAAATTTGTTAATAATGGTATTTATTTTGATTCGGAGCATGTTAACTCATTTTTCCTCATTCTTATTAAAGATTAAATACTCACTCTAAAGTTCTTTACGACTAAGATGCCTTACACTGATGAGTTATGTATTTTATTTTGGTAAGTTTTCATATTCTGTTATGATATGAGTCAATAGATGTGCTCAACGTCTTTGAAATGTTACAATTTTAAATTGCTAGATGGTAATCATAAAAGTAACTTTGAATATTGTTGAGGATGATATCTATATGGATGCATTGTCTCACAAAACGATCTTTTTTAAATCATGTACAAGGCTAAGAGCCTCGAACCGACCCACATATGCTGTCATACAAGCTAGTTTAGTTTTGTACCTACCAAGCTACAAACTTTTGTCGCGTTGAGGCCAAGCTTTCATTTTTATAATGAATGTTTAACATCTATATGCACATATCTATTTTACTATACTATTTTTGTCGCGTTGAGGCCAAGCTTTCATTTTTATAATGAATGTTTAACATCTATATGCACATATCTATTTTACTATACTATTTATTTTCCTATTATGTAGAAGTGTCGTTCCTATTAGACCATGTGATCATCCATTAGTTATAGGGAAAAAACTTTAATATAAATTTAAACTTAGATTTTTTAATGTTACAATGTATGTTTATTATGTAGGTGCGTAGATACAATTTCCAATGTATTTTCAAAAATTGAACTGAATCGTTATGATTCACGATTCGATTCGATTCGATTCACAATTCAGTAAAGGGTCAATTTGATTCTCGATTCGATTCACGATTTGACAACCTTGGTTCAGAATGTGTCTGAGATTGTATCTGACACGTCTGCGTTACAGATACAAAAGGCCCAGCGCAGTGTCGCGCTTCTTACATTGAAACGGCAATGGTAATAGCAAAGGCATATAAGATAAATGGAATGAATAGAATATATTATGCATGGTCATTTGCACGTGATGATACTGTTTTAATTCTCTATCAATACAGATGGTCCCAGATAGGTCCAGTCCATTATCGAGCTTGCAATCTATTTTAAGAAGTTTTCCCCTCCAAAAAACTTATCCATCTAAAGTATACTTGTTTTACTGATCGAGTCTCCATCATTACCTATTTTAAACTAATTCTAGAGGCATGGATTCAAAGGTAAACAATAATCAGTAAACTCAGAACTTCACTAGTCAAGGAAAGAAACAACTTGTTATAGTGCTCTATCATAGGTTTATGACTTTATGTCCTATCAAGATATTGAAAATGCCATATTCAATTACCCCAAAGCACTAATTTTTTGACTTTTGATACCAAGCATCATAATTTATCTTGACATCACTTTCTAGAGAGCCAAACTATTGAGTACCCTGTCATTGCCATACACTGCAAGTTATCAAACCTCAGGATAAAAAAGTGAAGAAAGAAACAAGAGAATGAACCTTTACTGAGCACAATCCTTGAGCCTTAAGTCCAGGGCTCCTACCTTTCTAACATTCAGGTTTATACTGTTAACCATTTGAACTTGTTATATCATTTATTCAACGAACAAATATTTGTCTGTTGTAGGTTTTCTGTATCAAATCTAACTAAACTACAAATTACCTTGTAAAGAAATTTAGCTAAACAAAAAAATCGACGGCGATTGCTCATTAGGAATCAGTTGACCAGACCCCTTAATACCTGGTTGAGCCCACAAATTGATTAGCAAAAAGGTCAGGTACCAAGTGCCAACCAGCGAATAGAAAGAAAAAAACACCATCAGGAAGAGGGGATGCCGTAGTGCGCCAATCACTCTACACCATGTAGTGCGCCTCTGGGGGGTTTATTGGAAGTTTGGAACCCAACGGACATGATCCCGAATCAGGTCAAATCCATCAAGGTGCACTACATGGTGCAATGCACCAGCCGCACTACAAGACCCCTTGGTGTGCTCAGATTATGCATGCAGAAGGAACCTACACACCTATACTTGAGGTTTTGTGGAGGATGACAATTACTTGTAGGCTCAGCTCCACATTTCAGGACATGCATTTTAACCAGAGCACTACCATGGCAGGTTGGTCTAAAAATTGACTCTATTGCAGTCAAATTTAGGTTCTTGACCTTCTAGTCTAAGAATACAAATCAAGCCTAAGCCTTCGTAAGCTGAAACACAAATCTCAGCAAGCAATTGTTGTTTAGATGGAAGCCCTTATTCATCTACGTAGTACACATCTTGCAAGTCTTCTAAAGGATAAGAGTATGCATCGTGTAGCCTGTTGAACGAATTTCTCAACGTTTATTCTTCTCCCATTGGAGGTCAATTTATAATACAAGCTACCTATCAATCAACTAAGGAAACAAAATCTTGAAATAAGGAAATACACATAATCAAATATACAGATTCCTAAACAAGCTACCTAAATTATTTTCCTTCCTAATTTAAATATATACATCCAACACTCCCCCTCAAGCTGGAGAGTATATATCATGTACACCCAACTTGCAACATATAGAATCAATGGTAGCTTTGGAAAGAGCTTTGGTGAAAATATCTGCGAGTTGAGACCTCGAAGGAACAAAAGGAGTAGTAATCTCCTTAGACTCCACTTTTGATCAAATGAAGTGACAGTCAACCTCGATGTGTTTAGTTCGCTCATGAAATACTGGGTTGTTAGCTATATGAATAGCAGTCTGATTATCACAATAGAGAGGAGTAGGATCATGTATTGGAATCCTGAATTCATGTATAAGAGTGCATAGCCAAGTGAGTTCACATGTTATTTGCGCCATAGCTTGATACTCAGCCTCAACACTAGAACGAGCAGCAACTGACTGCTTTTTACTTTTCCAAGTAACGAGGTTACCATCAATAAAAGTACAAAAGCTGGTGGTGGATCCAGCATCGGTATATCCCTTGATGCAAAGATGACCAAATGATTGATAAAGAAGTCCACGTCCTGGAGCATTTTTAAGATACTTCAGGATAATGGCTGCCTCTATATGAGGAACACCAATCAACTCACCATCGTCAGGAAGTAACTTTAAATTAGTATCCATAGGAGTGTCGACAGGTTTGGAACCAAGATAACCTTTATCTCTCAAAAGATCAAAAGTGTACTTCCTTTGAGACAAACTGATGTCTACTTTGGATCAAGCAACCTCAATACCAAGAAAGTACTGAAGCTTTGCCCAGATCTTTAGCAAGAAAACTAAAGCAGAAGTGATGAATCAAGCTTTGAATTCCAATACAATCACTGCCAGTGATGACAATATCATCCACATAAACAACCAGATTCACAATCCCACGATCGGTCCATTTAAAGAACACAAAGTGATCAGCCTTACTTCGAATCATGCCATGAGCAACAACAAAATTGCTGAACTTATCAAACCAAGCACGGGGAGACTGTTTGAGGCCATAAATAGTTTTACGAAGTTGACCGACACTCTCCCCCTTGGACTCAAACCTAGGCGGTTGAGCCATATAAACAGTCTCAGACAAATCCCCATGCAAAAACGCATTTTTGACATCCAGTTGATGAAGCGGCCAATCACGATTAGCAGCGAGAGATATAATAACACGAATAGAGTTGAGTTTGGCCACATGAGAGAATGTCTCGATATAATCAATGCCATAGGTCTAAGTAAAACCTTTGGCCACGAGGCGAGCTTTAAGACGATCAACGGTGCCATCGGGATTATATTTGACAGTAAAAACCCATCGGCAACCAACAATATGAGCCCCAGAACGCT
Source organism: Rhododendron ovatum (assembly GCA_019656835.1). Classification (NCBI taxonomy): domain Eukaryota; kingdom Viridiplantae; phylum Streptophyta; class Magnoliopsida; order Ericales; family Ericaceae; genus Rhododendron; species Rhododendron ovatum. The sequence goes on along the minus strand of CM033791.1, from coordinate 12,570,781 downwards.
AAGAAACCAAATCCCAAGTAAAATTCAAATCCAGAGCACGCATCTCTTCTTTCATTGCCGAATGCCAACTACGATGAGAAAAAGCTTCCTGATATGACTTGGGAATACTAACATAAGAAAGTGATACAGAAAAAGCTTGAAACGAGGAGGATAAACGATTATATGAAACAAAGTGAGAAATAGGATGAGATGTACAAGTACGCGTACCCTTTCGCACTGCAATGGGTAGGTCAAGAGAAGAAATTGAAGGTGGATTTGTAGATGGCGGAGGAGGCAGTGGGGGAGAATGAGGAGAATCCGCTAGAGCAGTAGCCGGAGGGTGACGAACATAGACCTGGGTAACTGGGGGTCTAGCAATATTAGGAAGTACCGGTGGAAGAACCGGAGTATTGATTAGGGGATCCTGTAAGTGAGTGCTCTCTTGAGAATAATAGGGAACTGTCTCAAAAAAGGTGACATCGGAACTAACAAAATGCTTACGTAGTGTAGGGCTATAACACTTGTACCCCTTTTGTGATCGTGAGTAACCAAGAAAGATACATTTATGAGAGCGAGGATCAAGTTTGGAACTATTAAGGTGCAAATTGTGAACAAAGGCAACACAGCCAAAAAATTTGGGGGAAGAGGAAGGGGATTCTTATCAGAAAACATGACTTGAAAAGGTGATTTGCCTCGTAAAACATGAGCCGGCATTCTATTTAAAAGGTACCCAACAATAAGAACTGCATCTCCCCAAAAATATTTTGGTACATGCATGTGGATCATGAGAGCATGAGCAATGGCCAGGACAAGACCATTTTTTCATTCAGCAATACCATTTTGTGGTGGGGTACTTACATAAGTTGTTTGATGAATAATGCCTTTAGAGCAGTGATTTAAATACGCGAGGCGAACGCGAGGCGACAAAGCCCTCATTGAAGCGAGGCGAGGCGAGCGAGGTGAGGCGAGCGCCTCATTCAAGCGAGGCGAGCGTTTAAAAATAAAAAAATATAAACTACATAAATGACCAATATTCACTCCTACCATCAAAACAAGAATAAACAACACCATATTGCATAATAACCAACAATCCATTTGCGAATCGTGAATCGCATCAAATCATGAATCGCTCCGATTTAGTCAAATTCTTAAAAATGCATAAAAAATGTTGATTTCAAGTTTGAATAATGATCTTGTGATCTAAATATGCAATACACTACTTAAAAAGAAGTTTATTAGACTATAATTTTTGCTCTTTTTTTTTGGGTAAAAGACTTTTATATACTCTGTTGTCTGGACTCTCTATATAACACATCTCCCACAATATACATATATATACACTCCACCAACTAGAATATACTATATTATATACACCCCACTAACTAGGAATATATATATAATATACAACCACTAACTAGTAAACAAATAAAATACTCAGTAGTCAGTACAGTTGTCTGCTTCTCTTTAGAAAGGTCTTATTACATTGATGATTGACTTGGAAAAAAAAAAGACCCAGCACATACACACACATACACATATATGTGTATATATAGACACACACAGTCACACCCTGTCGGCAAAAAGAAGAAGAAAACAAGATTAGATCGTGGGTGCCTAGTTGTGCGACTGAGAGAGAGAGAGAGCTGATCTTACCTCTGAGATTTGATCTGATCGTGGTGGCTGTCTTTGACCGTTTGATGCCATAGAGGAGTGAAGCAGAGGAGAGAAGCAGAGGTATGTGAAAAGATCTGATCACGGTTTTTGGAATATAAGATCAGATCGCATTTTTGCCTTAACGACGCCTAGGCGTGATTTTTAAGTCGCCTCACGCCTCGCGACTAGTCGTTCGACTCACGACTAGTCGCCCGCCTCACTTAACCTTGCCTCGCCTCACTCCTGTGAGGCGTCACAGGCTCGCCTCACGCCTCGCCTCGCCTAGGCGCGATTTTTTAATCACTGCTTTAGAGTTTAGAAATTGCTGAAAAGGTTTAGCTAGATACTCTTGAGCATTATCGGTACGAAAAACCTTTAAGTTGGCATTAAACTGATTTAGGACTTCAGCATAAAAAGATTGAAACACGGTAAAGATTTGCAATCAACCTGTAAATACATAAATCCAAGTTAAACGAGAAAAATCATAAATAAAGGTAACAAAATTCCAAGAACCACATAAACCAGTGATCCGAGAGGGTCCCCAATTATCAGAGTGAACAAGAGCAAACAAGTGCAAACTAGGTGAATCAATGCGATGAGAAAAAGTAACTCTCCGATATTTACTAAGTTCACAACTTTCACAATTAAAAGTAGAAAAATCAGGTAAAGATGGAATTAAAGATCTAAGGTTAACAGATGACGGGTGCCCTAGACGACAATGCCACTGATATGGTGTTGTGGTAGAATGAAGAGCAGATGGATCCGAGGAACCAGACGACTGGAAGTAGTCAAGGCCATTCTTCTCATATCCCCCACCAATCATCTTCTGTGTCTTGAGATCATGAAATTCATAATGAGAAGAATAGAAGGTTACTGAACATTGGACGGGGGGGGGGGGGGGGTTGGGTGGGTTTTTGAATGGATAGCAAGTTAAAAGGAAAGCCGGGTAAATATAAAACAGAAGTAAAAGTGAGACCAGAAGTACGATATGTGCCAATGCCATGCACTTGAGTTATTGTTCCATTAGCAATAGTAACATAGGAAGGAGCAGAAGGAGAAATAACATCAGATAAGAGGGACAAATTACCAGTCATATGGTCAATGGCTCCAGAATCGAGAACCCAAGGTTCATGGGAGAAGGAATGAAGACATGTGTTACCTGAATAGACAACATTGGCAGTAGAGGAAGAAGATGCATGTGCTCGTTGGATTATAGAATCATACTCAGATTTAGAAATAGTGATCTGATCTGACGGAACAGACTCAGATGGCTCCCCCTCAACCATAGCTTGATTAGCCAATGCAGGTTTGCTATGAAGTTTCCAACAGAAGTCAACAGTATGATTAGTGTGATTACAGTGGGTGCACTTCTTAGAACCGCGACCACCGCGACGGCCACCACTGTCAGAAGAACCAGTATGACCGTGGTTATAACTCCCAATGTTTCTAGAGGATGGGATAGATCGAGAACTAGGAGCAGCAAAAGCAGAGCGAGGAGTACTCTCTGGAGCAGAATGATGAGTGGTTGCCCTATGAACACGAGCAAAGGCTTCACCAATAGAAGGAATATCCTGGCTAGATAATATATTGGAGCTAACTGGAGCAAGATCTGATTTGAGACCAGAGAGAAACATAGCAACCTGAAACTCATTCCTGTATTTTTGCTGAGTCGCCAGATCAATGGTTAAGGGTTGATAGATGTTTAACTCATCCCACATACCTTTCAATTTTGAAAAATATTCCTCCACCGGGCCTTCTTCTTGTTGAAGGGAAAAAATGTTCTGATAAATACGAGATAGATTCTGATCGGAGGAATATAATATGCGAAGAGTATCCTAAATGGCTTTGGAAGTCTCTAAGCAAGCCACATTATTAAAAATATCAGGTTCCAGGCCGTTCCATAATAAAGTCAGAATATGGGCATCGTGTGTGCCCCAAGTGGGATCAGAAGATGGTGGATTTGTAATAAAAGAGGTCTCCTCACTCGCGCGGAGAGAAACAGATACAGCCCGAGACCATGGGAGATAGTTGGATCAATTTAGTTTAATAGTAGTGAGATTCCTATTATAAAAATTATGTCGAATAGCATCTGATGATCCTCCTAATTTATCCTTGTTTTTATCACCCAAGATGTAAAAAGGAAGACAACCAAAGATAAATAGGATTAGAGATACCTCAGAGGTGTAGAATCAGAGAGACGGGGTTCCGAACAGCCTCAAATATTCTGACCTAGTAAGTTTCCGAGTCAACTCAGTAGGTTTCAAGTCAAACGGAGAAGACCTAGTAGGTTTCAGATGCAAATAGAGAGCAATAGCTGCAAACGAATCATAGATCTGCGTCAAAAACTGGTCGCCGGAGTTGCTACAGTCCTGTAAGTGTTCGGCAAAGGAGGAAGAAGCTCCGACAAGGGTTGTCGGAGGTAGACGAGGCTCTGGCAAGGTCGCGGAATGTTGTCGAAGATGGAGAGATACAGTAAGAACGAGAGTGACAGTGAGTGAGAGAGTCGTGAGACGAGAGATACCCCAACAGTGGCTAGGGTTCTGTTTAGGGTTGGAAACAAAAGCAGATTCAGAGAAACGAAAGAAAGGTACGAGGGTTTTTTGCTTTCTGATATGAGAGAGACGAGAAAAGAAAAAAAATATTTGGGTTTCTTAACCCGCTCTAATACCGTGTTGAACGAATTTCTCAATGTTTATTCTTCTCCCATTGGAGGTCAATTTATAATACAAGCTACCTATCAATCAACTAAGGAAACAAAATCTTGAAATAAGGAAATACACATAATCAAATATACAGATTCCTAAACTAGCTACCTAAATTATTTTCCTTCCTAATTTAAATATATGCAGCCAACATAGCCCTTATGTATCTCGATGATGTGAATTGTGCGTCATTTGGATTCCTTTTAACTTTTATAGAGCTGGGCTTGATGAGTTATGTTCAATTATGTTCTGAGCTACTACAACAAGAAATCAATGCTAAAAATTGCCCCCTTACAGTCAGTTGCAAACAATGGAACTTATTTTCCTGAATGAACTTTTTGTAGTAGGCTGAACTGTATGGTTCGAACCATGTTTCCCTTTAGGACGGCCCGGGGCTGAACCGGAGGGATCCGAGCCATAGCACAGAGACCCTCCATGTCCACCGAAGCAAGCTGAAGTTCAAAGCACTCAAGCTTGGCTAGGGCCGAGCTCAGACAAAGGGGTTTCGATTATGGATCCCACTCTATCGGCTCGGTGCCTCGGCTGAAGGACGAACTTTTAAGTTCGGCCGATGCCGATTCCCAGACAAGATATCTCACTTCGTCCCTCCCCTACAGAGGCACCTCAGTTGTTGCCGAGTTACAAGGCTTGGCCACGTTCAGAGTCGCGTTTCCCCACGCGCAGGAAATGGTTACACCAGAAGATAACGATGGGAGCACATGGTGCCAGCTCATCCCAAAACGGTTACAAAACTCTAATCCTGATGTCAGAGTGACGTCGACCGACGCGTGTAAGGCGCATGTGCGTACTTGGAGAGCAAGCAAGGAGAACTCTATAAATACCCCTGAATGGCAGCACCAAAGAGGTACATGCTTCCCCCCACCCCCCCACCAAAAAAAAAACCCTAGTACTTTCCTTCTTGCTTTGCACATTTTTTCATCCACACACTGGAGGACCATTCCAGAGCTCCTCTGGCGTGGTCACTAGTCGTGCTGTCTTGTGCAGGCTAAGTGGAAGCCAAGAACCACTCTCACACTCGAACCATAGTTCCGGAGGAAGTGAGTCAGATTCATTGGAGCCCCACACTTTCATTACCAATGTAACCAATCTATGTTGAGAAATCGGCCAAACAACACCCACACAATGCGTGAAGAATAATACTCCTTTCGTCCCTTTTTAAGTCTCCAGCTTCAGAATTCCAACTTATTAAGAAGACATCATCATTACACATTTCGCATCAACTTTACCTCCACTTTCCAAAATTATCCGCCACTTTTACCTATTAAGTATTCAAGAGGACAAAATGATAATTGTACAAATTTTTACCTATTAAAATTTTAAAATAGATATGTATTTAGGCACATCCTAAAATGGAATACTTGACTCTTATTTGGGGACAGAGGGAGCAAGTAAAGTACACAAGAAGAAAAGGACACAAAGATTTTTACATGGTTCCTCAACTGTGTACTTGAGTACATCCACGTCTCGCACTAGTTTTAACTACGTACAGAACGAGAAGAGTACAAGGGTTACATCCAGACCGTTGATTGGGGAGGTCGAACCCTGTATAGTCAGCTAGCAAATTAAACCGAGTCAAACTTCATAGACTCAACTACCTATGACCTAAACAATGGAGCCACACAATCTCATCGGAACCTCGTTAAATCCATAGCTAGTATGGATTAAAAGCCCTAATTTGTAACTTCGGATATGAAAAAGTAAAATCTTGCAAACCCAAGAAGTATATGAACATCCCTAACTCGTCAAAAAGTCAACCCCTTTTTTTTTAATGGCTTTTTTTTATTTTTATTAATCTTTAAAATTGTTACAAAGATTAACAGGAACAAGGAGAACGGCATCATAATCCTAGACTAAGGTACGAGCAATCCTGTGCCAAATCCGAGACCCAAACCCTCGATTGGCAAGAAACCAACCAAGGAAATCCAATGGGACAAGCCCACACCTAAAAGGCCAAAGCCCACAAAAACCTAATGGGACAAGCCCAACCCAAAAGAAAACCTAACCCTAACCAAACTACTGCCGCCCCAGCAAGTATCTGACATTCTTGAAGTTGGATATTAAGTGGGAGGGACTATAATGTTGATCGAGGCATACACGATACATACATCTATCGTGTGTGCAAACACGAGATATTATACCATACTTCCACCCCATCTGCGAAACAAACACAAATGCAGTCATTATGCAATGGAATATGATTGGGTTTCACTGCAATGGAATATGATTGGGTACAAGTGAATGCGGCATTCAGAAGAACAAGAACTTCTGTGCATTTGCGCACGATTGGTGGTATTAAGGGATGTGAAGATTGCGAAAGCTACACAGTGATGTTGAACAATGAAGCACGCACAATCAGATTTCGAATAAAACGGTACCTTAATCATCTTCCTGTTCAAAGGCTGGAGAAACAGCGGAGAGAGGGGAGGGCCGGAGGGGAAATAGTGCCTTTATTTTATACTCCTATTCTTGGTTGTTTTTCTTTTTATACTCCTATATATACTGTATTGTATTAGCCGGTGTCGAGACCTAGGAGGACAATTCCGCCAGAACGTTGGTTAACCGAACTGTACCGAGTCGGTGGGTAGGGTTTATAACCGTAGTTTTGGTTTTGGTTTTGGTTAGTGATTTTAAAAAAACCGGCCGATTGAGTTCCGATTCCAATTTTATATGATAATTGAATCGAAAACCGAATTGAACCGTGTTCTAACCGGAATATAATTTCATAAATACCCTTGAATATATCTATGCACTAAAATACACATCATTGGGTTTCGAAAATCACTCTTCTCGTCTTCCACCTCACTCTCACTCTCCCTCTCCCTCTCCCTCCCACTCCCACCTCACTTTCTAAAATCATTATTTTGTTATTTGACAATAAATATTTATGCCTTTTTTGGATTGGTCAAGCTCCCATTCAATGGGCTTTAGTGTCCACTTCGGGCTAGTCGGTCATTTTTCGACAAATGTCGGTTTCGTTCAATAATCGGATTCATTCATATTATAGATCTCGTCGAGACGCATAACCAAATTTAAAATTCTGTCCATCAGATATCGTTCAATACACGATCGGAACACATTTATTTTGGACAAATGGATGAGAGGGGTTTCAATCCAGTGTGGGTATGTATTTTTTCCTGAAATAAATGTGTTCTGATCGTGTATTGAACAACATCCGATGGACATGATTTCTAACATGTTCATGTTTGTCAGAAAATGGCCGACTGACCCGAATCAGACAGTAAAGCCCACTGGATGGGAGATTAGTGTCTTAGAATGCATGCACGGTGTATTAATTTGTTGTCCTTTTGGATGTTTTTCATATGCCTAGAACTAAAGCAAATAAGCTTTACGAGGAACCATTTTTCATATGCTTCATCGTCGCACGTACGTAGTACAAGTAAAAAAAAAAAAAAAAAACTTCAAAACAAGCTTGTTACAAAATCAATAACAAATGAAAGAGGGAAAGAGGTGAAAGAGAGAAAGAGGAGGAGGCTACTAAAACTCAATATAACTTATTGCCAAGCCCGGTCATTTAATTTGTTCAAGAGTGGATTTCAAAGACATGTACACCGCGCGCCATCCGGCTTGGGTCGGGTGCACCATGTCCCAGAAGAATGCACCCTCTGGGTTCTTACATACAGTGTACATCTTAGCTCCTTTCTCATCGACGCTCCCACAGTAGTATTTGCTACTCATACCCATACAACATGGCTTCAACGGCGTCTCAAACTTCACACTTCCTGTAATTTAGGAACAAGTTATTGTCAGTTTTGGTGTAAATCATCAAGGAACGAGCTTCTTTTCAGTTGATGATCGAAATGGTGTATATATATATATACCATGTAGTGCGGGTTGTTTTGGATTGTAACAGAGTATATATATTAGCAGAGAATCGGCTTCGATTTTTGCCTAGGACGTTATATAGATCATTCGTACTGGGAAAAGAGGAAATACTTTAAGTGAGCTTTCGAGAGCCCTATCCGGATCTGAGCGATTTTTTATGTGTGTCATCTCCCGTGACAAGTAGTAGATGAAAGAGTGATCAATTACCTAAGTACTCTCCTTTGGTTTTGAGCACTTGAGAGAACGAGCCATAAAGATCAAGGATGACAAATGCCTTCGGGTCCAGCTTGCTCTCATTGTTGAGTTTTGCCACTGCTTGCTGCAGTAACAAGTTGTGGAGATCCACGGCGGTGTTTTCAGTCGCGTTGCATTGCTGGAAGGAGTTGAGGACGGTGCTCCGGGGGAGGCATCCCAAGGGCTGCAGAGCCGTCACGGCCACCTTTCTCACTCCCATGTCGTGAATTCGTTTCAAGTTCGTGGCAATTTGGTTGACTACACGAGCGATGAAGGCCGGGAAATCCTGGAGAGAGGTTCAAACATTGCCAGCCGACCATATTAGTTCTACCTCAAACTATTCCCGAAAATTTGGAACCTCGAAAGAAACAGAACAAATTTTATCGATTGATAGGAATGCAGTTTCTATAGAGAAAAAAGAAGAAGTTGATTTATTATTACAGATCCAGAGCATGTTTTTATATTAGAAGGCACAAGCAAATGTGTTCTTTAGTTATTTTGGCCAAATACTAGGATCAAACATTATAACTACCAAATGAAAACTGTGCTGTAGACTGTACATCATTAAATTACTAAGGCTGCGTGTTTTGTAAACTTATAAGTCTGGAACTTTGGTATTTTTTACTTTTCGAAACTTTAAACGAATAAGACAGTTGTTTGATACTTTTTTTGGTTGTCTTTAGTGAACATTTTTTGTTTTGTTTTCGGTCACAATTTTGTATTTTTTAGACTCTTTTCGTTGAGGCGGATTATTAATCCAAAAAATATCACTCGAATCTAACAAAAATTCACAAAAGATGAAAAAAGAAAAACATAAAATAAAATACTACTACTAACTAAGTTTACAAGAATGGAACCTAACACAGAAATTAGAAACTAGGATATGAAAATGGAAAACAGGGAAGTAAAACACTTAATACAAAAGCCCATCTTGATAACAAGGAAATGGGTTCTCCTTGAGCCCACTGGATTTCCGGCCCAATATTTGTGAGAGTACCGGCAAGGCCCACTACAAGAACTGGACTGAGTGTGGGCCTAAACATTAGAATTTGAAATCATACATACTGGGTCTTTGCTAACCACCATTTACCTTGCCGTGGATAATATGCATGTAATGTCAAACAAGTTAGAATCTCAACACTCATTTCACAGATATTAATATAATGCTACAGATATCAGTACATTTTTTTTTGGATATCGATACAATTTTGACACATTATTCACCGTCCTCAAGAATGTCGTTATCCTATCTCGAAAAATGCTTTTAAATTGTGCAAATCCACCCTGATATGTGACCGTGTGTGTCCTCACTGTATTATCCCGGCATCTCCCACCATAAAAAAAAAAATACTCCAGTAAAATTTAATGGTTACGCAACATGACTGTCTTACACGTAGTTCAACATGTCCCTAGAGCGTAATATATCTTCAACTTGTCCGACAAAATTACTACGTCCTCCTCTAAATATGTTAGTGCTTCATAAAATATCTCTATCGTTTTACCTTTTTTTTTTGTAATGTTACATGGTGTCTTGCATTTCCGTGGTTCAAAAAATACTGGGCCGGTGAAATCCAAGAAAAGACATGCACAAAAAAACAAAAGAAGAAATCAAAGAAAAGACAGGAGCCTAGAATTCCTGGATGAGAAATGGTTACACCTAACCCACATCTTCGGATTCCATTTTCAGAAATGCTATGATACATGCAAAAGAAAATATGAAAGTATCTATAAAAAAGAATGGACGGCTCAGATTTATACGCACAAATTACTACGGTCCGTCGGGTTATAAAGATAATTAGAATCGCTAATTTTTTAAAAATATTTTGCTTATGTTTTTTTTTTTTTCACTCGTTAATCATAATCTTCACTATTTTATGGGACTTGGGGGATAGGGCTTACGAGAATCGAATCCTACCCATGTACATGAGAGTATGCAAGGGAGGTCAACTGCACTCCACTCCACTTGCATTTTGCTTATGTTCTGCTTGTAAAACAAGCTCAAATGGATATTTGTAAAATAATTTTTGAAACATCACTTTGCTTTACAATTTAGTTGAATTTTGAGATAAAGTTGGATGTTTGGTAAACGTTCTTTTACAATACCCGGTTGAGTTGATTTTTATGAGTACCCTAATATATATTTTGAAAAGTAAAGAAATCGATGCCGGCCACCAACCAAGCATACTGACGGCGACGTGGGGCCCAATTCGGATCCTATATGGATGATCCGAGCCGTTTAATAATTTTAAGATAAAAAACAGAGTGGGATCGCAAGAAATCAACTCCATCCGATGTGTAAGTATTCGATTAAATCTTTTCATTTTTGAAAAATTGGAAAAAATTGGAAAGATTAGATGAAAAATGAAAAGATTGGATCAAATATCTATACATATCGGATGAAGCTGATTTCTCAAGAGTCCACTCAATTTTTAATTTTAAAATTATTCGAATTATCTGTACAAAGCTCAGAATAGACCGCGCATGACCGACAGTAAGCCTGATCAGTGGCAGGCATCGATTTCTGTAGCTGCGGTGAATATATTTTCAACAAAATAAAACAGCTCCAATTCTGACGCTCGGGTGCAGAGTCTACAGAACCCATCTTCCCAAGGTCCAAACGCCACACAAATTAAGCTCTGCCCTGAAACTTTGTACGACCACAGACGTTGTCATCAACATTATTACAAGAGCAGTGCTACGTATCCAGCCAAGTTATCCTGAAAATGCCGCCAAAAGATAGCTCAATGATTCAGATTCACATCACGGAAAATCTTAGCCATCGATTTTTCTTTTTGGGGGTGTTTTCGGGATAATTGGTCGGGGTATTCCCTGTTTCAGAAATCTTCTTAAAAAATAAATAACTTATTTCACATTTTTAAACTTAAAAATAATATAAATAAAAATAAATTTTCAAATTTTTTTGCACCATATTAAAAATCTCAATGAGATCTATCGAACAAGATCCATAGGGAAAGAAAAATTATCTGCGTAAACACATAATTTTTGAGTTTGAAATTGACTTCTTAAAAAATAAATATTTATTTATCATTCTAGAACGGGTTAGAATGATCACCGGTGCTACCTCACCGCTCTGTTCACTACTACCCCGCAATCTCACTGTCCGTCAGCAATCAATGGTCCGGATTTAAAAAAAATTCTTCCAAAAACTCTTCCCTAAAACTCTTCCTATAAGAGTCTTTTAAAATTTGAACCATGCAAAATATCTTTCGACAATGAGATTAAAAGCGGTGAAGAAGCAATGAAAAAGACCGGTGGTAGTAGACTTTCCTTAGAATGATTTCTGAGTATTACCCTTGTCCCTTTCCTGGGATTCCAAGCATCTTGTACTGCTTTGTTTGTAGAACAGGTAGTAGTGGGTCAGTGATGACTGACATGTACTACCAAGGAGAACATGACGCCTGAGGGCCCAGCCAATGGGATCCAGCCCAGTGAAAATGGACACAAACAAACAAAAAAACTCCCTCCTACCGTAGTTGCTAATCATACTACTGAACTGTATCAATTTTGGACGACAAAAAGGACCAATTTCGTGGTAATATCTGTCAATTATCTCAACACTTTGACCTAACCCACATAAATATCGGCTTCTTATGAGTTTTCTTTTTCTATATCCTTTTTTTTTCCGATCTCGAGAGATGTCTGAATCAGCTCACACGTATCCCAACTACTTCTCTCTCCAAACCGGTCAAAGACAGACAATTCAAGCAAGGATTAAGAAATTCACAAGAGATTACTTATTTTCTTGAGATCTAACCCTAATAATCGAACTATAATCTATTGTGCGGGGAGCAAATTCACCATCAACGGTTAACGAAAACGTGCACGTTAATTTTGAATTCTAGACTTAACGTTTTAGTTGGCCCATTGTGATCCCGCTAGAGAACTACGTGGACGATCCAACCCGTTGATATTCAAGACCTTGTCAAGCTAATCATTTCTGTAGAGAACGATGTTGATTGGACAATAAAAGTCACGCAACAACACATATTAATTCCGAAACAATAGACGCTCAAGATATAAACAGTGAAATTGTCTAAAACAATGCGTTTGATTATCATGCAGCTACCGATACCAGGATTTTTTTTTGCAGTTTCATATGCTTGACGATTGCTTCAATGAATCGCGATTTGTTTAGCAAATTGAATTTACCTGGGCGGTGCCGCCTTTGCTGAGAAAAGCACCGTAGTCGTTTCCGGCGATGCTAAGCAGAGCCAAGGAGGATTGAAGGTCCCCTTTGTTGTACACGGAGTCGTTGATGAGGTTTTGGAAGAAATCAATTTGGGTAGTCATGTTTGGGTCCAAAACCAGGGTCTTGAAAACCCCTGTCCCTCCGTACGCAAAGTTCATCCCATACCTCAGCCGATCTGGTGCATATTTTCTCCATCTGTATGGTATTGGAGACTTCAACCCCAGATATTTAGCTGTTTATGTGTCAAAGCAGTACAAAGAATTAGAAACACCCAGAAAACAAAGACAGTTCAAAAAGGTAGCGTATACTAGAATTAACTAGCGCGTACTGGGCTTGCTCTGAGGGGGAGGTGGACCCACCTAGAGTTTGTTGACCCGATATGAGTCATTCATTTTACAAGTCTAAGTTGAAATAAAAGTCTTATCGGACATCGATGGTTTATATGTTTGGTCACATTTTTCTTGAAGAAATTGAACTCTTAAGAATATATATTACGTTCATATAACTATCGACGTCTAATCAACTTGACTAACCATGCAACTCAATTAACTCAACAAAATATGAGTCCGGTCATGAAAGTTGGACCCTAGATAAGCCATAAAGGGTCCCATTTTTTTTGAACTCTTATACGTTATGGAGGCACATCAAGATTGCAGTAATTAGAGCATTTCCTAAGCTCTTCCAGTCTTTTTTTTTTAACCGGATGTCCGAATCAGTTTACGAGCATCTCAACTAAGCTCTGCCAGTTATTGCTGAAATAACGTGATTTATGCCATTTCAATATATTACTATATTAATAATAAGTGGTGGGCAATAATATATGTGGGGAGTTGATGAATAAAACAGAACGGATTTTGTGGAATCATGGCAGGGGGCGAAAGAGATAGCGACAATGAAATGTGATGAAAAATAGATAACTTAACTTTTACTTGGCCAATGACTTCTACACATAGCAAAAGATTTGAAGAAAAAAGAGCGTAGCAGCGTAAGGAGTTTATTGGACGGTCAACGAAGTACAAAAACATCACATTAATTAATCAATACTCCGTACCTCCTATTATTTTATTTATTTTCATAAATAATATTCTTAACTCTTATTCAACGTCCAAACGAGCCCTTAAGTGCTACGGAATTGCAGTACACCTCGGTTGGGTCATTCAAGATCTGTCGTTTATATTTTACTTGTTCAAAACATCTAATTAATCAGAGATCAACAATCATATATACTTGGGCGGACGCGGGGGGGCTGCTGCCCCAAGGGGGCAGCAGCGTGCTGCTGTCCCGGGCTTCCGGGTCCGCTCCGGTCTCGCTCCGATGATCTGAAACGTTCACTTTGTAGAGCTCGTCGAGTAGAATAACTATGCAAAAAATCAGCTTAATTGGATATTATTAAGTGCCTGATCGGAGCCTATATAACTCTCGGTCCATGGATTACAATGGATTTGATTCAGTGTTTCGGATTCATTCTTTTTAAGATAAAAAGATTCCGATCAAGCACTTAATGATATCCAATTAAGCTGATTTTTTGCATAGTTATTCTACTCGACGAGCTCTACAAAGTGAACGTTTCAGATCATCGGAGCGAGACCGGAGCGGGTCCGGAAGCCCGGGACAGCAGCACGCTGCTGTCCCCTTGGGGCAGCAGCCCCCCCGCCTCCTGCTTGGGCATAGGTTGCCTTCCTGTTCATTCTCATAGTCATTCTGACCATTCATTTTTCAAAAGTAGAATACTGTTGTCCGATCAAATAGTACAGATATCATTTTGTACAATTGATGGTTTTTAGTCTTTTAGGGACCATTCAGATAAAAAAAAAAAGGATGTCGAAGAGACCTATCGAGGTTTTTTTTTTTTTTTGAAGATATCGAGGTTAAATACAACAGAAATTGATATTTCATGCTTCAATGATAGCGCTCTATTTTATTCATAAAGTTACTAGTAATTTTATGTTAAAATTAGAGTGCGAAAATCAATTTTCAAATACAACACCTTTGTTCATTAATACTAAGCTTTTGTGGGAGCATCATGGGCCCACTTCGATGACCGAAACCATTTATCTTGTAGAGCTTCTCGTGTTAGTCTTCCGAATAAAACATTAGCATTGATTGTATATAGACACACACATAAATTTGTACCCAAAAAAATGGAACGACAAAATTAATTTGAAACTTGAAGGACATTGATATTCCTGCTCTCTTTTTTACTGATAATGCTCCGTTTTGTTCATGAAGTTACTAATAACTTCACGTTAAAAGTGAAGTGCCATCAGTAAAAAAAAGAGCGCGAATATCAATTTCCAACTTAAATTGCCAAGTTTTTTTTCATACAAATTTGGTTTGGTTATCTGCCTAATATTTACACTCGATTAAACTAACTTTTGTACGTACGTAGTAAACCAATTGAACCAGCTCTGCAAAATAAATGGTTTCGATCGATATTGTGGGCCTATCCTGAGTCCACAAATTAAGGCCAAAACTTGTCCGGACTGAGCCCATAATAAAACAGTTCTAATAAAACTGGATACGGGACATCGTTCCCATTAATACACGACAGGGATCCCCTCCTGGCCGTTTTCCAACGACGTCCGTTTCAAACATTAATTTTCTGAACTGGAGTTTGAGTAAAATAGAAAAAGAACCGAGTCAACTGACCATGAACAGAGAGACAGAAAGAGAGAGAAAAGAAGATGGTAGAGAAAGAAAGGAGGACGCAATAATGGAGATTTTACAGGCCCCAGTTAAAGACGAAACCATACAACTCATACACCATGATAGGAACGGGAAAGTGAGAGAGAGGCCCACCACCCACTATACGCTTAACAGAACATCATCAGTTTCAGTAAAGCATAAAACCAATCTTTTAACATTAGACAAAAGCAAAAGATAAAGCACAATAACATGATGATGATCAATTTATAAAGTACTCATGCAATTAATATTAGTAATGTAACAATACTCATTGCACTATCTTCTTGTGTTTTTGTCGGTTGTCTCGTATGGTCTAGGTTTTTCTCTCGAGAGTCGGTTTGATTGGTAACGTTTGAACCTGTCTGTTAAATACACGAGAGTACATGGTGCATACTACTGTTTAGCTATCGAAATGGTATTTCATAATTGTCTTGGGATATTTCATGCGAAATAAACAAGCTCAGATGCACAATTTAGGATAAATCTGAATTGCAAATATGCTTGTTATGTGAATGTCTAACCACATATTGCCGGACACCGATTCCTTACTTTATTTCGAATGTCTGGTACGGGTGTTATAAGTCATTTACTTCAATTAAAAGAGGATCCATGTAACATAGCTCGCGTGTATATACACTGTACATATAGACAAGGAGATGAGGAGTGGGTACCGAGATAATCTGTGAGGACACGACCGTCGGAGAAACGACCGGCGGGTTTGCCGGGGAAGGTGATGCCATAGGGAACCTTCCAAGAGTTAGCCACTGATTTTCGGTTGTTGCCTGTATCAGCATACGAGTCCCCGAACACGAAAAGCGTCGTCGGGCGAAACCCGTATAGACCGCGGTGGCCGCCGTGGCTGTGGTGGCGGTGAGAAGCAGAACCTTGCACGCCCCGAATTTCTGCACAAGCGTACGTACATGCTGGTAAAAAAATGGCTGTAAAACACTAGTCCGATTTCAGGCCCTGTTTTATCACAATTTTAGCAGATTCTGTGTTTTTCTCTAAGAAAGCACGAGAAACCCAGTGTTCATTGACGGTTTCGGAACAAGAATCTACAACAATATGAACTTTTTTTTCTCGAGAAAGTGAGTGATAATTAAATAAAAATAAAGAGGCAGGAGTATTTTGTTTAAGAAGTGATTTATACTCTCATGAAAAAACTGCAATAAAACAGGGGAAGCAAAACGTGAACAAGTAAAGCGTGTGCGTATACCTGAGAGAAGAGGAAAGAGGAAGAAACACGAGGAGATCGAAAAGATGAAGAGGAGATTTTGCTTCTCCATCAGAGATAGAGAGAGGAAAAGGAAAGTTGGATGAGAGAGAGAAAGAGAATGGAGGCCGGAGGGGAATTGTTGAGAATCTGAGGGATTTTTATACGGGATTTGGTGCACGCCTTCTTTCGGTTATTATTCAATATTAATACACTCACATTGAGATGTCGCATTGCCATGTACTCTATACAAATATTATAGGATCGCTATTATACAACGTGGGTTATTTTTTCTCAGCTACCTAACAAAAGTGAATGATAGTATCGTACTTCTGCAAAATTTTATCTCAACGCAAATGGTTAGAAGTACTACGTAGGCAATGCCACATGGTACTCTGGTCTCTGAGAGCGGTGATAATTAAATAGAAAAATTATTAATTGCTCTTGAAGTAAGGTCACGTGGAACTCTAAGGGCGTGTTTGTGATAATAGTGGATAGAAATTTTAGATTTTAGTTTTAGATTTTGCTGCAGATTATAAATTTCAAAATTTAGTAGTACTTGTGAAACTTGTTTGTTGGAGCTGTGAAATTATGAGAATTTCATTCTTTTTTTGAAAATTAGTGTTGTTGCATTCCAAAATCTACCCAAACCTAACTTTGAAATTTTGAAAATTTCTTTCATTTTTTCAAAATATGTAGATTCTAAAAATCCGTTATGTAGATTTTTGACAAACATTCTAGATTTATTTAATTAGAATATAACAATTAATCAAAATAATTTTTTGCAAATACCCACCATATGTGTTGGGATTGATAAATATTTGAGATCCATGACCTTCGTGTTGGTATTTGAGGAGACAAATTGACATGTGACATATTGTGATGATTGAAGCATTGCTCTAATAGTACTTAATAACCTCTTGTGGTAAATGAGAGTATTTTTTAGCATTTCATTTGTGAGGACGTTACATATCTCAGCCGCATGTCGGATGTGATACACCCATAACGGGCAACTTTTTTTTTTTTTTTTGAAAAGGTCAACAAATTTAACAATCAAGAATCCCTAACTGAATCAAAATAGAAACTAAATCAGGCGGAATACAACCTGAGAAAATACAAGTTACAAATATGCTCCTGTGTAATTCTTATGAAATGTAAAATGAGATTTGCAATGATCAATGTCGTTGATTTTATTGATCTGTCGTAAATGCAAAATTTATTATGGAAGGTCAGATTAGTTGGATATATTGATTAAAGTTTATTCCAATTGTAGAGTAATAAATGGATAAGCTCAGATCGTTCATTAACGCTTTGAAGGAAAATAATTTAGTGGATATTGATTAAAGTTTATTCCAATCGTAGAGTAATAAGTAGATGAATAAGCTCAGATCGTTCATTAACGCTTTGAAGGAAAATAATTTATATATATATATTCCAGATCAGGTAAGGGATCCCGGATTTTGAGTTTAGTGCGGAACTCTTTTACCAGCTGTTGAATTGTGTTTTTAATGGTCCGGATTTGTGAAAGATTTATGATTGAAAACACAATCTAACGGCTGAGATCATGGTCCGCACGAAACGCAAAATCTAGGATCACTTACCTGATTCAAACTATATATATATATATATATATATATATATATATATATATATCGGAACGGTTCAAGGGACACCCTAAAAAAACACTTAAAAAAACACTCATAATCATAATCTCACAGTTTCCGAACAAATTTTTATGATCCGAACCGTTCAATGTGTGCAGAATGTGATTTTAAGGGTGCTCGCGATAAATTAGCAAAAAAAATGACCGGGAAAGGTTTGATTTGAGCAGTTTTTATTTGAACCGTTTAATAAAAAACTGTTCGAAACTATTCGGATCAAGCCATTCCCGGTCATTTTTTTGGCTGATTTCTCACGGATAGCCTTAAAATCACGTTCTGATCATATTGAACGGCTCGGGTCATCAAAATTTGATCAGAAACTATGAGGTGTTTTTTTGGGTGTCCCCGGAACCGCCCAATATATATATATATATAATAAAAACTTCAAAAGGACTTCATCCGAGCAGTTTTTATTTATTTTTTATCGAACGGTTCAAATAAAAACTGCTCGGATGAAGCCATTTTCGGTTATTTTTTTTGCTGATTCCACGCGGGTACTCTTAAAATCACGTTTTAAACACATTAAGCGGCTTGGATCATCGAAATTCGAAAGGAAAATGGGAGAAATTGAGAGATACTTATTTTAACTAAAATAAGGACCTTCTCATGTGAAAATAAGGACCACTCCATTTCTCCCAACTTATTTTCTAGCTTTTCAAAACCAAAATCAAACAATCAATTGCCGAACCGCAAGAATGATCATTGATTTGCAAAGAGGTGCGACTCTAAATGAAATCCCTGACTCCTCGTATCCCCATTCCCAAAACACCACCATCCTTACCAAGTACGACTGCTTATACAAAAGCTTTCAGGGCTTCTCCCGCAATGCGGCTGGAGGTCCTAATCTGCAACTAAATCCGAAAAAGTGTTCATAGAGGAAATTAGTCCTCATGTGTGGATCGATTGATGACGATGGTAGTGTGTTTAGGAGGGAAACAACACGCGTACAGGTTAATTCTTTCAAAGCTATAAGGTAGTCCTACGATTGGTCGCCCGCCGATATTTTATCTTTACTGAGCGACGAGAAATTTAGGATGAACAATGCTTATATACCATGTAAGGTGTCACCATTGCATTGGTAAAATATGCTCATCTATATGACAAACGGGACAAATACTACCGATCCAATGGGTACCCTAAATGTGATTTTCAAACACGATCACCAAAGCATCAGTGATTTAGGATGTGTTTGATTTGCGCATTATTTTCCCATACAAGTGTAATGCACCATTTAAAAAAAATATATATATTTATTCATTTTAATGATTGGTATTGTTGTGGGAAATTTTCTGTCTTCTAGTTTTGAACAAACCATATCAGACCAAGGGAATCGACCAAAAAAACAAGTGTGGACAGCGGAACAAGAAAATGAAGCTTGTTTCCAAAAATACATTTAAAATTCAAGGTAGCAACTACCAGCCTCCATACTAGGGCTGCCAATGGATCGATTTTGGGTGGATCGATTCAGTTCCCAATTCGATCCGTTCACGGCAGATTGCTATTTTCTCCATCCCCCACTTGTCCGTGAGTGCATGTCTGCTTTCTCTTTTTTCGCTGCTAAGGCATGAGCGAAAAATCAAAAGCTTAAGCGGTTGCGCGTGGGTGCCAGGACTTATCGACGTTCAACATGTGTAGGTCAGAATGTCTCTTCTAACGAAATGATTGCGTGTGGCCCAAAGGATAAGGCTGCAAAGAGGTAGTTTAATTACCTCATGATGTAATTAGCGGCTATTTGATTCAATTAAACCTATTCAACGTCATCTTTAAGCCTTCGAATTGCAGCGTTATAGCAGATCTATGCGTCCAAACACCAATTCTAATATTCCTATGTGGGAGGAGATGACAAATTCAGCGTACGGTGTGCCTCAACATTAGTTCTTACATGAGATAAGAAATATATATAGCATCCCAGTTAAGTTAACATCCTCCATCCATACAACCCAAGAGAATATAAGAGAACAATACAGGGGTATATAATCAAGAAGCCAACCTGCCGCCCAAGCCTTATTCAAAAAGTACTGAGAACTGCCAAACAAACTTGAACGAAAAAACATTTTTCCAAGTAGATAAAACTACTAGCAACGAGGGAACGTAATTAACTTGTTTCGAATTTGGCTTTCAAAGCAGAGAACACGGCAGGCCATCCGGCTTGCGTTTGATGCACCGTGTCCCAGAAGATTTTTTCTTTAGGGTTGTCACATAGTGTACGTGTACATCTTCTCTCCTTTCGCGTTTACGTTTGAACAGGAATAACCAGGTTTTGCGACGCAACATTGCTTTAATATTGGTTTCTCAAAGTTCACAGTAGCTCCTGCAGAGAAGTAATAGTTTGCTAAAGACAATAACGAAGGAAGGAAGGAAGAAAGAAAGAAGAAAACAGAATAAAACTACCTTTGCGATTGAGGACCGTAGTGAACGAGCCATAAATATCAAGGAGTGATGAAAAGGAACTAAATTAAAATTACCCGTGCAATTGAGGACTGAAGTGAACGCGTCGAAGAGATCTAGGACTATGAATGCCCCCGAGTCTTTGCTCTCATTGTCGAGCTTTGCCACTGCTTGCCGCAACATGTTGTGGAATTTCGCGGCGGGTGTTTGAAGTTTCGTTGCACTGTTGGAGATCATTCAGGACGGTGACTCCGGGGAGGCAACCGAGGGGCTGCAGCGCCCCTACGGCTACTTTCCCCACTCCCATGTCGTGAATTCTTTTTAAGTTCACGGCAATTTGTTTGACTACACTGGCGATGAAGGCTGGCAAACCCTAGAGGGAAAAATCAGAGTAGTTCACTACAAGAGTACTAGCAGGAAAATTTAACGAGGACAATCAAAAATTAAAAATCACAAAGGAGGCAGATGAAAATTTCTACATTAAAGTCAAAACTCGCGTTTTCTCATACTTTTACTAGAAGTAAAAACACAGACATCAGTTTCGAAGAAAAATTATTAGAATTGCATATGAAAAAGAAAAAATGTCCATGCAATGATTTTTGTTCAATCAGTAAAACAAATCTCATTATTATAAAGATAAAATGAATTAGTCAGTACAAAAAGAAAATAAAAGTAATGACATATTGTAGCTTTGAAGAGAAAGCAAGACTTTTTTACTGCTGCAAGAGGCATAAACAGAAATCATTACAAACAGAAAAGAATCATTCGGGGTCCTACTCTTGTGTCAATTGAAGATTGTTGGCACAGGGCGACAGAGCCGGCTCAGGGGTAAGCCCAACAAGCCCTCGGACCTTGACCCGGATCAAATTCGAGATCCAAAAGAGGAGAGATTTAGATTGAACACCACCCCACGGTATCCAACATTTTGATGTCAAGCTAACTGCGCTGTCAACAATTTCATATTGTAGAAAGAAGTTGCAAGGTTGAAGTGGACATATATGTCGCTATCGGTAGCCCTTTACGACGTATGTTTCTTTATATATCATTAATACTATTCTATGGTGCTACAAATTCCAGTATGTAAGCCCCAGTACTGTTATATTGTTTGTACGAATATATGCATATGTAAATTTACCTCGACAGATCCACCTTTGGCGTAGTAAGTACTGTAGTCATTCCCGGCGACGCTAACATAGCGCAAGGAGGATTGAAGGCCTGATTTCGCATAGATCGATTGATTGACGAGGTTTTGCAAGAAATCAATCTGGGTAGTCTTGTTTGGTGCCGAAACCAAAGTATCGAAAACACTGGTGCCTCCGAATGCAAAATTCAAGCCATAGCTCGCAAGTTTTGGTGCATGTTTCCTCATGACGAACGGTACCGGAGACATCAATCCCAAATACTCGGCTGCATATGCACGTGATATAAAAATATGTAGAAAATTTGAAAAAAAATCCACAGCTAACGGTAAAGTTGTGTGATTAGAAGAAAATAAATAAAATGTAAGAGTATAAGAATAGTTTTATGGTGACTACTGTTAAAAAAAAAGGTCGATTTTTGGGATTTATCTTAGATATTTTTAAAAATATTTTGATAAAAATCATTACAGTATTTTTTACTTTTTCAATTCCTCTCATCGAAAAAAATCAAAAATCCACAAAAGTTTATCGCAAAACAAACAAACGTGCTTAAAATTTGAATAGAACAAAAAGAACCGAAAAAGTCCAAAAATCTCTTGGCGTATGAACTTTTCTTGTTATTGTCCCGATCAAATCTTCCAATATTTAATTACTTTGACCTGTGATAAAAACAATAAAAAAAATTACTTCGACTTTTCACTGTAATTTATTTGACCCTTTTGCGTGTTAACCGCAACTTTTTACCTATACACTACATACACTCATTCACAGTGACACACACATTGGTTATATATGTACATACAAATTGAGAGAGAGAGGGGGGGTTGTACCAAGACGATCGGTGAGGATAAGACCGTCAGAGAACCGGCCATCGGGTTTGCCGGGAAAGGTGATGCCATAGGGAACCTTCCAACATATAGCTGATTTGACGCTATTGCTAGTACAAACACATGAGTCCCCGAATACAAAAAGCTTTTTTGGGGTGAAAATCTCACATACTTGATAACCCGGATGTTTGTGGAGGTGATCATAAGAATCTCGTGTGCCTTGAATTTCCGTACATTTAGATGTACAAAGCTGGTTAGCAACATGAATATGTTTATTTACTAAAAATTAAGGGCAAGGGGAGTAATTGAGGCCACGTTCTAGCGTATTTCATTGTCTCAAGTAATGCTACGATGACAACATTTGATGACCATGTTAGGATTCATCATTCTGGTGGTGGGAAGAAACATGACAAGTGCAGCCTATTCCTCTAACTAAAAACAACTCAACTCGCATGCATGATATTTAAAATATGGTCACGAAATGTGAGGGTGGTAGAAAGAAGCAAAATACGTCATGTTCATTCCTGTTAAAACATCCAATTCCAAATCAATTGGCTAAGAATGGAAAGGTTGCCCAGGCTCATATACTAGTTTTGGAGGAGTTAATTAATCAATATGGGATAAATTCCAACACTTCCGCGCACATGCGATCCCTAACTCGCATGTGGAGAAGTAATAACGGTGCATTTATGGCACAAACAAGGGGGAAGAAATTATCCGAAACTCTAGCTTCGATACCATGTTAAAGCATCAAACTCCAAACCAATTTGCTAAGAGTGGAGAGGCCGCCTAGGCTCATATACTAGTTTTGGAGGAGATAATTAACTAATGTGGGACAAATTCCAACAATTCCGGCGGTGGAAAGAAACATGACAAGAGGGGTTGCAGCGGTTGCTTTATCCTCTTCTTTAGATAAGATCTTAGGCATCGGTTATATATGATGATGAGGAAGTTATAATAAATAGAATCATGATTATAGAAGCTGAAGATGACGAAAGGACCAAGGTTTAGGCTACTCAAAAGGATGATCGATTCTTATGTGTTTCTTAGGCTGTTGAAAACAAACGGGCAAATTTTTGTAGTCGTCACTTTAATTTTACAGTTGTCTCAATTTCGTTCCTCTAGTTTCAATTGTCTCAATTTCATACCTGTAGTTTGTTTTACGTTCTAAATTGGTAAAATCGTTAACACCGTTAATGAAACTAACGGAAAAATATGATTAAAAAATTAAGTGCTCCAATTTTCAATCCGGTTGAACCAGTGCGAAAATCTTATTTTTTTTAATCATTTTATCCTAGATGGTTATAATGAATTTTTGGCTTTAAGGCTTTTCAACGAGACCTGAAGACTCTTTATTTAGTTTTAGGGCTCTCTTAGGGTGTTCATTGAAAGGCCTTAGAGTCAAAAATTCATTATGACCATTTAAGATAAAATGATCAGAAAAATAAGATTTTCGCATCGGTTCAAACAAATTAAAAGTTAGAACACTTAAATATATAAACGGTGTAAAAAAGTGTTTTAATTTTTCAATCCGTTTTAACTTTTAAGTACACCAAATAAGAGACATATATTGGGCCAGAAGTTATTGCTAGAGAGAGAGAGAGAGAGAGAGAGAGAGAGAGAATGCTTTACTTTTTGGCCAAGAAAGCCGTATCTAACTTGTAAATGGTTTGTAAAGTCAATATAAGAATTTTAAAGCATATTTGGAGAGAAAATGCTACAAAATGTGCAAAAGTAAATTTTTTTGTCAATTTAAACAAAGTAACTAACAATTTTACTTTAGTCCATAGTAGAATGGGTGCCAGTGTTTAGAAATATAGTTGAGGGGGTGTCTCTGCAATTCGCTCAAAGTATAAGGAGTTTAAGTGAAAATTTCCCATTATTTTTGATAAACAACAAAGGACATGAAGAGGAATTTCACTCACTTTTAATTTATCGAATAACAAAAGGAATTCCCAAGGAGGGTCACATCCTTATTTTTATTGATAGAGAAATTCTTAGTATTTAGGTAGGAATCAAACTAGGTAATAAATATTTAAATGAAAACTATGGTATAATTAGATCTTGCCAAATCTAGAGAGGGAACAAATCATGCCAAAAAACAGATGGCATGAAAGAAAAGAAAATTCTAAACTATCAAATGTGTTCCTGTAAAGAAACAATACCATAGTTAACGAAAAATCTCATCGATGATTCTTCTTTCATTTGTGTGCTTGTCAAAACTTTCAATAAAATCAGTGGCAATCTGTTTTATATCACCTTGAAAATGCGTTTTCTGAGGGTATAGTAATTGGAATCGTCACCTGCATATTTTCAAGATCACATTCGATTATCATAGATATCTTCCCTGTGCATCACACTAGTACAAAATTAAAATGCATGTGTGGTATAAGCAGACTCGGGGGAGTTGCTGCACCAAGCGTGTTGTCCTCCGTGTTGTGCTGCAGGGGAGGATATATACAAGCTGTTAGGCCATGAGGGCCCTGTTTGGTGCTGCCCCTTTATTCCCGTTTCAGATTTTTGGGACAATAAACCAGCTCACCTAGAACAGGTTCCTTCTAATTAATGCTAGAACAGGTTCCTTCTAATTGGTGAATTGGTAAATGGGTAGGAAAACAAGCAGCTCACCTAGAACAGGTTCCTTCTAATGCTTTCTCAATGAACTGATTTCGTGGATAGAATAATTAGTTGTAGTGCTCTTGGATTGAAATCAAGAACTTGTACCATTCTTCTTCTTCTTCGTTTTTATTTTTGATCCGCTTGTACCATTCTTCTTCCATACAAAATTGTTGAAAGCAGTGTGAAGAAAGAGGCAAAGAGCTAGTGCATCCTAACTAAGTTAACATCCTCGATCCATATATACAACCTAAAACAATGAAAACCTTTTTTTCCAAACTCAATAATGAAGGAGATCATAAACCTACTAGCCGCGAGGGAACGTAACTAATTAACTTGTTTCGAATTCGGATTTCAAACCAGAGAACACAGCGCGCCATCCAGATTGTGTTGGATGAAACGTGTCCCAGAAGAATGTAGCTTTAGGGTTGTCACATAAGGTATACATCTTCCCTCCGTCTGCGTCTACGCTCCCGCAAGAATAAAGAGTTTGGGTAGGCGTACAACATGGCGTCAGTAGGTTCCGAAACTTCGCATTGGATTCTGCAGTGGAAAGAAGTTCAGATATCAATTAGTGACAAATCTTTAATTAACGACTAAACAATCGAGTTCAGATTTTTGGACATGTCACTGTTCTTGTTGATGGTCGCGCCACGATCGTCTTCTAGATCCATGTGAATGGATCAAATCTCCTTTTTACATTACTCTCTTGAACTGAAGCGACAAGTTTGATTTAAATTGACAGACATCTTTTAAAAAAATTGAATCTGTAAAGTGCCTTGATTGTGATCTTTAATAGGTTGAATTCTCCAAATTAAACAAATAAAATTGTGATCGAGAAGTAATACTTTACTAGAGAAGAAAGCTAAGGAAGAATGAGATCAGAGAACAGATCAGTAAAACCACCTTTGTGATTGAGGACGTTAGTGAACGAGCCATAAAGATCAAGGACGATGAATGCCCCCGAGTCGTTGCTCTCGCTGTTGAGTTCTGCCACAGCTTGCCGAAGCAAAGTATTGTGGAGCTTCACGAAGTCATTGTAGGTTCCATTGCAATGTTGGAAAGAATTCTGGGCGGTGAGGCCGGGGAGGCATCCGAGGGGCTGCAGCGCCCCGATGGCCACTTTTCCCACTCCCATGTCGCGAATTCTTTTCAAGTTTACGGCAATTTGCTTGACCACACGGGCGATGAAGGTTGGCAAACCCTAGAAAGAGAAATGGAGTTGTTCAATACATTAATGACCTTGTAATTAATCAACAATTTCATATCCATAATGTACGCAGACCCTTCACTTGTACATGAAATTATACAAAAGTGGAGTGCGGAAATCAATTTCTAATTTAATATCCCTATACAGAATTAGTTTTTTTTTTTTGATCGGCAAACGAAACTTTTATAGAAACTCGAAAGGGTACATCGAGGTTAGAACAAGACAAACGAAAACAGTGACTAACCCATCCAACAAAAAGTTAGACAGCCACTACACCTCAACAAAAACTACAATTTGAGCTTACGAATACCGTCAAGAAACAATTTAAACTCCTCCACCGAATAAATCTTGATTCTGAACTTGGTCTTCATCCATAATGCGACTCTAGTTTTCACCAATTCTTCTACTACCTCAACACTCAAATTTGTATTGTTAAAGACGAGGTCGTTCCGGGCTAGCCACAAAGACCACAAAGTGGCATAGAAAGACACTTCCCATATATTTTTCTCCAAATTCCTAAACCCGCTGTCAAACCACCATATAACTAAATTTGCCAACGAATTAGCACAAACCCACAGAACATGCCACAAATCCAAAATTAGAGACCACATATTCCAAGAGAATATACAGTACAAGAAAAGATGATCAGGAGTTTCAAGATGCAAGGAACACAAAGGGCAGGAAACTGTTTGGCCCTCTTGAATGATATTCCTACTGAAGAGCACTGATCGTGTTGGGGCCCTATCCTGAATCGCCAGCCACGAAAAAATTTCCACCTTAGGAGGGCAAAGATTTTTCCACAGTGAGCCCAAGAGTTGGTTCCGAGAATGACCAATCTCTTCCCATTGGTGGTAAACTGACTTGGAAGAAAAGCGTTTATCGGTAGTCCAATTCCATTGAAGCACATCCCTCTTGGTCTTATCAAGTGTTACCAAAGCCAGTCTTAGATGTAATTACTCAGATAGGTTAGCCTCCCACACATTCAACCACCTCTTTCTAAATTGTAGCTTCCATTGCATATTCCCTGACCTTTCCTTCACTGAGCTCACCGTGTCCTCTCTTTGGTTAGAGATTAGGAATAGTCTAGGGAAAGCTTCTTTGAGTGTCCTGTCCCCCAGCCAAATGTGGTTCCAAAAGGAAGTGTCTTGCCCAGAATGGACTTGAACCCGAAATCCCTCAGTAAGGACCGAACCAATACTAGAAGATGGGTCTGTCAAAGAACAAATATCTCTCCAAATGTTGGAGATACGGCCCGATCTCGGTAAAGAAGGTAGCCACGCTCTTTTGTCCAGATTATACTTCCCCCTAGTAACTTTGACCCAAAGAGAGTCTTTATCCTCGTTAAATCGCCACCACCATCTGGACAGCAAGGCAAGGTTTTGTTGAATCACCCTCTTAACTCCCAAACCACCAAATTCCTTTTTCTTTGCTACCGTTTCCCATTTTAGCAAATGAACCTTCCTCTTCTCCAATGTATCCCCCCAGAAAAATTGTTTTTGGAGCTTCTCTGTAGCCTTTGCCACAGCCACGGGTATCTTGAACATTGACATGAAATAGGTTGGCAGGTTAGTGAAAGAAGAGTTAATAAGAGTGAGTCTCCCACCCATAGAATTGGTTTTCCTTCTCCATACAGTTAACCTCTGCTCCATTTTATCTAAAACTGGTTTCCTAGTTTGGATCCTTCTCGGATTAGCTCCCAAGGGAAGCCCAAGATACTTAATTGGCAGTACTTCAACCTTACACCCCATAACATGAGCAAGGGATAACACATCCGTCTGTGGAATATTAACTCCACACAACGAACTCTTGAAATAATTGATTTTTAGTCCCGACATGAGTTGAAAACATCTAAGGATCCTTTTAATATTGGCCATTTCCTCTCTATCATTGTTGCAAAAAAAGGATAGTATCATCAACAAATTGGAGGTGGGAAACTAAAACCCCATTGGTCCCAATCTTGACTCCCTTAATTATATTTCGCTCCTTAGCTCGAACCAGCACAATATTAAGAGCTTCCATCACAATGTTGAAAAGAAAAGGGGACAATGGGTCCCCTTGCCTAAGACCTTTTTGCGTTATAAACTATTTAGATGCAGAGCCATTGATCAATACAGACATAGACACCGAGGAGCAACACTCCTTGATCCATTTACACCACTTCTCCCCGAACCCCAATTTTAAGAGCAGATCAAGCAAAAATTCCCAGTTAACACAATCATATGCTCTTTCAAAATCTATTTTCAAAAGTAGACCACTGTGGCTTCCATTCTTCCAACTATGGATAGCCTCATTCGCTATCAAAATCCCATCCAAAATTTGTTTCCCTCCAATAAAAACAGCTTGAGACTCACCAATAATTGAAAGTAAATGGGATTAGTTGACTGGCGAAATATTTCATTGGACTAATTTGTTTTAATAAGTCTCCTGTTGTGAACACCCTTTTATACAGTACGAGATTTTCCTTTCATTTTTCTTGGTAAAGGATATGTTCTTATGTGGACAGCTATATAGAATAATATACATAGTGAAATGCATGTGAATAGAATTGCAATCAACTACTAAAACTACATATATGCTTATACAGAGCTACTATATAATCACAAAAATATCGATCACAGTGCTCTCTTCATCTAGCCTAGTAGTTCTGTAAATGCACAAGATATTTTTCCGTGAATTGACCCAGAATGGTGGAAGTACATACACGATGAAAGAAATCCGGTGATGCATAGTATGTTTAATTAATCTAGTGTCGCATCATAAGTATGCATACGTAAATTTACCTCGTTTGAGCCACCTTCGGCGAAGTAAGTTAAGTAGTCATTCCCGGCATTGCTAACCAGACTCAAGGAGGATTCAAGGTCCATTTTTGTGTACACGGATTCCTTGACAAGGTTTTGTAAAAAATCAATCTGGGTAGTCATGTTCGGTTGCGAAACCAAAGTATCGAAAACACCGGTCCCTCCGAATGCAAAATTCATCCCATAGCTCGCCAGTTTTGGTGCATTTTTCCTCAGCACGTACGGTATTGGAGACTTCAATCCTAAATACTTGGCTTCACATGCGCCATATAGAAACAGAAAATTAATAAATCCACAGATAAAAGAAAGTTGCGTGGATTAGAATCCAAAAGAAGACAAAATTATGTCTGGATGCGTCTATTGTGGGCTCCACCGTGCGTTTATTATGATAATTTGAACCGTCAATCTTGTAGAACTCGCCAAATTACTAGAGTTTTCATACAAAAAAATAAGCTTTATCGGACATTTATAGATATATCAGAAATTAAATTTTAGATTATAAAACGGACGGTCATGCTCATTTTAACTTAAAAAATATTGACAGAATTTAGGCCGTCCATTTTATAATAAAAAATTCAATGATATACTTATGAATGTCCGATAAGACTATTTTTTTCATAAATACACTACTTTTCAAGCTCTACATGATGAATGACTCAAATTATCTCAATAAACACACGGCAAGCTGCACAATTGGTGGTTGCGGTTTGGGTTTCTGCCTCATATTAACTCCCAAAATCCTATTGTTACCGATGGTACCATAGGAAAAATGCACCGACGGCTACTGGACAGCCAATCCGAGCCGTCCAAAAATTTAAAAAAATAAAACCGAGTGGGCTTACGTGAGAATTAACGGCATCCGAGATGTGTAGGGTACTTGATTCGAGCACCCTTTTTTTGTCTATATATGTTTATACGTGTATATACACGAAAAAAGGGTGCTCGGATCAAGTACTCTAAACACGTGCAAGCCCACTCGCTTTTATTTTTTAAAATTTTTGGACGGCTCGGATCGGCCGTCCGGTAGCCGGAGACGGCCCTCCAATGGCCGTCGATGCATTTTCTCTACGGTACCATTGGTACCAATAGCAGTACTCTATTAACTCACTCTCTTTTATCGTGGACCACAGTCTTGTAAAGATTTGACCTGGGAAGAGGTTATGTTTGTTTTTTATGGCATGGGCCGACACACATGTATATACAGAGAGAGAGAGAGAGAGAGAGAGAGATGGGCAAGAGGGTGTACCAAGAAAATCAGTGAGGACACGACCGTCAGAGTAACGTCCGTCAGGTTTGCCTGGAGAGGTGATGCCGTAGGGAACCTCCCAAGAGCGAGCTGTTGATTTGTCGCCGTTGCCAGTATCGACATACGAGTCCCCAAATACGAAAAGCTTTTCTGGGTGAAATCCGTTTATACCATGATGCCCGAGGTGATCAGAAGAACCAGCTTGCACGCCTGGAATTCCTATACATTGACATATTCAAAGCATGTTAGCAACAATTAATTTCGCTTTTTGGACGCTTTTTTTTATATTTATATATTACATTCAACCCTTGTTAGATTCTCGTCCCTGCCCCAAATTGATACACCATTTGTTAAATTTTCTGGAATAAAATCATAAAAAAAAACAAGTCATGTTTTGTTGGAGTTTTGCAATATATCGAAGTGTTTTTTCAAATGAACATTATTCTATAATTAAATACGAAAAGCTCGTTAGATTCATGTTTTCTGTAATTTATAGTATTTCGGTTGTTCTTTCGAATGAATAAACATGTTGAGAGAAATTCTAAAATTTTGTTTCCGCTAAACAGAATATTACTCTAATTGTGAAAATTGTGAGTGTGTTTTCTCAAAACAGTATTCCGAATGCTTTCTATCAATACCTGAGAGAAGATGGAGGAGGAAGCAGGAGAAGAAGAGGATGACATTTTTATTCTCCATGAGAGAGAGAGAGAGAGAGAGAGAGAGAGAGAGAGAGAGATGATGGAGGACTAAAGACAACGTGACTAGTTTATATATATGAGAGTCCAAAAAAACATTATGTGCATGAGAAAGTCCAAAAGAATACTTACCCAAAAAGAAGTCCAAAAGAAAATAATTGAGGGTAGTGATGAGGACAACATAACAACTACTCCATAGTTGGACGGATTTCAAAGGTTTCCTTGATAGAGTTAGAAAAGTGAAATTGTAATATGTGTTTGAAGTGTGTTCAACTCGCTATTAAATGCTTATTTTTAGTGTTTTTCCCTTTCTTCTTCTTAGTCTGATCTCGTAATCGGCATGTGCTTTCGATGTTCCCCTCGATGTAACCTTTCAAGATTTTTAAAATTTCTTTTGCCGAGAAAAAAAAAAAATCAACTACTCCATATTTTGTATTAAAATCGCACAATCCAATTTACCGTGTACAATCTTTTATCTACACTCCTATTAACTAATTCAATCTGGAATCTCTTTTTTGGATTTATTTATTTTTAGCTAAGGGAAATGATAATGCCAAAACTATTTTTGTTGGTGCCAAACTCTAGTGCACAAAAGGCTTGTATTATTTGCAATGTACAAGACTTTTATGCACCGAAGTTTTGTCACCAACAAAAATGATTTTGACATTATTATTTCCAAAAAAAAATTGACAGAAGATAAATTTCACACTTTAAAATTTGATTACGTAACAAACACTCAAAGTTTAGTCTATTCTAGACTCAAAAGTCCTAGTATGATAGAAGCAGCAAATGTTTTTGGTGAAGCCCCTATTGGACCAGAGTTGACAGAATTTCAGATTCCAGAACTACCCTTAGGTGGCATTCCAATTTTGCCCCTTAAAAATAATAGACTTACTGAAATAAAAAATATGCAATATGAATCTTGATCGATTAGATCTATCAAACCTTGCAAGAAAACTTGAAAAATTATTTTCGTAAACCTATTATTTTTAAGCTTTAAAATATGTCTTTATTTTTTAAGTACTTATTTGAAAAAATGGAATGATTCTTCACAATGATAAATCTATTTCATTTTAACTAAAAAGAAAGGACAAAAAGGTAAACTCCACGTATCTCGAATTTGATTGCGCAACCACCACAATAGTTCAAGTTTTTAATGGTAGTAATAAGACGCAATCGTTTTCGGTGAAGTGATGTTCAAATAATAAAGTCAATTAGATAAATAAATCGTGGAACATGAGAGAGAGAGAGATCGATTGATCTTGAATTATGGTTGTTTCCATCTTTCCCTTCACACCAGGTTTTAAATAAAGATCGTTACGCATCGTATCTGCAGATCTCTGATGCCGTTATTTTCTTACATATCGGCCCATATGTTCCTAAATAGGTCAATCGATATATACCCGTATCACCAATACCATTGCATTTCCCAATATCATGATTTAAAACTCTACTTCACACCCAATACTTCTCAATATTAGATTAATTTCTAAAAGGATTTCAAACTAAAATCAATTGGCTATAGGTTGAGTAGCTTCTAGATCATATTAATTTAACCAATCTTGGATAGATTAGATGAACGATGTGAGATACAGTCTAATACTCACCTTCACGTGCAGTCAGAATATACATGGAGGTATTAACTGATGAGGTGAGGTGATTGACCCTTACGTTCAGCCTGAATGCACGTGGAAGTATGATTTGATCGATGAAGTGAGATGATTGACTCGAGCGTCAAACACTTGACCGCGTACGTGAGGTGAAGTCACCAAAGATTTAGCTTTGATATCATGTAAAATTTCTTAGAGAGTTTTAACTTAAAGTCAATTGGCTGTAGGTGAACTAGCATCTAGATTAATTATATTAACCAAAATTGAGTGACTTAGATGAGCGACATGAGATATAATCTTTATGTATTGTGCAATGTGTGGGAGTAAGTGAGAAGAAGACAGAGCAGAGGGGAGTGAGAGATCGGAGCCTTGCAAGGAGGTTTCCCCACTCTGGGTTTGTATGATAGCTAGGGATGCAACATTATCGGTTTGAGGTTCAAATTACTAGATTTGGCAGCATTAAAGGAATATTACTTCAACTTCATAAGTAAGCTCAAGCAGATACGTACGGATACTTGATAGGGTACAAGGAAAAGAGAAAAGCCTACCATCATGATATTGATACATAAGACAGGAGAAAAAAAAAAGACTTCTAATAAAGCATTGGAAGAGGGATGAAAAAGATATAGAAAAGAGATAAGCCAGATAAACAGGTGGCTTTATTTTTTCATTTTTTCTTCTCTCACTCTGTTTCGATTTGTTAGTCTCCTTCCGAGATCCCAACTTTTTTAGGGAGTGTAATTATTACATGCATATGTTTTTAACTTTTCAATTTTACCCCTCATTTTTGGACTAGCATTTGCAATTTAAATGGAAACCGGTTGTTTCCTTAAAAGAAGAAATAACAAATCCCGAGATTTTTTATTTTTTTAGGCAGGCAAAGTTGGTGGACATTCCAAATTCCTCCCCCCCTTCACACACACACACACACTCTTACTTTTGTCCTTTTTGAAGAAGGGTAAAAAGGGAAAGTTGGACCCTTTTTGCGTTGACTTATCGAATTGAACATTAATTTTGAAACATCCAAAAAAGAAAATGCAGACTATCAAATAGAAACGAATGGAGTATTATAAGCAAGAAGGGCTATTATATATTCATCTAGAAAGTGATTACAAAGCCTTTAAAAGAAAGTTGTGACAGAAGTAAAGAAAGAGAACATCCTAACTAAGGTGGCATCGTCGATCCACACATACAACCCCAGAGAATATAAGAGAACAATACAGGGTTTATCATGAAGCCAAACCCATTGCTCAAGCCTTATTCAAAAAGTACTAAGAATTGCCAAACAATGAACACATTTTTATTCCTAACA
Organism: Rhododendron ovatum; assembly: GCA_019656835.1. Taxonomy (NCBI): domain Eukaryota; kingdom Viridiplantae; phylum Streptophyta; class Magnoliopsida; order Ericales; family Ericaceae; genus Rhododendron; species Rhododendron ovatum. Next base: position 12,536,739 of record CM033791.1, on the reverse strand, counting down.
CAATAAACCAGACAAATCTACTAGCAGCAAGCTGGGAACGTAATTAATTAACAGGTTTCGAATTCGGACTTCAAACCAGAGAACACAACGCGCCATCCGGCTTGTGTTGGATGATACATGTCCCAGAAGAATCTAGCTTTACGGTTGCGACAAACGGTATACATCTTCTCTCCTTTTGCGTCTACGCTCCCGCAGGAATAACCAGTTTGGGTAGGCATACAGCATGGCGCCAATAGGTTCCGAAACTTCACAGTAGCGTCTGCAGTGGAACAAGTTCATATACGTACATATCAATTAGCGACAAATCATTAATCAATCACTTGGGTTTCTTTCCAATCTGTTAAAAAAGGAATGAACGGTCGAGTTCAGATTTTTGGACATGTCACTATGCTAGCTGATGGTCGGCTACGATCGTCTTCTGGATCCATGTGAATGGATCAAATTTCGTTTTTACATTTCTCTCCTGAACTGAATCGACAAGTTTGACTTATATTGACAGACATCTTTTAAAAAGTTGAATATGTAAAGTGCCATGATTGCGATCTTTAATAGGTCGATCTCCCCAAATTAGAACAAATAAAATTGTGACAGAGAAGTAATACTTTGCTACAGAAGAAAGCTAATTAGGAAGAATGAGAAGAAAACAGAACAGTAAAACCACCTTTGTGATGGAGGACCCTAGTGAACGAGCCGTAAAGATCAAGGACGATGAATGCCCCTGAGTCGTTGCTCTCGCTGTTGAGTTCTGCCACAGCTTGCCTAAGCAAAGTATTGTGGAGTTTCACGAAGGCATTGGTGGTTCCATTGCAATGTTGGAAAGAATTCTGGACGGTGATGTCGGGGAGGCATCCGATGGGCTCCAGCGCCCCCACGGCCACTTTTCTAACTCCCATGTCGTGAATTCTTTTCAGGTTTACGGCAATTTGCTTGACCACACGGACGATGAAGGCAGGCAATTCCTAGAAAGAGAAACGGAGCAGTTCACTACCTTAATGACCAAATTAATAGCATATATAAAGCATAACGATGCTCTACATTTTGATGTCAACCGAACTGGTATCAACTATCAACAATTTCATATCCGTACTGTAAAAAGAAGTTGTTCCATCGTCTGGCCCCTATTTTTATTTATTAAATCTTTGTTAGAAGCATAAATTTAGTTTTTCAATAATTTTTCTTCTTATCCCGAATCATGTGTCTTTCCCATAAGACTGAGGCTCCGTTCCAGAACAAAAAAAAAGTTCTTATTTTTTAAGAAAATAATTTCAACCTAAAAAATTATGGGCCTATTGAAATCTAATAATATATAATATGAATCTTATTTGAAAGATTTCGATGAAATCTTTTATACGATTTAAAAAATTTAAAAATTATTTTTCATTTACATTATTTTTGAGTTTGAAAATGTGAAATAAGCTGTTTATTTTTTAAGAAGATTTCTAGAACGGGGCTTAAGAGCAATAAAAAAAATCAAATCGTACAATCTCTATAATAGGTAAATGCCTTTTTTTCTCTTGTCAGAACTATTCATAATAAGATATATATTGGCTACAATTGAAAGTCTAATCAACAAAATCCTGGGACCCAAGATTATTTATTTATTTATTTTACAATAGTGAGAAGTTGTATTGATGTAAGCCTAACGGCACTTACAATACAAAATTCATTACAAATATCTTGGATAAAGTCAAACTAATAGTCTAACTGATTCAAAATGAGAAAAGTACAAAACAAATGATATCTTTCACCCCAACCCAGGCATCGCCTGACACACATTTTGCTAAAATTTCAAATTTACTAGCAGTCTAAAAAAGAGATAAAGTGCAAGCTAATCAAGAAAAATGACAGCAAATACCCAAATTTGAAGGTTACATCTAGATTTTAAACGGATGTGGTTTTTGTGTGTTTAACATCCTCATACAGAATTAGTTGACTCCTGAAATATGTCATTGGACTAATTTGCTAAAACTACATGTCTATATAGAGTTCCTATTAATCACCAAAATATTGATCACAGTACTCTCTTCATGTGGCATGATAGATCTCGTTATATGCAAATCTGTAAATGCATAAGATATGTTTTCTCGTGTATTGACCCAAGTGGTGAAAGTACGTATACGATGAAAGAAATCTGGTGATACATATAGTATGTTTAATTAATCCACTGTTGCATCATAATTCAGAAGTGTGCATACGTAAATTTACCTCGTTAGAGCCACCTTTCGGCGAGGTAAGTGAAGTAGTCATTCCCGGCGTTGCTAACCAGACTCAAGGAGGATTCAAGGTCCATTTTTGTGTACACGGATTCCTTGACAAGGTTTTGTAAGAAATCAATCTGGGTAGTCATGTTCGGTGCCGAAACCAAAGTATCAAAAACACCAGTCCCTCCGAATGCAAAATTCATCCCATAGCTCGCCAGTTTCGGTGCATTTTTCCTCAGCACGTACGGTAATGGAGACTTCAATCCTAAATACTTGGCTTCATACGCGCCATATAGAAATAGAAAATTAGTATTATATCCACAGACAAAAGAAAGTTGAGTGCATTAGGTGAAATTAATTATACAATAATTTGGAAGTACCGCCACGTGGTACTCCGAAACATTTTACAACCATACATTGCTGTGAAGTTTACCACTAAGTGTATGAAGTATGGACTTTACATGATCGTATGGCTGTAAAGTGGTATGGAGTACCACGTACGTGGCGGTACCCCCGAACAATTGAATAAGTACTCGTGACCACAGTCTTGTACACATTTGACCTGGGAAGAGGTTCTGATTGTTTTGAATGGCATAGGCCCACACACATGTATATACAGAGAGAGAGAGAGAGAGAGAGAGAGAGAGAGAGAGAGAGAGAGAGAGAGAGAGAGAGAGAGAGAGAGAGAGAGAGAGAGAGGGTCTACCAAGAAAATCAGTGAGGAGAAGACCGTCAGAGAAGCGACCGGTGGGTTTGCCGGGAAAGGTGATACCGTAGGGAACCTTCCAAGAGCTAAATGTTGATTTGTTGTCGCAGCCAGTATCAACATTCGAGTCCCCAAATACGAAAAGCTTTTTTGGGTGAAATCCGTTTACGCCATGAGAGCCTTGCACGCCTTGAATTCGTGTAAATTTATACATATTCAAAGCATGTTAGCAATATCAATGAATTTCCTAAAAACTGATACTAGTAAAACATTAACAAGTCATGTTTTGTTGCAGTTTTGCGATCGAAGTGTTTTTTCAAATGAACATTATTCTATAATTAAATACGAAAAGCTCGTTAGATTCATGGTTTCTGTAATCTATAGCACTACAACAAAATAGGTCAAAGATGAGGAAAAATTTTTGTCGGCAATTACATGATTTTCGTCGCCAAATTGATTGCCGACGAAATTTTTCGTCATCCCCGTTCGTCGTTTTTTGTTGGTTGAGAAAGACCCCTGACAATGAAATTTTTTTTTTTGTCAGCTTTTTTGGTACAAAAAAGTTTTGCGGCTTTGATTTTTTTTGGCGGCGAAATTTTTCATCCGCGATTGTGTTTGCAGCGGAAAAAAATTTCCTCCCTCATGTCCGCTGTTTTTGCTCCCAGTGGGTTTCAGGCCCGTGAACTCACGCCTACAATACCCAAGCCTCTACTACTTCACCAACACACCATTTCTAATATTTATTATATATATTATTTCTAATTCGTTTTTTTTTTTCCCGAAACCACCACGACGCCACCATTACCACCACCACCACCTCCACAATCACCACAATCACCACCACCACCACCATTCCTACAACTCCACCCAAGCCACCCCACCACGCCGCTGCCACCGCCAATGGATAACGATCGAAATTTTTTAAACTAAACTATGTATAATATATATTACCTTTTTATGATTAAATTTTAAACTATATACTATGTATATTTTATTTAATATGTATATTTCTATTTATTTTTTATGCTAAATAATATTAAAAATTAAAAAATAATCTCCCAAAAAATTTCGGTCAACACCGACGAATTCTAAAATTTCGTCACTAAAAACCAATCTTTGTCGACAAATTTTATTTCCTCGCTAAATAGCTCCCCTATGAGAACGAATTTTGAATTCCTCACTAAAAAGCTGCCCTATGATGACGAATTTGGGATTTTGTCGCAAAAAATTTGCATTTGGCGACGAAATTATTTTCGTCCCCAAAAACTAAGCGTTCGACGACAAAAAAAAAAAAAAAGCCAATAGCGCCCCTTTGGCGATGAAAATGTTGTTGTTTGTGTGCTATTTTTGGAGCTGCTGTTTGTTGTTTGCTTCTGTTGCTCAAATGTTGGGCTGGAGGTCAGTGGTGGTAGTGCGGACTCGGATCTTTTGTTGTTTGCTTCTGTTGCTCAAATGTTGGGCCGGAGGTCAGTGGTGGTAGTGCGGACTCGGATCTTTTGGATGTTTGGTGGCGGTGTCTGCTGGTTTTGTTGGTGCTTGAATCCGGGCTGCTTAATTTTTGGAGGCAGCGGTGTCTTAGGTTCCCCGGGTTCTGTCGGTGGTTCGGTTGTTTTCTTCGATGGGGTGGGGATTCGGGCCGGGCTTTTTTTGTCTATTGGGTTGGGGTTTGTTGGTCTCGGACCATCGCTTAGGTCTCGGGTAGTTTTGGAATTTAAGTAATTTTAAGTTTCTTTTGCCCTTGTCCTTTTAATCTTTGTAATCTTGCGGAGATTAAAAAAATTTCCTTTGCCGATAAAAATAATAATAATAATAAAGATTGTAATTTATCCTTCCCGTTTTAGGAAAGATTTGTTTCGTTAATAACTATTAGACTGTAATTTCTTTTAAGTTAATTCTTTCCCAAAACGAGAAGGATAAATCATATTTTCAATCTTCTCTAACCTTTTCTATTCCAATCTTAGACCTATTCTCTTCTTCTTCTTCTTTCGTTAATAATTCTTAAGACCTGTTCTCCTCTTCTTCTTCTTTCCCAAAACAAGAAGACCAAGACTTTCCCAAAACGAGAAGGATAAATTACAAAATCTATATTATTTTTTTTAAGTTGATAAAACTTTTAGAACGTAATTTCTTTTAAGTTGATTCTTTTTGGGAAAGTCTTGTTTTTCTTTTCCGTTTTCAGTTTTAGGAAAAAACCCCAAATTTTGGGACTTTTTATTTTTCAAGTTTATTTGTAGGCTTTCTAAGGTTTCAGACTATATAAGGGTTTGTAACTTAGAGTTTATGCAGTTTTTTATCAATAATATTGCAAAGATTCTCTCTTTCTTTCTTGTGCATAAGATTTGCTTGTTGCGATGAATTATTTATCTCGTTTGGATTAGTACTCTAATTAGTCTCTCGTGAATTCCGCTGCTGTCAGTTAGGGTTAAATTCGTAGAGTGTTAAATTGGCCCCTGCTTACCCTGGTTCACAGAGCTCCGATAACCATGTGCCCAAGCCCATTAAAATGAGACAATCCTTCGAATGACAGAATATTTTCAGAATCACTTTATATGCCGGCATCATTACTGATTGTGTTCTTATTAATCACGAGGTGAACAAACCACCATAGTTTTATTAAACTATGGACGTCAGGATCATTGTTCTTGGACTTCCACCGTAAAATAAATGAAGTGTCACCCCACAATAAAGATGAAGACGATCCGGAAAAAAATCCCGAATGACCCGTTCCCGATCTGGGCGGTATGAGCCTCATTGGTGTTCCGGCTTGGCCCTCAGGTGTTTTGGGCTTCGGCCCTGTAAGTGTTTTTTCTAATCTTTGATTGTATCTCCCTCCCATCTATCTATGTACTCATTGTTAAGTTTTTCGTAATAATATACTATTATCGTTCCAAAAATAAAAATAAAAATCCAGGATGCATAACAAAATCCACAAATTGGAATAAAACAATATCATAAACTAACATACTAACATTTTTTGAAATGGCATAATAAAAATAGAATCACTTTATTCCCAGTATTGTTCATTGTAAAATTCACCACAAAATGATACTCTCCTTATCCCACTTTAAATGTCCCTTTCGGGAATCCGTGCATTTTCAAACTCCCAAAAAATATATTTCTAGATATATATTTTTAATTTGTTACACCTAATTAAAGTACGAGCACTTTAATGTGGTGTAGAAAATAAAATATATATATTTAAAAATATTAATATTTTTTGGGATTTGAAACTGCACGAATTTTCGTCAGAGACATTTAAAGTAGGACAAAGGGATCGAGTAACATTTACCATGAAAACACATAAGATATTGTCATCGGTCACACAGTAAGAGAAGGTACAATAGATCGAATCTCCCTGTAAACAAGCAGAGATATTAAAAAAAAAAAAAACAAGCAGAGATATTAACACTGCTGCCGGCCGTGCCCATTTCCGAAGCCTTTTAAGAAGGAATACAAGAATTGCTGAATTGCTTTTTTAATATGAACTTTTTTCAAACTTGGATTTCAAATAAAAGAACACGACGCGCCATCCGGCTTGTGTTGGATGCACATTATCCCAGAAGAATGTAGCGTTAGGATTGTCACATAAGGTATACATCTTCTCTCCTTTCGCATTTAAGCTCCCACAGCTATAAGCACTGGTTGTGCCAAAACAACATGGCTTTAATATTGGGCTCTCGAACTTCACAGTAGTTTCTGCAGTGGAAGAAGTTCGTATGATAGATTAGTGCCAATCATTAATATTTTTTTTGAACAGAAAAAAATAATTTTATTTTAATTAGTTCTTGGAAGCAAGTAAATACTGTAAGATTATTGGCAACCTATTTCACCAAAGAAAAGATTATTGGCAACCATTAATGACTTGGGTTTCTGTCAGGACCGTCTGCACCTCCCATTTCCGGATCGAATTTCAATAATCCGAGTCGCTCAATGTGTTCAGAATGTGATTTTAAGGGTACCCGTAAAAAATCGGCAAAAAAAAAGAAAAAAAAACGCCAAGTTGATGATTGTCGTCTGGCTTGTGCTATGTTAGTTTTTTTTTTTTTTTTTTTTAACAGCATGTTGTGCTATATTAGTTTTATCTTGCTACTTGACAGATATCATGGCTCTGCTTTATTTTTCTAGTGAAACTTAGATTTGTATGACTTAATTAAACAATGATCATGACTGAGCCCTAAATCCTATGGACTGGATGGTCATGTTTGCCTACTTGGTGCCTATTCAGCGCATCTGATCCGTCCATTGCATTTTTGGACGGTTTGGATTTGGACAGAGAAAAATAAGAGAGAAAGTGTTGGGGTGGGAGTAGAGAAGGTTTCAATCCGAACCGTCCAAAAATGCAATAGACGGTCCGGATGTACTGAGCGGATACCACATGGGATATACCCACCCAGCACCGAAAAATTTCTCTTACATACTTTGGGGCCCTTCGGGGCCTATGTTGACGATTCAAACAGATCGAACATACAAAAACGAAAATTACCTTTGTGATTGAGGATTGAACTGAACGCATCATAGAGGTCAAGTATTATGAATGACCCTGGGTCCTTGCTCTCATTGTTGAGCTTCGCCACTGCTACCTGCAGCAAAGTGTTGTGGAGTCTCGCGAGGGTGTTTGCAGTTTCATTGCACTGTTGGAAGGAATTCGCAACGGTGAATTTGGGGAGGCATCCGAAGGGCTCGATTGCTGTAACAGCCACTTTTCTCACTCCCATGTCGTGTATTCGTTTCAAGTTCACGGCAATTTGGTCGACTACACAAGCAATGAAGGATGGAAAACCCTACAGATATTAAGTAGTTTAGTACAACAGCATGCAGCCAAAGCATAGATTTTCAATAAAAATATGTTAGTTAATTGTACTGGTCTCTAAAAAATAAGTACATACATAAGAGAATAATTCTGATTAGGTATTCTTAAAAAAAATCCAAAATAAAAAATAACATTAGTCTAACCTTCAATTTTTCACATTTTCAGAACTAATATTACGAAAATTTAAAAGTAATAGCCCTTTATTGGTTACTTGATGAAAGAAGAAGTAATTAAACCATGGGATGGTGAACATGCCAAAGAGGAGAAATTTGTTTGGATCTCATGCTTTGGGACGCCCCTAGCCTACCGGCATGGTCCGTGCAAAACTTCAAGGATATTGACAATAAGTGGGGAGGCTTCATTCAAGCAGACAACAATACATTGAGACATGGGACGTCGTATGAAAGAGGGAGAATTCTAATTGCCACTATAAGAAAAAACACCAATGGTGACATCTTTCAGGGACAAAATTCTATGCTTGTCGCTAAATGTAACCAACAGTGACAAGGAAATCTAAATTTGTCCTAAATAAGTGCACTAGGGGCTGTTTGATAAAACTGAAAACTGAAACTGAAAGCTGAAAAATTAAGTACTGGAAACTGAATGCTGAAATTTTAAGTTAAAAAGCTGTTTGATAAAATATATTAAGTACTAAATTAAAAAAAATTCCGATTTAATTTTGTTTCAATTCTCTCTTAATTTACTAACAATTACAATATACTTCTGGTAATGGTGGAGGAGTGGTGGAGATGGTTGTGGGAGTGGTGGTGGTGAAGGTGATAGAGTGGTGGTAGAAATGGTGGTGTAGTGCTGGTAGTGGTGGTGGTGGAGGAGGAGTGGTGTGGTGTGGTGGAGTGGTGATGGAGTGATGGTAGTGGTGGTGAGTAATGGCTGTGATGGTGATGGTTGTGATGATGGTGGTGGAGTGGTGGTAGGAGCAGTGGTGGTGGTGTAGTGATGGTGATGGTGATGGTGGTGGTGGTGGTAGTGATGGTGGAGCGGTGGAACTGGTGGTGGTGATGTGGTGGTGGTGGTGGTGGAGTGGTAGTGGCAGAATGGTGGAGCTGGTGGTGGTGGTGGTAGTGGAGGAAGTGGTTGTGGTTGTGGTTGTGGTGGTGGTGGAGTGGTGGAGTTGGTGGTGGTGATGTGCTGGTGGTGGTGGAGGAAGTGGTGGTGGTGGATGAGTAATGGTGGTAATGGCGGAGGTGGTGGTGGAGGAGTAGTGGTGGTAGTGGAGGTGGTGGTGGTGGTGGGAGTGGTGGTGGTGGTGGAGTGGTGGAGGTAGTGGGAGTGGTGCTGGTGGAGTGGTGGAGGTGTTGGTGGGAGTGGTCGTGGTGGTGGTATAATGGTTAAATGTAAGTACATAAAAATTCAGCCAGAATTAAGTAGCTCAAAGCTACTTAATTTTTTTCAACTTTTTGGCCTATATTTTAAGTGGTACTTAATTTGTTAAGTAATGTAAAATGTGGTTATCAAATTCTTAACTTACCTGAGAATGATCTGTTGTTATGAAAAATCCCAGGGTGTCAATGAAATTTCCCTTAGGAGTTTTGGCGCCTGATCCCTTGCCTAGGGACGGTTGTCCTCCCAAATACTATAATACTCTTCCGTCTCTAAACAAGTGTTCAGCGCGTAAATCTAAACTTTTAAAAAAATACATTTTTTTTTGTTTAAAAAATTAATTTTTTTCACAAATTAATAAATGGCAATAAGTTCTATTAAATTGTTAAAAAAAAAACAAATCTTTTAATGAAAAAAATGCATAAGGCTTAGGTTTGTGCGCCGAACACTTATTTAGGGAGGGAGAGAGTACTACTTTTTTGGCCCCTTAAAATAATATCTTCCAGCGTTTAAAAGGGAAGAAAAAAAAAAAGAATTAATTGATGGCTCCTAGTTAAACGCATTATTTGAATGTTTTGGTTGACTTTTCTTGAAATGTATAAGAGACTTTAACAGCTAATTATGGATATGGAATAAGATATCAAAATGCATGTGCATAGAAATACACAAATCAACTAGGAAAATAATAGTACATTCCTACAGAGTTGCTATATTATAGGGTGCTGCTAATGCCACGAGACTTTTGTTTAATGCCACGACTAATTAGTTGTAATCGCCATTATACCCTTGAAAAGTCAGAGCCAAGAAAGCCTCTCTCTCTCACCTCACTTCACGTGGAAGGTGGAATAACACATGAAGCAAATCAGGTGCTGCATAACATATGTATTTCGGACTGTTACATATGTATTGAGAGTTGATATGTAAATTTTACCAGTTCGGAGCCACCTTCGGCGATGTAAGTAGTATAGTCATTTCCGGAGACGGTAACAAGGCTCAAGGAGGATTCAAGATCCGATTTCCGGCAAGCCGATTCCTTGAGGAGATTTTGGAAGAAATCAATCTGTGCAGTCATGTTTGGTGCCCCAACCGCAACCGTAGTATTAAAAACACCAGTCCCTCCAAACGCAAAATTCATCCCGTACCTCGCGAGTTTTGGTTTATTTTTCCTCATTTCGTAAGGCACTGGAGACTTCAATCCCAAATACTTGGCTGCATATACATGTGTATACAACACAGAAGATTTTAAAAAAATAAAATAAACAAAATGTATGAGTACGAGAATGAAAACCTGATAAAATTGTAGTATTAGGGTGTTTCGGCTAATTAAATAATTGAGCCTTGTTAGTATTTTTTTGGTTCTTATTCAAAAAATTATGCATTTGTTAGTTTTGTATTGACCTTTTGTGGATTATCGGTTCTTTTTGACAAGAGAAATCTAAAAAGTACAAAATTATGATCAAAATCTTTAAAAAGTACACTAAAGACAAAAATAATTCGAAACAAACAGACTTTTTGAATTATTTTTTCTTTATTAAAAGAAATTTGTCAGGTTCATAATTTTTTACTTTTTAAATTCTTTTCGCCGGTATGAATTATTAATTTACAGAAAATTAACAAAAAATAATAAATAAATAATTGAATAAATTCAAAGATTATTAACCCAAGACACCCCTTAGTTATGATCGTAGATTGTAAGTTAAAAGGTTATGCGATTTAGTTCTCATCCATAACAATTAACTAATAAGGTTCACATAAATCAAAGTTTTTCTAATTGTTTTTTTGAATACAACACAAATAAAATAGCAAACTGTGTTATTCTAAACTTTAAACTTATCATAGTAAACTTTAAACTTACAATTTCCGATTATTACAGTAAAGATGAAAATGTTAAAGCAATGATGTCAGATTTGCGACATTACCAAAAAAGTTTCAATCATAGCAAATGAATGGTAAATATATCGCAAACTTAGTCTTGTAAAATTTACAGAAGAAAATGCAACTTTTTTACGATCAATTGATATTCAAACAAATTGTTTTTTTGAGCTTTTTGCGAGGTGAATGTACGGTATATATTTTATTATTCTACACTTATAACGATTAGGTTTCCCTGTTCAATAATTCCCTCCCACGCCCACATCCTATTCACAATAGCCGAACCTCTCCAAAACGACTCCTCTCCCACCCCGTCTGTGCCCGGTGCCACTGTAATCTCTCTCTCTCTCTCTCTCTCTGTTCTTGTTCTCTCTCTCGATCTGTCCTCGTTCTCTCTCTCTCATTCCGTCTTTAATCTCTATGTCTCTTGTTCTTTCAATAATGACGATAAAATCTATTTTTTTCTTTTAATTCGGATATTGAATTCCCATGGGGATCTCCCTTTTCCGTTTGGGGTGGGGATGGAGGACGAAAGAAAATCCCCGTCGGAGGTTGGGAACAGAGATTGTAATATCCGTCTCCGATCCGCCCCGTTGCCATCACTAATGGAGAAGAGCACACGTACACAAACACACACAGAGAGAGAGAGAGAGAGAGAGAGAGAGAGAGAGGTTAAAGGGTGTACCAAGAAATTCAGTGAGGATGCGACCGTCAGAGAAATGGCCGTATGGTTTGCCGGGAAAGGTGATGCCATAGGGAACCTGCCAATCAACAGCTGATTTTGGGAGGTTGCCAGTATCGGCATACGAGTCCCCGAAGACAAAAAGCGTTTTGGGGCGAAATCCGTATACACCACCACCCCCATGCCTATGGTGGCGAGAGTAAGAACCTTGCACTCCTTGGATATCTATGCGTTCATCACATAAACAAACTGGGTTAGCATTAATTAATCATCGATGGATAAAGGAAATTGGTAAAATTAAGTATACAAGTACAGCATTAACAAATGTTTTACTTTATGGAGTACGTACTTGTTTACTTGAAACACAAAATTAAAGCTAGTTTAGTGGATGGTTTTCAAAATCTATTACTGATGTACGTACATGTGTTTCGGAAACATATATTAACTTAGATTTTGAAAGAAATACTACAAGACATGCAGTTTGTGACTATTTTTGCTTTTAAAAAAGTACCCGATATTACCCTTGTTAATCAATACCTGAGAGAAGAGGGAGGAGGAAGAAGCAGCCGGAGAGTAAAAAGCATAAGAGATTTTGCTTCTCCATGAGAGAGAGAGAGAGAGAGAGAGAGAGAGAGAGAGAGAGAGATGATGATGGAGGACTAAAGGCAACGTGACTGCTTTATATAGATGTGTGCCATCTATGAGAGTCCAAAAAATACATTTAAAAGTCCACTTTTAACCTGTGATAATCTACTTTTTATTTTACAATCTCAAATGATCAAGACATAAAATAAAATTTTACTAGCTAAAATTAGAGTGTCAAAATTAATTTCCTAAAATAAAAGTAGCAAATCTATTTGGTGAAGCCCCTATCGGACCAAATTAAGTTGTCAAAATTTATGATTCTAGATGTACCCCAGTCCCTCACAATGGATCTACTTCATTTTAACCAAAAAGAAAGGACATAAAGGTAAACTCCACGCATCTCGAATTTGACTGTGCAACTACCACACTGGTTCAAGTTTTTATGGTCGTAATAACACGCGATCACCACCGAGGTGGTAGCCCAGTTGGTGAGGGCCACTACTTCCCTTAACGCAGATGGAGGTTCGAGTTTCGACAGGTGCTCGAAATCCGTCTGCAGACGAAAGGAGGGGACTTTTCACCAGCTATGCACTAAAGTGGTGCCGTGGTAACGATCCATCCTCCCGGACCATAACTATGGCCCCAACCAGACATTCCATTGACAGAGAGGGAGCCTCTATGATCACACCCAATAAGAGTTTTTACGTTGGTTGCCCCCTCCCACCATTTTAATTATAAAAAAATAATGATAATAAATAACACGGAATCGTTTTCGGTGAAGTAATGTTTAAATAATAACGTCAATTAAATCGTGGAACATGAGAGGGACGGTGAAGTAATGTTTAAATAATAAATTCAATTGAATCGTGGAACATGAGAGAGAGAGAGAGAGAGAGAGAGAGAGAGAGAGAGAGAGAGAGAGAGAGAGAGAGAGAATTTTTGGCCTTGAATTACTGGTTTTGGAGACAAAAAGCTAGAGAAAAGTGTACGAGAGCCGGAGAGATGTCTTTGTTCTTGGGCTCTTCCTCCTCCTCCTTCTTCACAAAAACCGCGAAGGGAGGGGAAGAGATAGAGAATTGGTCTTCAACATAGTAGTATTATTTTTTCTGTAGAAAAAACCATGTTGAGAAGGTGTGTCTGTGAGAGAGAGGGAGAGAGAAAAAAGTACATATGGTCTTTTTTTGATCGGCAAAGAGAATCTTATTAAAGAATGCAAAAACATCACACTGAATTTTCAAAATACAAATACCAACGAGGTTGACAATTTCAACCTCGAGATTTGATCGTGTTGTACCTAGTTAAAATAAATTTATAAAAACTAGAAATTAACTACAACTTTGAAGAACCAAGTATTGATCCGTAGGGACGTATTAGCTAAATTATTCTAAATTCGATTGATTTCTAGATTAATTGAAAGGAAAAGGATTGATTGGTTTGAATTGATTTTGGAAAACTAATTGAATTAAAAAGCAATTAATTGAAAGATTTGAAAACTCAGAGGTAAAAAGTATTTAGGGTTTCGAATCCAATCGGACCTCGTAACAACGGTATGGGCAGGCTAGGTTTGTCATTCAAATCAGAAGGGATTATCGCCGGAGCTGCTTGCAAACCCTTTCAACAACCGTCCAAAGAATATATGTAGTTATTAATCCGCATGAATTACTGTTCTGGAGGACACAAAGCTAGAGAAAAGTGTATGAAAGGGAGAGATCAAAGTCATTGGTCTTGTGCTTATATGCTTATACAAGAGCTTCCATACAAATTCTTGGATAAAATTCACTTTTGAAAACCGACTTACAACAAGAGGGTGTCCAAAAGTACACGCAAGACCAAACCCACACTTAATCGATGTAGGACAATAAAATCATACTGTAACAAGATTTTTGGAAAACAAGTCAGAATTTAGAACCTCCAATTAGCTGACACCAAAGCAAACTAGAAACAATTTACTGAATGAAATACTCCCATTACATAAGAACAGCGGGACTGAAAAATGTGACATTGACTCAGCACATGTAGCACTAAAATAAACGGAAAAGAGACAAAAAAAAATTAAGAAACCTGTAAAATTGATTCAGCACATGTAGCACTAAAATCTGACAAAATCTAGCTTCGATCTTCGAAATATAAAACCACGTAGGGAGGAGAGAGATAGAGAATTGGTCTTTTAAAAACATTAGTTTTTGGTAGGAAAAAACCGTGCAGAGAACGTGTGGGTGTTTGACAGAGAGATATTTAAATTTTGTCTTTTTTTTTTTTTTTTCTGATCGGTAAAGAGAATTTTATTGAAGAATGCAGAGACATCACGTTACCAACAAGGTTGACAATTTCAATCTCATGATTCCCTGGAAGTTTTTTTTTTTTTTCTATATGTCCACAATTTTGTACACACACCCCCCCCCCCCCCCCCAGCGGGCTCCACTTGGGCTAGAGGTGGCTCCATTTGTGTCCTTCCATGGTCAACTGACCACCAAAAAAAAAAAAATTTTGCTTATAATACATGTAAATTTTTTGGACTAACCCTTACTTTGAACACTCAATTCAATTGTCAATAAACACCCACCCCACAAATTAATCCATTTGAAATTAAAAGCAATCCGCGCAATAGAATGAAAGATCAATAGATGAATGATTGCTTAATTACTTATATAGAGAGTGATGTATTTGATACCATTGATAACGAGAATATCATGCAACGGTTTCAAAATATGAAAACTCGTTGAGGACAATTGTAATAGCTTATATACTTTGCTATTTTTGGGTCGCATTTTATATATTATGTATACAATTAGCTTCACCTAAGGGCGTCTGCACTCAGCAAAGTGCGGACGTCCCCTTTTCTGATCGGATTTCGATGATCTAAGCCGCTCAATGTGATCACAATGTGATTTTAAGGGTCTCCGCGAGAAATCAATAAAAAAGAAGACCGAGAAAAGCTTCATCCAAGAAGTTTTTATTCAACAGTTAAAAAAAAATTGCTCGGATGGAGTCATTCCCGGTCATTTTTTTTGCTAATTTCTTGCATTGAGCAGCTCGGATCATTGAAATTCAATTGAAAAATGTGAAGTCCTTACTTAAGCTAAGTAAAAACTCCCTTATAAGAAGGAGACTGATTATGTATAACTTTTTGTTTATATATAATTGTGATTTCTCAAGATAGTATAGTGTAATTTCTGAACATCCTTAGAAAAATTCCTAGAGCCGCCATTGACTTGGGCTATCAGTATTGAAGCTCATTTTGCTGGAGTTCTAGGCTTAAAATATTGGAATTCTGCCGTTGTTGGTTTTTCTTTGTAAGCTCATTTTGGTCGAAACTAATAATTTAATTTTTTTCCAAAAAAACAAGAATAATAAAAATGTGGTATAACAATATTTGTTGGTGTAAAAAACAGTGACTTATTCTATGACAGACAATTATTCCAATGATATATTGTCATTCCAATGGCATAAAACTGTTTTTGGCACATTAATCATGCCAAACTGGCATTAAAACTCATAATCATTAAGACTATTTGCATGCATGCTCATATATTGTAATATTCACCACAAAATGTGGTATAACAATATTAATCACGTTCAAAATGCATATCAATATAAGATTCGGACACACAATATGAGGAGGCAGTGCCAGCTTGTCCATTAGAATTCCTTGTAAACTGAAACAGATAAAACCTACTAGTAAAAAGGATACCCGATCTATATCCTTTCATCCAACCATATTTCATGTGCGTTGACAAAAATAAAATCAAAATATGCTTCATTCCCGAAGCCTTAATCAACAAGTACAAGAATTGCCAAACAAACTTAAACACAAACATCTTTTAATCCACCCCCTGTGAAATTAAGAAGATAAAACAACTAGCAATGATCATGAGGATGATAAATTAATTAACTTTTTTCGAACTTGGATTTCAAATAAAAGAACACGACTCGCCATCCGGCTTGCGTTGGATGGAAACTGTCCCAGAAGAATGTAGCGTTAGGATTGTCACATAAGGTATACATCTTCTCCCCTTTCGCATTTAAGCTCCCACAGTCATAACCAATGCTTGTGCCAAAACAACATGGCTTTAATATTGGGCTCTCGAACTTCACAGTTGCTTCTGCAGTGCAACAAGTTCATATTATCGATTAGTGGCATTAGATCAACCTCGTTTTCGACATGTTCAATGTTTTCAACGAGCTTAAAAATATGAACGGTTAAAACGATCAATATGTGACCCGGAAGAAATAAAAAATAGGCTAAATATTGGACCATTCAGTCCATTTTCATGGGCCGTTTTGATAAAGTTATAGGGAAGCTAAATCCACCAACTAATCAATTTCAAAATGGAAAGGCGATAGGAGTCCCTAAAACATTTCTCAAAAAAAAAATCTTACTTTGACCCTTCAACTTCCAATTATTTACAGACTGTTGTCAATCCAGTGGAATTCATTAATGTCAAAAGTTTCCTTACGAGATCAAATGGCCGTATTATAACTTTAAGGGCTGAAAAGGAAAATGTGAAAAGAGTATTCATTGTCACGTGTCGTCTTTTGATATAAAAAATTGGACAAAAATGAAAAACTAAAAACAAATCTAGTAGATTTGGCCCCGTTCCGGAACGTAAAATAAGTACTTATTTTTTAAGAAGGCAATTTCAAGCTCAAAAATAATGTGTTTACGCAAATAGTTTTTCTACTAATATGGATCTTATTTAATAAATTTTATCAAGATTTTTAATACGGTGCAAAAAAAATTAAAAAATTATTTTTCATTTACATTATTTTTTAGTTTGAAAATGTGAAATAAACTGCTTATTTTTTAAGAAGGTTTTTGAAACGGAGCCTTCTTAATTATTGATAACTGGGAGTTCACTCCGTTGGCCAAGAATGCAATTGCATATCATAAAGAGATTAGGAGCTCGAGGCTCCCCACTTGCATATGGGTGTTTTTACCGATGTATTTGTTGAAATTATTTCTCGCCCTAATGGGGGGCCAACTTTTAGGTGGGTTGGGTATACAATGATTCTGGTCCTTTTGATAGGCTTATTAATTTTATTGGTTGAGTTGGGTTTGAATATTTCGTGAATTTTAAAAGTTATGATCTATTTTAATAGGCTTTTTCTAACGTGATCTTTTTTTTTTTTTTTGGACGGCAAAAAAATTTATTAAGGTTTCTAACGTGATCTGTTAATTGGTTGAATTCTACAAATTAAACAAATACCGAGGCGCAGGAGTACGTAATAAATTTGCAAGTGTAAATTATCAACGAAGAAAACAAACTAAAATTACCTTTGTGATTGAGGACTGAATAAAACGCGTCGTAGAGGTCAAGTATTATGAATGCCCCCGAGTCCTTGCACTCACTGTTGAGCTCTGCCACTGCTTGCTGCAGCAACTTGTTGTGGAGTATCGCGAGGCTGTTGGAAGTTTCATTGCACGTTTGGAAAGAACTCACGAAGGTCACTTGGGGGAGGCATCCGAGGGGCTCAATCGCGGCAACAGCCACTTTTCTCACTCCCAAGTCGTGGATTCGTTTCAAGTTCACGGCGGTTTGGTTGACTACGCGAGCGACGAAGGCTGGAGCACCCTAGAGAAACAAAGTAGTTTATTTCAAGCAGCCAAAGCAGAAGTGTACTAGTTCAAATCAAAATTTCAAAAATTGTATTGGTCTCTGAAAAATATTAAAATAAGTTCATAAGAGAATATTCTGCATTAAATGACAAATAATGGAGTGTTGTTATCAAAAATTGAAATGCCAAAATTAATAACCTTTTCATTTTGGTATTTTTGTTTGTCTTTTCTGCATTTTTGTTAGTTTTACGACATATTTGTTGAAATAATTATTCGCGTCAATAAGAGGAGTCTAAAAAGTAAAAAATTAAGACTAAATTAGAAAAAATAAATTTCCCTTAAAGATGAAAAAAAAAAACCAAAAAGCTTTAAAGACGTGAAGAACAACAAGTGGTCATTCGGTGAGACAGAGGCCCCAAGAACTTGTGGTTAATCAGAAAGGAAAACATACGGTTATCGATTGGTGGGGAATTGAGGAGTGAGGAGTTGTTCGATCATTACGTGAAGGGCGGGTCTGGCGCAACGGTAAAATTGTTCTATTGTGATATGGAGGTCACGGGTTCGAGTTGCGGAAACAGTCTATTTGATGCAGAGGTAAGGTTGTGTTCTTTCGGACCACTTTTTCACCATCTCTCTTAAAACCAATTGATATTAGCAAAGGCTTCAATTAAGTCTTTCATGACATTCGACATCACACCCGCAAGTCTGTTTTTAGAGTCGCAGAGAGTGGCATTATGTAACCAAATCCATGGGGGTATTCTGGGCCCAACACGTATATCAACCATTTTCCAGACCCCGTAATGTCAGGAGCCTCATGCATTGAGTTTGTCCTATAAATGTTGAGAGATTGTGTTTATGTTTAAACACAGGTGTGCTCGTAATGTAAAATATGCGGAAAGGAGAGAGAACGGGAAGAGTAAGAGAGAATTGGGAATTCCTGTGGAGGTTTCCCCCCACCATGTATGGGGGGTGGGGGGTTGTTGGGTGCGTTTGAGAGTGTGTGTTTGATTGTGTTATTTTTTACTACCAGAAGGAAGTGGATTCTCTTTGGACCAAATTTTGGATTTGAGCGGACAGTCGAAATCTTGACGATTCAATGCTGCAATTAATATTTCAGATCTGCTAAGAGACTCTCCTAACAAAGCGTTTGAGAGCAAATTTGAACCATTGATTTTTTCAATGTGAGACTCAGATTAGGACTATTTCCTCGAATTCGAAACTTGGACGGGAGAAGAGAATCCGAAACCGAGGGAGAATAATACAATAGGTTTGTGTGTTTTGAGTGTGGAATTCTCTCTAGTCTCTGTAGTCCCGTCAAGGTGGAACCAAAATGGAAGCAAATATGAAAGAAATATGTGCCCAAGAAAACGTAGCACTTTTTGTGGATAAAAGCAAGGAACACTTTTTGTCTAAATCCGAATCCTTTGACTGATCAATTTAGTCCTAGTGTTGAGTAGCTGGAGCTGTTGCCAAGCCTTTTAGAGCATCTCCAAGACTCCAACCCATCTCGAAAAACTATAAAATGGAGAATGAATATGATATATTGGAATGAGATTTTGTAATTTATTTTTATTTTTTACATTTTATGAGAGAATTTAGAAAGAATTCATCGTAATTTTTAGATATTTGAATCTCCAAATTGTCTTTTGTGTTCCAAATATGGAAACTTTACTCCCATTTTGGAGACAAAATTTCTAAAAGTATGATGGATTCCTCATAGATTCTCTCATAAAGTGCAAAAAGTGATAATAAATTACAAAATTTTCCTTCAATATGTCATATTCATTCTCCATTTTGGAGTTTTAAAGATGGGTTGGAGATCTCCAACACATCTCCAAAACCTAAAAATGGATAATATATGTGATACATTGAGTAAAGATTTTGTAATTTATTTCATATTTTCTTCATTTTTTTGTACTTTTTGGGAGAATTTTTATGAAGTGACCCATCATTCTTTTAGAAAATTTGGTCTCTAAAATGAATGTGTGATGGAGACCCAAAGGATTATGGGTCTCTCCAAGATTTTTCCAAACAATACATAAAGTGAAAAAAAGATAGGATAGATTATAAAATATTCCTCAATATGTCACATTCATTCTCTATTTTAAAGTTTTGGAGATGGATAGGAGATGCTCTAAGAAAATGTGTGCTGCATTAGTTTACCAATTGGAGATAGTGCTGTGTAGTGGTGTGCACAACACCGTATTGTCCACCTCCGAGCTGTCGGATCGTGCATCAACAGTTCGGATCTCATCTCGATAATAAATGACTCTCAATCGTTGATTGTCAAAATGAGATTCAAGCCGTCAGATGTACAATCCATGGCTCAGAGATGGAAGTCCACAATTGTCTACACAAGTACACATGATTGAATGAGCTAAGAGTGACTTATATGTTAGATTCACTTTTTCTCATCATAAAAAGTAATAAAATTTATCAGCTCTTACTTGTTTTAAATAAAAATTAACTTTGCTATGATCGAAAAAAGATACTCCATAATAGCGCTTTATTCGTTACAGCTTGTTGAAAGAAACGTCTTGATTAGAAAAGACAACTTTATTCCTTTTGAGATTAATTGAGAGTTGTGTTTATTTATTTTATGCTAAAAAAGGGTGAACCTGAATTTAAGCCACTTTGGCTGATTCCAACACGTGTTTATTTAAACATTAATTTGTTGATTGGCGAGTTGATGAAATGGATAACGAAAGGACTTTGAATTTATAGTCATTTCTCATACATGGAGAAGTGTTATTAAGTGGTGCAGCCTATGTGATTGGGTTTGTTAGGATATTATTGTCTTTTGAAGGATTTTCAACCTTTTTGGCTCCTGGATCCCTTGCCTGGGGACGGTTGCTCCCAAATATAATAGTTTTTCAGTGACATAAAATAATATCTTCCAACGTTTAAAACGAAGAAAAAAAAAAAAGAATTAGTTGATGGCCCCAAGCTAGCGAAAGGTACATTAATATTGCTATGATTTGGTTGACTTCCCCCACTGGAACAGGTATATCACCAAATTTCTCAGTGGGTTTCTTCATTTCCTGTGTGTCTACTCATGTGGTAGGTCTTTCGTTGGACCGAATCGATAAATTCAAATACAGTCGTTAATTTCACATTTTCTTGGATTTAGATTAGACGGGTATATATTCGGATCCGTTTTTTGCTTATTGAATTCGAGTTGTATCAGATCTGGTTAATTGTCGAAAACCTACCATGTGGCAATGTGCATGGATCGATCTAGTTAAATTGTTTCCATATACACTTACGTAGTATAGTAGTATGTACAATTTCTTTCATGAATTAATCAGATGGAAGGTGGAAATAATTGATGAAAGAAATCAGGTGTACTGTTGATATGCAATTATATATATATTACCTGGGCAGAGCCACCTTCGGCGAGGTAAGTATTATAGTCGTTTCCGGAGACGGTAACAAGACTCAAGGAGGATTCAAGTTGCGATTTTCGGCAAGCCGATTCCTTGAGGAGATCTTGGAAGAAATCAATCTGTGCAGTCATGTTTGGTTCCCCAGGCGCAACCGTAGTGTTAAAAACACCAGTCCCTCCATACGCAAAATTCATCCCATACCTCGCGAGTTTTGGTTTCTTTTTCCTCATTGCGTAAGGTACTGGAGACTTCAATCCCAAATATTTGGCTGCATATACATGTGATATATATGAAACACAGAAAATTTAAAAAAAAAAAAAAATTTTTTTGATTAGCAACAAAAATTATTAGAATTCGACAAAGGGTATATCGAGGCTAAGAGAAAAGCTATATGCGATATACAAAAGAGGGTTACAAAATTATCTACCCATAAAAATATTGAAACCTTTTTTGGGTAATGTCGGGAATCTTACAGCATTGCTTTGGGGCAAAGTAAGACTTGTAAATTTCGTGAGATCTTTGGGGCAAAATTACAAAATATTCCACCAAACTACACTTGTTTCGGGACTATTTTGAAACTCAGTGGGGTCAGGTAACCCCCCTCGTCCTATGCTAGGTTAACTCCCCTTGCCCTATATTGGGTCCGCCCTTACTTTAATAGGTTAATAATATAAAGAGACATTGAACCTTAACTGTTACTAATACATACACCAGATGAGCTCTTCTCCACATCCCAATATCTATCCATATTTCTCTATACCACTCTTACTTTGTAGGCCCCATTCACGCTCATAATCATGATCCAAACGTTTATCTTTTAAAACACAAACCAAAAAACATGTCTACAAGTGCTCTGTTTGATCAAATATATGGATAGTTATGTGAACACGTTGAAAATTATTACTCCCTTCGTCCCCCAAAAATTATTTGCTAGTCTACACCAACTCTACAAAGGGAGAATTTAAAAAAAATTGCATTTTATCGAAAAAAAAAATTGAAACTTTTTGTATAAAATAAAAGTACTCATTGATTTCCAGCCGCTATCGGCAAAAAAGTTCGTACGGGGTGAGCTGAGCTCTTGCGGGCTAGACTATTTTTGGACCGAAAGTGCTATGAACAACGAATGGCAAATATATTGTAAACTTTAACGTTACGATTTACAGAACAAAATGCAACTTGTTCATGATATTGGACCAAACTATTATTTTTTGAGACCTGCTCTTCTTGTGCGTATTGCGAGGTGAGCGGTTCAAAATGTGTTTGTGGATCATAGATAGGCCCACATAATGGAACTGTGGAGGCGTACATATGGAGAGATGGAGAAGAGCTCATCCCATACGCACATACAATTTATTTTTTTAAGGAGGATAAGAGGGTATTTCACCTACCACATACATTCACTATACACATAAACACTCGCACACATATTTATGTGTGTGTCTATATATATATATATAGAGAGAGAGAGAGAGAGAGAGAGAGAGAGAGAAGGGTGTACCAAGAAACTCAGTGAGGACACGACCGTCAGAGAAATGGCCGTCTGGTTTGCCGGGAAAGGTGATGCCATAGGGAACCTGCCAATCGGCAAACGATTTTGGGAGGTTGCCAGTATCAGCATACGAGTCCCCGAAGACGAAAAGCTTTTTGGGGTGAAATCCGTATACACCACCACCCCCATGCCTATGGTGGCGAGAGTAAGAACCTTGCACTCCTTGAATATCTATACATATTCATATCATATATACAAACCGTGTTAACAATTAGCATTATCAATAAGGGAATTGGTAAAGTAAAGAGTACGTACGCACAACAGTATCAAGAAAAGGCCATGTTTAGTTACAGTTTTTGTATCAGCTTAATTGTTTTATTTAGTAAGTATATATACCTGTTTACTATAGAAACACGAAAATCTGATTTATACTTGATGGTTTTCAAAATCTGTATAATTTGATGTAGTTTATGGGAACGTAACTCAGGTTTTGAGAAAAGTCTATGGACTTATTTCCCCTGAAAGAAATACTACAAGATTAGAAAATTGCGACTACTTTTGTTTTGAAAACAACACTCCAGATACTATATATCCTGTTAATTTTTTGGTACCTGCGAGAAGAGGGAGGACGAAGAAGAAGCAGGAGAATAAAAAGATGAGATTTTGCTCCTCCATGAGAGAGAGAGAGAGAGAGAGAGAGAGAGAGAGGAGCTAGTTGAGTGCTTAGTGCTTTATGCTTTATGCTTTTTTGGCAATGGATGTGAGTGATTTATATAAATGGATGCCTTCCATGAGAGTCCAAAAAAATACGGGGGACGAATTGCAATAGTGCCCCTAAAGTTTCTAGTAATTGCAAGAGCCCTCTTTTTATATATAATAGCTTCTAAAATTACACTTCATTTGTTTTTTTTTTTTTTCATTTGTTAATCATAATCTACTCTATCCTAGGGGATTTGAGGAGAGAGATGTGTGCTTACAAAAATCAAACACTGCTCTTGTGCATTATAGTACAAACGAGGCACCAACTGCACTTCACTATTCCACTTACACTTTATTTGTTACTTTACCTCAGTATTCACTTTTACGATCTCTCTATAGTTATCTAACCGTTATGAAAAGTAACAGAATCAAAAAACAAGAATGTCCTAATTAACGCCACGACTTCGCTTCCTCATCCTTTCGCTCTAATATTTTTATTTTTATTTTTATTGATAAAAGATGAAATTTTATTAAAAATGAGGAAAGGGAAAGGGCCTTATTATCTCCTCCCTCTTGTCTCACATTTTTCTTCCGACTCTTTAAATCTATACAACTACAACCGTATATGTTCAAAAGTTAGAATTTGAGGGTTAGCACAATGGGGACAACCTAAGTATGTGTTGTCTTCGTGAAGCAGGTATTGCCACACAAAAGTCTATTAAAAAAGTTCCAAATAGGAGTTGTGGGAACCATTGTTTACATTACATTAAACATGTTGGGGGTTAATTAGTAGCAATTTGACAAAATAATAGTACTCCATATAGTAATATACAAATCCTCGGGAATATTTTATATTTTGGGCCTGGGCCCGGCCTTCTACGCACCTGCTCTGTCCGCCGATGCCCATGTGAAAATGAGAGCATTGGATTATCAATTCCAATATCCCTCCGGAGTCCTATGAATTTTCCACCCTCAACCTATGAGAAGTTTTTGGATGCCAGGTGTGTACCAAAGCGATCTTAGCCGTCCATATGTGTTTTGGACGATTCGGATTTTGAAGAGAGAGTGGTGGGATGAGGAGAGAGAGAGAGAGAATAAATATGGGTCATCCAAAACACGTTTGGATGGTTGAGATCGCCGACGAGTACCGCCACGTGGTACCCGCTCGGCACCCGAAAAATTCTCCAACCTACGGGCCGGTCGATCAGTTTCTAAGTTTTATGTTATATTATTTTGACATGTATATATGTCTCAGTTTTGGTTAATGTAAAAATACCTTTGACAAGTTTTCGCAGATCACGAAGGATGCCGTGTATTAATAATTTAATATGGAAATTTAATTTCTAAGCTGATAGTAAAAGAACGTTGAAAGGGTTTCCCTTTTTGGTCCAATTTTTTCAATTAGGTCCCTTGATTGGAGGGGTTGCAGTTCTGTGTTCAGGGATAATTACGTCAAAGATCATTTTCACAACTAACATCATAAAGATCATATGAAGATGAATGAGAAGTGTTCTTTACAATTAACCATATAAGCATTAGTTAATTAGAGAAGGTGAAATTTTTTTTATCCAACATTGGTCAACTAAGATCTAAGAGCATCACCGAGGGAAGTTAAGCAATTAATTTTCTATACGCAATACAAAGTTTATTTATCCATGCAGACAGATTGAAGAGTTATCAGAAAAAGTCTACCCCAAAAGAATCTTCAAATCTCTCTTCTTCTTTTTTTATCTCACATGTTATAAGATTCGAAGTAAATACTTCTTTATTCTTCCAAGTTCTAGAATAATAAGCTGTTATGTTGAATTAAGAACCATTTCTCACTTTTCAAATTTGAAGAGAGAGAATTTAGTGGCAGCTCCAGAAATTTTTCTAAGGGTATTCAGAAATTGCACTATACTATCTTGAGAAATCACAACTATATATAAATAAAAAGTTATACATAATCAGTCTCCTTCTTACAAGGGAGTTCTTACGTAGCTTAAGCAAGGACTTCACATTTTTCAATTGAATTTCAATGATCCGAACTGCTCAATGCAAGAAATTGGCAAAAAAAAAAAAAAGACCGGAAATGGCGGAATGCATGGCTCCATCAAAGCAGTATTTTTTTTTAATTGTTCAATAAAAACTTCTCGGATGAAGCTCTTCTCGGTCTTTTTTTTTTTGGTTTCTTGCGGGGACTCTTAAATCACATTCTGGTCACATTGAGCGACTCAGATCATCGAAATCTGATTGAAAAAGAGGACGTCCGCACTTTGTTGAGTGCAGACGCCCTTAGGTGAAGCTAACTGTATACATAATATCTAAAATGCAACCCAAAAATAGCAAAGTATATAAGCTATTACAATTGTCCTCGACGAGTTTTCATATTTTGAAACCGTTGCATGATATCCTCGTTATCAACGGTATCAAATACATCACTCTCTATATAAGTAATTAAGCAATCATTCATCTATTGATCTTCCATTCGATTGCGCAGATTGCTTTCAATTTCAAGTGGATTAATTTGTGGGGTGGGTGTTCATTAAAATTTGGATTTGATGTTCAAATAATTAGGTTGGGTGTTCATTGATAATTGAATTGGGTGTTC
Source organism: Rhododendron ovatum (assembly GCA_019656835.1). NCBI lineage: Eukaryota > Viridiplantae > Streptophyta > Magnoliopsida > Ericales > Ericaceae > Rhododendron > Rhododendron ovatum. The sequence goes on along the minus strand of CM033791.1, from coordinate 12,510,821 downwards.
AAAGTAAGACTAGTCCAAAAAATTTACATGTATTCTAAGCAGAAAAAAAAATTTGGGGTGTTCAGTTGACCATGGAAGGACACAAATGGAGCCGCCTCAGGAGAATGAAAGCTTTTTTTTTTAAACAGTCTTCACTCCCCTATATATGTATTCTAAACAAATTTACATGTATTCTAAACATACGAGATTAATAGTGTGTTGATGGTTCAGTTACTGTATCGAACAGTCTTCACTCCCGTTCATTTTCCTTGTGTTTTGCACAAGTTCTTGTAATTACTACTTTTTTTGCGATCAATTTTTAGTGATCATGTGCTCAAGTGTGTTATGTGGTCTCATTATGTTTTTTTCCACTAATTTTTATTGAATAATGTACAGAGTACGTACTTTGCAAAGAATTTTAACTAAGTCCAAATTTACCATAAATGATATATGTGTGCACATAATTTTGGTGCATTATCATTGGCACACTAGTGATTAATGTAATTCAGTAATTGTTCATTGAATCTATTTATTATAGATATAAGCATTGATCATGACCACATTTAGTTGTATTTTATTTAGTATTTCTTTTCGTTGTTGGTAGTGATTTGACAGTACAGCTTACATTAATTTGACCAAAGCATATTTTGGATGCATTGTCTTTTTTGAAATAATTTGTATCATGAGTATTTACAATCTTATCTTTTCAAGTAAGAAAAATTATACAAATGAAAGTAAATTAAAACAGAAAAAGGCAAATAAAGACTATATAGTTATAAAACCGAGGAGATAAAACAAACTGTAGTTATCAGGACCCTTATCGGGCGTCTAGGCTTCGGCCCCTAGGTGGGCTTCGGTCCATATGGGTATCCTCAATTGGTTTATTGTCAAGCGTTGGTCAAGGTCTCAGATTGGACCGATTGTTCTTTTAACAGGACATTGTTTCTTTATTTCTATTAGTCTTGTAATAATTTTAAAATTAATAAAAAAATATTTCCAATAAAAAAAAAACTTCCCAAAATAATTCTGTCTGTTTGAGTGAACAATTACCCTGGTGGTAAATGTAATTGTGCATTATTTTAGGCACACTAGTCATAAAGGTAATCGATTTATTATTGACACATAAGCATTGAGCAAATTTAGTTTTAAATATTTTAATTTGTTTTATTAATGGCAGTGATTTATGACAGCACACCTTACATTTGACCAAAAGCATATTTTGGATGCATATTATCTTTTAATGACACAGCGTAAAAGCGAAGGATAACTCATGCAATAAAGAACCAAAAGAATAAGAGATACTCTCTCTTATCAAGCAAAGCTAGAATTTTATTAATCATCTAAATTTTAATGTGCGGATCAAAAAAAAATCTAAATTTTAATGTCACCCTACAACTTATTTTATACCAAAAAACTAAGACCGAAAAGGAATAAGCAAACGGGAAGCTAAATCTCGGTTAATCGCTGATTGACTCAATAATTATCAAAATCAAGATTTGAGCTATTCCCAAATTTGATTACCAGAGAATAAAAGAAACTTACCAAAACAGTCTCAATCAGAATCTCCTACAAGAACTTATAGCCAAAATAATAAAACTAAATATTTTATTTCTTAAATGATATAATATTTCCATTCTGCATCATTCTTCCCAGCTTGAAGAAACTTGTTCTCAAGTTTATATAGTTGGATTCGCCGTAACGTGTGTGTATCAATCTTGTACCTAAAATTAATTTTTCGAACCCCAAACTGTAAAATGAGTTTGGAAAAATAAAAGCAATATTGTGTGTACTTGCTCTAAGTACGCAATCCAAATATTCTGCTTCACAACAGCTTTAAGTATTCCCAAAATGATCCACGAATTGATTACAATGATCAGCTTCAACCCCCTCCGATGTCTGAATAGTACGCTTGAAATTCATATCCAAGCTTTCAATTACGATATACTTCACGCCATCCCAATCAAAAGGCTTTGGTGTAGAAAAAATATTGCTCATAGTAGGACTTGCGTCAAGATACGTGGACATGGTTTTATGACATTATCATTGATCTCACAATTAATCCCATCGACATTTTTCATACCCACAACTCCAATTGGCTGCTCATTCATCACAAGTTCATTTTTTGCAGCACTGTCCATATCAATTCCAATCTTTTGTCCTTCAGCCACTTCAATCTTGCCTCCCTCATTAAAATCATGATCTTCTTTTGCAGTGACTATATAGTCATACTCCTCCGAAGAGTCATCATATGTGGGAGGTGAATACCAATCAACTTGTGATTGCAAAAAGGAAGTTTCAGTGTTCAAAAATATTTCGTCAAATTCTTCCTCTAGTATTTTTGCCTCCACAATATTTTTCCTATCCTCACGAACACCTTTTTTAACTCCCGTTCTAAAAAATATTTCCTTTGATGAATGACTTTTGCTAGTCGACATCGAAAATAATTTTCTGGAAAAATTGGATAATAGATAGGAATCTTTATAGTGGCAAATAGATTGAAACCCAAACTGACCTTCATGAGAATGTTGAAACACATATTTTCTTTGACTCAAGACCGAGGCATAATTAATGGGTAAAAAGAAAGAACGCATTTGGCTCTTTAATTTTTCCCACAAACAAATCTTCTCTTTTCCTTATCGCTCACGAGTTTGTTTAAGTTGTTGTCACCATGCAGTGGCATGCCCTTGAAACTTTGTTGCGACCAAAGAAACTCATTTGTCCAAAGGTACCTCTTTGAACTCCAAAATTTCCTCCACAACCACAGCTCAATCCAGAAACTCATTGGGCTTCAAGCAAACTCTTGAATTCTCGTATGTCCAACTTGAAGCCCCGCTCCCAACGCCTGAATGTGTCCAAAACCATAGCATGCTCTTTCCTTTGTGGCCTAAGCACGACAAACGGGTTGTCGCCATCTTCATACTTGACATCGTCACCACTCTCTGCATTCACTCGACGTGAATGGGGATTCTGGTGTTAAGGTGCTCCTCTAGCAATAGTCAAAGCGACAAATTGCTCTGTCAAGGCATTGAACCTATCGTCGATGAGTTGTGCTAAGCGGGCCTATAGTTATGCTTCAAGCGCGGCATAATCGCACTCATATGCATCGTCAACAGTGCCATATCGACCCCTAGCACCTCGACCTCCTCCTTTTGGCGTCATTGGTGATGGATCGGGAAGCAAGCCTACGCTCTGATACCAACTAACGTAGCGTAAAAGCGAAGGATAACTCACGTAATAAAGAACAAGAGATAGCTCTTCTCAAGCAAAGCTAGAATTTTATTAATCAACTAAATATTAATGTCACCCTACAACTTATTTTATACTAGAAAATTAAGACCGAAAAAGAATCAGCAAAATAGGAAGCTGAATCTCGGTAAACCGCTAATTGACTCAATAATTACCAAAATAAAAAAATTTGAGCTAATCCCAAATTTGATTACTAGAGAATAAAAGAAACTTACCAAAACAGACTCAATCAGAATCTCCTACAATAATTTATAGCCAAAATAATAAAACTAAATATTCTATTTCTTAAATGATATAATATTTTCATTCTGTATCACCTTATTATTGACACATAAGCATTAGCCAAATTTAGTTTTAATTTATTTTATTAATGGCAGTGATTTTTGACAGCACACTTTACATTTGACCAAAAACATATTTTGGATGCATATTATCTTTTAATGACGAAGAGTAAAAGCGAAGGATAACTCACGCAATAAAAAACAACCAAAAGAACAAGAGATACTCTCTCTTTTCAAGCGAAGTTAGAATTTTATTAATCAACTAAATTTTAATGTCACCCTACAAGTTATTTTATACTAGAAAATTAAGACCGAAAAGGAATCAGCGAAACAGAAAGCTGAATCTCAATGAATCGCTTATGGACTCAATAATTACCAAAATCAAAAGATTTGAGCTATTCCCAAATTTGATTACCAGAGAATAAAGAAACTTACCAAAACAGACTCAATCAGAATCTCCTACAAGAATTTATAGCCAATATAATAAAACTAAATATTATATTTCTTAAATGATATAATATTTCCATTCTGCATTATTCTCGGCTTGAAGAAACTCGTCCTTAAGTTTATAAAGTTGGATTCGCCGTAACATGTCGGCATCAATCTTGTACCTCAAATTAATTTTTTGAACCCCAAACTCTAAAAATGAGTCTGAAAAAATAAAAGTAATATTATGTGTCACAACTTGCTCTAACTACGCAATCCAAATATTCTTCTTCACAGCACCTTTAATATATTCCCAAAAAGGATCCATGTGGGCTCCCCGACCGGCACGCCCGAAGAGTCACCACCCGGATTTTTGAGATGGATGATCTGAGAAACCGATAGGTTTGATTCAAAAAAGAAGGCTTTTGGCCTAGCGAAAACGTTAAGACTTTGGGTTCAAGGGCCACGTTACGAATGAGGAATGTTTTGTTGAAAATGCACCCCATTCACCCAGTAAGAACCGGTCTTTTTACTTAACATTTTTAAGGGGGAAAACTTTAAAAATCATTTGAAAAATTAAACTCTGAATAAACAAGTAGGGGAAAGAGACATGGAATTGAATATATCACATTGGCGTGCGTGTGGTGCTTGCTGTACAATGGATGATAAATGGATGATGTACAAAAATGAAATGATAAATTAACAACGAACTGCCTTGATCACAAATACCACCGCACGGTATACTACCTCACTGTCAGTCCACTACTATTACTCAGAATCTTGCACGATATACCAGCTACATCATACGATATTCCTCAAAACATCGTATGGTAGATTTATCCCAGAATGGCTTTATATTCTCAGGATAGAGCAAACCATTGATCCAGACATTTTTCTGACAGTCTTTATTTAAAACAGTTTGCAAGTTTCTTTTTGATGCACTTAATCATTGAGGTTGATCATAAAAACTCTTTTTAATAAGCAAAAGGCATGATTTTTAGACAAATCTACATTCTGGAATACACCAGTAACGGTCTCCGAGCAACATTAGTGTGACCAACAGTGGGTGAATGTGGTCAAGACAGATAAAAACAGACGGATGATGAATACAATAACATCGTACGGTGGATCCCACTATATCGTGCGGTGTATCATTACACCGCACGGTATAGTGTTTCCAGTACAGTAATTTGTTTTATTTTGTTTCTGAAAATAGTTTTTGAGTTTTGTTTTGTTTCTGAAAATAGTTTTTGAGTCAGCACTTAACAAAAACAAGTCAAATGTGACTGCAGAAAGTCCCATCAAGGCCATGGCAGAGCTTGGCCCAAAGAAATTTGCCTTTATACCTTCGATTTGGACTTGGATGAGGACGAATGAGTGTGGATGAATGTGGATGAGTATAGGTTTAGAGCTTTTTGAGTGGGGGGTTCCAAAGCTAATAGTGTACTAAGCTTTGAAAGTGAGGAAGAATGGAATTTTTGTAGAGAGAGAAAGAATGTCAAGAGAATGTCAGAGTAACTTTCTCTAGACTTGGAGGAGTAGTGGGTGTAAGGGCATCAAGGTTCAAGAGCTCTTTTCATCTAAGATGAGAGGCATATTTATAGGCAAAAGCTAAGGAATATCAACGTAAATGGGGGAGGTGGCTTCTAGGCCGGCTAGAAGTTTATTCCCTGCCAAGCCGTTTTTCAGCTGTGGCTCCAATGAGTGTGACCAACAACTTTTTGAACCAGTCAGTACTTCTCCAGAAACGTCTTACGGTACACCCCATAACCATGTGCGATGTAATAAAATTTATTACACCACGCGGTGTAGTGGTGTCTCGTACGGTGTTCTAGGTCCAATTCTGGGCTCCGGCTAGCTTTTGGGCTTCTTTGACTTTTTGGGCTTTGGGAGTCCACATTCAAGCTCTCGAATGTATCATTTCTTTTATTTCATCATTGGGGCATTTAAAGAACTTTCGAGATCCGGATTGGGGTGTCTACAATCCATGAATTGATTACGATGATCAACTTCAACCCCCTCCAATGTCTAAATAGTACGCATGAAATTCGTATCAAGCTTTCAATTACGATGTACTTCACGCCATCCCAATCAAAAGGCTTTGGTGTAGAAAAAATATTGCTCATAATAGGACTTGCGTCAAGATAAATGGACATGGTTTTAATGACATTATCATGGATCTCACAATTAATCTCATCAACATTTTTCATACCCACAACTCCAATTGGCCGCTCATTCATCATAAGTTCATTTTTTGCAGCACTGTCCATATCAATTCCAATGTTTTGTCCTTCAGCCACTTCAATCTTGCCTCCCTCATTAAAATCATGATCTTCTTTTGCAGTGACTACATAGTCATACTCCTTCAGGTAGTCATCATATGTGGGAGGTGAATACCAATCAACTTGTGATTGCAAAATGAAAGTTTCAGTGTTCAAAAATATTTTATCAAATTCTTCCTCTAGTATTTTTGCCTCCACAATATTTTTCCTATCCTCATGAACATCTTTGCCAACTTCCATTCTAAAAAATATTTCCTTTGATGAATGACTTTTGCTGGTCGACATCAAAAATAATTTTCTAAAAAAATTGGATGACAGATAGAAATCTTTATAGTGGCAAATAGATTGAAACCCAACTAACCTTTATGAGAAAGTTAAACCACAAATTTTCTTTGACTCAAGACCAAGGCATAATTAATGGGTAAAAAGAAAGAACACATATGGCTCTTTAATTTTTTCCATGAACGAATCTTCTCTTTTCCTTGTTGCTCACGGGTTTGTTTAAGTTGTTGCCACCATGCAACGGCACGCCCTCGAAACTTTGTTGCGACCAAAGAAACTCGTTTGTCTAAAGGTACCTCTTTGAACTCCAAAATTTCCTCCACAACCGCAACCCAATCCAGAAACTTATCGAGCTGCAAGCAACCCTTGAATTCTGGTATGTCCAGCTTGAAGCCTGCCTCCCAATGCTTAAATGTGTCTGAAACCACAACAATCTCTTTCCTCTGTGGCCTAAGCACAACAAACGGGTTGTCACCATCTTTATACTCGACATTGTCACCGCTCTCCTCATTCACTCAACGTGAATGGGGATTCTAGTGTTGAGGTGCTCCTCCAGCAATAGTCAAAGCAACAAGTTGCTCTGTCAAGGCATTGAACCTATTGTCAATGAGTTGTGCTAAGCGGGCCTCTAGTTGAGCTTCAAGCGCGGCATAATCGCGCTCATACACATCGTTGGCAGTGCCATGTCGACCACCAGCAACTCGACCTTGTCCTTTTGGTGGCATTGGTGATGGATCAAGAAGCGAGCCTACGCTCTGATACCAACTGACGCATCGTAAAAGCGAAGGATAACTCACACAATAAAGAACAATCAAAAGAATAAAAGATACTCTCTCTTCTCAAGCAAAGCTAGAATTTTATTAATCAACTAAATTTTAGTGTTACCCTCCAACTTATTTTATACTAGAAAACTAAGACCGAAAAGGAATCAGCAAAACAAGAAACTGAATCTCGGTGAATCGCTAATTGACTCAATAATTACCAAAATAAAAAGAAACTTATCAAAACAGACCCAATCAGAATCTCCTAGAAGAATTTAATGCCAAAATAACAAAACTAAATATTCTATTTCTTAAATGATACTCCTTTCGTTCCAAAATGAGTGACCTTTTTAGAAAAGCGTGTCATTTTCAATTACTTATATCTTTCAATATAAGTGTTAAAAAATATGCAATATGGATCTTATTTGATAGATTTTAATTAGTTCTATTCAACAAAGTTTTTCAAAATCACATAAAACTTCATAAATCGAAAGTTATAAGCATTTTAAAATGGCACGGAATTCCAAAAAAGCCACTCATTTTAGAACGGAGGGAGTATAATATTTCCATTATGCATCACCTTATTATGGACACATAAGCATTGATCAAATTTTGTTTTAAATATTTTAATTTGTTTTATTAATGGCAGTGATTTTTGACAGCACACCTTACATTTGACCAAAAGCATATTTTGGATGCATATTATGTTTTTAATCTTTTTTGGATGCATATGCCCATTCAACACCTCCGTAGGAAACGAAAGTTTGCTGGCTGGCATGAGGGGTTTGGTTATTCTCTTGTGGGTCTGTCCATTCTCTTTCTTGCATCTTACCAACTAGCTAGCTAGTCTCTTCTTGGGTGTGGACTGACATATGATTGTCAAGAGTTTCAGCGTCAATATAGTTGGAATGCTTTCTTTTCTTTTCGTGTGATGTCGTCTTCCTCCTCCCCGGTTGATCTTTGTACATGTTTCAAAGGTTAAGAAAATCATCTTTTTTTGCTGTTTTAAAAAAAAAAAAAAAAAAGGTTCGCCGGGAGCCAACCAAAACATAAAAAGAAGCTTAAGACTACAAAGCTAACACATGGCACACCAACAAGCCAAACTTCCCAAACAAACTAGGGAAGGCCTAAAACAGCGGTAATTATTCAATAGTCTTGAAGCACAGCAACGTAGTGTTCTAGATCATTTTAACACCACACATTATGTATGATCCATACATTTAGTCACGTACCAATATTACTATCAATGAATATGCATGTGTGCACATGGTTTTGGTGAAAATACTTGTGATTGTGCATGTACGTGTGTAAGCATTGACCAAATTAGTTATATTATGTTTAGTTTCTTATAATATTATATGTAGTTATATTTGACAAAACAAGGTATCATTTGACAACACAAGGTATCATTCGACAACGCAAAGGTATCATTCACCCACTCTATTATTGACAGTGATTTAACTTGCTTTTTCTTCTTTCAAATTTCTAAAAGGAGGTAAACTTATTTACGGTTTGGCACAATCTCAGTCGTTCTCAAAAGTGTTTTGGACCATCCAGATTCAAAATAATAAACACTTTTAGATAGTCGAGATTGAGCGCTGTAAAATTTATTCATGGCTCCTCCATGAATAAGTTTTTCTCTTTTAAAAGTACTCGCTAATTTACTAGTATATAGGTATCAATTTTGTCTTTCTAATAATTTTCAACACACTATTTTCTCTATTTACTCTTTCTTCAAAAAGAAATAAGCAACTCAGGTGTCTGAATAGATTAAGTTAAATTTTTTTTTTCTTACTCAGGTGTCTGAATCAGTTTATACGCACTCATGAGGACCACTTAATCCCACTGCCACTAGTGGGGGCCCAATTAATCAATTTTGGGAGGTTAACCGTTTGTATAGGGCGCAATCTGAGAGAGGCTCATTATTTTAATAGGGAGCAGGGGCCTCATTTTGATTTTTTTTTTTTCCTTTTTCAATATTCGTTTTTTTGATGAATTTTCTTTTCCGTTGAAGTTTTGAACACGAGAAAGTATTTTGGGCTTCCAAACTTTAATTGGCCCCAAAGTGGGCTGGGTTACATTAGCTTACTACTTAGGGGCCCAAAATTTGGACGGCTTTATTGGAGGGCCCAAGTCAGCGGCCTGCTACTCTGCTAGTAGGCCTTACCCCATGGCGGGCCCTAGATACCTCCTCTTCTCAATGCCACAAGTTTTTCCACAAAAGAGAACCAATCAGAGAAAATCCGGCTAGAGATATTTTCCGGCATGCCCTCCGATTCAGGGGTGTTTCCGTTAACCTAAAAGTTTTGAATTACAATTTTTTTGTTTTGCCTTTATTCAAATTTTTTCCGAGTTTATTAATTTTGCGTCAAACTTGTATGTATTATTGGTTTGTCTCGACGAGAGTAATTAATCAAAAAAGTAAAAAATTATGACTTTTATACGAGTATTTTGGAAAATATCCAAAAAAAAAAAGTCCAAAAAGTCTATTTTTGGGTTTTCTCTTGGATACTATTCAAAAAAATTGGGTAAAAGTCAATTTTTTATTTTCCGATTCTTCTTGTTGCGACGAACTAATGATACATAAATTTTTGGCACTAAACTAACAAATGCGGAGAAAAAATTGGATAAAGACAAGAAAAAAATTATAGTCTACAACTTATAAATTAGTGGAAATGCGGCCTCGGCAAATTGCTAGCAACATGAAAGGGTGATTTGGATTAGTTCTTTCATGGACGCTCAACCTCCGGTGCGCTTATATCCAGTCGGAAGCGCTTCGCTCGGACTAGAAGTTTGCTCGGACATCACTATGCCAAGAAAATTTCCTCGTTGGATCGGGAAAAAAAAATTCCGTCATATGCGCCGAGTGATTTCCTGTTCAGATTGCTATTGCTAGCTGAGAATATGACGAATAGACAAATTCCATTTGTCTAATACACTTCAAGAGGTAAAATTGATTCGATCATATTTGTAGCCCGGCGTGTTTTACTAGACGAGTCCTAAAACTTAAACAGTACGTACTTCGAATCATATTTTTAGGCTCGGGATAGTGTCAGTTTTAATTAATAGCACAGCAAGGCTGCTGCGCGCCCAGCTCCCACGCGTCCTCAAAACCGCCTCTGTAATTGAATGCCATATTGTAACGGGCACCTTCAATATAATTAACATAACATATATGGCATCTTTCAGGGTTGCAAAGTACGTAAAAGAGTAACTTACTTTTTCATGTACCTCAATTATGTATAACAAATTAAACGAGTACTGATCGATACTTTTTAAGAATAAATAGTAACAACAAAGAAATTAATTACTAATACCTTGCAATTACTCATCTAACCATCCATCATGGTGCAAGAAATCTATGCAAAGGAATGTACACTGAACAAAACCACGAGTGATCGATATTCAACCGGTATGTACATGGTCGAGTAGCGCTCCTTTGGATCGTGTGGTCTCGGGTGCGACCCCTAAGGACAGGAGGTTATAGTCCTTGTAGTAATTATCTAATAAATACTAACATTCTATTGTCCGAGAAAAAAACTGGTACATGGTGGGGTCACACATACGATAATCTGGAGGACATTAATTAATTTTTTGTGTATTTTTGTATGCACGGATTTGGGCCTAGCTCTAGCATTGCCGCAACCAAACCAAACTAAACCGAGCGAGACTCATCACCAAGATCAAAAGGTGGATCTCCATCTAGATATTCACGGAAGGAGTAATCTTGATAACCAAGCCGGGGAAAACATCGTCGGGATCATGGATATGCGGGTTCTCCTCAACAATATATGGATCGCCGCACTTCTCGCTTATAGTCTGGAGAGTCTCTCCCTCCCTCACCACGTAAATCTCATCGCACGGCCTTTTCATCGTGCCCTTCCTCACCATCTGGACCATGTAGTACTCGTCATCTTCAGTGGACTCGCAGCAGCTCAAAACCAGCATCAGTGCAAGCAACAAGGCACAGTACCACGAGACCGTCTCCGCCAATGCCGTCGACGAATGAACCCTCACCATGGCAATTAGAACCAGGAAAAAAAAAGATTTGAAAGTTTGTTTTGAGATGTGCTTCGATTTGGGGTTTCTTCCAAGGATTGTGTAATGGGTATTTCTATGTAGAGGATTGGTTTTGAGTGTGGGAAGTGAAATGTTTGTTGGATTTGGTTTGCTTTTGGGGTTGTGGCGGGAGTTGAAACGGTTCCTTCAGTGTGGTAGGTAACTGCCCTGTTGAGAAGAAATTGAAAGAAATAAGAAGGGGGCCGGGGAGGATAGAGTTGGTTTAACTGCTTTTATGTAGCACTAAATGGGTTTAGTATTGAGGTCGATCTTTGCCACTTGCCCAAGCAAAAGGTTTTCTGGGGTTTTAGTAAAGCCTATGACTTCCTTGTGGGGTTAATTTTGAACAATGGAGAAAGTTGCGGGTGTGTTCCAGCAACTAAAATAAAAAAGTTACGGATGTGTTCCAACAACTAAAATAAGTTTATGTCGTTCAAAAAAAAATTAAAATAAGTATTTATTTTTTGAATTATAGGTGATGTATTGTGAGAAAATGACATGTCCCATAAAAAGAGAAATAAGTACTTAACAAATAAGAACCTTACCGAAACAGGGCCTACGTATAGCATAGAAATGTTATGTATATTTTTGGAATGTGTTACGCTAATTTTTGTGTATGTTGCGTATTTTTGGTGTATGTGTTACGCTGATTTTCCAAGTATGTTATGCATTTTTTTTTTTTGACTCGTTATTTAAGTATGTTTACAGTATTACCTGCACTTTTTAGGTTAAGCAACAAATATGGGTGTAAAGCCCCAAAATAGTTGCGGATTTTTTTGGTCAATTACGCTTCTTTTCTTTTTTCTGGGTATTATTTTTTCACTTTTTGATAACTAATATTATTGTGCCCAAATTTTTTTAATAGTGCCCTCATTTTCTGCTTGCGTTACTGTTTAACTGTTCAGTATTTCGCTCATTTGAAAACTCGTGATTGGTTCTTCGAAGTTCGCGGTAATATAACCGCACGGGTTGGTTGAGTGAAAGCATATATAACAAGTAAGCGGCTTTCTATGCTCCCAAATTCGACTCCCTCACAAGTAAAAAAAAATCCTTGCACCATTAGTGATTTACCCGGTCGCCAAATTTGAAATTCTGAAATCAGTCGAGGTGCTCGCTTATTGAATTGAAAATCCATTTATGCAAGCACATCTTCAACAAATAAGCAAGGTAGTAGTAATAGAATTCGTTACTGGGTGAGGAGGACTTTAATTTCTTTGTCATCAAATGAAGTAGTTGAGCTCTTGACGCCAACTTTCCAAGATAACACGCCTTATGAATTAAGTTGGTATATAGTAGAAGAAATCCCCATACCTCGACCATCATCCGCCATGGGAAGATGACCCACCCAAGTTGCAATTCTTGGCGCTTCTTCAAAAGTGAACTTTTTTTTTTTTTTTTTTTTGGGGGGGGGGGGGGGG